>CM050517.1:63204220-63831947 GCA_027563665.1 Antrozous pallidus
AATTACTGAGCATTTTACGTTAATCATTGACCACTGCCAGGTATTTGGAAATTGAGCAAGTCAAACATGATGAAATGGACAGTTCAGAAAATTACTATAAAAACTAACCCCATAAGGATTATCTTTAAACTAGAGGACTGGTGCACAACATTTGTGCACTGGGATGTGCGTGTGGGTGAAGGGTCTTTCAGCCCTACCTGCACCATCTCTCAGTCCAGGACCCCCTTGGGGATGTCCACCTGCTGCCTTAGAAAATAAGGTAGTCCCCCCTCTCCTGCCAGGCTGACATCCCCTGATGGGTCCTTAGCGCTGCTGCAGTGGTGAAAGAGGCCTCTGGCTGAACAGCGCTCTCCCTGTGGGAGTACACTAACCACCAGGGGCAGCTTCTAAGTTGAGCACCTACCTCCTGGTGGTTAGTGCACATCATAGCGACTGGTCATTCTGCCGTTAGATTGATTTGCATATTAGGGTTTTATTATATAGGAAGGTGAAAAAAAGATAGAGACTCATTCTCATATTTTGAAATAATTTCTCTAGTTTCACATGATCATCAAAGGGTATTTACTATTAGGACCATATATTATGTGTGATAATGTTTTAAAAGTCTGACAAGTAATGTTTAAAGACTCACTTCTCACTTCTAGGTATAAAGGATTTACAGACCACCATATGGTAAGAATACATTGAGTAGAGCCTTTAAACCCCTGAATTAAAGCTCTGAGAAATTTGAGAATATCTGATTTGTAAGAAAAGTAGGTATTTGTGAATTCAGCAAATATAGTAAGTGCTAACATTTTTTGATACAAGGAACAATTTCACAATTTCTCTTGAAGCTTTATTGCATCTAGAAATGCTATGAGGTAATAATACTTATTGCAATGCAAGTATGATCAATGCTCAGGGATGAGGAAGATAATACTTTGTGTGCCTGGGAGGTCTCACTAAGGCAGACAAGTTCGGTGGCAGGTTCTCAGGGACCCCAGAGTCTCATAGACTTTTACTAATTGCTGTTAGCACCACAGTCATCTTTGGACGAGTGTGCTAAGGTGGGGCAGAGGTAAACAAGGCAAGCAGGTGAAGGATATTAAAGCTGCTATAAAGTCAACTTCAAAGTGTGTGACATCACCATAGACGTCTAGAAAATAACAACAGACAGGTCAGCCGAGCAAGCAATGATCCTGGTTAGGAAGAGGTGCTTTTGAACCAAAGCTTTACATTGACATTATTTGCTACAGTCATAAACAGCAACAGGCCTGCCAGCAGCTGCTGTAGTCATGAGTCAGCCCATCTTTGCAGAAGGAGCTTTGTACTCACTCATGCAGTAAACCCCTCCTAAACATCTGTGATGTGACAGATGTGGTTATATGCTGTGCTGAAACAGAGGGAACCATACACATGAGCCCCTTAAGGACCTTACTCTTTGAGATGAGAGAAAGAGCCATCACTGATCATAATAAAGCTAAAACATGGCAAAACTGTATGTAAGACAGTGTGTAGAAGGGAGTTATGATTGACAACGGTAGGCTGGGTTCAGAAGGTGGAGAAACCTCAGCATGAGGCTATGAATGAGGACTCTGTTCTATAGGCAGTGATGAACCTCTCATGGTTTTCAAACAGGAAAGTACAGGAGGAAGATCATTCTATTGGTACTGTTAGAATGGGCTGGAGGAGGCAGGGGAGACTGGGCAGCAGAGAATAGCTGGAAAATTCTATTTAATATACCAGTAATCACCCCAGCTTTGGTTTTTGTTGCAAATGATAGCAATTTAAAACACTCTCTCTTGCATTATTAATGTATTATTTATGAGCTAAGCAAGATAATAGAACAGTTTTTCTTTGGGGATTATATATGCCAGCAAAAGAAAAGCTACATTCTCTCTTCTCTGCCATTAGATGATGGGAATTTGAGTTGCCTTAAAAGGAAAACACCAGAAATCAAGAAAACTTCTTTGATATTTTGACAACTAAAAACTAAACTTGTCCAACTTGAATGTTATAAAGAGATTTTTTTTAATACCATGATCTTAAACTCCTGTGAGTGAGAGCGTGTGCAATCATGCATGAAACACGAGACTCCTACTACACCTGGGCCCTTCCTTGAGTCACAGACCTCAGTTCCCCAATTCTCCTGGGGGTTGGGACAATGATTCCTCAATTTTTTTTTGCTCAGTTCTCTTTTTCTCTTGTCCAAAATGAAATCTTTCCTTCCTCTGGGACCAGCACTAAAAAAGCCAAACCTTGTTGAGCCCCGCCTAGTTCTGGGTGGGCTTTACGGCTTGTTGGACATGTGGCGTGATTAATAACCAAAATCTACACATTATTCGTCCTAAGAGAACTTGGTTAAATTTCACAGACTCTGCAGCACTCAAAGCCTAGATTTCACGAAATGGAATTGTCATGGCAAAGGTGCATAGCCTTTGTTGGAGAGATGATCTGTGTTTCGGTGGGAGGATACGAGGGGAAGCTGGATATTTCTGGCCCCACACAGCACATGGGGAGTTGGCTCCAGCCTTTAAGCCACTATTTAAAGCATCAAGGTTAGAGATACACATTGCATTGGGGGTTGACAGACACTGTATTTTTAGTTAGGTTTATATTCCATTTCAAAATGATGACTGAAAAATAGTTTATTTTTATGGAAATAATGATCCATAGAATTTTTACCATTCGTTAGTGGCATCTGCCAGTCTACTTGATAGTGCATGACCATAAATATCTTTCTTACTTAAGAAAACAAAAACAAAAAACAACAACACAAAAATCAAGAGGGGCAGAAGGATGGAGGCAATTGGGAGTAGAGACCAATGGCCTCAGTGTTACTTTTTACAAAACCATTACTGAAAGGGATTGATGCTGTTGTGCAACCACTAGATGGCAGAGTTTCCGCATTAGAAACTATTACCATTTGCTGCCACTAAATACTACCTGTATTAATAATGTAGTAAGTATTTCTTATATAGATAAAATTATAAAGATGTTTTAGATTTTTAAATTTGAATGAGCATAGAGAATTTTATTTATTTCTCCACCTAACTGGGCATTTTCTAATTATGAAACTCATCTGCAGAGAATTTGAAATGAGTCTCTGAACTGAGAATCAAGTAGGTTTTCTACCTCTGCCATTAATTACCCTGTGACTTTGAACAATGAATTTCCTGGGCCTCAATAAGCTTATCTGCAAAACTAGAGGTCCAGTGTATGACATTCATGCACTGTGGGGGGTGGGGGGGATGAAGGGGGAAGGGGAGTGTCTCTCAGCTGGGCCTGTGCCCACTTGCAGTCCAGGACCCCTCAGTGGACATCCTCTGAGGGGTCCTTAGCGCTACTGTGGAGGCAGGAGAGGCTCCCGCCACTGCCACTCCACTGGCCAGCCACCAGCCATGAGCCTGGCTTCTGCCTGAGTGGGAGCACACTGACCACCAGGGGGCAGTTCCTGTGTTGAGCATCTGCCCCCTGGTGGTCAGTGTGCATCATAGCAACTGGTCGTTCCTCAGGTTGGTTGATTTGCATATTAGGGTTTTATTATATAGGATTAGATGGCTGGGTCACCAGGTTATCTCGAAGGTATCTTCCAACTCAGGCATTCTCATTTCCTTATCACTTCATAGTTGAACCTGCTAAGTTTGCTAGTCAAACAACTAATATCTAGTAAGTTATTATCCAAGAAATATCAGCTGGAATCCATATACATAGTTAAAATAGCTGATACTTATTGAGCACCTAGTATGTGCCAGTGTATTTTATGAGTGTTGCCTAATTAACTTCTCACATGATCTGATTATAATCCCCATTTTGCAGGTGAGGAAAGTGAGGCTCAGAGAACTTAAGTAATTAGCCCAAGAATGGATAGCTAATGGCCAGGCTGGTATGACTCTGAAACCTGTAGGTATACCATTGCCATATTTTCTCTTTCATTCAGCCAAGAAAAATATAAATGTGAATACAACATGGCTTCTGAAAAAAATTCTATAAATTGGGAACCCTTTATTTTCAAAGGACATAGATTTGTGTTTGTGTGTGTATCTATGTGTTTCTGGAGACAGAACAGACTTACAGGGCTCTGTTGTCACACTGTCATTGTATGCCTCTCTGTGAGTCTGGGCATAGATGCCTGGCTTCCCATTCCACGCACCTGGAGAACCAGCCAGCCATCAGCTCTGTCAGTCTCATGATTTTTCAGAGCCAGTGTGTGTTCAGGTCTGCACCAGCTAATCACTAGGGGCCTTTCCAGGTCTGGATTGATCTAATGGTGTACATCCGCAATTTGAAACAGGGCCCAATGTTAGCAGGATAGAAGTTGCTCAGAAAATGGTGACTCTACTCATCTAGTAGTTGCAGCAAAGAAATACTACACATACTACCAGGGTTGTGTGTGTTTTTTGTGTGTGTGTTTTTAAGTGAATTACATTTTCTCCCTTCTTTGTGGACAGGAAACTTATGTAGCCTTACAACCACTGTCTTAATTCCGAAGAGTGGCTTTAATATCCAGTGTTTTAAGTTCTCTTGAGAAAATAATTCAGTGTGGATGAAGACACTTGGTAACTTTCAAATCACAGCTCCAATGATTAAAACACACTAATAATTCTTTGAGTTGACAATAGGTGGCAGTACAGCCTCAATTTATATCCTATAGTTAACCCTAAACCGACTTTGGTGTCACATTTTATTATTTTACAAGTACGTTATCTCTGAAACAAGAATAACTAGTTAAAGACACTCACCTTTGAGTGCTGGAGAGACACCCTGAGGGAATAGACCAAAGAGGAAACCTAGGTGGGTTTATAGGAAGCAAAAGAAGCTTAAGCTTTGAGGGCCATTCCCAAGACCTCAGGAGAGGCCTTAATGCTATAAATTCTGAAAAAACATGATATTTTGTTTTCTTTTTCTTAAAGAGGGCCACCCAAATTACATAACCTTCAAGCCCCACAAATCGTGAGATTGTCTGAAAATAGCCATGTGGACGTAGGAAAGGGTACACAATCTTGCCATTATTAATTTTCTACCCACTTAATCTGCAGGGAGAAGGACAATCTGGTTTTTAGAATCAAGCCAAATAAAAGGGAAACAGAGCTAAGCAAAATGAGCAGGCCAATATTCCACTTATTTATGAGTCTGAGAAAAGAAAGTACTTCACTGGAACTCTCACTTTTGGCAGCATACTATCTGTGCTAACAAAAAACAAACAAATAAACAAACAAAAACAAAAAACACCCCCTCCCCTCAAAAAAAAAAAAACTAAAAAAAGGAAAGTAGAGGTTATAATTAACAAATTAATAAGTTATCCTCTGCTAAAACTCCAGACCAGTATGCAGCGTTCAGGGGATTTTTTTTTTTTTTTTTTAACTCAAGAGGTGTTGTTCTTAATAAAAGACCAGTAGTGACTATTTACAAAGGAAACTGTATTTCCATTTACAAATCTTAAATTTCTCACCTGGTAATCAAGCTTAGCCTTTCTTAGAATCACCTATAGCCTACTCATTGGGAGTTCAACTAAAATTTACTCTTTGGAAAAGACAAATTAAACTTTCCAATTGGCCTGTCCTTTTGCAAACATTTCTGAAGGTTGGTTTTTAGGCAAGGGAGACTTATCTATGTCTAGCTCCATAGGAAAATTTGGGGAACCAATTCCAGCATGTAATAATTACAAGAGTACCATTAAAAGGTTGATGGGACTTGGGGGGGTTCAACAAGGGTGAGACTCATATGTAGTTTACCTGTTGGAAATGGCTAAACAGCACTCCCCCCAACCTGAATAGGATTGTCTGCTGCCAGACAGCTCAGGGCATTTTATTGCCTCCTGTTGGCCAAACACCTGAACAGCTGTAGACTCTTCCCCAAACTGACAATGCTTCTGTATATCCTTTGATACCCTACCCTTTGAAGTATATTATCTCCACCTTGCCTTAGGACAAATAGTGTTAAATAAAAGCATGGGGTCCTAGACAAGGAAGGAGTCTTCTAGCTCCTTCAGCTGAAGATCTTCTGACCCCCCTCCCCCAATGCCTTTCAAAATTATCTTTCATCTCCAGACTCTTTAATCATCTTTGTGCAGCCCCTTTCTCCAGAATGCTGATTCCTTTGTAAGGCTGGGAAAAGAACCTCAGCAGGAGACTATTATTCAGAATGAAGATATTGCTGCCCACTTGATGGCCTTTATGTATATGAGACCTTTGTGTCCTTGAGGGCAGGGAGTGGGTGTGCTCTCCCCTGTGTACTTTGATATAGGCATCTAGTAGGAGATTTACAGATGCCTTTTGAAAGAATGAATGCTAGATATTGTTTTAAATGTTAATTCGCATGATTCTGGGTCTATTAATTCTGTATAATGTTTTGTGAAGATTGTGCATCAGTAGACAGACTTGTGCAACAAGTTTTCTGTGAGCAGGAGTTCTGTGTCTGACACTAGAGAGGAGCTGGACAATGCTCCTGGCTGGTCTGCACATCTGGGGGTGGGTGAGAAGCTGCCCTGAAGTCAGGCTTTGCCTGTGAGAAGCTCACTCAGTCTTCCTGTAGACTTTCTTGCCCTCCCAAAAGACTTTGCACAAATGGCACCTGTTGACTAGGTGCACAGCTGCACTGCCTGGATCTGGGTCAGGAGGAAAGGGACTGTCAGCTACCACTTCCTCCTCCTCCTCCCCTCAAAGGGAAGTCAGAAGTAATTGGCTGTATCACAACACTCAGCATTTCCTGTTTCAGAATTATGGGTGAAGCAAGGACCGTCCCTGGAGTCCTTGTAATAGCCCCCCCCCCCCTTTTTCTATTGGTTGAGTAACGAAACCTACCTTTCATCATCACCCCAAGCATATGGAACTGACTTTGGATAGCATGCTGACTTGTTAGTTTATCCTCCAAATCAGAAGAACTGCAGGCTTCCTGGATTCAGCATGCTATGAGGCTAAAGTCAATGATAGAACAACCAATAAATCATAAAATGAAATTGGATTGCTTTCATGACAAAATCTGCCCATCTCTTATTACTTCCCTACTTATGCCTAATTTGTTTTCTGCGTTGGATTTAAGAGAACTGTTTTTAAAAATCAAATTAAAAAATAAGAATTTTGTTAGCCACATGGTGAAGTCATCAAGGTTTGTTTATAAATGTGTTGTGAGAGAACCAAATTATCTACAATCCTGTGTAAGTTTTGAAGAATTATTCCTTATTCCAACTGATTGAAAATTCAGTTGACCCTTGAAGAATGTAGGGATTAGGGGAACTGGCCTCTGTGCACTCAAAAATTCACATATAACTTTTGACTCCCTGAAAACTTAACTACAGTTGGCCCTCAGTATCCCTGGGACATTGGTTCCAGGACCCCCTTTGAATATAAGAATCCATAGATACTTAAGTTCCTTATATAAAGTGACATAGAATAGTGAATACAGTTGGCGCTCCATATCCACAAACTCCCAGGTGCTGATCAAAATTACTGTTTTTGATTGGTGATTGGTTGAATCCATGGATGCGAATCCCATAGGTATGAAGGGCCAACAATATTCAAAAAAATCTTCATATTCAGACTGTGTTATTCAAAGGTCAGCTATATACATAAAGAAATATGTCTCTGGGTTTCTTGAGTTTCCAACGTTCTTGATGGGTTGTTAACATAACTGTGTCTCCACTCTTTACAGAGCTTTGGACGTAGTGGATGAAGGACAGGTGGCTCAAGAACACCATGAATTTACATCACACGGTGGGGAATCCCAGTTCTTTCATACCACCAGTGAGGTGCCTGGTACTCTACCTGCAGAGTCCAAATTGCTTAAAAAGGTAAGGCTTCATTTTCAACATTTGGCAGCTGGGAATAAACACTTTAATGAATTAAAACTCTGAAATAAACCTCTGTCTTATTGAAAAATACATACTTAAAAAGAGTGGTAAAAATATATCATATCAAAGCACCATGATAATAGATAAGGCATCTGAAGGGATGAGTCTGAATCTTTGCTCTTTGCTGTCTTCAGATGTTCTTCCTCATTGTCATGGTCACCTTTGCCTGCCTTTTTCCTTTTATATGGGCTGTGCTTTAATTAGAAGCTATACAAAGTAGAATGACATCAATCGTTGGAATTAGTGGTTCTTTCCCATGAAAAGCATTTTTACTACTTCCTATTGTAAGGCATTTAGAGTTGTGGTTATATCAGTGTTATTTCTTCTTTTTGTCGTTGTGAATCCTCACCCAAAGATATTTTCTGAGTGATTTTTTTAGAGAGAGTGGAAGTGGAAGGGAGGGAGGCTGAGAGGGGGGCGGGGAGAGAGAGAGAGAGAGAGAGAGAGAGAGAGAGAGAGAGAGAGAGAGAGAGAGAGAGAGAGAGAGAGAGATGTGAGAGAGACAACCTCGATTGGTTGCCTCCTGCATATGTCTCAACTGGGGCTGGGGATCAGACCTGCAACCCAGGTATGTACCCTTGATTGGGAATCAAACCCATGATCCTTCATTGCAAGAGCTGACACTCTAACCATAGAATATACTGTCCAAGACAGTAGTTTACTTCATAATATCTAGATGTTTGCATAGCAAGTTCTAACTTAATTATATTGGTTTAAAAGAAGTGTTCTCCCCAAGCTGATGAAAAACCGTAAGAAAAATGAACATGATGAGATTATTAGCTCATATTTTATATTAGAACATGCCAAATGGTGTAGGGAAAATTCAACAGAGAATGCTTCCTAACTCACAATAGTGCAATATCAATCAAAGAACCAGAAATATAAAATTAAATTTTATAAAATGTTAAAATTAAAAAAAAATAACCTAGCTTACTGTAATTTATACTTACTGTCAAATTGGTTTCGCATTTTGTATTTCTTTCTTTTTAAGAAATAGTTTGTAACTAGGAAAACACCTGATAAATGTAATAATTGGCCCCAGGTAGAGTTTTAAGTTGTTTCCCACATTTCCCTTTAATAACTTAAAATAAAAATAATTCAAGCAGCATGCCATTAAGTATCTTATAATACTTACTGAAGTCCAGGTAACAACTGATGGCAGTATTTAGAGTTGAGACCAAACTGAATTCCCTGAGAGGGGTGGCAATGAGGGGTCTGCGGTGGCCTCTCCCTTAGTTTGTAGTCTAACAATGGCTGTGTTTTCCTCACGGTACTGACATCCATCTAGACATAGTCCCTTTCACCCTTGCTCACTCTCCCAGGATGCAGTCAAAGAGCCCTGGAGAGGCCCCAGGGAGGCCCCCAGGCTAAGCCAGAATCAGTACTATGAGGACTGGCAGGGAGAGGAGGCCAGTTGGTACTAGAGGGAAAGACACAGGACTGGAGCCAGAAGCAGGTGAACTGGGAACCCAGTATAGGTGGAGCCAGAGCAGGTAGAAGTAGGGCAGGAACTTGAAGAAGGGAGCAAACAGAGGCAGAATGTCATTCTAGCTACAGTGGCTCCAGGTGTCACCTGAAACGGGGTCAGCCAGGCACACCTATTCCTTCAAATACAACAGGAAGAGCTGGCTCCAGGGTCCACTTCTAGCTCTGCCTGTTGTCTCCTTTCCCCTCTCTCTCCGCCCTTTCTCCTCCTCCATCATCCCTCCTTCCCCCTGGGCTCTCTGGCCTCCAGCTCCCTTGATCTTCCTCATTTGCATATTCTACTAGGACTGAGAGAAAGGAAGAGGCTGGAGAACAGACCCCCTTGTCCCTATTGATGTGTGCTCATCTTTATGTCTGTTGGGATCATGGCAGAGAGGTCTACCTGGACTGTTCTCAGAAGTGCAAGACTCCCATGCCATCAGCGTGGCCAGTATTATTGGGAAACAAATGTTAACTCTTCTTAGATTCTGGGTAGCTCATACCTACTGTGAGGGCCAGGGTAGCTCCCATACCTTCAAAAGCATCCTTCTCTTAGTCCACTCTCAGCAACGAGCCTGTCATTTCCTGTGAGATTCAGCAGATTTACCAGGCAGTTATATCAGGAACACCCTTCGGGTCTTTTCCATGTAGAAGGCCATAAATTCTTAAGATTCCTGAGTTGATCTAGCCTCTAAGTTATATCTATTTATTCAAATAAATGTTAAATTTTGTATTTGCATTAAAGTTAAGCAATTTGTCTTTCCTTGGACAATCAGAATTTATTCACTCTCTACATTTGTTTTATACACTTTATGTTGTTATGTTTGTTTAACATGTTGTTAAAATTCCTTTGACATTCCTAAGCTGACACATTATCCAAAACATCTCAGAGATGTTTCTACCACAACCACCTTTGCCAGTTTTTTCATTGCCCAGTTAATCTTACAATTGTCAAGGTAGAGCATTTTCCAAATTCTTGCTGGATATTCTTGTTTAGTCAATAAGAATAACAATTCAATTTGACAAGCATTTGTTGAAGTAGCAAAGAGCAGAACACACATATTTTTCTAACATTTTCATTTTCCATGTTTCCTAGGTAGTTGGCCACATGGAGAGGTGTTATACCTCTACTTCCCTTCCCACTTCTATCATTTCTCCCTTTTTCCTCTCTCTAGTTTCTGCCCCACACAGGTCTACTGAATGTCCAATTCCCAGCCTTACACCAGACCAAGTTCAAAACATGAACTATTTAAGAGGCCTCAGACTCACTCACCACCACCCCAACTCCTGCCTCATCTCAAGGGGCATAGTGTTGTGTCTTCTCCACTGTTGGGCTGGCCTGTCACACAGTACATTAACATTGGTTGCAGAGCTTGCAAATTGTCTCAGGTCACCAGGCTGCTGATCTCACCAAGGACAGTTCTAAAAGCATCATGCAAGAAGTAGGACCTTCAAATCCTGAAGTCTAACCCCCAACCCTAGCCCAGACACTGAGGCACCACTTACTAACTGAGGTTGGATCTTCCCAATAGTGACTTCCCTAAAGGACTTACATCCATTTCAACTCTACATTCTACCTTCCTAGTGGTACTTTATCTTAAATTGCTGGTGCCATGTGATGTTGTGCTTAGAGAGTGCTGAGCCCTTAGATGTATCTTTTTGCAAATCTCTGCTTTGATCATTAGTCAGATCTCACCATGATTTCCCACACACTCCCCCTGGCCCCCTCCAGGCCAGGACCTGTCCTTTTACACAGGTAGGTTTACCATCAAGCTTCAATTACTGAGCCTTTTCCAGACCGTCTTCATGCTCTATCAATGCTGATATAAAAGACTAAACTTTTAGGGAGGGGGAAAATGCATAGCATGCTATATTGTCTGTAAAAGTAGAATATTAGAATATATGTATATGTATCTTTGTAAATGCATTAAGAAACTATAAAAGAATACAGGGAAAACTAACAATAATTACTTGGTGGGGCAGGAGGACATGAGCAGATAGGGAACACAGGTAGGAGAAAGACTTTTACTATGAACTTTTTCTACTTTTTTATATCTTGAATTTTGAGCTATGTGGAGGTATTACCTAGTCAAAAAATTTTGAAGGTGGAAGAATGCATAGATATGACTTAAGGTCTGTTGTGATTAAAGCTAAATTGAAATGGGTTAGGTATGCTCGGGTAATTTTTTTTACGATTCTCTGATTTGCTGTGAACTATGTCAGTCCTGATTGCATCACCTGAGGGGCTACTATTGTTCCCAAGTTTTCTTATACCCTTCCCCATGCCCAAAGCATCTTTCCACATTTTGTCTACCTGAAAATTTCTACCCATCCTTTAAAATATTGCTCAAACTGCTCTTTCTTAGTGAACTCAGAAAGTTCTTCATGTTCCCTTTTGTGCTGCTACTTGCCTTAGATGTCCCTTGAGTTCAACACCTTCCATATTGATTTCCAAATCTCCTTCCTCTTTAGATTAGAAGGTCCTAAGAGTTAAACTGCATTTCTATGACTGAAACAATTACAAATTTCGCATGAATTGAAATGCTGTACATTTGCAGTAAAAAAAAAAAAATTAGTAGAAAGCAACAGTGTTACTAATGTGCAGCATTTCAGCTATCATATGACTTTAATGTTTATTTAGGCTTTCAAAAATAGATCAGGAAAGCTCACCAAATACATATATACAGGGGTTGCAAAAGTAGGCTTGCAGTTGTAATACAAAGAATACAATAATTAATAAATAATAATACAAGATTAAGATCTGAGTTTTGCATGCTCACAACTGTAAGCCATGTGTGGCAGCAGAAAGAGCACATGGCAGTTTTCCAGAGTATGACTCTAGCCTTCGCCTCAGTTTCTGTGCTGTGGAGTTGCATGGCGGTCCAGGGGACAGTTCTTTGTCTCCAAGAAAGCCTAGTATTATTGGATTCAGCAAGAGGTGTCATTTCTGCATATGAGATCTCCAAGTTAGGCATTCTGTAGGCTGGAGAATATTGCTTTAATATCCGAAGTATCGCATTACACACAACAGGATATGGTATACCAGTTGTTTTTCTCATAAATGTAGATCTTGGCCTTGTAAGAAAAAAATTGATTGCCTCTGTATAGCCAGCTTTGGAAAAATTCATGTTCTCTGTATCCATTTGTGACACTTTGCATTTGAAGGTATTGTCATTACAGGGATGTAGCAGGAAATCAATGAGTGATTTGTTTTTCTTTCCACCCCAAGTGCTTGTGTTGTCTTTCTTTGAGGTAGTGACTGTGGGTCCTGTTTATTTACATATGTATAAATAAACATATAAATATATGTCAGCCAGTCCATTTCCTGTATTAACCCAAATTAGAAGGCTTGCTGTGGTAGGTTTTGTGAGTTTTTTTAAGGAGTGTAGTAATATATTTGTTAGTTTCTCTTCCAAATGTTATATGCTTGCTGCAAAAATTTCCAACAGTCCTAAAGCATACACAATACAGGCTAACACCTTCTCTTCACCTTTGAAGGTAGTTTGGTATCTGTCCTTTCAGACTTTTTTCTTGTACATTTACAAAAAGAGTCCATTTATGCTGCCAAAAGGATCATACACTACTATTAATTCTCGAACTTGTGTTTTTACCAAACAATTTTTGAGATTATTTTTCCAAGTCAGTATCTATAAATATGTGTCTTTTGGTTTGCTGCTTAGAATTTCAAATGTATAATGTGATGAGTGTACCTTTATATAGTTTACCAATATTTATGGACATTTAAGTTGTCTCCACCTTCTTTCTACTAGAAAGGATGCTATCTTTATGGAGGTTTGGGGGGAGGGGTCATTATTTCTGTGGGATAAATTCCCTAGAAATTGAATTAACTGAATCAAAAGCACATTTATTTTTAAGAATTATAGATATGATACTATCAAATTGCCCATTAAAATGTTTTATCAACCTAAGATCCCAATAAAAGTGAATAAGTGTACCTATTTTCTTCCCACTTTTTCATTTTGCCTTTCTCTTGGTATGTCATTGTTTAAATTTGCAGTTCTTCAATTAAGAGTGAGGTTGAACTCTTTATGTTTATTGGCCATTTGTATTTTCTTCAATGAATTATCTTTTCCTGTTCTTTGCTCGTTTTTTTGTATTGGGTTGCTTTATCTTGTTGAAGATATTGTGATAAAGTGATAATCATTGATATTTATAATTGATAAAAATGTGTTTTTAGATGGGACATTTTTATCTTCTTTCTATTCTTTTTCTTTTTAAATAACTCAATGTTCCAGTATTCAAGTAGGGTTTAAATTTGCTGTGTGGTTGTGTGCAGAGGCAAGGAACTGTTAAGTAGTGAAAAACCAAAATGCTTCTCTACTCTCACCAGAGAGGAGTTTCAGAGGAGATGGGGAGCCGAGGGACTTCTGAAGTAATTTTTCTGGTCATTCATGCAATGGAATTAAAGGAAGTTCTCAGAAGAGTAACTGAAATGCCCTTTCCTCTCACCCATCCCAGTTCCTGCATATCTTTCAGTCCCTTTGTTCAAATGAATTTCTTGCACTTACTATAAAACACATTTCCAACAGTCTTAGATTCAGAGCATCCCAGACTGAAAACATTTCAATGAAGGCCTCTGAGATTCTGTTTCCAGCTCTAGTCAAGAGAGATCCATTTCTTTCAGGAATGCCAGCATCCCTGTCCTACTGTGAGGGATCACCTATGATGGGGAAGCTCAGGGCATCTACAAAGCTCTTCATAAGCAGTAATTACTGTTCTTGTTCTTTGACATCCTTATATTTCAAGCTGAATTCCTACCAGCTAATGCAGTACAGGGGGGAATTAAAGCTCTGTGACATCATCCCCATAATAAAGAGAGGGCTGGCCAGTGATGCTCATTTGTTTTCCTGAAGACATCAAGAGAGGATCAGATCCACCTTTTGGCTGGAGAGATGAACAATGAGGAGCTTGTCTTCCTTTAAATCAATGAAGGGTATTTCCTAATTATAATAGAATATTGGTTTTGGTGAAACGCCTCGTTAGGGATCCCTTCTTGCCAAGAACAAAGACCTCTGACTGGACTCTGATGACATCTGAGCCAATTGGAACCATATCTGGTTGCATATGTAGCTCTGGACACTCCAGTCCTTCTGCAATACTTATTCTGTCTTGAGGAAAATCCAAAGACTTGTCCAACGCAGAACCTCGATGGGGGGTCAAACCTGCTGTAGGTGTGGCTGTGGCAGGTGTCATTGCTGTGCCAACAACCGCAGCAGGAATGTTGACTCTCGGAATAGGTGTCCTGGCTCCAGGAGTAGAAATGAAAATTCCAGAAACAGGTACCATGACCGGGATTTTGAGGTAAGTCCTTGCTGAGAGAATCCTTCTGAGTGATTGACTTGTCCAATGTATCTTTAATAATATTTGAGCATGAGGCACATGATTGTGAATCAGTATCTGTTACCATTGTGCAGGGTGAATGCCATGTTAGTAAAGTATTCTGGGCACTATTTATGAATATACTCACTTAGATACCTTTTTTTCCCCCCCGTGAGTACTAAAAGGTTATTTTTGGGGTTTTTTGTTTGTTTGTTTGTTTTTTGTTTTTGCAATTGGTCAGAGCTTAACTAACAAAGTAAATGCCAGTGAAGGTAGCTCCTGCTGGGTGCTGTGGAACCAGGGGATTCTCTGTGGCTGCAACAGGAAGAAGGGTTGAATGCGCAGCTGAAGGGGCAGGAACTCAGGCTCCTGAGCTTCAGGCCATGTCTTCACTCAGAGAAGCTCACGAATTTCTCTTTTCTACTTCTGGCTGAACTGTATATGATTTCTTTTGAAAACAAGTTTTACTGCTGAAAATAATCACCAAAACAACCAGACAAGATTTCATACAATGTTCTTCCACCTCTAGTATCTATAGATGTATGTAATATTTCATTAATCTCTTTATCATATTGCCTTTAAAAAGAAAATTTATCACATTGCTCTCATTAACTTACTATTTACGTTCCTACTTCCTCATCCTTGTCGACCAATGCAGGCTTTTTCTCTCTATTTTTTATTTAGCCAACTTATCTATTACATTTTTAAACCTGAGGAAGCTACTTGTCCCTATTGAATTTCCTTTAGTGTGTAGAATCACTCTTCATAATAATGAATTGTTTTAAAATTTATTCATAGTTTTCCAAGCATTAGAAACCTTGAATATCTAGTTTCATCAATAAATCTGATGAGGATATTCTTGATCACTTCCTTCTGGTCATTTATAAAGTCACTGAATAGAATGATATTTAAATCGGAATTATTGAGTGGTGGGCAGTTGAATAAGCCAGTGGTCGGCAAACTGCGGCTCTGTTGACTAATGAGTTTGCCAACCACTGAAATAAACTGATATTCTGACCTTCCTATTTTGCTAGGTGATTTTGGGATGAACTGTCTTTTCTACTTTCTTTTTTTTAAGAACAATACTTGAAACAACAAATATTTTCAAGGTTATAAGTAAATCTGCATTGACTGTCCTCTAAAGTACTAAATGAAGCATCACATATTTTGAAGATTAAATAGTAATGAAGAAATGAATAGGTGGATTATAGGATAAAAGGAAGTGCTAGAAGGTCAAAGTACACAAAGTAAGGGAAGAAATTTAGAGCACACTGAGAGCCCAGTGCTTCTGCAGTTTTAGTGCAAACATCCTGCCAGCGGCTTATCCTTCGTTCGTTATGTTTGGTACATGTACTGCTTATTTATTCATTTCATGTTCGCTAATGAGGTACCTTGGGAGTTTCTCTTTTCAGCAAAAATAGAAGCGAGTGAAAGGAGGATTATGGGAAGTACACTAAATCACACAAAGTACCAACTTACTCAAAGACAAGCCAAAAAAATGACAAGCTAACTTTATTTAAGACTGAAAAGTAAGATATCATGTATCAATTTCATTTAATATTATATTGTTGTTCGATCTTATAATTAAGAAAAGCATCAGAATCAAGGTAATAGGTGAACTCGAAAAAGGATAAATTAACCAAAGCGAAATATGTTTGGTTAAAATGATACAAAAGGGAGCCTTAGGAAGTAGAATTTTTTTCAGGAATCAGTGTGGGGTGGGATTCAATTTTTATTTTTATTTTTATTTTTTTTAATATATTTTATTGATTTTTTACAGAGCAGAAGGGAGAGGGATAGAAAGTCAGAAACATCGATGAAAGAGACATCGATCAGCTGCCTCTTGCACGCCCCCTACTGGGGATGTGCCAGAAGCCAAGGTACATGCCCTTGCCGGAATCGAACCCAGGACCCTTCAGTCCGCAGTCCGACGCTCTATCCACTGAGCCAAACCAGTCTCGGCTTTATTTTTATTTTTAATCCTCACCCAAAGATATTGATGAGAGAGAGAGAGAGAGAGAGAGAGAGAGAGAGAGAGAGAGAGAGAGAGAGAGAGAGAGAGAGAGAGAAACATCAATTGGTTGCCTCCTATAGGCTCCCCGACTGGGGACCAACCCACAACCCAGGTTTGTGTCCTGACCTGGAATTGAAGCTGCAACCCTTTGGTGCATGGGTTTTCTCTCCAACCACCTGAGCCATCTGCAAGAGCAAGATTCAATTTTTAAATGCAGACAAAGAATTTGTAAGGTCTTGAGCAAAGAAGCATTCATGATAAATGAAATAATTCAGAGGCAGAGGCATTGATAATTCTGGTGTGATGGAAAGGTGGGTGAGTATAGGAAAATAGAAAGCTATGAATGCACACAGAGTAGAATCTCAGACTGCCCAAAAGGCTATTAAAACAGCATAGGCTTGGGGTACTGGTCACACAATACAGTACACAGATGGTGTACTATATAATTGTACCCGTGAAACCTATATAATTTTATTAACCAATGTCTCCCCAATAAAAAGAAAAACAATATGGGCTTGTGTAAGGTAGAAGCTGTCGAGTGGGCTGAAGGCAAAAGATCTGATGGTAGATGATATGTAAGGGAAAGGGGATGGAATGAAAATATTTTACAGATTTTAGTTTAGGAAGCTAGAAAAATGATGTTTCTGATGACAAATGGAATTTTCCCAAAGGAAACTTTTATTCGTTCTTTTTAGAAAATGTTGACTTTGAAGTTGTAACTTGAAAACTGGGTAGAAAGTTTTAGATTGACAGAACAGTATGGAGAAATAGATTTGAGATCTCATCAGAACGAATTAGAATCTGAAAAACTTTCAGAGTGTTTCTTTTTCCCCCTTCCTTTCTACCTTCCTTCCTTTGTGTCTTCCTTCTTTCCTTTATTTCTTTCCTTTTTTTTGTAAATTGACATCAAAACTCATTTGTTCACCAAATTTGACCTGAACTCTCATGAGGCAATTTACAATCTTTAATTTTCTCTCTCAGAGTGAACTGTCATACATATTTCCTATAGAAATATTAATGTAGTATGGTATATTCTATTACCTTTCCAAATTCTGAAAATTCTTACTTTTAAAATACTTTGGCTCTAGTGGCTTTCCTGAAGGATTATGGATCTGTAGTAAGTTCAGAGAAAGAGTGCCAATGAAAGGTCTTACAAAGTCACACATAATGGAGAGTGTCAATGAGGGGTTGAATATACAATGAGAGTTTTACAATCAATGATTAAACTTAAAAAGGAAGACATCATCACTCATACAGGTAGAAGGTAAGAAAAAATTCAATAAATAGGTAAGTTGACAAGGATAGTGGATTTGGCAAAAAGAAAGGATTGAGTTCCTATAGTTCTTGAAGGTTGTGGGAGTCAAGAGAGATATGCACTGAAACTGGAAGGGGTGCAGCTGGAGGGGAGGCAGAGACTGCAGGGGGAGGTTAGAGGCTGCCCCCCTTTGACAGAAGAAAGGCTGTTCATTAAAATGGGAAAACAAGGCAGTTTTAGAAGAAGCAGAAAAGAGGAGAAAGGTCAGTGGTAGGAACACTTCAGAAAGTGGGAATAATTTAGGAGTAGAACCTGGTTGAGAGGTGGATCTTGAGCTCAGGTGGACCATAGTTTTAGAGGAGTAGAGACACATTTTCAAACCAAGGGGAAGTATCAGAATGAGAACTTGACACTTTTCTTTGTAGAGAAAGAAATACAGTTACACCCTCCAAAAAACAAAAACAAAAAACAAACAAACAACAACAACAACAAAAAAAAAAAAACGGCCATGGGGAGAATTGGTGATTGAGAAGAGTGGAGTTTTGGAGTAAGCACTGACAAAAGTATGATAGGAATTCACCAGAAAACATGGCTGTTGAAAAGGACCAAATTAAGAAAGAATGAAAGAAGGAAGGAAAGAAGGAAGGAAGGAAGGAAGGAAGGAAGGAAGGAAGGAAGGAAGGAAGGAAGGAAGGAAGGAAGGAAGGAAGGAAAAGGAAAGGAAAGAATAGAAAAGAAAGGAAAGGAAAAGAAAAGAAAAGAAAAGAAAAGAAAAGAAAAGAAAAGAAAAAAGATGAGTTAAACACCATAAATCTATAATCCAAATGCATGCAAAGTTTGTTTGGCCAGGACTCTCTCATCCTTATTTTTGTTCAATGTGATCTAAAATTTCCCAGTCCACAAAAATGAGATATTGTTTTACTCTCCTAGCAGACATGTAGATGTTGTACATAAAATGATCCACACAAGCCCAGGCGGCTTGGTTCAGTGATTGAGCATCAACCTATGAACCAGGACATCATGGTTTGACTCCAAGTCAGGGCATCTGCCTGGGTTATAGGCTTGATACCCAGTGTGGGACATACAGAAGGCAGCCCATCAATGACTCTCTGTCATCACTGATGTTTTTATCTCTCTCTCCCTCTCCCTTCCTCTTTGAAATTAATAATAAAAAAGATGCACACAAAACCATCATTTGATGTTAGTTTTTCCAATAATGTGCAGGTAGTTTCCCAGTACTGTTGAAGCTCAGAACTGCTTTACAGCAACAGACTCTTAAGGGCCTGCCTACCCCACTTCTTTTGTGCTCTTATTCCTATGACTTTGCATAGAGCAACAGAGTTCATCTTTTAAAGATATGAATCAGATGCTACTACTTCTCTGCTTGTAACTCTCCAATGGTTTCCTGTCACACAAGAGAAATCTCCAGTTGTTATGCTGGTACACAGGCTCTTTGTGAACTGGCCTTTGTCCTTACCTAATTCACCACCTGCCCCCTGCTCTGCCCCTCACTGAGCAGTTACTTGAACATTCCAACTTTTCCTTGCCTGAGAATTTGGCACTACCCACTTGCTAGGGTGAAATGCACTTCCCCAGGAGAGAAACCAAGATGGCAGCATAGGTACACACCTGAACTGCTGCCTCACACAATTTCAAAACTATAACTAAAAGACAAAATGGACATCATTTAGAACCACAGGAAGGCTGGCTGAGTAGAAATTCTACAACTAGAAGGAAAGAGAAAAGTGCACTGAGACTCAGAGGAGCTGCAGAAGTAAAGGCAGAAGTACAGAGGCACATGCGCAGAGAGGGCTGGCAACTGAGTATGTGGTAGGCTTTCTCAATCAGGAGGGAGACAAAAGCTCCCAACTGCTCTGAACTCCAGTTCCAGGTGAGATTCTGGGGACTCAGACTCATACAGAGAGAAACTGAACTGTCTGGCAGTGGGCGAAATTCAAGGGCAGCTTTCTTTCAGAGGTGCTTGCAGCGATTACTGCAGGACACTGAGATGCAGGGGCCTCTTAGGGCAGGGCTGACGAGAAGCCATTGCTGTTTGCTCTGCCCTGAGTTCCCACTCCATAAAGCCATTGCTATTTGCTTCGCCCTGAGACTCCACCCCATCTGAGCGTGGAGGCTTTTACATATGAATGGCCTGGTTCTTTGAATTCTAAACTTACCTAAGAAAGTGCAACTGAGTCAGTGAGACTGAGAACATCCAAAAGAAGGCCCAAGATGCCGCAGAAGCTTGCATTGCTTCACAGCTGGGCCTCATCTGGGCACCTCCAAAACCGAAACAAAGAAGATGAATCTGCAGATCTCTCTGTAGCTCCTGCTGGGTGGCCTCAGCCAGAGGCTAAATTAGCACCTCCTTGGAGATCCAAGAGCCAGTGTAACCAGAGGTCAGAGTAGAACCACCCAGATTACAACTCCTCAGATCCATAAGGGACACACTGAGGGGGCAGACTCAGTGAGCACCAAAGCCCCCCTGAAGCAAGTCTTGCCTCATAAGGGTGTCTTCAGCACAGAAGTTCTCCCAGCATAGACACAACTGATCCTCACAGCCAATTGGCCTGGAGGTCAATTCCTCCCAGTGATACCAACAACAATCAAGGTTTAACTACAACAAGACTGTGCACACAGTCACAAAGGGGTGCACCAAGAGTGTCCACCTCAGGTAACTGGGGAGACTGAGCCACTGGGCCCTATAGGATACTTAGCACACAAAGTCACTCTATCAACTCAGGAAGCAGCCAAAATGCAGAGACAAAGAAATAGGTTACAAATGAAAGAAATGGAGGAAAGCAAACTACTGGATATAGAGTTCAAATCCATGGTTATAAGGTTTTTCAAAAATTTTCTAGAAAAGGCCGATAAATTTAGTGAGACTCTCAAAGATATGAAAAAGGACCAACTGGAAATTAGCATACACTGACTGAAATAATATACAGAGATCCAACAGTAGACTGGAGGATCGCAAGAATCAAGTCAAAGATTTGAAATACAAAGAATCAGAAAACACCCAACCAGAAAAGCAAAAAGAAAAAAGAATCCAAAAATATGAAAATAGAGTAAGGAGCCTCTGGGACAATTTCAAGCATACCAACATCAGAATTATAGGGGAGCCAGAAGAAGAGAGAAAGCAAAGTACTGAAAACCTATTTGAAGAAATAATGACAGAAAACTTCCCCACATGGTGAAGGAAATAGACTTACAAATCCAGGAAGTGCAGAGAACCCCAAACAAAAGGAATACAAAGAGGACCACACCAAAACACATCATAATTAAAATGCCAAGAGCAAAAGACAACGAGAGAATATTAAAAGCAGCAAGAGAAAAACAGTTACCTACAAGGGAGCACCCATATGATTGTCAGCTGATTTCTCAACAGAAACTATGCAGGCCAGATGGGAGTGGCAAGAAATATTCAAAGTGATGAATAACAAGAACCTACAACCAAGATTACTCTATCCAGCAAAGTTATCATTCAGAATTGAAGGTCAGATAAAGTCCTTCACAGATAAGAAAAACCTAAAGGAGTTCATCACCACTAAACCAGTATTATATGAAATGCTGAAAGGTATTCTTGAAGAAGAAGAAGAAGAAGAAGAAGAAGAAGAAGAAGAAGAAGAAGAAGAAGAAGAAGAAGAAGAAGAAGAAGAAGGAGGAGGAGGAGGAGGAGGAGGAGGAGGAGGAGGAGGAAGAGGAGGAGGGGGAGGAGGAGGAGAAGAAGAAGAAGAAGGGGAAGAGGAGGAGGAGGAGGAAGAGGAAGAGGAAGAGGAAGAGGGAGAGGGAGAAGGAGAAGAAGAAGAAGAAGAAGAAGAAGAAGAGGAAGAAGAAGGGGGAGGAGGAGGAGGAGGAGAAGAAGAAGTAAGGTAAAGATAAAAATTATGAACAACAAATACATATCTATCAATAATTGAATCTAAAAATCAAGTGAATAAAAATCTGATGAACAGAATAAACTGGTGAATATAATAGAATCAGGGGCATAGAAAGGGGGTGGACTGACAATTTTTAGGGGGAAAGGGATGTGGAGGTGCGGGAAAAGACTGGATAAAATCGTACACCTATGGATGAGGACAGTTGGGGGGGATGGGAGAGGGTAGGGTGGGAACTTGGTGGAGAGGAACAATTGTAATAGTCTGAACAATAAATATTTATTTTAAAAAAAGAAAAGAAATGCACTTCCCCAGTCCTCATATGACTGATTCCTTCTTGTCCTTCACATCTTAGCTTTAATGTCACCTCTTCAGAAAGGCCACTCAGTCATGATCACCTCAACCTACTTGAATTATTTTCATGGTACATATTATTATAAATTTTCCTGCTTGTTTGTTTCTTTGTTTATTGTTTGTCTTTCTCCCTTGCAATGTAAACTCCATGAAGCAGAGATTTTTGTCTCTTGTTCACTGTTGTATCCTCATTCCTGCCACATATTAGATATTCAATAAATGTTTGTTGTCCCAGTCCCATGGCTCAGTGGTTGAGTGTCAATCAATGATCCAGCAGGTCAGAGTTTGATCCCTGGTCAGGGCACATGCCCAGGTTGCGGGCTAGATCCCCAGTGAGGGGTGTGCAAGAGGCAGCCAATCAATGATTGTCTCTCATCATTGATGTTTCTTTCTCTTCCTTCCTCTCTGAAATTATATATATATATAATAAATGAATGTTTCTCTGTATCTTTTACTTTCAACTTAATTTTCTTAACTATTTTATTTCTCAATGACAACTTAATACTTAGTAGCTATTCAGCAGCTTGCCAATTTTCTTTTTATTTTATTTTATTTTTTAAATATATATTTTTTTGCAGTATAACTTAGATTTAATAGTAGTACATATGTTTTCCTTCCCCCCCCCTATAGTCCTCCCCCCAGCCTCCCCTACCAGCCCATGTCCCCACCTGTCCCCCCACCCCAGTGTCTTGCATCCATTGGCTATGCTCATATGCATGCATACAAGTCCTTCGGTTGATCTCCCACAGCATCCGTCCCCCAATTTTCTTAATTTTGTTTGATTTATTCATTTCAACTTGATCCAGTAAGTATAGAACATTGCTTTCTATTCTACAGTTTTGTAATTGTTGGGATTAACTATTCCTACAATGTTTCCTAAGCAGCCAAGTTCAAAACCTGCTTGTTTCCTTATGCCACAAATTTCTCACCCACTGTCCCAATTAATGGCATTAAAAGAAAAAAAATTACATAACAGAGAGTCAGTATTTTTAGATTAAGAACCAGTTTTGTAACGAACAGCTTAGGCATCTCCATCTCAAAGCCCATGGAGCCTCCCTGTATAGACAGTAAGCTGTCACTCATGCTGGTGGAGAAGGTGCAGCACCCCTGCTGAGCACCAGGCTGCCAGGCCCAGTGCTGGATTTTCCTCAGGGACAGGAAGCTTCCTTTTGGTTCCCAGGGTGTTGGTATAGTCACTCCTTTCCAGCCTGTCCAGCACAGCCTGGTTAACACAATACCCTGTAACACACCCCAGAGAAATTGAACTGACTGAAAGCCAGCCATAGGCAAGGAATTAAGTAAGAAATAGAAATATTAAAAAGATGCAGTCTACGTAGGGAAACCCTAAAGCAAGTATATAATCATAAAAATGAAACAGGGTGGGTCTAATGAATCAGACTGGACTCTCACAGTATAATTAATGAGTCACTCTTTAAGGGACGTATTAGCTGCCTAAACCACGAAGCGTCTTTATATTTAGCAGTGTGCAATCATTAATTAGCTCAAACATGAACTCCTGAGTTGGTTTATTATCTCTGTTTTGTAAACAAGGAAAAAGCAAAGGTGTTGGTGCCCAGACTCCAAGCTGTGTGCTGCTGGGCTCAATAGAGAACCCTGGAGCTCCTGACTCTCAGCCTGAACATGGCTTTTCTGCACTGTTGAATCAATATAATTTATTATTGTAGACAGCCAAATGGGAATGACCCAAATACTTGTTGTTTTTGCAGAAGAACTTCAGTCTCACCCTTGTGGATTTCTACATGAAAGGAGACTTCTCCCTGCTGGGTGTAGTTGGAGGCTGGAGGAGAGGGACTAGAGAGAAAGGGGGAGTATGGCGTGGTAAACCAGAGGGAAAGGCAGCATATGATTTCTAGTCTACAGAGAAAAGTTACCTGAACGTGGCTTTTTGTGGATGTCTCTTAAGTCGGAAGGATATGTGGATCTTCAATGAGCAGGGCTGAACATGTAATTTGGCCTCCCCTTACAGAATGGTTCTGGTAAATCCTATAAGCAAAATCCAGACTAATCCTTTCCTTAAAGGAAATATCCAGCACCTAGAATGGCAGAACAAAGAGCTATGAAAACAGAGAGGACACGTTATAACATCAATGTATGGGTCTTCTTTGCAGGCATGTCAGATGCACCTGCCTGATCCACTGATAGGTAATGCTGACCTGGTTTATGCCATTCACATTTCTACAAGATCATATCTATTTTAGTCTGCACTATAAATTATTCAAATCAACCAGAAGCCTTTCTGCACCAGGTGGGTAAAGAAGTCCCGAGGGGTGAATTCCTGGAACACCACACTCCAAGAGGAGTCTTTCTAGAAGAGTGCTTGACACAATCTCTTAAATGCAAATCAGTCTCTCAAGGAGTCTGTGCACTAACAGCCAGGTGGCAGGTAGGTTATGGGTCCGTCTAGAGGCAACCTCAGGGCTATTGCAATTCTCTAAGCCTCTCCCCTTTCCAGAGCATGTTTTAGCCCTAGTAAGCACTCTTTATGCCAGACACTTATAAAAGAAAAGAGAGTCTCTTTATTTGCGTGCCACAGACAAAAGGCATAGAATAAACAAAATAGATAATCCTATCTAATAAAAGAGTAACATGCAAATGTGACCATACCTTGGCTCCTGATTGGCTATGCTACCAGCCAATTAGGAGTGGGGGGCATGACCAAGCGGCTGAGCACCTGACCCTGGGGGTGGAGACAAAGCTGTGGCGGCGAGCGCCCGCCTGCCCTCCGGGGTGGAGATGAGGGGTGGCAGCGTGGTTCTCCAGCCAGAGCAGAGAAGACTGAAGGCTCCTGCTGGAGTGAAGCCTCCCGTCGACCAAAGCAAAAACGAAAGGCAACAGCCAGAGGGAAGGCCTGGGTCCCAGGTTCCAGAGGAAAACTGGTCCTGGCAGCCAGGGTAAGGAAAGCCTATTGCATGAATCCTCATGCAATGGGCCTCTAGTAGAATAGATAAAAAAGATAGACTCTTTTGCCCTCTGTCTCTTAACTTTGGTCTGATTCAGGGAGAGAAGTTTAATAGTAACTCAAAACATTTTTTTCCAACAGATTGGGTTGACCAATAAAAAGTTCACTGATTCAGCATGTTTTAAAGCAAAAGATTTACTCACTGAACACTAGACATATCACTATGGCTTTAGCTCCTCTTTTGCAGGGAAAGACAATTATAGTATTATATGAAAAATTGTGCAAGTGTAAGCTAATACCTGCTTTACATCTTTAATCAGAAGTCAAATTTGAAAAAAATATCAAGTAGTATTTTTCCTTCAGAGATTTATTAGTGTAGGAATTGATTTTGTTGAACTACAGTAGGTCCTTGGGTTATGTTGGAGATCTGTTCCTGTGGCATGATGTAATGTGATTTTCGCCGTAAGTTGGAACCCACTTATATAAGCACCTACATCACTCACAAGGAGCACATACATACCAGTAATGAAGTGAAACAGTAAAAGTAATTTTAAAGAAAGATAACAATTCCTGCCCTTTACTTGTGGTAAATCCTAATATATAAAAAGCCAGGGGGCGTCACAACCAAAACAACTGAACAGTCAACCAAACAGCAAACTGTGTGGGGCAACCAGGCGGGCAGGAGGGTTAGTGAGAGATGACCAAACGATTGAACAGCAGGCTGCATGGTGACTAGGCCAGCAGGGGGCGCAGTTGGGGTGACCAGGCAGGCAGGGGGGCAGTTGGGGGTGACCAGGTCAGTGGGGGGGGGGGATTTGGGGGTAACTAGGCCAGCAGGGGGGCAGTGAGGGGTGACCAGGCTGGTGGTGGGAGGAGCAGTTAGGGGTAATAAGGCAGTTAGGGGTGACCAGGCCAGCAGGAGGAGCAGTTAGGGGTAATAAGGCAGGCAGGCAGGTGAGCAGTTAGGAGCCAACAGTCCTGGATTGTGAGAGGGATGCCCAACTGCCAGTTTAGGTTCAGTCCATGGGATTGGGCCTAAACCAGTAGTCAGACATTCCCCGAAGGGTCCCATATTGGAGAGGGTGCAGGCTGGGCTGAGGGGACCTCCTGCCCCACCCTGCACGAATTTCGTGCACCTGGCCTCTAGTAAATACATAAAGCACGTATGTACATATGTTAAAATGGCAGATTTTTATTTTTTTTAGTAAATGGGAAATGGCGATGTAACCACAAAACAACATACTTTGAGTCTGACATAACCCAAGCGCTGCCTGTATTTTTATTTTTAATTTAAGTTAGAGAGTCTTGTGAACAGTAAATGTATGTTTCTGAGGAAATATAAATCACTTAAAACATTTTGGAGAACTAGATGTCTATAGCTGAATTGCAATACTTTGCTGTCTGGAGCCTTGGAAAGTGAATTGTTTATGCAACTGAGTTTTATAGATGACTTATTGTCCATCTTATAGGTTAAAAATTAAAAATTTTACCGCTTTGAATAAAAGCTATCTAAATACATGTTTATTTATCTTTCTGTTTTATAAATAGAATATGCTAAACATTATTTAGCTTCTTACTGATGAAGCATGATTATTATGAATAACAGTTTTTTTAATGGAAATACAGTAATGTTCTCAGAACTTATTGATGAATATGTTCTACTTGCTGTTACAGTAAGTTACCATTCCTGTATTAGTTTTATTAATTTTTCCTAGAAGTTTCCTTCTTATTACTTGTTATTTTCTTACTTTTGTCACTATGTACTGAAAAAAACTTTAAAAATATTTAGTGTTTCAATTAGTGCTGTTTGGAAATTAGCTAACAATACTCATTCAAATGTATAAAGGAGAAATAAGTAAGCTTGAAGTGAGTCCAAAAGGATAAAAGAGTAACTTTATAGTGGAGATACTTGACAAACACTGCCAAGATCAACATCAACACTCATAAGTTATGTCGATAGTATTTGCCCTTGGCATAATTTGATGAACACACATTGGCTTCTGTCGTCTTCTCCCCCAATCCATATCTCCAGTCTCGTCATGAGAACACAAGACAAATTTCAGTATGGTTCATTCTACAAAATAGCTGATCAGTACTCTGCAAAGCTGTCAAGGTCATCAAACCAGGGAAAGTCTGAGAAATTCTCACAGCCAAGAAGAGGATAAGGAGGCATGACAACTAAATGTTACATGGTGTCTTGGAGTGACCCTGGAACAGAAAAAGAATATTAGGTTGTCTGAAGCCGAATAAAATATGGATTTTAGTTAATGATAATGTATCAATATGGTTCATTCATTGCAATGTAAGATGTTAATAAGGAAAACGATGTGGCATATATGGAAAATCTCTTTACTATCTTCTCAGTTTTTCTGTAAATCTAAAACTTTTCTAAAATATTAAGTTTATTAAACTAATTCTAGGCATATCTCTTCTTCCATTAAAATATCAGTATGTATTGCTAATAAATGAAAAGTACATACACAACAAGAAAACAACCAGGATACCATCACCACACTAAGGAAATCATTGATAATTACTTAACATTATCAAACATCCAATGTTCTAATTTCTGATTATCTCAATCTCATTTTTATAGTTGGTTCATTGGAATTGGGATCTAAACCAACCAAATCTGTGCACTTGGTTAGTATGTCTCCTAAACCTCTTGTAATTTGACACTGTTCTTCTTCCTTCTTTTTAAAAGAAATTTATTCCAGAGAAGGAGGATGGGAGACAGAGATAGAGGTAAAGATAGAGATAGAGATAGAGATAGAGATAGAGATAGAGATAGAGATAGAGATAGAGATAGAGATAGAGAGGGGGAGATAGAGAACCCATGAGCATTCATGGGAGGATACTCCAACCAACTGAGCCACACTGACCAGGGCTTCCCTCTTTTATTTTTCTTGCCATTAATTTGTTGAAGAAATTAGGTTATTTTTTTTTCTGTAGAATTTTCCATATTCTGACTTTATTTGGTTTTATACTCATGGTGGGACTTGACACTTTCCTCTGTCCCAGTACTTACTGGTAAATAGCAAACTGATAATTTGATCTTGATTGGATTATTTTTGGTAAGGACATTTCCTGGGTGATGCTATACATATTTATGCTTTATACTATTACAATATATATATATATATATATATATATATGGTCTGTTTTTATGATGTAAAGATTAATGTTATTATCCTGACCCATCTTTATAAAGCCTTTTACTTGCTTTAGCAGTCATTGATGACTATCACTGATGATGATCCATTAACTCATTTCAGTTATTGGCTGGAATTTTTCTATTAGAACTTTCCCCCATCAACTACTTCATTACCCTAAAAAATAGTTCATAAGAAAGACAGGATAAATGCTTGACTTTCCTCTTTTTACTTAACAATTTTCAAAATAATGATTTGTTACTTCAGAAACTTCCAAATGTGACCAATTAGTTTCATATTTGTTGTATTTGCTGTGATTGCAACTAAGTGAGAAATATATTAAGGAAAGATGAAAAGTATTGATTTACTAGGTTTATATAATACTGATGGACTTTTTATCTTTAAAAGTGGTGGATATAATACTGCTAAGAAAGTCAATTCCAGAGAGGAAAGTAGAAGGGAGAAAAATTATATTCCAGCAAGGGTAACCATCACTGGAAGATGGAAAGTACGAGCACGAGAGAAGAGAGAGAGCTGAAAAAAAGAGAAAATCAGATCATGGGTACAGCAAAAGTGAATTTTTAAAATGAGCGGGAAATGGAAAAGAAAAGAGAGATACATACAGTGGAGAGAATGTCATTAGCAATCTTCTGTGCTCCAGTGATGCTATTCGCTGACCTAGATCAGGGGTCGGCAAACTCATTAGTCAACAGAGCCAAATATCAACAATACAACGACTGAAATTTCTTTTAAGAGACAAATTTTTTAAACTTAAACTTCTTCTAATGCCACTTCTTCAAAATAGACTCGCCCAGGCTGTGGTATTTTGTGGAAGAGCCACACTCGAGGGGCCAAAGAGCTGCATATAGCTCGCGAGCTGCACTTTGCCGACCACGGACCTAGACAATCTGTTTTGCTCTTACTTTCTTGAATTCCTTACTTACTCTGAATGCTAACTAAAAATGATCAGAATAAGATTGAGCCCTCTTTCTTGACATTTTTCTTTTCAGTTATGTGCTTCTGTACATAAGATAATTTTCTAGCTCAGCCCGTATGGCACAGTGCTTGAGCATTGACTCATGAACTGACAATTAGTAGTGAGATAAGGAATAAAAATATAAATAATATAGTTTTTAGGTTGTTGGTTTGAGAGGCTCAGGTAGTAGGATTCATATTGTTAGGGCTAGAGTGAGGGCTAGAGTTGGTGCAATCTAAATAATAAAAGTATAATATGCTAATCAGACCAGACAACCTAATGAGCTTTTGGACGTCATTTTGGACATCCTTTTCAATGAAGCTGCAGCAGTGGGGACAAGGCAGAGACGGGGCAATCAGACAGGCAGGCAGAGTTGTTAGGGGCGATCAGGCAGGCAGGCAGGCAAGCAGTTAAGAGCCAGCAGTCCCAGATTTTAAGAGGGATGTCCAACTGGCAGTTGAACATCCCCCAAGAGGTCCTGGATTGTGAGAGAATGCAGGCCAGGCTAAGGACCCCTCCCACTCCCATGCACAAATTTCATGCACTGGGCCTCTAGTAATAAATAAAGCTATAGAGAACATTAGTGGTTGTAGGAGCTGGAGGTCAGGGTATGATTCCTGGTCAGGGCACATGCCTAGGTTGCAGGCTTGATCCCCAGCAGGGAGTATGCAGGAGGCAGCCAATCAATGATTTTCTCTCATCATTAATGTTTCTATCTCTCTCCCTTCCTTTCTCTGAAATCAATAAAAACCTTTTAAAGAAAAAAAGAAAAAAGATAATTTTCTGGACATGTAATTTTAAAACACAAGTTGGTCTATTCTCATCTTCTGCACCTACCAGGAAATAGGTTTCTCTTATATAAATTGAGATAAACACATATTTACTTATTCACTGAGGAATCCAATTTCTGTGTTTACATATGATTAGATCTGTACAAGAAGCACACTGCTTGCTTAGAAAAGATGGAGACTATAATTACATTTGTCAAACTAACCACGACTCTGAAACTAACTTGGGGAAGGATTGAAAATTTGGAAAGGAAAAAAGAAAGAAAGAAAGAAAGAAAGAAAGAAAGAAAGAAAGAAAGAAAGAAAGAAAGAAACTGTATCTTGCTGTTCATTAAGTAACATAGGTAATATATTTGTGGTCATTTTGTAAACTATATGTTCAGATATTGCCAGCTGTGGCTGTTACACCTTTGCCAATGTTTAGTTTTAAAAAACATTTTAATATGTTTTTTATTGATTTCAGAGAGATGAAGGAAGAAAGAGAGAGACAGAAACATCAGTGATGAAAGAGAATCATTGATTGGCTGCCTCCTGCACACCCCCTACTGGGGACTGAGCCCACAACTCAGGCAAGTGCCCTGACCAGGAACTGATCCGTAATCTCCTGGTTCATTGGATAGATGCTCAACCACTAAGCCAGGCCGACCTGACTGCCAATGTGCTTTTAATATAAACCATCTTGTTGTTAAAATATTGATGTGTTCATAGGAATAGTTATAATGTGCAGTAACTTGCAACTTTTTCTAATTGTACTATATGTTTCTCTTCTTGTGTACTTTTACATTTAAGGAGATGAAACTCCTTTTAACAATTTAACTGATTTTTTTTAAGTCATAAAGGTTTTACTTTTTATTTGGTATTTTGAATGCAGATAAAAATTCTGAGTGAATATGTATAAGAAGTAAAAAAGTGTAGATTCAGTATCTCCCCTAGACCTGGGCAGGAGTGACCCCACTTTACAAAACACCTCTTTGTCTGTGCCTCCGAGGGCAGGCCCTGCTCCCAAGGTGGATATCCCCAAGCTCGGGAGGTGACAGGGAGCATGTTCTGAACTTGGATGTGCAAGTGTAGATGTCTACTAGTACTTGCAGACGTGGGAAACCTGGAAGTGCAGAAAGGAGACAAAGAAGTGAAGAGAAGGAGGGAAACTTGAGGTCATTTTGAAGGTATATTTTTAAAGGCAAGAAATGAAAATGTACTTTAATAGTTTAATAGCTTGATTTATAACTTTGACATATTTGAACATATGGTATGGGAGTCTTCACTAATATTCTTGTTCTTATATTCTTGTTTCCCATTAGCCACCAATGTTGAGACAAATGTGGGTAGATTTTTAAAACAAAACAAAAAAGGTGGAACTCATCTGTTCTTATTTTCCTAATTATCTTAATCTATTCATAAACTCTTTAAAAGGTTATCTTTGAATTTAACCATGAATTACAGGTAAAAGTCTTCATAGAAAGACACATGCCATAGTTTTTAGATTCTTTAAATAAAATCACCCCAAATATTTTAAATGCTAGCTTTTCAAGGAGAATATTGGCAGAAGAGGAAGATAATGAAAAAGCAATAAAATAATTAGCTGATATACTTAGTTCTTCTATGTATTTAAGGCACAGAGGAAATATTTTTAGTGTAAAAAATGTTCCTTGTCTGTCCAGCCGGTGTTGCTCAGTGGTTGTCGATCTATGAACCAGGAGGTCACAGTTCAGGGCACATGCCCAGGTTGCGGGCTCAATCCCCAGCCACATATAAGTCCCAGTTTGGAGGGCAAAACCCTCCCAGCACAATTATAGCCAAAGGCTATGGTTGCTTATAAACTTGGCCTTATAGTCTGACCCTGTAGTCCAAGGTAGCTGAGGGTTGTGGGCTGCAGTACAGGAGGCGCAGCAAGTGCTGCCAAAACAAAGCTTGATAGAGTTTCAGAGAATTACAACAACAGGAAAGAAGATTTGAAACTTGCAAGAACATTGTAAACATCTTGACCACTCCCTTGTTTTGCTTTGTGTGATCTGAATATAAAATAAAGATTCAGTTTACAAGCTGTGTTACTATGTCCTCATCCAGGCGCAGTGATCCACCTGGCCCCAACTATATTCTCTTGTCTATTTTCTTTTTTATTTTTTATTTAATCTTTATTGTTCATTTTATTAATTACATTGTTCCCGTTTTTCCCCCTATAGCTCCCCTCCACCTGGTACCCATCCCATCCTCCACCTTCACCCCCTCCCACTGTCCTCTCCCATAGGTGCATGATTTTTGTCCAGTCTCTTGCTGCACTTCCCACACCCCCTTTTCTCCCAAGAATTGTCAGTCCATTCCCTCTCTATGTCCGTGATTCTATTACATTCACCAGTTTATCCTGTTCATCAGATCATTAATTCACATAATTTTTAGATTCATTTGTTGATAGATGTGTATTTGTTGTTCATAAGTTACACTTTTACCTTTTCCTTCTTCCTCTTCTTTTTTTTGATTTTTTTCCCTTTATTGTTCAATTTATTAATTACATTGTTTCCCCTTTTTTATCCCCCTATATCTCCCCTCCAACCTGTACCTACCTATCCCACCCTCCACCCTCACCTCCCCCTCCCCAATGTCCTCTCCCATTGTTGCAAGATTTTTGTCCAATCTCTTACTGTACTTCCCGCAACCCTTTTCTCCCCAAGAATTGTCAGTCCATTCCCTCTCTATGTCCATGTTTCTGTTATATTCACCAGTTTATCTTGTTCATCAGCCTATCAGTTCACTTGATTTTAATGTTCATTTGTTGATAGATGTGTATTTGTTGTTCATAATTTATATTTTTACCTTTTTCTTCTTCCTCTTCTTAAAGAATATCTTTCAGCATTTCATATAATTCTGGTTTGGTGGTGATGAACTCCTTTAGCTTTTTCTTATCTGCGAAGCACTTTATCTGATCTTCAATTCTGAATGATAGCTTTGCTGGATAGAGTAATCTTGGTTGTAGATTCTTGCTCTTCATTATTTTGAATATTTCTTGCCACTCGTGTCTGGCCTGCATCATTTCTGTTGAGAAATCCGCTGACAAGCATATGGGTGCTCCCCTGTAGGTAACCAACTGTTTTTCTCTTGCTGCTTTTAATATTCTCTCTTTATCTTTTGCTCTTGGCATTTTAATTATGATGTGTCTTGGTGTGGTCCTCTTTAGATTCCTATATTTTGGGGTTCTGTGTACTTCTTGGGCTTTTAAGTCAGTTTCTTTCACCAGGTGGGGGAAGTTTTCAGTCACTATTTCTTCAAGTAGGTTTTCATTAACTTGCTCTCTCTCTTTTTCTGGGACCCCAATAATTCGGATGTTGGCATGCTTGAGGTTGTCCCAGAGGCCCCTTACGCTATCTTCAATTATTTGAATTCTTTTTGTTTCTTGCTTTTCCAGCCGAGTGGATTTTGCTTCTTTGTATTTCAAATCTTTGACTTGGTTCTTGTGGCCCTCTGGACTGCTTTTAGGACTTTATGTAATATTTTTTATTTCAGTCTGTGTATGCTTGATTTTTAGTTGGTCCTTTTTTTTATCCGTGAGGGTCTGGTTCGTATCCTCAGAGGTCTTGTTCATTTCCGTGAGGTTCTCATTCATTTCCTTGTAATTCTCATTCATTTCTTGTTTGGTCTTGTTTATTTCCTGGTAGTTTTCATTAAGTTGATCAGCCTTTTCTAGGAGCCTCTTGAAAAGCCTTATAACCGTGGTTTTGAACTCTATGTCTTGTCGTCTTTTCTCCTCCATTTCTTTCACACGTGATTTCTTTCCATATCTCTGCATGGTGGCTGCTTTGTATGCTAGATATCCTCAAAGGGACAGTGGCTCAGCCTCCCCAGTTACCCGAGGTGGGTACTCTTACTGCAATCCTTTATGGGTTGTACAGTATTTTTGAATTTAAACCCAGCTTGTTGTTGTTAGTCCTAGGAGGGTTTGACCTCCAGGCCAATTGGCTGTGAAGGCAGACTGTGTTCAGGTTGGATGGGCGGAGTCTCTGAGCTGCGCAGGCAGCCTCTGTGTCAGCTGCGTCCTATGCTGCGCTCGCGCGCGTGGGTCTCTGTTGGATGGGGATGGCTGCAGGCACCTCCAAGAGAAAGCCGCTAGTCTCTTCCCCTTGCCAGACAACTCTGCCTCTCCCCAAATGAGTCTGCACACCCAAAGTCTCGCCCAGGGTTGTAAAATAGATGGTTTCCGGGACCAGGAGACAAGTTTCCAGGGGGCAAGTCACGGGTTTGCGTGACCCTTGCTCGGAAACTTCTTTTCCCCGCCTCCGGGTTTCTAGCAGACTAGGAGCCTCTGCCACGCCCGCTTCCAGGGTGCGTCCCCCGGACCTCGGACCTCGCCTGACACTGGGGAATCTGTGCAGTGGGATGTCTCCACGCACCCCGGATCTCAGACCTCGCCTGGCACTGGGGAATCCGTGTAGTGGGACGTCTCCGCCCTCCCCATTGGAGAAATCTGGCCGGGGTTGCTGCTCCAGCCCCAGCCCGGGCGCGCGCGACCAGGACGGCTCCTAACCTGTTTCCGTCTGAAAGGCTGCGCTTCCGCCGCTCCTGAGTCTCAGTGTCCCAGCTTTACTCTCGTTTGTGCAGTTTTTACTCAGCCAGCTTTCTGGCGATTCTGGGTGCTGTCTGTTCTGCTGTTTTGTTGTAGTTCTTAAATCGTTGCGCGGGGCAGAACAATAGGTGTTTACCTATGCTGCCATCTTGGTGTTCCCCCCTCCTTCTTCCTCTTCTTAAAGAATATCTTTCAGCATTTCATATAATATTGGTTTGGTGGTGATGAACTCCTTTAGCTTTTTCTTATCTGCTAAGCACTTCATCTGACCTTCAATTCTGAATGATAGCTTTGCTGGATAGAGTAATCTTGGCTGTAGATTCTTGCTATTCATCACTTTATTTCTTGCCACTCCTGTCTGGCCTGCATCGTTTCTGTTGAGAAATCCGCTGACAAGCATATGGGTGCTCCCTTATAGGTAACTAACTGTTTTTCTCTTGCTGCTTTTAATATTCTCTCTTTGTCTTTTGCTCTTGACATTTTAATTATGATGTGCCTTGGTGTGGTCCTCTTAGGGTTCCTATATATTGGGGTTCAGTGTGCTTCTTGGACTCCTAAGTCAATTTCTTTCACCAGGTGTGGGAAGTTTTCAGTCACTATTTCTTCAAATAGGTTTTCATTGTCTTGCTCTCTCTCTTTTTCTGGCACCCCTATAATTCGGATGTTGGCATGCTTGAGGTTGTCCCAGAGGCCCCTTATACTCTCTTCAATTTTTTGGATTCTTTTGGTTTCTTGCTTTTTCAGCTGAGTGAATTTTTTACCTCTTTGTATTCAAATCTTTAACTTGGTTCTTAGGGTGCTCTAGAGTACTTTTAGGTCTTTGTATAATATTTTTTATTTCAGTCAGTGTATGCTTAATTTCTGGTTGGTCCTTTTTCATATCCTTGACAGTCTCGTTCATATCCTTGTAGGTCTTGCTTATTTCCTTATAGGTCTCGACCTTTTCTAGGAGCCTCTTGAAAAGCCTTATAACCATGGTTTTGAATTCCATGTCCAGTCGTTTTTTTCCCTCCATTTATTTCACATCTGATTTCTTTCCATGTCTCTGCATGGTGGCTGCTTCCCTGAGTTGGTCAATTAGCTTTGTGTGGTAGACGTCCTACAAGGGACAGTGGCTCAGCCTCCCCAGTTACCTGAGGTGGATACGGGTTGCACAGTCTTGCTGAAGTTAAGCTCAGGTTAATCCTTGTTAGCACTTAGAGGGGTTGACCTTCAGGCCAATTGTCTGTGAAGTTCAGCTGTGTTCAGGTTGGATGGGTGGAGTCTCTGGGCCAAGCAGACAGCGTCAGCTCCGCCCTATGCCCCAGGGTCTCTGAGAGAGAGCTGTGCTGAGCTCCACCAGCTGCTGGAGAATTCAGACTCTTCCCTAATGAGTCTGCACACCCAATGTCTCACCCAAGGTCACAAAACAATGCAGTCTGATGGTTTCCCAAATGAAAGAGCAAGTCACGAGTGCTCTCTGCGCAGTCAGGCAGCTGCGCTGTTCCCAAGCTCACATGCACTCCACACAAGCTCGCCTTCTCCACAAGCCCGCCGACCCCTGCAGCACCTGAGCTTTGGCGTGCCCTCCCACTGTCCAGTTTTTAGCCGTATGATAGTGGGTTCCCTGGACTTCGCCCAGGGCTGGAGAATCAGTCCAGTGGGATGTCTTTGTCTCCCCTGTTCAAGAAAACTGGCCGGTTTTCAGCTGCTGCCCAATCCGCTGGCATGTGCGCTCCTCCAAACCTCTGACTCCATGCGTATCTTCAACACTGTCCACCGCCGCTCCTCCGAGTCAGTGTCTTATCTTCACTTTTGTTTGTGGAATTTTTACTCAGCCAGCTTTCCGGTGATTCTAGATGGTGTTTGTTCTTTCATTAAGTTGTAGTTTTGAAATTGCTATGTATGGCGGCAAGATAGTGTTTATCTATGCCGCCATCTTGGTTCCCCTCTTGTCTATTTTCTTTAATCCTTCACTGCCCCTCCTTCACTGGCCATGCTGGACGCAGCTCAAAGGGTCATTTGGATATTTATAACATCATTTTCAGGTCATACAAAATCATCAACTTAAAAATGAGCCTGCTATATTTTGTCAAACATTTCATTAACTCACTGCTAATGCCTTGGCAGAGCCAGACCAAATGGTTTTGAGGGCTTTATACAACCTGCAAGTCTGTTTGTATAAATCTTTCAAGCCCATTTGCCTCTGTGTACTTACATAGTAACACTGATGTCATATTTGCTGTTCTGTTTCTTTTTAATTTTTCCATGAACATTTCTCTGGCCTTCCCATCCATTTCATAAGTTCCTCTAAAGCAGAAAACATTTTTTTGTATTTTTTTAAAATATATTTTTAATGATTTCAGAGAGGAAAGGAGAGGGAGGAAGAGATAGAAACATTAGTGATGATGTAGATCAGGTATATTTCCAAAATTCAACCAGTGGAGAATACAACTATATTAACCTCATCTGCACAGAGCTTATAGAAGTGTCTTTAGCCCCAAGTAATGAAAACACGTTATTTTTATTTTTTTAACATAAAATGTGGGGCAGGCAGCATGGTAAAGTGGAGAAAGGCATTGGACCCTGGGAAGTCTGTGAGTTTGTTCTCCTGACAGTCCTTCCACTGAATGGCTCTAGGTCATGGGGCAACTCCTGTATCCCTGGACAGCCTCACTTAAGGAGATTAAATTCTAAAACTCCAAGGACCTTTTCAGCTCGAACATTTTATTTTTTTTTAAATATATTTTATATATTTTTCACAGAGAGGAAGGGAGGGGGATAGAAAGTGAGAAACATTGATGGGAGAGAAACATCGATCAGCTGCCTCTTGCACACCCCCTGCTGGGGATGTGCCCACAACCAAGGTACATGGCCTTGACAGCAATCGAACCCGGGACCTCTCAGTTCGCAGGCCAACGCTCTATCCACTGAGCCAAACCAGTTCGGCTCAGCTCGAACATTTTATAATTATGTGGATTAGACCTAATATCGAAAGAGCATTTCATAAAGTGGATTTCAGATACACTTTGAGTCAGACTCTCTATTTGAGTATCCTGGTGGCTAAGATACCAAAGAATGCTGAGCTTTGGATTTATCTATGATTAATTCATGGGAAACTTGAGAAGGAGATTTTTTTTAAATGCTGATTATGAATTATAATTATTAGGTCACCAGTATGTAATTATATTTCCCTCTCCTATAAATTGCCATTAAAAATGAGTTAGCTGGTAGTTGTGATTTAATAAATAATATTTCTTCTATGAATTTTTTAGAGACTGCCCATGAGGAACAGAAAGTGAGGCCAATTTCTTATGGAAAAGTACAAGCACTTTTGAAAAGGCTGAGAGACAGTGTGGTGATTGGTTAAAAGCATGCATTCTGGACTCACATCAGCTCAGGTTCGAATCCAAGTTCTGCCACTTGATAGCTGTTTGACCGTGGGCTAGTTAATAAGTGTCTCTGTGCTTCAGTCTACTCATCTGCCTCATCGGGTTATAGGGACTAAGGGAGTTTACTACAGATAAAGCACTTAGAACACCATCCCCACAAGTAAATTCAGTGGGATACTCTTATTATTATTATTGTTAGACAAGTATTAGTATTATTATTAGACAGTTCAACAAAAAAGGTATTTATTCAAGAAGGCCCCCTGGCCTATAGGCATAATTATGCAGGTCATTGTATCTTCTTTAAGATCAGTTCAGCCACTTCTGTAATTATTTTTGGCATTTCTCCAATTGTAATTCCAAAGCCACAAAAAATGACTTCTTTCTGATCATTGCTTTGTCCTATTTATATTTTACTAAAGATAATATCTATTCTGTCTGTACGAATGTTCAGGAAGAGGAGGCTTAGAGGCAGAAGGTTCACTCTGTGCTTTCAGGATGCAGTGAATGTTCATTTAAATGGTGCTTCCTGACCGAATGTTCTGCTTAGTTCGAGGAACTGCACTTTCAAATGCAGCTGAAGCAGTGAGTCATGGTTTCTAACTTAGTCCTGTTCAGCCTACTTCATTTTAGATAACAAATTGAGGTTGGACTTCAAATTATAGTTCATGAATTATCGCTCAGATTATCTCAAATCAGGCCTCATTTGCATTTTAGCTTCTCACTCTTCATCCCTGGTGATTTGAGGTGGGACCAAATAACCAGAAAAGTAAAAAAGCGGGAGGGGCATGGACAATGGGTGTTTTGTGGCTCCACCCTTCCTTCAGACCATTGCCTTGCTGGCAAATGTTTTTCTGCCAAGCTTGTCCTGAAGTGTCTCTCTGTTCCTCAGCTGAGCAGGAGCCATTTTTATGGGGCTCATCAGAAGCGGGCGTGAAGGTTTTCTTCCTGTCTGAAGGATCTCGAGTCTGAAAAGGCCTTTTCACTCTCTCTTCAGTTGGTCCAGAGCAAGGCACCAGACCATGTGGAAAGGGTGTGCCATGGCACCAGTCCCCTCCCCTGAGGGCAAGGGAACCTCTGCAGAAGTTCCTGTCCCTCTGCAAAGGAGGAGGCGTGGCTATCCTCCCTGTGGGGGGAGGGGGAACCCCCACAACAGCACCAGTGAGTGCCAGGACTGTGCCCCTGAACCGGGATGTAGCCATCTGGCCTGTGAGACACACTGTGGAGGGGCGTCGATAGTTTCCACTTCTGCTCCCCGAGGTTTAGATCGCAGTTATATGCTGTCCTCTAGGTGAGATCTGTGTACCTGGGAGACCGAATCATTAATGAGGGCATACAAGCACAAGAAAGGAAATAATGAGTGTGGATATATTTTCTTGTATGTCAAGAAGATTAGATTTATCTCATCTCTCCTTGTAAGCCTTAATTCCAATTATGTTTGTAACCCAATAAAACCAGTTTAACTGTGGTTTGGGCTGAAGCTGGTGACAGCTGCAGTCTAGAAACTGGTGCACTCACTGAATTCTAAAATCTTGTGCTGAAAGTAATTGCCATGAAGGTTTGGGCTGTGCCTCTTAGGCTTCTGTTGTAACAGTTGGCATTTGGCAGAGCACAGATCAATGGAAAGGGGCCCACATCAAGTGTGTTCTACCCAAACGCATTAATCTTATAGAACACATGCAAGCTCCACATGCCTCCTACTTTGAATACTGACAGCAGCTTTGCCTTTGAACCATGTTTTCCTGGCTTACTGTGAAAATGAACCTCTAATTAGACATAAACACAAGCCAAGAAAAACCTTGTCTAGATATTAATGATGCTCATAGATATCACATCAGGAGCATATACTTTAATCAAAAATCATTTCCACCAAGCCCTGACTGGTGTGGCTCAGTTTAATTTGCAAAAGACCAAAAAATAATGGAACTTGATGCTATACATATTCTCATTACAATGTTTTATTTTCTCTTCTTTTTTTAAAAAATGAATGACATTGTTACACACACACAAAAGAAAAAAATTTTTTAGCAGCATGCACATTTTAATTGAGAGGCATAAAACATGGTGGTCCATGTTATTTTCATTTGCAAATGGAAGTCTTGGGAAGTGTGAAGACTTGTGCTGGACTTTTTATCAAGATTATCTGCCAGACTTTTGTAGGTCTGGAATTCTTTTCTCACTGTATAAGAGTGTGTATTAGGACTCCCTGTTGATGATAACTTTTTTTTTCTTTCAAGAAACAGCATAGTCAAATTTCTTAGCCTTAAGGATTTCTGAATTTTGGATTTTGTCTTTGAAGGAGGTCAGGATTATCCCAAGGGCTGGGCCCTTAAACATTCTTCCAGTCTTCAAAAGTGGTATTCTGATTCCAAACACAATATATTCACTTTCATCTTTTTTTCCAATTTAGGGTCAATTAGATTACAAGTTTATTATAAAAAGTGATAACTCAGGAACAGCCAGATGGAAGAGACCCACAGGGCAAGGTATGGGGAGGAGGCATGAAGCTTTCATGCCCTCTCCATTCTCCCTGCACCTCACGTGTTCACCACCCCAGAAGCTCCGTTTAATCCTTATCACCATTCTATGAGGTAGATGCAATTATTATTCCTATTTTTTCAGGTGAGAACACTGAGGATTATATAAAGGTCTTTCAACTAACTCAAGATCACTGACTAGCAAGTGTCAGAGATGGGATCTGAACCTGTGTTGCAAAGCTACACATGTGCTCCTGACCGCTCACTGCACATGTTCCTTCACATGCTATGGTAGTGGGAGGGGCAGAGTTAGGTGAATTCTAGCCAGGCCTACTTGTCTTGTGACTTTGGCAAAGTTAGACTTACCTCTAGTTTCTTCTTTTGGAGAATGAGGATAATGCATTTGGGCTTTTGCATTCATGTGGCATGCATCCAGTAGGACTGGGCCCTTTCTATTGCTGCTCTACTCTCCTGCCTCCACAATTCTAGCCAAAGACAGAGTCTTTTTACTTCATGTACTCCATCCAGATCCTGTAAAATCTATCCAACATGAAGACATCAAGCCCTGGTCTAGCTTAGCGAGCAAACTGAGGTGGCATTTCTGCCCTGTTTAATGTGTGGTCCTCTCTTTAAAGGAGGTAGGGAAGTTCTGCAAAGATATTTCTATGTTTCTGGGCAAATTCAGGCCTTCATTGAAGTTCCTCAGTTGTATATTCTTCTTCAAAGCAGCCCTGGTGCACTTGCATGAGCAACAGAATTTGGGGGAAGGATTTCAGCAGGATATGAGTGGTTCTGCCTGCAGCCTGGCTGTGAGCAAGACTGTACACAAAGACGACATGAGGCCCCTCGGACGTGTACATAGCGGCTGCTGTGGTGCATTTAAGTGCAAAACACCACCCGGTTCCTGTGGCTCAGTGGGTGGGCACTGACCTATGAACCAGGAGGTCATGGCTCTATTCCTGGTCAGGGCACATGCCAGGTGATAGGCTTGATCCCCAGTGTGGGGTGTGCAGAAGGCAGCTGATCAATGATTCTCTCTCATCACTGATGTTTCTCTCTGTCTCTCCCTCTCCCTTACTCTCTCTAAAATCAGTAAAAATATATTTTAAACAAAAAAATTTTAATATATTTTTATTGATTTCAGAGAGGAAGGGAGAAGGAGAGAGAGAGATAGAAGCATCAATGATGAGAGAATAATTGATTGGCTGCCTCCTGTACGCCCTGTACTGGGGATTGAGCCTACAACCCAGGCATGTGCCCTTGACCGGAATGGAACCCACCAACCTTCAGTCCACAGGTTGACCCTCTATCCCCTGAGCCAAGCTGGCTTGAGCTAAACAAAATTTGTTAAGTGGAGAGAAACCTATCTTTTCATCTTCATCTTCCTTACCATGTAAAAGTGGCACCATGCGTTATACATCACTTAATAACTTTGCAAGACAGGCTAATTAATTTAGTCTTGCTGAGCCTCACTTTTCTAATTTCTAAAATGGGACAATAATATTGGCCTCTTAGGATGGTTGTAGGGATTAAATATAATGAAGGTTTCTTAGAAATTAAGACAGGCCTAGATCATTTCCATTTTAGAAAGTTCTAATATATTAGAAAAAAACAGGGTTGTAAAAATAATGGTATGTTTTAAATGTTTAAACAAATTAATGTTCTTAGCTCACACAAATATAATGACAATGTAATTCTGTGATTTATAAGATAAGGATTTATACTAAAAATGTCAGTTTATTTTTCATGAGATGACGTTTCATACGTTTCTAAAATTCCTGTTATTGTCTCACTGTACCTGAGTCTTTAACGTCATTCAGAAACACTGTACAAGTTTGTACCTGAGGCTCCTGAGGCCGAGGCTGACTGCATTCCTCCCACCCCCAGTTAGAGACTCAGGCACTGCCGAGGCTCCTGGTTCTCAGGAGGCATTTGTGGACCGTAATTCCCACTCTCCCTTCTTTCTAGTTCCCGCTCCACAACTGCCACTGAAACAAAAGTAGGAAAGACTCACGTGGTGCTTTAATCTATTTGGTCTTAGCATTTTCCCAGGGCCCCATAACTTTTTTTTCATGAATTTACAGTTTTTTAAAATTATTATTTTCATAGGCTGGTGCAATAAGGAGACTAGAAACAGTCTCACTTCATTATTGTTCATCATTTAAAAAAATTGAGAAATCATCCACATACCATAAAATTACCCTTTTGAAGAATACAGTGGTTCAGTAGTTTTTAGTATTTTTCCAAGGTTGTATAACCGCCCATTACTATCTAATTCCAGAACATTTTCATAACTGCTAAAAGAAACCCCATAGTCACTCCTCATTTCCTCTTTTTCCTAGTCCCTGGCAACCATTAATCTACTTTCTGTCTCTATAGATTTGCCCAGTCTGGACATCTGATATAAATGGAATCATACAGTGTGTAGAATTTTGTGTCTCTTTTTTCCCCACTTTGCATAATGTGTTGAAGGTTCTTCCACGCTGTAGCATGTACCAGCACTTCATTCCTTTCTATTGCCAAATAACATTCCATTGAATAGATATGCCACATGTAGTTTATCCATCAGCACTCAGTGAGCACTGGGTTGTTTCCACTGTTTGGCTATTATGATGAATTAGGTTGCTGTAAACATTCATGTACAAACATTGGTGTGGACACAAGTTTTCAATTCTCTTGGATAAATACCTAAGTGTGACATTGCTGAGTCTTATGGTAACTCTATGTTTAACATTTTGGAAATTTCCACACTATTTTCCAAAATGGCTGCACTTGTTTACAATCCCACCAGTAATGTGTAAGTGTTCTAATTTATCCATAACCTTGCCAATACTATTGTCATCATTTTAAGGATAGTCATCCTAGTGGGTGTAAAGTGATATCTTGTGGTTTTGGTTTGCAATTCCCTAAAGATAATGATGTTGAGCACCTTCTCATGTGCTTACTGGCCATTTGTATATCTTCTTTGGAGAAATGGTTATTCAAGTCCTTTGTCCATTTTTATATTGGGTTATTTGTATTTTTAGTGTTGAATTATAAGGTTTCTGGATACTAGACCCCAATCAGATACATGATTTGCAAATATTTTCTCTCTGTAGTTTGTCTTTTCACTTTCTTGACAGGGTTTTCAGAAGCACAAAAGTTTTTACTTTTGATAAAGTCCAATTTAATCTTTTTATTTTTATTTTTGGTTGCTTGTACTTAACATGTTATAAGAAACCATTGCCAAATTTGAAGTCAGAAAGATTTACATATAAGTTTTCTCCTAAGAGTTGTATAGTTTTAGCTGTTATTTAGGTCTTTCCATTTTGAGTTCTAGTTTTTACGTAGAATGATGTAAGGATCATCATCCTTTTTCTTTTTTTTTTTTCTTTTCTTTTTCTTTTTTGTCTTTTTCTTTTTTTCTTTTCTTTTTTTTTTTTTTTGCTAGAAAGTCTGTTTTCCCAGCACTGTGTCAGGGAAGACATAATCACAGAACTGATCACCATCTATCTTTATCTATCTTGGGGAAAGATAAAGTCAAGCTAAGACTGCTCACTGCAGGCTGAAGTTATCAAGAGGATTTGGGTATTAAAAGAAATTTGGCTGCTACAATGGAGGTGAAAGTTTAACCTAGAAGAGCTCTGTCGCCTCTGACAAAATAAATTTATGAAGAGAATAATTACAAAACCTTTCCAGCTAGTACTGGTACTTACCAGCCAGGAGAATTAAATCTTGACTCATAGGTCTGCAACACTCTGTCCTGGTCTTGAAGGTGATTCGAGCCTCCAGCTCCTCCTTTGTCCAATGTCATCGGCATCTCCTCTGGAAACAGCATGAGGCAGAGCCCCAGCTTCCTCTTGCCCTGCAGACCCTTTGTCTCTTCTGCTGGAGACCCTCCACTTGAGTCTCTGCTGTGTCTTGCTTTGGCCTTCTGGTTTCCTGAGGAGTCAGTCAAAGGGGAGTCCTGGAAGGAAATCAGAGAGGTGGGGCAGTAAGGTGGGCATTGGTTCTCTGGGATCCCTCTTTGTGGGGCTGCTGCAGCTGGCCATGCCCTTTAACTCCTGGGTGTCCTCTCAGCACAGCCTGTCTAGTATCTGCTCCGTCCTTGCCCTTCAGATTTCTCCGTTGCCCTGGAGTAGGGCACTGCTCTCATGGGTTCTCTGTGTCCTATAAATCATCCTATTCTTCCTGTACTTTCTTATAGGACCTGACCAATACCCTTCTCCCCTGCCAGGCATTTATGTGCTGAACAGGTCAGACTTTAAGCCTTTCATTTTAGGAAAAAACCTGTGGAATGTATGTATTTATTCAGCTAATGTCATTTTATAGATGTGAGATGTCTATTATGAGCCAGCTCTTTCAGACACTGGTTTTTTAGGGTGAATAAGATTGATAAAGTCCTTGCTCTTGAAGGGCTTACATTCTGACAGGAAGATGGATGTTAAATAAAATAGATTTATAGTATATCGTTGGCTAGTGATAGGTTATGGGGGAGAAAGAGCACAGGCAAAGGGAACAGAAATGATGAGGGATGCTATTTTAGAAGGAAGGGCGGTCCCAGAAAGCCTCTCTGAAGAGGCTTGAATTGAGTGCAGAAGGCCCATGCCGCCGTCTGGGAGAAGGGAGTTCCAGAAGAAAGAACAGCAATACAGCGGCTTGGGTCATTGTAAGAGCTTTGAATTTCTTTCTCAATGTAGTGGAAGCCATGGGAGGATTTTGAGCAGGGGACCAACATGCTCTGACTTACAACAGAAAGAAAATTCTATAGTTCAAATTATGAGGGGAACATCTCACCAGGGAGTCATAAAAGAAAAACTGATGAAACTTAATGTAATAATAGATTGAGTAGATAAAAAAACAATAAAGGATGGCAATTTAAAGATGGTTTCTTTTAGAAATCTTTAAAGCTCAAATACTGACTATTTACACTGGGAAGATGTGTTGGGCCCTGTGAACACATGCTCTCTACTTATTTATCTGCACATTGTCAGTGACTAATAGCTGAACTATGTTTACATGATTTTTTTCTAAAGTGATATGGAAGGGCAGGGCCAACCAATGTGGGAGGAAAGTCAAGGGTTGGTAATTCTGCTTTCTTTTGCATCCAGCCCCACCTCTGTGCTTTACCAAGATCCAGTCATGGAGTCTGGGACATGAATTTTTCACCCAAACCTGCTTTCCTGCTCCAGAATACAGATTCACATAGGCAGAGAAAGAATGAGTGCGTGGCAAAAGTCCTCGAAGTTGAAATGACTGGTGGGGAATTTGAGGGGTAGACAGGAGAAGGTGTGCCAAATTCTCATGCCTTTCCGCATGCTCTTGGGAAAGCCCTGTTGCTAGTGGTAAGCAGAGCACATGACCGTTTTTTCAGTGTTCACTTTAAAAAACAACAACACTTTTAAAAAAATGATTTCAGAAAGGAAGGGAGAGGGAGAGAGATAGAAACATCAGTGATGAGAGGGAATCATTGATCAGCTGCCTCCTATATGTTCCATCCTGGGGACTGAGCCTGAAACCAAGGCGGGCGTGTGCCCTGACCAGGATTCCAACTGTGACCTCCTGGTTCTGAGCCACACCAGCCGGGCTCCATGCTCACTTAAAAAAAAAAAAATATATGTGTACTAGTCCTAATGAAATGATACTATACCCAAGTGAGCCTGGGAAATAATTAAAACTGGCAGCTCTTCCTCTCATCTCTGCTGGATGTGAATTTAATGAAGTCTCCTCCTGTCAGAGGGTTTCATTGGTTTGTTTAAAAACAAAACTACAGGCTTGCTGTTTTTATTTCATTCATTATGGTAATCACAAAGCATAACCTTCCCCCGCCCAAAAAAAAAACCAATTTATTTAAATAAAAAGATGAAGTAACCACGGTCATGTCAGAGTAATTATTAGGCTTATTGATGAGCCACTGCAAGGTGGCTCAGCAGGAACCTCCAGTGGAGAGGCTTGCTGCACAAGGGCTGACTCCTGATCAGAACTGGAAAATGCTGCTGGAAGCTGGCCACCCAGAAATGTGTCTTTTGCGGGAAATAATGGCACTTATTGCCCCAGCGAGAGCCAACAATGCCAGTTATAAACTGTCACTTAAATTTTACCTACCCAAATGTGATCTCATAGGTGGCCGGATTAGAGTTCAGAGAAAATACAGAGGTATAGCTCTGAGAATGAAAACGAGTTCTAGGCCCACTCCACGTGGTTTGTGGACATTTCCATTTGGAAATATTAACTGTCTCTTAAGTTCACTGGGACCCAAGCCAGTTTTCTGACCCCTCTGATGGCACTTCCCCAGCGTTTGCACAGGCCTTGAGACGACATTATGGGGTGCTTTGGATTCAGCACTCTCAAAGTGGTGTTTTCTTTCCCTCCATCTTTCTTTACTTCTATTTCCACAATTTATGGTCATTTCAGGCTCCTTAGCCCTTCACATCTAACTGCTGACTTCGGGTCCCCGTCCAGCTGGGCCCACCAAAGGCTGCTTTGCTTATCTTCCTTCAACACTGCTTGGGTCACATCACCTCCTTGCTCGGGAACCTGCAAAGGTCTCATGTTTCCCACAGCTTCCCACCTTCCTGACATGCCTGGCAAGGCCCTCACTAACCTAGATTAATCTCACTTATTCCACCTTCCACTTACTTATCCCACCCACCTCTAACATGTCCCATGAGCCCCCTCTGCCTGATGTCACTATATAGCCTTTCTGCAGGCTCTTCCCCTCATTTGGAATGCCATTCCTCAACTCTTGTCTTGTTAAATCTATCTTTCAAGGTTTGCCCTTCTTGCGGTCTTCTGGCACACCCTCACTGGCCTTTTACTCTTTGAACTCTAAAAGCATTACACATGTTTCTTCTGCACATTTTAGCATTTAATTATATGCCTGTCCGCACGTTGGTTGTTTTATAGACACGTCTATAAACTTCTAGAAGTCAATATAAGCCTTATGCTCTCTATCCCTTACATAGTGAATATATTGGATCAGTAGAAAAATTCTTATTTTCAGATTATGTTGTCAAGAATGTGTATAGCCACAAAACTAAATACCATAAATGTTTTTAATATAAATGATTTTCACAGAATAAATATTAGATTATAAGGGTTTTTATCTGTTAACAGTCATAATACTTCTTCAGAAAGAAACACAGAAAGAAAAGTCCAGTGCTAAGATGCGTGCATTTTAAGTATTAATTCAAATGCCACCGTTTCAATAAAGTACTACTTTTTTTTTTAATCCTCATCCAAGAATATTTTTCCATTGATTTTTAGAGAGAATGGAAGGGAGGGGGGATAAACACAGAGAGAGAAACATCAATGTGAGAGAGACACATCTATTGGTTGCCTCCCACACTTGCCCCAGCCAGTTTCCTTGACTGGAATCAAACCTGGGACCTTTCAGTCCACAGCCCAACACTTTAGCAATGAGCCAAATCAGCTAGTGCTAAAGCACTACTTTTTCTACACAGCTCAGCCATAAATGGTAGCTGTTATCATATGCCCACTGCATCCCATATGTACCTCTAAACAATAACATCGCTTTACACTCCTTCACACATCCATCTTTCTTCTTTCCCTTTTACCTCAAATTGTGAGTTTCTTGATGACAGAGATGTCTTTTCATCTTTGAATCTGCAGAAATTGAGCTGGCTACCAATAAATGCTGTTGAAAGAATAAATGAATTATGAGAGCCCTCTGTAACCATGAGTGTGTAGTTATGGTTGGCAAATGACCACTGAGTTTTCATAAGTAACCTTTTTATATTTCTAAATGTTTTTATTGATTTTAGAGGAATAAGGTAGGGAGAGAGAGACAGAAACATCAACAATGAGAGAGAATCACTGATCAACTGCCTCCCGTACATCCCCACCAGGCATGTGCCCTGACTGGGAATCACACCGCAACCTCTGAGCCATACCATCTTGGGCACCTTTTAATATTTTTGAGTGCTTATTTAAGATAACTTTATTTTTCTTTACTTTGGAGATTTTAACTCTCAAACTATTCAAATTTTATCATTTTACATAGACAATATAGAGGAAATTATTACTGAGTTTAGACCAACAGACAGTGAATTGTTTTCTGCCAAGCCTAGATAAATTTGTAATATATTTTTTAAATATGTATAGTTATGACTTCTTATAACTCGTCTTAATAATAGCTCTTTGCTGGTGGGGCTTGCTCCGGGGGCGGTGGTGTCAATTGGGGAAAAAGGAGACATATGTAAAACATTAGACAATAAATAAATAAACAAACAAACTAACTAACTAAAAAAAAAAAAATAGAATAGCTCTCTGCACTGACCTGGTAACTCAGTTGGCTAGCAGTGGTTGGCAAACTCATTAGTCAACAGAGCCAAATATCAACTGTACAACAATTGAAATTTCTTTTGCGAGCCAAATTTTTTAAACTTAAACTTCTTCTAATGCCACTTCTTTAAAATAGACTCACTCAGGCCGTGGTAGTTTGTGGAAGAGCCACACTCAAGGGGCCAAAGAGCCACATGTGGCTCGAGAGGTGCAGTTTGCTGACCACTGGGTTAGACCATCATTCCAATAAGCCAAGTTTGTAGGTTCAATCCCCCTAAGGGCACATAAAAAAATCAACCAGTGGCCTTGGCTGGTGTGGCTCAGTTGGTTGAAGCATTGTTCCATGTGCCAAAAGGTTGCTGGTTTGATTCTTGGTCAGAGCACATGGCTGAGTTGCAGGCTGGATTCCTGGTAGGGGTGCTTACAGGAGAAACAACAGATCGATGTTTTGCTCTCTCTCCCTCTCCTTCCCTCTCTCTGCAAAAATAAATACAAAATCTTTTTAAAAGATCAACTAATGAATTCATAAATAAGTGGAACAACAAATTAATGTTTCTCTCTTCCTCTCTCTCATCAATAAATAAAAAATTTAAAAAGAATAGCTTTCTTATGCAAGAACAAAAGAAACAAATATCCTGATTTTGAAAATGAGCAAAGGACTTGAATAGATGTTTCTCCAAAGAAGAGCTACAAATATACGCATATGAAAAGATGTTTAACATCATTGGTTATTACAGAAATGTCCACCAAAACCATAGTGAGATACACCTCATACCCATTAGGATGGCCAATATGAAAAAATAGCTAGTGTTAGTGAAGATGTGGAGAAATTGGAATCACTGAGCACTGTTGATGGGAATGTAAAATGGTGCACCTACCATGGAAAACCTAGCATGAGGAACAAATTAGACATACAATTGCCTTTTGATCCAGCATTCCCACTTCTGGGACTATATCCAAAAGAACTGAAGGTAAGACCTAAAAGAGATATTTGCATACTATATTCATTGCAGCATTATTCACAATAGCTCAGAGATGGAAGCCATCCAAATGTCCACTAACAAATGAATGAATAAAAAAAAGCTGGTACATACATAAAATGGAATATTATTTAACCTTAAAAGTGGAGGAAATCCTGTCTCATGCAACAACATGAACAAACCTTGAGGATATTGTGCTTAGTGAAATAAGCTGGTCACAAAGAGGCAAAAAACACTCTATGTTTGGTACCTAGAGTAGTCCAACTCATAGAGACAGGAGCATGGTGGCTTTTAGGGGCTAGGGAGAGGGGAAAATGGAGAGTTGTTTAATAGGTATAGTTTCTGTTTTATGAGATGAAAAAGTTAGCTCTGTGGCACAAGGTGAAAATCGTTAACACTACTGAACTATATATCTAAAAATGAGTAAAATGGTACATTTTGTTATATGCTTTTTACCATAATTTAAACTAAAATTATAAAAAAGAATAGTACCTCACATATATACTCACCATCATCAATAATATATGCTTGCACATTGACATGATCCAGTAGGTTTTTAATAAATGTTTCTAATACTCTTGGTAATGATGAAAAAAAGTAGGAGAGCATTTTCTTCTGATTTCTATCACCTAATCATAAAGACTTAAGTAATTAAAAGTCTAATTGTAGTGTGACTATTTTGTTGAAGAATGAAACTTGTCACCAAATACTGAAAACCTCTGGTAAGACTTATGCAAACTAGAAACAAATGGAGCAAATGTCATGATAATTACTGACATATTTACTGATGAATATAGATATCAAGTATTTTGGTTTTAATGAAGTGGGCATAATTTTTGCCTTTTTTATTATGTTGTACTCATATTTTTTGTAATGTTACATGGTATTTGGCTTATGGGACATAATTTATATCTTTTTTAAAAAGCATAACTAGCCGAGACCGGTTTGGCTCAGTGGATAGAGCGTCAGATTGCGGACTGAAGGGTCCTGGGTTTGATTCCGGTCAAGGGCATGTACCTTGGCTGCAGGCACATCCCCAGTAGGGGGCGTGCAAGAGGCGGCTGATCGATGTCTCTCATCGATGTTTCTGACTTTCTATCCCTCTCCCTTCTGCTCTGTGAAAAATCAATAAAATATATTTTAAAAAAATAAAATAAAATAAAAAAGCATAACTATACAAAAGCTGAAGTTAAAGCAAGACCCAGCAAAAACTCAGCATTAAAAAAAGTTGACATTGTTCACTAGAAAAAGAAAATTAAAGCTAAAATATCCTTCTTGTTTTATCTACTTCCTATTTCCTGTGTTCAGGTTTTCTATATAATTTAGTGCATGCAGGAAAACTTTCTCAAAACTTCCTCTGTTGCCTTTTCAGCCACTATGGCTCAGTGTCACACCCCAAGAAGGGCGCACCTCTTTTAACCCTTGCAACTCTTGAATCAAACACACCCTTATTAAATGTGCTTTCCCCATAACAGTCAGTATCTGTCATTCAGCTCAGTCTCTGGGAGGGAACAGTAGGGCTGGAGAGGGAGCTGGTGAGAGTTAAACTGGGTAGGCTGGAAGGAGGAAGACTAGACGGGGCTATTTTGAGAAGGCAGAAGATTGATATTGGTAATGTCTGAACAGCTACATTTTTCTTCTCATATCCTCTTGGTGGTTCTCTAGAAAGCAAAAAAGAAGCAACATCATGGTAAGAAACTAACTGAACTTTTGTTATCTTTTCATTGACTAAGACTTTCTTTTGAACTCACTGTTGTATTATTAATGACATCAATTAACTTCACAATGTGTTCATTGTCCAGAGCTGGCATAGTCTCTGAGCTTAAAAAATGTAAGCAATAGTGAGTAGAAGGAATATAATGGGAGGCTGAGAACCCTGGGGGACTTTGGCTTGAAGTAGAAGTGAAAATGCCTAGTATGTGATCTTCAAAATATTGCCGGTAATCTTTGACAAGCTATATTTGAGTTAATATATTTGAGTTAGTTCCACCTGTCAGCCTTACACTGTCAGTTCTATAGACCTGTTGTTGAGTGTGCTATAAAGAATTTAGTTAATCCTCTCCTCCACCCCCAACCCCCCCCCCCCTTCAGTTAAAAAAAAACACAAACTTTTCTCCCTGCCTCTTTTCCAAATGTCAAGGGCAAACTTATGTTCAGTCCCTTGGAATACACTCCTTGGGAAGCATTGTATTGAAAGTAAGGAATGATCTTTATTTGTCTTCATGGTAAGAGAACGTAGAACTCTGTTACACATTATTTTAAAATGTAGGTTATCTTTCAAATGTGTTTTCCAGTGGGCGTTGTCCCCATAACAAGTTATTATGTATTGCACATACTTTCCCCAAACAAGGTTTTATTAGGACACAGAAATTTATGGGCCTCAGCTTCTTACAATCTCATCATTCAAGAAATGCTATGGCTTAAAATAAGTTATGAGAAAAAAGCAATCTTGTAAACTTTTAAGAAAAATAGGTTTATGTAAGGTCTATTAAATGTTGCTCACTAGTTTGATGATAGAGGCATAAATATAAAACCACAAATACGTGTTGGGCATTACTGCCGCCATTTCCTTTCCTTGACATTTTAGTCACAATGGCTTCATAATTACACTGTCAAACAGTCTTTACACTAAGAGATGAGCTCCTGATCCTCACAGATTTAACACCGTGTGTTTTTATAAGAAATTCCTTTTTAAAATGTTTTGGCACCCTAGCGGCTTGGCTCAGCGGATAGAGCGTCGGCCCATGGACTGAAGAGTTCTGGGTTCAATTCCAGTTAAGACCACCTACCTCAGCTGCAGGTCCGATCTGATCCCCAGCCCTGGCCGGGGCTCATGTGGGAGGCAACCAATTGATTTGTCTCTCTTATGTCGATGTTTCTCTCTCTGGCTCTCCCCATCCCTACCACTCTCTCTAAAAATCAATGGGAAAATATCCTTGGGTGAGGATTAACAAAAACAAAACAAAAAATTAATAAATAAAATAAAAACGATTTGGCAAATAAAAAAAATAAATAAACACCTAGATTTAAGAGCATCTTGACTATGAACCTCCAAAAAGCATTTTAAATTTAATAAGTGAATTTTATTACATTTTCTTTTTAAGGGTTAACCGTAAATATCTAAGAAATGTACTGCACAGATTAATTGAGCTGTAGCCTACGTCCATTGGTAAGCAAGCCGGAGTAGTGGGGGTAGAGCTGCAGGAGGAGGAATATTGGCCAGGCTGATCATTTTGAAGGTTGTTTCTCCCTTAATTCCCCTACAATATGAAATAAAGGTGCATGGAAGGCACTGCAGGTACTAATAGTGGCCAGTGAGACTGACATTTTCATTTTCATTCAAATGTTGAAGTGGGCAGGAACCTGCTGCCTGTGTCTCTGGGCAAAACAGAACTAGGGCAGCGCTCAACCTGGATACACAGGCTTGTCCGCCTCAAGCCCATACAGGAAGAGTGTTTGCAAAATGCAATCCAAACCTGCAAGCTGAGGCAGAGAGGAGGCATCCGGGCTCACGCTGCCTGCCAGGAATAGAGTGGTGAGAGGGTGATGAAATGTTTTACTTTGCAAATCTGAGGGAGCAGCAACTTTCTCACAGACTCCCAATACCCTCAGGACAATCTAGTGGAGGAGTGAAGAATCGGATTAAATTCCATAGGGGGGAATCAAGTGGATTTTCCTGAGGGCAGGAAGCAGAGGAGTGAGAGAGCCAGAAGACCCAGGGAGTGGAGAAAGATATTAGACACTGAATGAAAACCCATAATGTCTAGGTCCGATGAGCAGAAGGTGAATTTCTCCCCAGTTTGATCATTCAGTGCTGTTCTCTGGGCTCCTTTGGAGCTGCCCCTCCCAGCCCCACTCCTTGGTTTCCACTGTCCATTTCCCATCCTTGTACCTCTCTCCTGCTCTGCCCCACCAAAAGGACCAGAGCAGGAAATAGGAGAGGAATGTGCATCTTCTGGTCCCTCAAGCTGTGCATGACCTTAGGCAAATCACTTAAATTAGATAAGTATGACAGTTACCACCTTTCAGGACTGTTAGAAGGTTCCTGGCTCATAGTTGCTTCTTAAGAATTGTTAGCTGAGCCCAGTCAGTGTGGCTTAGTGGTTGAGTGTCAGCCTATGAACCAGGAGGTCACGGTTCGATTCCTGGTCAGGGCACATGTGTGGGTAGTTGGTTGATTCCCTGTAGGGGCATGCAATGGAGGCAGCTAATCAGTGATCCTCTCTCATCATACATGTTTCTCTCTCTCCCTTCCTTTCTAAAATCATTAAAAATATATTAAAAATAAAAAGAATTATTAGCTGAAATACATCACAGAAGAGTAAAAATAAAAGGTCAAGTCTTTGTTTATAAATAAAATACCCAAAGTATTTTTTAAAATGCCAATAAGTATATAAAACAAGTTTGATGCCATTAAAAAACAAAGAAATGCTTTATTGTAAAATGTAGCATGCATCAGAAAAGTGTGTAAAATATAAGTAGAAGATGTAATGAATATTTATAAAGCAAGCACCAGTATAACTAGGCACAGGTCAAGAAATAGCATCTCTTGAGGTCTCTTTCTGATCACCTCTCCCACTCCTCCCTCATCACCAGGACCAGTACTCGGGTGAGGGGAGTGGGTACTCGCCTTGGGAGCAAAGATTAACAGGGTGCCAAAAACCTCAGTAATCAAGATAATTAATAAATACTTTATTGAAATATTTTTAAAAAGAAAAGTTAATGGGAAGAAACCCATGATGGATAAAATATAAAAAATTTAAAAAGAGGCTCTACCCCACCAGAGAGAACCATATATCCCAAAACAATGCAAACTAGTTTTCCTATCTTTGAATTTTATATAAATGGAATTATATATTTATCTTCTCATTTTTGTGTGCATTCTTTTGATCAACATTATGTTTATAAAATTCATCTATCAATTGTGTGCAATTGAAGTTCACTCAGTTCTATTTCTATTTTATAAATGCACTACAGTTAACTGATTTATTTTACTGTTGATGGGACCTGGGTCTGTTTCTTGTTGGGAGTTATTACAAGCAGCACTGCTATGAACATTCTTGTGCATATGTACTGAAACGATGTTTATGAGCTTCCGGAGGGCAGCAGTTCTCAAAGTGAGGCCTGGGAACTCTTGGGGCTTCCTGCAATCTTTCAGAGGTGCCCATCCGTGGAAACTATTTTTATAATAATGCTGAGATGCTATTAGCCTTTACTGCTCATGCTCTCACAAGTGTGCAATGGAGAGCCAGAGCAACATGACATTCTGATGTTAATGGAATGTGTTTTGAGTAGTGCTGAACTTTAAAAATTGCTTAGTTTTAACATCTAACCTGATAAGTATTGGTAGAGATCGCCTACCTAAACAAAAGCTCTTGAGGTCCTTAATTTTTAAGAGTGTCAAGGGGTCCTGAAACTAAACTTTTGAGAACTGCTGCTCTAGGAACTACACTGAGAGGAATTGCTTGCTCATAGAATATGCACGTTATATAATGCCAAGTGTTTTCCAAAGTAGCGGTGCCAATTTACATTCTGATCATAGTTCCTATTGCTTCACATCCTCTCTATTATTAGTCTTTTAACCTATTTTCCAATATGGTGGGTGTTTAAAGATAGCTCATTATGGTCCCCTCCCCCCTTTTTAAATTGATTTTAGGGAGAGAGAAAGAAAAAAAAAGATCCATGAGAGAGAAACATTGATTGGCTGCCTTCTGCACACCCACCACTGGGGATGGACTCTACAACCTGTGACCTCTTGGTTCATGGGCTGATTCTCACCTACTGAGCCACCCCAGCTGGGCAATAGTTTTTCTTTTCACTTCTTGATTACTAATTAGGAATGTATCCTATGCAAATAGTTAGAGATATGTGTAGAGTAAGCTACAAATATCTTCTCTGCAGTCTGCAGTGCATTGAAAATAACATAAATAAGCCCTAGCTGATTTGGTTCAGTGGATAGATGGTTGGCCTGGGGACTGAAGGGTCTCAGATTCAGTTCCAGTCAAGGGCACATGCCCAGGTTATAGGCTTAATCCCAGTGTGGGGCGTGCAGGAGCCAGCCAATCAATGACTGTCTCTCATCATTGATGTTTCTATCTCTCTCCCTCTCCTTTCCACTCTGAAATCAATAAACATATATTAGAAAAAAAGAAAATAGCATAAATGAACCTGTAGACATTGTGCTATGTTGATATCATGGAACTCAGTGATACTATTTTAGATATGTATTTATTGGCATGACTTCAGCGAAAGAACAATATACCAAATAGTATCTACAAAATGATCTTATATGATCTTCCAAAAAGAACAAAAAAGAAAAAAATAGTAATATTGGTGTTTGGGGATGGATACATAAAGGATAATTTATATTTTCTTCATTATATTGATTTATATATTCTGACTTTCCAGTATGAATATGTATTTCTTTATTTCCTTTAAGCTCTGCTTTCCCATTCCCTGTCTCTTCCTGAGATACTGTGCTAGGTGTTTGACAAACATCTCACTTTGTTACTGGAAAGGGGACCTGGCCTTCCACAGGTCTGCCCAGAGCTGGCCACTAGAATGTGGGTTCTTGGCTTCATGCAGGAAAAATTTCACAACATGAGTCCAGGTGAATTTTGGAGGACATTTTTTAAAACTGGGGGCAGTGCCCTACATGATTTGGCTTAGTGGCTAGAGCATCGGCCTGTGGACTGAAGGATCCCAGGTTGGATTCCAGTCAACAGCACATGCTGGGGTTTCAGGCTTGATCCAGTAGGGGGCGATCAGCAGGCAGCTGATCAATGATTCTCTCTCATCACTGATGTTTCTATCTCTCTCCCTTCCTTTCTGAAATCAATAAAAAATATATATATTTAAAAAAACAAAAAGCTGGGAACAGTGAAACAAGAAAGGGCTGGGGAAATGAGCCTGGGTTGGTCTGCTTTGGTGCACTAAGTTAGAGAGAAGGGAGCCTTGGGGGCAGGTTCAAGGGGTTTCCTGGAGATGAACTGTCGCTGCCCATTGCTGCTCTGTTTGCAAGCCTCTGTGGCCCCTTAGAATTTAGGAGATGTAGTGTTTAGGAGATGGGTGCCTATGGGGGAAAGGAGAGGTGGGGAAGAAAGGCACAGGCCTGCTCCTGGGAGGGAATGTACACTCTGGGACCTTCAATTTTGAGGGGTTTCAGGGGAGGATCAGTAGAATATTCATCAGCTTTATGCTGATGCAACAAAATGAGATTTATTCTCTTAACTTCATCTGTCTTTGGGTGTGGTTGGCAAATGACACTAATTGGATTTCTGCTGTCTCCCTGTGTAAGGTGATATAAGCTATTTACTTTCTGGTTGGGGAGAAGTGCAAACCATTTATTTATTTATTTATTTATTTATTTATTTATTTATTTATTTATCTTAAAAATTTATTGTTGAAAGTATTTTTTAAAAAGGTATTATAAATGTCCCATTTACTCTGAAGTGTCCTTGGTTTAGGGAAGATAGGATTTACTAGGTGGCTGCAAACTGCTGTTTGACTATCAGTCTCGGTGTCCTATTTTGCTTGTCCTGGCTTACTGGCCTGTCTCAATTTAAGCCTCAAAACAATCCAGAGGATTAATAACTCAGAAACTGGATTTGGGGGGAATCACTTGAGAAGGCTAGATGCAGGCCTTTATTCCTGTCTGAGAATTGTTCATTGCAGACTTCAGAAGTCATTTATTGCCCCCAAGCCTTTGGCTGTTCCCCTGCACACTGTTGTCTGGCTCTGACTTGTTTATGGGTGAGAGAATAAGGGATTTCTGGGAAATACGGTTGAGGTGCCTATTGGTACCATGAATTGGGAAAAGACTAAGGACTACATTCTTGTCATCAGGCAGCTAACATTCTGTAAGAAAAGACACAATAGAGCATACTAATAAATATGAAGTATAGTACAGGAAATGATAAATGCTATGAAGATAAATGAGGATAAGGTTATAGAAAATGCAATGCTATTTCACATAGAGTGATCCAAAGGAGCTCTCTCTACCCATTTGTATATATGTTATATGTAATGGTCTGGGGGAAAAGATTTTTAAAAAGGTAGACTTTTGCTTGTTTTCTTTATTCTAGTCATGATATATTGAAGGTGTGATCATAAGCAATGATATGCCAAGTTCTGCTGATAGAACTTTACAAACGACATCTAAAATGGCTATTTTCAGACTGTTTTCATCTTCATCTCACCAACTGAGGATCATAAGTTAATCTAATTAGTTATTTACTTAGCTTCTATAATTTCAACTAGGGCTATGAAACATCAGCAAAACATCAGGCTGTTAAATATGCCAACAATCTCTGTCTTAAGGTGCTTTGTGATTTTTGAAGCATGTCTACATGTATTATGTTATATGAATATCTCAATACCCTATGACACTGGAGGAATTTTTGAGAGGATAAATGTTTTGGTGCCCATTTAGTAGTGTTCTTGTGCTCTCCTAGGTAAAGTAAGCATTCTGCTTCTTTGAAAATTCTGAGGAGGTCAATAATTCCCACTAGAAATTACAGAGAACTGAGATATTTCTGGAAAGTATATATCAATTGGAAAGATAACGATTGTTCCATTTTCTTGAAATAATTTCACTATTTTCTGCCATACATTTTTTTGGGGGGAGGGGGTTAATTCTCATCTGAGAATATTTTTCCATTGGCTTTAGAGAGAGTGGAAGAGAGAGGGAAAGACAGAAACATCAATGTGAGAGAAACACATCGATTGGTTGCTTCCTGCACGTGCTCTGACCAGGGCCAGGCCAGGGAGGAGCCTGTAACCGAGATATGTGCCCTTGGCCAGAATTGAGCCTGGGACCCTTTGGTCTGCAGGTCACTACTATATCCACTGAGCCAACTGGATGAGGCTCCATTGATTTTTTTGGAGAGAGTGGAAGGGAGAGAGAGAGTCAGAGAAAAACATCTATGTGAGAAACACACATTGATTGGCTGCCTCCTGCATGCACCTGGACGAGGGCCGGGGAACCTGCAACCAAGGTACAAACTTGACCTTGACCAGAATTGAACCCAGGGCCCTTCAATCCGTGGGCCAATGCTCTATCCACTGAGCCAAACAAGCTAGGGCCTGCCAAACATTTTTAATGGAATGTATTGGTGTTACACTGGTCAATAAAATTATATAGGTTTCAAGTGTACAATTCTGCATATACATTGAGCACTCACCAAAAAGTCTAGTCTCCTTCCATCACCATATATCCCCCTTTTTCTCTTTCCTACCTCCCCTCTCCCCTTCCCCTCTGATAATCACCACACTGTTGTTTGTGTCCATGAGTTTGAAGAAGAAGAAGACTTTGTAGGGTTTTTTGCTTAAACCATTCATCTATTTCCCTTCTGATAATTGTCAGTTCTCTGTATCTGAGTTTGTTTCTATTTTGTTTATTTTGGTCATTAGATTTCACATATAAGTGAAATCATATAGTATTTGTCTTTCTCTGATTAGCTCATTTAACTGAGCATAATGCCCTGTAGGCCCTTCTTGCTATCACAAAAGCTAAAACTTTCTTCTTTTTTATGGCCAAGTAGAATTCTACTGTGTAACTCATATTTTTAATCCACCCATTTTCCAAACCTTGGCTTTTGTAAATGATGCTGCAGCGAACATAGCGGTGCATGTACTCTTTTGAATCAATGTTTCGGATTTCTTCAGAAGTGAAATCACTAGGTCACAAGGGAGTTCCATTTTAATTATTTTTTAGGAAATTCCATACTGTTTTCCACAGTGGTTGCACCAGTCTGCATTCCCACCAAAAGTGGGAACTGCAGTTCCCTTTTCTCCACATCCTCGCCAGCACTTGTCTTTTGTGGATTTATTGATGATAGCCATTCTGACAGGTGTGAGGTGATATCTCATTGTGGTTTTAATTTGCATTTCTCTGATGATTAGTGACTTTGAGCACCTTTTCATATGTCTATTGGCCATTTGTGCTCTTTGGAAAAGTGTCTATTCAGGTCCTTTGCAGTAAGAAATAGCTTGCTATAAATTTCAAATTCCTGTATCTCCTCTTAGTTACATATAAGAAAGAAAATATTCACCAAATTATTATTATGCATTTCTACTATAAAGCACATTAATTCAATTAATATCTTTAATATCATTAATACCTTTGTGAGAAAAAGAAAATGTTTGAGAAACTGTTCAATTTACATATAGGGAAGCATTCTGCATTACTTGTTACCCTTATTTAGACAGTCAATATTTGTTTCCAGCACAGGAAACAGCACACTCAACCTGGATTACTGAGGAAGATAATGAGGGTTGTTGACAAGTGTGGGCAGGTTTTAAGGAAAACAAGAGGTGGAAGAAGCTTAAGCTTCAGGGTTCTTCGCTCCCATCGCCTCTTCCAAGGCTCTGCCCCTAAGTCTGTTATCCATATTTTGTGTTCTTGTTCTTAAAGAGAGCTCTCAAAATTATTTATGCTTCACGCACCACAAAACCTGGTTCTGCCGCAAGCAAAGGACAGTGAATCATCTCCCTGGCCAGCACCCTCTCCATCCTAGATCTGAAGGGGTGAGAGGAAGAAGCAGTTACTGGAACTTGGAGAGAGAAGTGTAGCTGCAGAGGAGGGCTGCCTGGCAGACACCGTAGTAAACCAGCTACACCCAACTCAGAGCCTAAGGACTGAGAGAGGAGGGGGAAACCCACTTCAACCTCACTGGTCTCCCTTCAGTTCTGCCAGTGCCTTCCACTGGCTGAAATCAAAGCAAAGCAAAGCAAAGGGTAAGGGGGTCAGTTTCTGTAGCCCATCATGGTCAAAAGCTTGGGTCACAGAAAAGGGTGAGGAAACAAATATACAGCACACACTGCTTTCAGAGTTAACGGCTTCTAAAGACAGCACTCCACAGTAAGTGAGAGCGCCTCTGCTGTACTCTGTCATGGCCTGGGAGTGATCACCAATATGGGTGTAATATACCCTGTGCAGTCAGTGTGTGCAGGGTAGTGGCACGTAAATCATATTCTAATAAGTAAAATCTTGTTTTTCTAATGGTGTAATTTCAAATGAGAGCCAACTTTTAGAAACTGAACTAACTTTGAAAAAGCCCAACTTTTATCTCAGGAAAGTAATTTGGTCCACAGTTTGCCTCTTTAAGGTAAGGAGAAAATTCTGACACAAAGCAGACTCTCCATAGTTATTAGTGGAATGAATGAGTAAATAATCCTACAATTCAAACATTCTATGATCTTATCTTCCTGTCTGATTGACCAAATCAGATTTCACTCTGTTTCTATCAAACAATAAATGACTGAAAGACAGATTTACTTGGAACTGGAAATCAAATTTTTAAAGGGAACCCTTTACTTTTTTCATTAAATCCTCTGTAAGAGTGGAAGATACTTTTGGAATAATAAACATGTAATTATTTTATAAATATTGGTTTTCATATTCAACAATGCCTCTTTGTCAGGACACTGTTAAGCCTGAAAGTTAAAAACCCCAGTCTGTCACTGTTCTTTGACCCAGTGGTATCCTGTGATTTTATGTGATGGGATGTGATTGTCGTTCAGCTTGACATGGAAGCATTAGAAAAACAAACAGCCGAAACCGGTTTGGCTCAGTGAATAGAGCATCGGCCTGCCGACCAAAAGGACCCAGGTTCGATTCCAGACAAGGGCATGTACCTTGGTTGTGGGCACATCCCCAGTAGGGGTTGTGCAGGAGGCAGCTGATCGATATTTCTGACTTTCTATCTCTCTCCCTTCCTCTCTGTAAAAAAATCAATATAATATATTTTTTTAAAAGAAGAAAAACAAGTATATTGGGTTGTAAGTAGGGAAGTATGTGTCACCTGAAGTTGAAAGGACGGAGAAGAGATTAAAAAAGAACAAAACAAAACAAACAAACAAACAAACAAACAAAAAATAAGGAAAGCAATAGTGAGTGGCAGAGACTTGGGGGGGCGGGCATTGGGATGCTGAGCAATATTACACACAGCACAGGGGCCACTGGGGAGCAGTGACAAGGGAGCTCTAATATAGGGTGTTATTGGTTCCACCATGTGAAATTGTACTGCAGATCAAAAATGTTTGAATGTAGTAATTTCATATTTCTTTGCCTAGAGCTCTTACTACTAAACAGTGTTGTAGCTTGTGCAAGCCTTAGTCTGCACTCTTTAGCAGTCCTGGAAGAAATCACTATTACAGCACAAATGGGGTAACAGAGGTCCATAGTTCTATCTCCAGAACCATTAAGAAGCAGTTAAATTATATTTAGTAATATATATTCTAGGAGAGGGAACTGTATAGCACATAAGGGGAAAATATTTATTTAGAAAGTTTAACAGGGTCAGGTTAATCTTTACATGAACATTTCTTCTTTTGTATTGTGTTGTGTTGTGTATATTTAGAGTGGGCCATCTATATTAGCACAAGGAGTACCCAAAAGAAAAAAAACAAACTGGAGAGATGGGAAGGAGAGTAAATAGTTATAAATGCTTTTTGGGTCCCTGATACTACAGACCCAAATTTAACAGAGGATTTAGATGAATCCCTGATGCAGTATCCTCTGTTAATTTTTTTTAACCCTCACTTGAGAATAAGTTTTAATTTTTATTTATTTAGAGAGAGAGAGCAAAGGAGGAAGGGAGGGAGCAAGGGAGGGGAGAGAAGAGAAGAGAAGAGAGAGAGAGAGAGAGAGAGAGAGAGAGAGAGAGAGAGAGAGAGAGAGAGGAGAGAGACAGCAATCAGTTGCCTTCTATACGTGCCCCAATTGAGGAGTTGAATCCACAATCTAGGTGTGTGTCTTGACCAGGACTGAACCTACAATCTTTATAGTTTTAAATATGTTTTTATTGAACCATGACCTCCTGTTCATGGGTCGATGCTCAACCACTGATCTAACCCAGCTGGTTGAATCTGCAACCTTTTTGGTATAAGGGAACATGCTCTCATCAACTGAACCACCCAGCCAGACTAGACCCTCTGTTAGATTTAACTTCACCTGTTTGGGGATTCTGAGAATGAGATGATATTCTACTGCATACTTATCATGGGAAAATGTGATCTTAAGTTTATTTATTTATTGAATATTTATGGTTGAGAGAATTACACATGTCCCCCTCCCCCCCCCCCCCATTGTCCCTCTCTACTCATATCTCACCCACCCCAGGCCTAGACTACCGTATTTATTGTCTGTTTCCATGGGTAATGCATCTATGCATTTAAGTTATTTGGTTAATTCTGCCCCCCCATCCCTTCTGAGATTCATCAGTCTGTTCAATATTTACATGCCTCTGGTTCTATTTATTCAAGAGTTTACTTTGGTCATTAGATGCCTTGTTTGTTTATTTTGATTTTTAGATTCAGTTGTTGATGGATGTGTATTTATTGCCAGTTTATTGTTCATATCTTTAAGTCCCTCCTCCTCCTCCTCCTCCTCCTCCTCCTCCTCCTTCTTCTCCTCCTCCTTTCTTCTTCATCTTCTTTTTCTTTTTGGTCATTATTTCTTCAAATAGGTTTTCAATGTCTTACTCTATCTCATCTCCTTCTGGCACCCCCATGATGCAAATAATGGCATGCTTGAAGTTGTCACAGAGGCTCCTTACACTAACTTCATATTTTTTTATTCTTTTTTTTTCTTTTTGGTCTTGTGATTGGTGTTTTTTGCTTCCTTGTATTCCAAATCATTTATTTGATTCTCTGTGTCCTCTACTGTCCTGTTGAATCCCTGTAAATTATTCTTCATTCCCATTGGTGCATCTTCATTTCTAACTGGTCCTTTTTTGTGTCATTGATGCTTTCACTAAGTTCCTTGAAGTTACCACTAAGTTGCTTGAAGGCCAATTTGCTATGTGGACCAGCTATGACTACAGCAAAAGAGCTGCTGAGCTGGAGATGTCCCTATGGAGAAGGACTTGCTTCAGTGGGGCTTTGGTGCTCACCGAGTCCATCTCTTGAGTGTGATGTGATGCTCATGGATCTGGTAGGTTATAATCTGGCATGGTGTGAAGCCGACCACTGGGTGCACTGGCTGTGGGGCCTCCTAGGAGGTGCAAAGTCAGCCACTGCATATACCCTGACTGGGGCCTCTTGGCAAAAGCTACAGAGCGATCTAAAGATTCCTGCTACTTGTGTTGGGCTTAATAGTACCCAGGAGAGGCCACACTGTGAATTAAGATAGGCTGCCCCCAGTGCCAGGCCGGGGACCATTTGGCAAACACATTGAGGCCAGCTGCTGCTTGTTTGAGAGATTTTAGGCAAGTCTGAAGCCTGAGTCAGGACAGGCCATTCATGTGGAAAAGCCACTGCAAATAACTTGGGTGGGGCTGGAAATTGGGTTGGGTAGGGTCTCAGGGCAGGGCGAACAGTGTGGGCCAGGTAGATGAAGACTTATTTATGGCAACTGCTTGTAGGTATTGTGGCAAGGAGCTCTCAGAAAAGGACCAATGACCTCTACCAGCACTTTTGTCTGGGAGAAAGCTGCCCCCCATTCTTGCCCTGATGCTAGACAAATTTAGTTTTTCCCTGTATATCCCTGGATCCTTTCAAGCTGCTGCCTTAGTGCTGGAGCTCACACTGAGTGAGTTTAAGTAAGTCCATGAACTGGTCCTTCAAGAGGAATGCCTGGGAGTCCAACAACGCTCAGTGACCCTGTGACATAATCCTCATTGGTTTTTAGAGCCCGAAGTTACAGTGGCTTCTCTTCCTTGCACTGGAACCCTGGGCTGTGGGTATGCAGCTGGGACCCCTTGCTCCTCATGGGGACCTTTGCAGCCAAGATATCTCTCCAGATTAAAAAAAAAAAAATGCTACACATGAGTGCCAGGCCAGCCCATTCAGCACCTCTGCCCCTCCTACCAGTTTCAATGTGGCTTCTTTACTTCTCTGGTTGTAGGATTTGCATTCAACCAGATTCCAGGTGGTTTTGGATGATCGTTGTTCTGTAGTTCAGTTGTAATTTTGATGTGGTTGTTGGAGGAGGCAGAGCCATGTTTATCCATGCCACCATCTTGGCCCTCCTCCACTCTGTGATTTTAATTTTAATTCTAAAAGTCTTTATCATGAATATTCTGGAAGTTGTAAGGAAACAATGATGTCTCCTCATAAAAGTCTTTCTTGCTTTTTTGTTTCTCTTTCTTGCCACCTAATTGTCTATCAGCTTTTTCTACCCAGTTTTGACTCTCTTTTTTCTTTCTCTTCCCCTATCCCTACACTCTAACTTCGTCCTTTAGTAGAAAGTATTTCTTCTTCGTATTGAACAGAATTTTCTAACCCTTGCTTTTACTTTTAAAAGTTGAAGGATGAAGTAACTTAGATCCCTATTTTTTTGAAGTCATACAACTAAAGCCATTTTAGAAAAAAATTTCCTCACCAATGCAAGCACACATACACGTATGCTGTGAGTATTAACAAGGTAACATGGTCAATTATATTATTCGAAATAATGTCCATTGGACTCATTCATTCTTCATCATGGCTAAACTGAAGTTAAGAAGCTAAGATCTTTAAGAAATCAGCAACGTAAGCTCTTAGGGAATCAAAAATTTTTTTAAAAAGTGTTACGTCAATGGCCACATTTTAGCAGAATGCACAGGTGAGTACATGTAGAAAGATCTTGATCTACTTTCTCAAGTCAGATTCAGGTTGGGAGCCAACAATAAACCTGAAGAATTCAAAGTTTGTGTGCCAGTAGCTACATCACCAGGCAGAATCTTCACTCAGCAAAACCGAGTTCTAAAAATTCTTGAGCACACTGTGTTATGCAGAAAAATGTTCTACCCTATTTTGTTTTGTTGAGACCTAACCATGTTTATAGTTATCTCCAAGAGTGTTGGTAATTCCATTTTGGAAGAGAGGATGGATGTTACTAATTCTTCAGTAACAGCAAATAATTTGTGTCTAGCTCTAAGTCGCTGTGCTAGGTGTTGGGAATGCAGACAGGACATAATTTCCTGCTCTTAAGGGGCTTATATTTCACTGGGCAATGGAAAGGTGGGAAATATATGAAGGGCTTATTTTTAAACAATATGTTAGTTACATTTTCAAACAATATGCTCAACATATTTTTCTTCAACCTCCAAAAATGAATCCAGGAGTGGGGGGTTGAGGGGGGTGAGATGCAGTAAGCACATTACTTTGTCTGTATGTCCAGACATTTTGGGATATTAACAGTTTGGTAGTATATTAACAATTTAGCTTTTATTTCCTGATTTTTGCTCCCCACTAATTGATGAGATAGCAGAGATCTCTGAAATTATCCTATCTAATAAAAGAGTAACATGCAAATATGACCTTACCTTGCTATGCTACCAGCCAATCAGGAGCAGGGGGCGAAGCTGAGGGGCAGGGTCAAGTGGCGAGAGGGCTGGGTCCTGGGGGTGGAGACGAAGCAGTAGCTGCACCCCTGCCGTCCGAGCTTGGAGGAGACCAGAGGGGTGGGGTAAATGGCCAGGGTGTGGGAACGGAAGTGAGCACCCAGCCCCTGGGGCTGGGTGGTCACAGGCAGCTGGAGCTGAGCTGAGCAGGGAGATGGCTGAGTGCCCAAGGCTGGGGGTGAGCCATCAGTTGGACATCCCCTAAGGGCTCCCAGTATGTGAGAGGGGGCAGGTTGGGCTGAGGGACCACCCATCCCCATCCCCATGCACGAATTTCATGCACCGGGCCACTAGTATATAATAATACAAGTGGCAACTATTGATAACAGATGCAGCTACATCAAGACGTTTGAGAATCACAGAATAGCACTGCAGGCAGTGGTGCCCGGGCCTCCACACCCTGCCAGGAATATGATCTTGTCATAGACACTTACACATGCCCCCTAACGAGCCTCATTTGATAGTAGCCAATAAGAACACTAAACTAGATCTCAGCACACAACCCTTGGACCATTCTCGAAACAGTGCTGTGGTGGACTGCACTCATCTTAGCAGGACATGAGTAGCAAGAGGTCTGCAGAGTGAGGTGGGCAGGCTTCCTTAAGAAACATGGACAGAAAGTACACACATGGTAAAAAAAAACAACAAAAAAAAAAAACAAAAAAAAAACAAAAAAAACACACACAACTAACTACAGGGGAAGTCTTAGAATTGCCTGGCTCTGCTATAGTCTGAGAACCCTCAGGACCCTGCCCATCCCCAGAGGAGAACCTGGGAAGCAAAAAGAAGACTGATGGGCCCTCATGGCATCTTTGGAAAACACTCCCCTTCCTAACAGATTATCAAGGTTCAGGGAGAAGGTGTTGGGTCCGTGGTCTCCCATCCTGGGTTTAGGACTCCAAGTGCAAAGGCTCCAACTTAAGGAGGGGCCTATTGCCATTCTATGGGCAACTCCCAGGGCATCTGGGTTTTTCATTCTCTCATTTTTCTTCATTGAACACTGGAAAGAAATAGTCCATCGGTGAAAAGAAAGGTGTTCCTCAAAGATATTACTGTAGACTTTACCCCAAAGGAATGGGAAATTCTGAACACTGCTCAGAGCATCCTGTATAGAGATTCGATGTTGAGGGGTCACAGGGACCCAGCCCTTTGGGGGCAGACTGAACTACCCTGTGAATGAGGACCTAGCCTTGAAATGAATCGAGTCATTGACTAAGAACTATGAAAATATGCACTTGAGCCAAGGGTGCACATTTGGTGAATTGTGTTTTTCTCTTTATTTGCCAGGGGAAAGTTTTATTTCCAAATCAAGTTTATTAAAATATTTTATATATATATATATATATATATATATATATATATATATATATATATATAAATTGTACCCATTTAAAGTATACAGATTGATGAGTTTGGAAGGATATGTGCTCATGTGTAACCATCACCACAATCAAGTTAGAACATTGCCATCCCTCCCCAAAGTTCCTTGTGATATTTTCCAGTCACACCGGTACCCACCACCTTGCCCTCAGGCAAGCACTGATTTACTTTCCATGATTATAGATTAGTTTTGCTTTGTCTAGAACATCAAATAAATGGAACCATACAGTATTGCCAAGGCTGACCAGCAGCCCCTGAACAACGGATGAAAAGATTACTCCAACACAGTTTTACTGTTAGGGAGAGGGCGAAGGGGCTTGCCTGGCTCAAGGGTCCAAGCAGCCTCGATTGCCTGCCTTGTTAGGCTTTTATTGGAATTTTTATCTTTAGGTACAATCAGTAGGGTGAGTAATCTTGGGAAGACACATGTGTTTACATTGTCCTGTAGGCAAGGGCATCCAGGGATTAAGCATAAAGATTCCAGTAAACACCCAGGGGTCTACACCTGCACACACTTATTTAGAAAGGTCAAGGAATAATTAGGGGTGCTGCCTTTGACACTCCCTTAAGTCTCCCCTAAGTCAGAATTCTGATAAACAGGGCAGGCAGCTTTCCATACACTTCCCTTTTCTCAGAATATCCTCCTTACAAATTTTCCAACCAAGTATCATGTGCTCCCCAACACAGTATGCCACCTTTGAGTCTGGCTTCTTTTATTTAGCTTAATGCTTTTTATATTAATCCATGTCATTACATGTTTCAGAAGTTCCATCCTTTTTATTGCTGAGTAGTCTTCTGTTGTATGAATGTACCATAATTTACCCATTTACCAATTGATGGATATATACGTTATTTCCAGTTTTGACTCTTATGAATGAAGTTACTGCGAACATTCATGTATAAACAAAACAAATTCTGCAGTTCTAGCAAGTTCAATAGACAGAACAGATTGGCAGGTGATAAATAGAGGAATCAAGTAGTTAATGAGCTGAATTCTGAAGAGCAACTGGTTTTATAAAAAACAACTATAGCCAAAGTTGGTGAGGGTGGAGGAGTGGGGATATGCTCATGATACAGGAGCAGCCTGTATTGAGCAGAGAGGACTGCTGATCAGGCATCTTTCAATTGCATGGGAAAATGGATTGCAAAATCATTAGCTGGACAGAATAATACATACACTTAGGCGTTTTCTTTTGACATGGGCTAGAACTGAACCAATACTGGTAGACTCAAACTTTTTCTTACTACTTCTTCTGGATATGTTTGAAGCCTGTCAGGCAACATGGACAAAGAATTCCATCTCTGGAGTTAGAAAGACAATTGGTTGTGGGACCTTGAGTAAGGATAAGTAACCTTGGCAATGAGCATAAAAAGACTGCTTACCTTAAGGGCCATTAGGAGGATTAGATGAGAATCTATATAAGTCACTTAGCAAGAGTTTAATGAATAAGGAGGGCTCAGTAGACATAAATTACAGTACTTAAAAATCATGTAATACCTTTTAAATAGAATCCAAATTCCTTAGGAATTTGAAATATGTTAATGTATTTTAATTATATGGTGAATCCTTCCTATATTATATATATATAAAACAATCGAAGAATTGAATTATTAATCAAAATATGGTTAGTTTTTTATGAAATATATTTTTATTGATTTCAGAGAGGAAGAGAGAGGGAGAAAGAAATAGAAACATCAATGATGAGAGAGAATCATTGATCCACTGCATTCTGTACACACCCTACTGGGGATGGAGCCAGCAACCCAGACATGTGCCCTGACCTGGAATCCAATGTGATCTCCTGGTTCATAGGTGGATGCTCAACCACTGAGCGATACCACCCCGGCACAGTTAGCTTTTTGGAAACATATCTTCTCAGTCATGGAAAGTTCCAGTGGCTGCTCCATTGGCCCATACTATCATGCAGCAGTTGTCTAGTTCCAAAGCTCCCACCAGCTGCTTCTCAGACCTGAAGAAGGGGGTTTGTCACTAAATCTGATTCATGAGCCCTTCCTCAGGAGCCGATTCTGGGTGTGTGTGGCCAGCAGTCTATCTCAGAGGTGCCCACTGCCCCTCCACATCCTCTGAAAGGGTCCCTGTGGTCGAGTGGAATGAGCAGGGGTGGATTTGAATACTGACTATATTGCTCCCCCCTCCCTCACCCCTGGCACGCACTTGAAGTCTCTTCCTCCACCGAGCCTCACTTTCCTCATTTCTGCTGTGGACCAACAGCATCTCACTAGGCTGTGACAGAATTCCATGAGGTTGCAGTGCCAAGACCGGTCAATGAATGTTTGTTGACTGCGTTAATTCCATGTTTTCTCTTACAGTCTTGCTTATTTCCCACCATTTCCAAACTCCCCGGGCTGCATAAGTCAAATGAAAAGGAGCTTGCTTGAAAGAGTGATTCGAGAATCTCCCTGTAAACACTGTCCCTGAATGTTTTTCCAGGAAAGGGGCTGGAGTTAGCTCCTGGGTTTGAAGTAGAAGAGGTAGTTCTGAAGTTACTGGAGCCGAATGTGTAGCCTTGGCTTCAGGGAGGTGGTTACCAGGGGCTTGCTGCTATGGCTCCCATTCTTCCTTCCCTTCCTGGCCTCTCCCCAGGCCCTTCACCTACCCGCTCGCTCCCAGAGCTGGGGAAACCCTGGCTCCCCGCGGCGCCCATTGGTTGGTTAGCATTTATTGATCTGGTCTGAACGCTTTCCTGGCTTCCCGCGCGGAGCCAGGTGCTGACCATTTTGCTCTAGAGAATGTGTAAGAGGAGCAGGTTTTTCTCTTCCAGGGACCCTTGCGGATCACCTCTGGCGGTGTGGGCTCCCTCCTATAGGTGGGTCGGGTTCTGGGGCTCACCTCTTTGTGCCCCGCGTGCCCACTGGGGTGGTGAGAACCAGCCCCTGCTGAGGTCTGTACGGGCAGAGCGCCGCGCGTTTCAATCCACGCGCGCCTCCCAGGCCCGGGCCGAGCAGAGAGGATGCGAAGGCGGTCGCCCTCCACCTTTACTCTCCGTATCGACACCCCTAGGAACCTTCCGCGGGGAAAGCATCACGCGTGACCTCCGAGGTCTTCGGATCTGTTGCGTGGGGGATCAGTGGCGTTTGAATGCCCGCGTTACTCCCATTGGAAAAACGCAGGCCCGCCCACCTTGAACTGCTGGTTTGGTCAAGGGAGGGCTCAGGTGCTGGAATTGTGTGTGTGTGTGTGTGTGTGTGTGTGTGTGTGTGTGTGTGTGTGTGTGTGTGTTTACAATTACGTTGAACCCAGGTGTTCTAAACTAGAAGATGGCACTACTGTTTTTCTTCGCCTTCCTTACTTTCTAAAAAAAAAAAAAAAAACAAAACAAACAAAAAAAGGTGTGTGTGTGTGTGTTTGTTTGTTTTTTTTAATCTGCTTTGAGTTACGTTTTGGTCTTTAATACTGCCCTATAGTCAAGCATGTCTGTTTTGAAATTGCATCTTTATTGAGGAAGGAGGTAAAAGCAAAAGCTAGAGAGACCCGGGAATGTGTTATTTTGTGTATGCGATTATTTGAGCCTTCAGGATTTTTCTGTGAAACACAAGAATAGTTAAAGTAGGTTCTAAGTAGCACCAAACATACATGGCATTCAAGACAAATTTAAGCTTTAGTCGGTGTGGCTTAGTGAACAGAGCCTTGGGCCAAAGTGTCCCGGTTTGATTCTGGTCCAGGGCACATGCCGGGCTTGTGGGCTCCATCCCCAGTCAGGGGCGTGCAGGAGGCAGCCAATCAGTGATTCTCTCTCATCGTTGATGTTTCTCTATCTCTCTCCTTTCCCTTCCTCTCTGAAATCAATAAAAAAAATGCATTTTAAAAAAAGAATAATTTGAAAAGTAAAATCATTTTTTATTGTGATGAATGTAACAAAACTCATCTCTCATTTTCAGTTAGTAAGTCTGGTTCATGGTCATTTTGGCTTGTAGTTCTGTAATGTACTTACTACTAAAAAGGGGGAAGAACAGATTTTCATATTTTCTCTCCATGTTCTGTTTTATTTTTCAGTCCAGAGCACAACCACCAGAAGAGAACAAAAGGAAGCCAGTTTTGGGGAAACTTGGCAATCTGTTCTCAGCAGGAAGGAGAAGGAACACCAGTTCCAGCTCCAGTGCCAAATCAGCCTCCCCCAAAGACACCACCTCTCCCCAGCTCCCTGAGCGAGAGGAAGACAAGAGGGAGTCCCCCAGCAGCCCACCAAAGCCAGCCGACAGGTGTGGAGAGGGCTCCTGCCAGGAGCAGCCCCAGGAGCCCGAGGGCGAGAGCTCTGAGCCCTGTGTCCAGGTAGTCCCCCCGGACGCCCACCTGTCACCTTGCCTGAGCAGCAGTGCAGCGGCGGCTGGGCTGCTGCGCCCTGGAAATGAATCACCTCAATTAGAACCTGTGCACTCAGAGGGAGAGCCCTTCCCAGATGCCACGGCCGCTGCCAAGCAGCTGCATTCCTCACTGGAGAATTCCCCCAGGCGAGAGAACGCAGAGACGCTGGCCCGCAGTCCGGGGGAGGACGCATCGCCCGGCGCTGTTGGCGCACAGGAGGCGGCCCAGGGTGCGGGGGAAGTTCCAGGGTCGCCCACCGCGCAGAGGGCCGCGAGGGGACCAGGCGAGGCTGCAGACAGAGACTCCCGTGTGGGTGCCGAAGGAGGCTCTCTGGAGCGCCTGGAGGCGCGCATCCAGCCCTCGGAGGGCGCGTCTGCTCCGCCAGGTGACCCTCCCGCCGAAGGTGCAGAGAACGGGGCCGGCTCCGCGCAGGCAAACGGCCACGCCGGGACCGGAGGACAGGTGTGCCGGCCGGGCGAGCGCGCCCATCCCGCTACAGTGTTAACTTTGGACATCTACTTGAGCAAGACCGAGGGGGCGCAGGTGGACGAGCCGGTCGTCATCTCTTCAGGGGCAGAAGATTGGGACGATCAGGACGACATGGACAAGAGGGCGAGCGGCCGCAGACCGGGGAGGCGGAGGAAGTCGCAGAAATCCACCGACTCTCCGAGCCCGGACGCGGCGCTGCCAGACGGCGCGGCCAGGGACGACGCGGTGTTCGACTACGAGGTGGCGCCAAACGCGGCGGCCGAGAACGGCTCCGCGGAAAAGAAAGTGAAATCTCCCCGGGCGGCCCCGGACGGGGGCGTTGCCTCCGCGGCCAGTGCGGAGTCCAAGTCTAGCCCTGGCTCCAAAGGGCCGCCCCGAGGGGAGCCGGAACGGAGCAAACAGCCTCTGCCGGCCACATCCCCCACCAAAAGGAAAGGAAAGATCCGCGTCCCTGAAGCGGTGACCACCCTGTCCGCTGGAGGCCCGCGGGCTCCCGCCAAGGAGTCCCCGCCCAGGCGGGCTTCCGCGCCCGACTCCAGCCCCGCTGCCAAGGCTGCCGCGGGGGAGAACGGGGAGGAGGTGTCCCGAGTCATCCCCCGCGAGCTCACCGTCCGGAGCAGCTCGCTGCTGCCCGAGATCAAGCCGGAGCACAAGAGGGGGCCACTCCCCAACCACTTGGACAGCCGGGGAGAAGGGAGTCGGAGCAAAGAGCTGAGCAGAGCGTCTGGAGGTCCTGATGCCGAGGGCTGGAAGCCCAGGAACCATTTCGGGGCGGGCAGGTCCACGGTGACCACTAAAGTGACCCTGTAAGTAACCGCGGAATTGGCTGGGGAGTTGCACAGGGAGGGGGCGGGGGGGGGGGGGGGGGAGGCGGGAGGCACATGCTGGTGGCCGATCTGTGTGTGTGGAAGAACATCTGTGCGCTGAATTTCCTCGTGTGTGAAATTAAGGTAGTGAAGAGCTATTGAACATAGTTAAGGTTTAAGATGACACATTCGAGAGGATGGTCAGCTATTAATTCCAGTTTTAAATGAATGTAAAAACGAGTTGTCTCTTGAGACTCATAAGTGATAGAGAGAGAAGACGGTATGGCTTGACATAAGCGAATTTTATTCTTTATTCAAAATGTACACTGGTATTTTGGGGCAGAACATTCTTAAAACACATATGCAGTGAATTTCAAAACATGGAGCAAACACTAATAGGCTCAATATGTCCCAGTCGCTTTGACACGAGTGAGGTTGACAGTAGTCATAGAAACTTTTAAGAAAGGTCAGATGTCTTGCTGGGAGACTGTTTGCTCAATGAAAAGACACATTAGGAGACTGAGGCTCAACAACAGACTATTTGCTGTTAAGTCGATTGATTTTTTCTAATATTTATTGATTACCATGGCATTGTGCTCTGAGCTGGGGGGGGGGCGGGGGGGGGGGGAACCCACAACTATGAGTCAGTATTTTGCCCTTGAAAAAGTTATGGCCCAGTCTGGAACACAAGATGCTGACAAATCAAATAACAATGTGCAGTGATTTCTGATTAAACTGCCAATGGGTGTTACCATCTGTAGAAGTTGGGGCTGTTCAAAAGAAAGAAGAAAATCACTGTTGGTGTTGGTTGTGTGTGTGCGCGCACGCGCGGATAGAGTCAGCTATTTATTCTGTAACAGCAGCGGTGGAGAAATAGCCTGAGTGAATGATGCCATTATTTGTAGAAGGTCAGTGTGCCAACATTCAGACCTCCTAGTGTGAGCCTCAGAGAGAAGTTGCAATGTACCTGGTAAGGACGCTTCAGCTTCCCCTGTCTGCCGGTAGGGATATACCAGTGGAAGAACCAGAAATGTTATACTGCTTAGGAGCAGGGTAAACAAACCTGGGGAAGCAGATCTTACAATGAAACTCTTCATGTGCTCTTGTCTGAAATGGAACTAAACCAAGTGTCTTTTTCTCAGTACTAATTACTTTCTACCTAAAATTTTTCCTTTGCCAGACACTGTTTATTTATTTTTGTTTTCCTCAACTTGGTGAATTGGCAAACTTTTGAAATGGAAAATTAATAATGATTTCTAGTTTTCTCTTTCCCTTTAATTTCTCCTTTATTGCCTTTCAAGAAAAGAGGTTAACTCAGATTATTTTTATTTTATATATACACTAGAGGCCTGATGCATGAAATTCATGCAATGTGCTCGGCCCTCAAAGCCCCTGCTTTGTCTGGAAGATCATTCAAGAGGTTGTCCAGATGGTTGTTCTGCTGTTTGGTCTAATTAGCATATTAGCTCTTTATTATATAGGATATATATGTACACACACACAGACACACACACACGTATACATATACATATACTCTGAGTGGCCAGATTATTACTATCTCTGAACACATAATAGTCTGACTGCTCAGTGTATATACATATATTAGAGGCCCAGTGCATGAATTCGTGCATGGGTGGGATCCGGCCAGCCTGGCCAGGGGGAGGAGACATGGGCAGTTGGCCGGCCTGCCTGCTGGTCAAACTCCTGGTTGAGGGGACAATTTGCATATTAGCCTTTTATTATATAGGATATGTATTGAGTGGCCAGATTATTATGTGTTCAGAGATCATAATAATCTGGCCACTCCGTGTATATTATTTTAAAGAAGAAGGGAGAGGGAGAGATAGAAACATAAAAGAGAGAGGATCATTGATCAGTTGCCTCCTGCACACTCCCTACTGGGGACTGAGCTGGCAACCTGGGCATGTGCCCTGACCAGAATCAAACTGATGGAATCGAACTGTGACCTCCTGGTTCATAGGTTTACATTCAACCACTGAGCAGCACTGGCCAGGCAACTCAGGCTATTTAAAAAACAACAGTAATTTGAATATGAAGTTTTAGAGTTAAAATTGTATTCCCTCCAGCCGAAACTGGTTTGGCTCAGTGGATAGAGCGTCAGATTGCGGACTGAAGGGTCCCCGGGTTCGATTCCGGTCAAGGGCATGTACCTTGGCTGAGGACACATCCCCAGTAGGGAGCGTGCAAGAGGCAGCTGATTGATGTTTCTCTCTCATCGATGTTTCTGACTTTCAATCCCTCTTCCTTCAGCTCTGTAAAAAATCAATAAAATGTATTTAAAAAAAACAAAACCCAAAACTGTATTCCCTCCAAAATAATGACTATGGCCCTAGTGGGTTTGGCTCAGTGGACAGAGCACTGGCCAGCAGATTGAAGCGTCCTGGGTTCAATTCCAGTTAAGGGCACATACCTCAGTTGTAGGCTTGATCACCTTCCCTAGATGGGGTCCATGTGGGAGGCAACCAGTTGATGAGTCTCTCTCACATTGATGCTTCTCTCTGTGTGTCTCTCTAAAAATTAGTGGGAAAATATTCCCAGGTGAGGATTATAAACAAACAAACAAACAAACAAACAAATAAATAAATTAGAAGCAGTATGTTTCTTGAAGTTGTGAGAAAAAAATATCTTCCGTTCTCTACTAAGTAGTGAATGTTGAGATTCTTAAAATGGTGTATTTAAAGTAAGGAAAAATTTCCTCTTGTATTATAGCCATAGCTTTTTAGACTCCATTATTTTCTCCTCTCACCTTGTAATGAAGTTATTACGACATGAATTATAGGAGTCTTTTAATCACTTTGAGCTAGGTTAATTGTAGTGACTCTTGGTAGCAGAAGGTAATAACACAGAAAGTTTGGTTGTAAAAATGTATTTTGATCTTGGTGTAAATCTTTAATGTGCAGATGTTTCCTGTCCTTAAGGTAGCGTGTTGGCTAACTTGTAACATTTTCCATTTACATTCATAAGATACACTTTGATCTTTGACTGTTCTTAGAGATGATTAGTGAGAATTTTTAAATGCATATTCCCTGGTATGTGAACATCCCTCATGATAGCTTTCTGTTGGAAACTTTCTATTTCTAATCATCATACTGGTTTTAGAATTTTATCTTTAAGGAAATGCTGATAAGTTAATTTGCTTTTAAATTTAAGATACCAGCCCACAGTGTGGAAGCCTAAATATCTAATGGAGATTTGGGGGAAAGCAGCCTGGGAGAAATTAATGAGAATATATCAAATTTAGTATTTAAATAACATTAAAAAAATGAAAACATAAATTTTTAATGCTGCATTTGGGAAAGACTTCTCAAGTCTTCTCATTTTACCCACAAGGATAAGGTATCTTACCCAAAGTCATACTTTCTATTCCTTCAAAATGTTCCTCAGGCCCAATCTTCTTGAAGAGCAGTGAGTCCATTGGGAGACAGTGGGAGATTTCAGTGCTTCTCCACTTTGTGTGCTCATCGTGGTGGCCTCATAAAGTGTAATCACTTTGTCTTACAGACACAAGTCATTGACTCCTTGAGCCCTAAGGAGGTCATTGAGGCGAGTCTTGTCTGACCCTTTCTGGGGAAGCAGAACAGTAGAGTGGTTGAGAGCATGGCAGCTGAAACCAGAACAACTGGCTTCAAATCGTGGCACTTACTAGCTGTGTGACCTCAGGCAAATTCCTTGCCTTCTCTAAGCTTCAACTTCCTCATCTTAAAAGAGAAAGGATAACATTGTCCATTAGGCAAGCCATAGAGAGTATTTATCCAGTGCTTGGCAATCAGCGAATGTTGGTGATTGTTATTTTTTCCAAATTATAAACCACTAGACCATTAGGTTAGACATTTTTGTTTTTGTTTGTTTTTTAGCTTTGGCATCCATTCTTTTAGGAAAGCTTATATAAAAGTGATATTTAAAACAGATAAGTAGAGTGATTCTGATTGAAAGGACAGTGGCTGGCCAACAGCCCCATTCCCAGTCTCTACTGTTCCCAACTGGAGCCCTTGAAGAGAACTCCTCGTAGGGGTGGGGGGATAGGGGAACCAACTCTGTTTTAAACTATCTATTCTTTGTTTACAGATAGAGAAGGTAGAGTTTGGAGAGTAAAAGTGACTTGACCAAATACACATGGATTATTAATATACTAGGGGCCCGATGCACGAAATTTGTGCACTGGGGGTGGGTGATTCTTCAGCCCAACCTGCCCACTCACACATACTGGGAGCCCTCAGGGGATGTCCTACTGACCACTCACCCCCAGCCTGCCCTAGGCTTAATGCCACTATCTGAGGTTTTAGGCCATTGGCACCCAGCCATTGCCCTGCAATGGGGCCGATGGCTGGCTCTGTTCCAGCCCTTCCCCTCCTCCCCACCCCCCCAGGCCTTCGCCCCAGCCAGCTCATGACTGGCTAGCACGGGCCTCGGCCCAGATCTTCTCCCTGGCCAACTCACGCTGGACGCTTCAACCCACCTCTGCAGGGCCTGGGCTGCCTTGGCCCACCCCCCCATGGCTCTGGCCACCTCAGCCTTGCCCCCCAAGGCCCTGGCTGCCTCAGCCTTGCCCCCCACAGCCCAGGCCACCTCGGCCCTGCCCCCCGTGGCCTGTGACACCATAGCCCCAATCCCCCTTGGCTCTGGCCACCTCAGCCCTGCCCCCTGTGGCCTGGGCTGCCTAAGCTTAGACCCCTACAGCCCATGCTGCCTTGGCCCTATCCCTCATGGCTTGGGCCACCTTGGCCCCACCCTGCCTTGGCTCTCGGCCCCGCCCCCTCCTACCTTGGCTCTCGGCCCTGCCCCCTCCTTCTTGGCTCCGCCCCTTTGGCCACCTTGGCCCTTCCCCAGCTCCTGATTGGTTGGTGGGTGTGGCAAAGATAGGTCAATTTGCATATTGCTCTTTTATTAGGAAGAGCCAGAACCAGAGCCAGCTAATGTCAAACAGAAAATGTTTTGTTTCTCAGAAAGAAAAAAGTGTGCACATTCAAAGATTTATGATTTCCATTAGGTGGGTAATTACACTCAGGAGAGGAGACTGAGGGGGAGCTCACTTTGCTCAAAAAATGGTGACAAAACCAACAATTGAACAATTGATAGGTACATTATGGTACATCTATATGGTGGGCCTCTTATGCAGACACTAATAAAACTTTCCAAACAAACATTTTGGTAACATGAAATGTTAAAAATGTTAAATATAAAGTTAAGTAATTTTTTTAAAACGAGATTCCAAACTCTATTAACAGAATAATCTTAATTCTATTAAGACTATTTACATATAAAAAGACTGAACATATTCTAAAATATTAACAGAGATATCTGAATGGTAGGATTATGAGTGATATTTTATGTTTTTCAAATTTTCTGTAGACCCAACATCTGAGGGCAACAAAATGAGTCTTCCTATTGTAGTCATTCCCAAAATCAGCTACTTAAGGATCTTAATCTTAAGTAATTATATAATCAGATAAAAATTATATGGGGGAAGGATATTGGAAATAAAATATTGAAAGTGCTAATAGATACATATTTTTTATAACTTAGTTTTTTAGGATAATATAAATTATGAAGAAATAAAAATTATATAGTTGATGTTTAAAAGGCAAAAGATTTATGCAATCTGAAGAGAAACCAGAGTATATATACAGTTGATGTTTAGAGAAATCATTTATGTAAAATTGGAGAGTGCATTAAACACTTAAATTTGTTCTAATGTTCTTGAGGCCCTAGGACAGTGGTTCTCAACCTTTCTAATGTCATGACCCTTTAATACAGTTCCTCATGTGGTGACCCCAATGGTAAAATTATTTTCGTTGCTACTTCATAAGTATAATTTTGCTACTGTTAATGAATCGTAATGTAAATATCTGTGTTTTCCAATGGCCATAGGCTCTACAGCAGCAGTTCTTGGGTTGTCCTAAGACCATCAGAAAACACAGATATTTACATTACGATTCATTAACAGTAGCAAAATTACAGTTATGAAGTAGCAACAAAAATAATTTTATGGTTGGGTTCACCACAACATGAGGAACTGTCTTAAAGAGTCACAGCATTAGAAAGGTTGAGAACCACTGCCCTAAGACATCATAACTCTAGGGCCAAGTACTATATGCACATACTAGAGGCTCGATGCATGAAATTCATGCAAGGGGCTCGCTCAGCCCTCGCAGCCCCAGCTTCGTCTGGAAGGTCATCGAGACGTTTGTTCTGTGTTCAGTTTAATTAGTAGATTAGTTCTTTATTATATAGGATGAGGTACTTGATAAACTTGCTAACTTCCACCTCTAGTCTTCCTTAGTTATATAATTTTATTACCCCTCACACTGAAGCAAAGTATTGATTAGAAATAATTGATAGCATATTTAGGATTGTTTAAAAACTTCCATTTTTAAAAAAATAAATAGATACTAGAAAAATGTTGACTTTTTATAGTTTTATAAGAAATTGGTATGTTCACTTCTTAAAACTAGGTCAGTAACTGTATCATATTGCTTTTTTTCTTGCAGCCCTGCCAGGCCTAAAAATGTGGAACTAAATCTTAAATCTCCTAAGAATCTTGAGAGTTTGGGAAATGAGCATAATCCCCTTAGCCAGCCAGTTCATAAAGGAAACACCGCCACCAAGATCTCCTTATTTGAAAACAAAAGGGCAAACAGCAGCCCAAGACACGCTGACATTCGAAGCACAAGAAACACCCTTGCCTCTAATAAAACATTTGTCGGGAGGGCGAAGCTGAATTTAGCCAAAAAAACCAAGGAAATGGAGCAACTTGAAAAGAAAGTAATGCCAGGCAGTCACCACAATGGTGTTCTGGTGAAGGAAACCTCTGCAGAAACCAAAGTTATTCTCTCTGAAGAGGAGATTCTCCCAGTGACTGGGAGTCCTGGAGGAAGAGGAATGGAAGGAGAGCCCACCGAGGATCAAGCTCTTGGTCCTCAGCTTACGCATGGTGATCAAGGAGATGCTGACTGCCCTTCTGACCCAGTGGCTACTGCTCTTACTCCTGTCAAGAACCACCAGCTCTTAGGAGAGGGCGACTCAGAGGCTGCTGACAGCAAAAGACTTGTACTTGAAAATAGGACTGAGACTGCACAAAACATTCCCTCCATTCTTGATACCAGAGACTCACCAACAGCCACACCAAAACCACAGGATCCATTTTCTGACTCACAGCCCCCAGGTGAGTCATCGAATCGGCCTCCTTCACTGCCTGCACCCATTCCTGTGGATATGCCCAAAGACGCGTGTGCCGAAGCTCCCATGAGCAGTTTTCCATGCACTGATCTAAAAGTATCAGAAAACCACAGTGGATGTATCTTGCCTGTGTCTCATCTAGATCATGGGAACATACCCCCCTCCAAACTTGGAGGAAGAAGAGAAGGAGGAGGAGGTGGAGAAGGAGGAAAAGTAAGCTTTCCTTTGTCCACAGAGCACAGCTCGGAAGTTGCGGGAACTGAGAGTCCATCCAAGGTCCTGGTCCAGGTCAGGTCCTTCGTCCTTCCCGTGGAGAGCACCCAGGATGTAAGCTCCCAGATCATCTCAGATAGCTCTGAAGTGAGAGAAGTGCAGTTGCCAAGTTGTCACAATAATGAACTTGAAGTGGTTTCCGTTGCAAGTTGTGCTCCCCAAAAAGAGGAAGTACTGGGCAATAAGAGCACATCACCCAAACACATTCATTGCAAAGAGGAACATGCAGCAAAATCTGGCCTACAAGTCATGCCGCTAGAATCAGAGAAAACTCTGCCTATCCAGGCTCAAAGTCAGGGCGACGGAGCACTCCTGGTGGCTGAATCCAGCCCCACTCACTCCCCTGGCGGCAGAAATCATTTAGAAACTCCTCAGAGGCCAGATCAAAATGTTGTGAATGGCCAGGACAGTCCTGCCAGTCGTTTGAATGTCTCTGGTGGTAGTGATGATAGTGTCCTTGATACTTCTTCTGATATGGAAAAATTCACCGAAATTATCAAAAAGATGGACAGCACTGTTTGTGTGCCTCAGAAGAAAAAGAAAGCCAGGGTGCCAAACTCTCCTACCCCTCACTTTGTCATGCCTCCCATTCACGAGGACCATTTAGAAAAGGTGCTTGATCCCAACGTGTTTACCTTTGGTTTGGGAAAGAAAAAGGGAAGCCAGCCAGAAATGTCACCCGCTTTACTGCTGATGCCCAATGTAGACCCAAAGTCCGCACCGAGGTCCAAACGTTTGTCCACCGAACAGAGCATCCTCTTCAAGTCCTTGCACGCTCACGCTAACGGGAAAGATGGACCTCTGGCGAATCCAGAAACGAACGACAAGGAGAACAGGGAGGTCGCAAATGGTGGAGTGAAGAGATCCAGGCTAGAAAAAAGTGCGCTTTTCTCAAGCATGTTGTCTTCCTTACCCCAAGACAAAATCTTTTCTCCCTCTGTAACGTCAGTCAGTGCTATGACCACAACTTTCAGCTCTTCTCAGAACACTTCTCTTTCTCGGTCTCCTTTGTTACCGCCTGTGGCGGAGGGTGCCCCACCCTGCCCTTCAGAAAAAGAACAGCCAAATCTTCCGCCCAACAACTTCTTAAAGGTCTTCAACTTCGACTCGTCAAGTACATCTCATTCAGGCTTGAAAAGTCCAAGCTACATGGAAAAATACCTGCAAAAAGAGGAAAGCAAAAACGACCTGGATTCACGAAGCAACCCACACTTGCCAGAAACGAAGTTTTCTGAATTTTCAAAACCGAAGAACAGTGATGATGAGGAAAAGGCTAATCACCTCGAAAGTGCTCTGAAGTCGAACCTGCAGAGCTATGGGAACAGTGACACAGACTTCCTGGGTCTTTTCAAATCCAGATGGTTTGACCCAAACATTTCTTTTTCTGGAATGCCTTTACCAGATCCAATAGTAAGTAGCAACATATGATCATTTACTTGGGGTACTTATAAAGTGAGGGGAGAGAGGGACAATGAGCAAGTCATTTTACTCTTTTAAAAATGGTTATGCTTGTACACAATCATTTTTTACGTGCTTGAGTGTGTATTTGGAAACCTATATACTAGGGACTGCTAGAGTACAAGAAAAAGATACTAAGATTCTGTTCTCAAGGGATTGGTAGTCTAACAGGGAAAATAAGTTACTGATATTTTAAGATACTTGTGAATTTATATGCTGTATTAGGAAAGGTATAGATAAAATATCCTGAGAACCCAGAGATAGACAAGATGGTTTATTTTTCTTACCTAGTTTTGCCTAAAAATGCTCAGTACTATAGTTAGAATTTTGAAGATTTGTGAAGCAGCCACCTTTATCCTAATCCCTTCCTTTGTGCTGTGAGGTTCACTCTTTCTTCCCATGAGTAGCAAAAAAGACGTCTGCTATGCACTTGAGGAAATATTTTCTCTTTATTTGGAATTAGTCTTCATCAGGGGAGTGTTTTTTCCCACAAGGGCTTTGAGGAGTAAAAAATTGGGGGATACATTGGCTCTTTCCTTGAATATTGTAGAGAGGGCAGCAAAATATGATTTTGAGCAACAATTATGATTTCTCCATATTCTTCTATCTGACTGCTGACATTTCTTAATCCAATTTTTGATGTGAATTTGTGCTTTTTTGTTACTAAGCTTGATGCTCAAGTTGAGGAAAGACAATGAAAGAGGAAAAGAGAATATAAGGTTTAGAGGTCAGCTCTGTTAGCCCAGAAACATGAATGCGCCTCTCTATTCCTGTTGCCCACCCTATGAGCCAGGCCGACTGTCAAGTGTAGACCACTGTCTGAAACAATTCATCCAAGCAGAAAATACCTGGCGCCCTCCCTCATGTGTCTGGGGCACTGCCACATGTTTCACTTTGTTGTATTGGCTTTTACTGAAAGCCTCTCTCAGAATGTAATTCTGGAAGCCCTTTAAAAAATATAATTAGGCCAAGACCAGTTTGGCTCAGTGGATAGAGTGTCGGACTGGGGACTGAAGGGTCCCGGGTTCGATTCCGGCAAGGGCATGTACCTTGGCAGTGGGCACATCCCCAGTAGGGGGCGTACAAGAGGCAGCTGATCGATGTCTCTCATCGATGTTTCTGACTTTCTATCCCTCTCCCTTCCGCTCTGTAAAAAATCAATAAAATATATATTAATAAATAAACAAACAAACAAACAAATAATTAAATATAATTGGGTCCTGCCAGTGTGGCTTAGTGGTTGAGCCTCGACCTATGAACCAGGAGGTCCCATTCGATTCCTGGTCTGGTCACATGCCCACGTTGTGGGCTCAATCTCCTGTGTGGGGGGTGCAGGAGGCAGCCAATCAATAATTCTTTCTCATCATTGATGTTTCTCTCACTCTCCCTTCTTCTTCAAAATCAATAATATATATACATATATATAGTTGGGTTTCTAGCAAGGAAGGTACAGATCCCTCTTTTCAAAAGTTTTCAAACTTGGGGTCTTAGGATGCTTTTATATTTAAAAATTACTGAAGATTCCAAAGAGTGTTTGTTCACATAGGTTTTACTTCTCAGAATTTATTATGTTAGACATTAACACTAACAAAAGTAAAAAAAAATACAAGAACACACAGGTGTACATTTCAATTAGCCATCAGGGCAATGATGTCATGGACACTCAGGGAAATACCATTGTATACTGTGAGGTGAAGAGAGTAAAAAAGTAAATAGCCTCTTCCTCCTATGAAAGTAGTTTTGATCTTATGGACTCCCTGAAAGTACCTTGGGAGCCCTCCAGGAATCCAGGGACCACTCTTTGGGAACCACTACTGTATCTGAACACTTAATTTATAACTCAGAGAAATTATAAAATGTTTAAGTATTTCTCTGAATCACAAAATTTCCACTGGTCTACTTCCTGTTCATTACAGCCTTATTCTCTCTTTTTCATCATTCTTGGATCACTTCTCTTATTTGACAACAGCCTGGTGAGTCTGACAACAGAATATACAGTTTCCCTGTGGAATCTCTTGAAAAACATAAAGGGGTAAAAAGGAGAAACAAAGTGCTGTATACTCCTTTTGTTTTTCTTTAGGTTTTGGGCTTTATTGATTATATGTAACTATTCTATCTTCTATGTGTTACCTGAATTTTGTTTTAATTTTTAGACTTTTTCTTCAGCTTATCTATTTCTAATGTGTATATATAAATAAGTAAATGCCACTTTGACTTCTAATAATGCTTTCCTGAGACCTTCCTCTGGTCTCTTGGGCATATTCTATTCTATTCTTGCATGATGCAAGAGTGATCAGATCAAAGGCATCCTTAGAGTAAGCATTCTGGTCAGCATTGAAAGTAGTCCATGCTTTATCTTTTTTTTACATCTATAATTATCATTTTTATTGTGCTATGCATTTCTGGTTTTATTAGTCTTCATATTTACAAGGTACATTGTGAAATAATCCATAAGTACGTTGTTGTTGTTTTTTAAAATTGATTTCAGAGAGAGAGAGAGAGAGAGAGAGAGAGAGAGAGAGAGAGAAACATTGATTAGATGCCTCCCATACATGCCCCTACCTGGGATCAAACCTGCAACCTGAGTATGTACCCTGCCTGGGAATGGCACCCGTCATCTTTTGGTGTACAGGACCACACTCCAATTGACTGGGCTTCATCACCGGACAGGGGTTCATCAACATGTTTTTATTTAGACTAGTAGTTGTTATGTGATGGTAGATATTACTATGAAAAGACTATAGATTCAGATAAGGTGTATATGAACACATAAAATTGATTCAGTTCCTTCTAGATAAGTGATTAATACATTATAATTTCTCTTTCTACCAAGATATTTTGAATTATACTCTGCTGAGTTCTTATTCTGTAAACTCATGTAAAACATAGGTCTGACTCTTGAGGCCTAAATTTTCTAGATTATGAAAAATAGCTAGGGCCTAGGCATTTAAGTGAAGAAAATCAAAATGGCAACTTCACCTGGGCATGGAAAGCTCTTAATAGTATAGACTCAAAGAGACTTTTAATATAACTTAGATCAAGGGAGACGTGTTTCAAAATTGGCAAATTGTGAGGTGAATATGATTATACTCAAAGGATCATAGGAGGAGAAATGAGGACTGGTATGCAAGGTTTAATTATTTGTTGTGTTTTTGTTCATCTGATTACAGACGCTTAGAGGAAGTGTCCAAACTAAAATCAATCCACGACCCGGAAAGGTAAGATTATTTTTTGTTTCTAGTCTAGCTTTTGTTTTTCTCTGGTAGAGTGCTGTAAGAAGTGTGACCACTCCCACTCTCGCGTAGGTGGTGATCTACACTGAGCCGGAGGTCTCTGAGAAGTGCATTGAGATCTTCAGTGACACTGAGGACTGCAGCTCTTGGAGCCTCTCGCCCGTGGTGCTTGTGAAAGTTGTTAGAGGCTGGTAAGACTGGCTCTTTGACTTCCTGACTATAGGGCTTACATTTTACATTTTAAATTACCTTTTTGACCCTCAGTCCTTATTCAAAATTATGCCGTTAGCAATGTAAAGGGCAGACAGTACTTGTCCCAGAGAATATTAAACAGAATTCATAACAAAGAAATATGGTTTTTAATCATGTTTCTGATTACAGAATAAAACCTATTTTTGCCAGGAAAATCAGGAAAGTGTAGCATTTAAGTTCCTTTCCCATGTATCCCCATGTACATAACATTAGTTTGGACTAATGAATATTGGAGTCCATGATATACATTTGGCTTATGAACTTTCAGTGAGGTTAAGAATTATGCTAGTTACTTTGGTAGAATTTTTTAAATTCCATAAGGAAAGACATTTTGCTAACATTTTATATAATAGCTCAGTGAAGGACTAAGTTAAAAGTTATTTTCCAACTTTTTGATAACAGGTAGGAAAGAAGCTGGTGAAAACATTTTTTTTACCAGTTTAATTGCTTCTAGAACATACAAAGGAAGTTGAATTAAGAAACACATTTAAAAAATTACTTATGAGCCATGAATACTTATCTTTGGTACCCATCTATAAACTTGTTTGAAATAAAGAGATAGGGCTCTTGACATTTGTGGTTTTAAAAATTAGTAAGTTTTTCTTTTGGTCTCCATTTGATTAAATATGCAGCATCTTTCCTATAAAGTTTAAGACATTTTACTACATTTTTCTATATATTCAACATATTCATTAAAAAATATAACTAGCTTTTGTTTTTAGATTTAAAGGCTGAAAATAACATTAAATTTTTATATAACAATTTTGTTTTTAATAAGAGTCCTGTGGGGTTTTCTTGTTGTTTTTCGCAATTTTTGTTGGCTTCCCTCTTCTTGAAAGAAAAATACAGGTGGGCAAAAGTAGGTCTACAGTTGTGAGTAAAATCAGTTTATGTTTGTATCATTACTTTATTACTTTTTCATATGAACAATTGTAAACCACAAGTATTGAAGTAAAGTATTGAAGTAAAGTATTTCTTCAGTGTTTGGATATTGTTGCAAAGGATATTTTAAAAATGTTTTTTATTAACATATGTAGTTCTTTGTATCAATATATCTATTTTTTAACTCTCCACTATCTGTCAATTCTGTAGAACATTAGTATCTCTAGGACATTAATATTGATAGTGGAATATTCTCTAAGATCCTGATATAATTCTTGAATTATCAGAAGCTAAATTTTAGTGAATTTTTGTGTTAGGGAGTGTGGGTGTTTTTCTCTCTTTTCCACATCCAGCGCAGAGAGAGATTGGGTCCAGTTTCTGAGTAGAGGAGCTGGGGATTAAGAAATAAAAGTATAGAAGACGAAGATGCAGTAATAGAAAAAATAGCTGGGGCTGGGTGGGATGTCTGTTCTCTCTGAGGGAGAGATAGCATCTGATAGCCAAACAGCAGCAGTTTATTTATAATCCAAAAATACAAAGATGCGGGAATCCAATCCCATCTAATCCCTGTCTCACCAATAGAAAGATGTGGATAGGAAGGCCAAGGCCAGGAAGGCTGGTAAACAACCTTAACTGGCTCTGAAAGGTCAGAGCTAAAACGTTGTTAGTTAAAGCAGCTTCCCCATCAAACGATCATGTAAATCCTTACTGCTTGTTACTAGAATTGCCAGCCTAAGGGCAATGGGTGTATCCCAAACCTGAACAAAAGGGATAGACAGACCCTTGGATTTAGCCCACAAACAGTTAAGGAATGCTCAATGTGTCTTGCCTGGGGTGCCCCCACAAGGGAGAGTTAATACATTTTCATTGTGAGAAGGGGATTTCAAGGTGTCGGCAGAGTAGGTGGAAGCTACACTCACCTCCTACTAGGGCCACACTTGAATTACAACTAAATTAGAGGAGAATCATCCTGAGTAACCAACTGAAGGTGAGCTGAAGAGGAGCCTTTCACCAAGGATTTACAGAAGAAACCACCCGGAGACTGCTCCAAACAGGCTGCTGAGGGCCAGGCACAGACAGTGCCTGACCTTGGCCTGCACGGGAGACCCAGCTTCAGACTCCAGTGCAGGATCCAACAAACCTCATAAGCAGCTTGTCCAAAGGGAGGTCTCGGCAGGCCCTCAGCCTGCTGAGGCGAATTCTGCTTCGTATGGTCAGCACTTGCACAGCTGCTCATACACAGTGGTGCTGATCCTCACAGTCAGCAGCCTGAGGGTCCATTCCACATACTAATGGCAATTGCAATCACTGTTAAAAGAATGGGCCACAATGTGTTTTGTATAGGGTGGATTTTACCCAGAATATTTGAGTAACGTAAACCTCTCTCACCAGGACTGGCTAATAGTTTTGCTGTGTTTTATTCTCAGTTGGATTTTTTATGAGAAACCAAATTTTGAAGGGCAGTCCATCCCCTTAGAAGAAGGAGAATTGGAACTTGCTGGCCTCTGGGGTATAGATGATATTTTGGAAAGAAAAGAGGAGGAAGAGTCTGTGAAACCTGTGGTGATTGGTTCAATCAGACATGTGGTCCAGGTAGGTTATGGGGAAACCAGAACCCATCTATTCATTCAGCAAATACTTATTGAATGCCAGGGATGAGTCTTACTTTGAGAGAATAGTTCATTTTATAGAATAAGTGGTTGGGAAAAATATTGGATTGGTGTTTATGGGCATACTTTTTATAGGTATTTGTACATTTTATTTTTTAAAAATGTATTTTATTGATTTTTTACAGAGAGGAAGGGAGAAGGATAGAGAGTTAGAAACATCGGTGAGAGGGAAATATCTATCAGCTGCCTCCTGCACACTCCCTACTGGGGATGTGCCTGCAACCAAGGAACCTGCCCTTAACTGGACTCAAACCTAGGACCCTTGAGTCCACAGGCTGACGCTCTATCCACTGAGCCAAACCGATTAGGGCTATTTGTACATTTTAAATTAATTAGAAAAGACTGGTTTATTTCACTTAGTATAAAGTGAAAGGCAACTATCATGAGTTCTCTCATATGTAGAATCTAATGAATAAAATGAGCTAACAAGCATAATAGAGACAGACTCATAGATAGAGAACAGACTGACAGCTGTTGGGGGTGGAGGATGAGGAGGGGTACAGAGGGTAAAGGGTGGATAAATGGTGATGGATGGAGATGTAGGGTAGAACAATACAGTGTACAGATGATATGTTGTAGAAATTGTGCACCTGAAACTTTTATCATTTTGTTAACCAGTTTCACCCCAAGAAATTTTGTAAAATGGAAAGAAGAAATAAAATAATGTCAAAATAATTATTAAAAAATGAATTAGAAAAGAAACTGATTAGTCATCTTTTTCACAATGAACCTTGAGGTTTAATTGTTTTACACCTGGCCTCCCCATTCCTTTTCCAAATGTATTTTATAAAATAACCTGGTTTTGTTAAGTTCTGAATGAACAGATTTTTCTTTTATTTAGTTTTTTTTTTTTTTGGTTGCTATGTGAGTTCTGATTACTTTGAATGGCTTATAAAAGTTCTATTTGGGAAAAATAAGTACTTTCAGTTTATAGTTCAGCTCTTGGGTTTTATGTGGGTTTAAAAAAATAAGTCTTTGAGGCTATTTTATGGATTGGGTAAAATTTCCTTGGTTCCTTTTTGTAGCAGCATCTTTCTTGTGGCTGTTGAGATTTGATGATTCCTTACCCTTTTTGCCTTTAAAAATGTTATTAATGGTGCTTTCCAAATGGAAAATTAAAACTGTGTTTGTAATAGAGATGGGTGTTGGGGTGCAGTAGGGCTTAAATGAATGTTCTAAAATGAGAATGACTAAGAAGGAGTAAGGAAGTTGCCTCCCACATTCCCCCCTCTCCCCCCTAACGCTAATGCATAATGTGAAAAAGCTTAAGAAAGACATGAGGAGCCCCATTTAAAAATGGCATAGTGGAATAATTTACTTGCAGTTTTTATTTATTGCTGAAATAATATTGGTAATACAGTAATGTTTTAAAATAATCATCCAAATCCCACCATCATGAAGTGTTCTTGGCTGATATTCTAATGTGGTTGCTATCATAATACAGGCACAATGTTCTTTTCCTTTTTGTTTTGTTTTTTCCACTTAACACTTTGGTTCCCAGTCCTTTTTCTCTTTCCATACAATTTATCTGAAGATCACACTCCCATTGGTAACATCTTTCACTGATTTGCAGCTGAGGAAGGTACCAAAATCTGGGTATGAGGTGGGGTGGCAGTGGGGGAGGGGTAGAGATTCAGGTGCATTCAAGAAAGTGGAGGAAGGAAAATTGCCTGATAATAGCAGACTTGATGAAGTTAATGCTTTTCATGTCTACATCCTTTGCGATTTCCATTGAAGTGATGTACCATCACTTATTTTTTCTTTCTACGCTCTGTGGAGCTTCAGATTGTTCCTAGTTTTTTACTATTTTAAATAACGCTGCATGAACATTTTAGTGCACATAGTAATTTATACATTTCTGCTTTATTTCCTTGGGGTAAATATTTAAGAAGGGTATCATGTTAAAGGATAGGAACACTTTTATGGCTCCTGATTTGTCATGAATAATAATAATAATTATTATTATTATTATTACAGTTTATGTTTTTTTGAAATACAAACATAAGTCACAGCAAATATTCAAGGGAATCACCTTTTCAGTCATTAAATTTGTTTCTTCTGTTAATGTTTGAAAGAGCCTCCCCTGAACTAACCCAAGGGTTATTGTTTCTTTTGTACAGTCGGTTCACCTAGCTAAGCAATCAAATATTAAGAGAGATTTGGTTAGCACTTAGGCACTCAGCCAGGAGAGGTCTTTTGAAGAGTGTTTGATGGGCTGTGGACATGCAGGGCATGGAACAGCGATCAAAGTGCAGAGATTTATGAGTCTCCGTAACTGTGCCTTTATAGTACTCAGAGCAGACTGGCACCATAAGAGTTTGGTCAGTCAAGGAGCCCTTCCAAAGGGGGTGGACGGGCACAGACAGGAAGACTCCTGGCACAACCACTCTGTAGACCTGATTCTCTGGGGTTGGGTGGTCACATCAGAGCAAGGAAACTAAAACTCCTGTCCTCGCCCGTTTGGCTCAGTGGCTAGAGCTTTGGCCCTTGAACTGAAGAATGGCAAGTTCAATTCCGGTCAAGGGCACAGACCTCGGTTGCATGCTTGATCCCTGTCCTTGACGGGGGCATGTGGGAGGCAACTGATCGATGTGGCTCTCATGTCGATGTTTCCCCCTCTCTGTTTTTCCACCTTCCTTCCACTCTCTTTAAATATAAATGGAAAAAATATCCTCTGGTGAGGATTAACAAGACAAAAACAAACTAAACTAAACTAAAACTCCTGTCACCAAGGAAAGCCAGCAGTTTTCCAGTGAGGATGAGGGAAATAAATATGTCCAAAACTCTAATTAAATATATTTCTAATGATCTTTGCTTGAATTTAAAAGTCAGGTATTTGATAAAAGCAATGTGTCTGTCCCAAAAGACCATCTATTATTAAGTCATGGGTGAAAACAGGAAAGGGATAAAATGGCAGGTGCTCTGTGAATGGTATGTGTATATTGAAAGCTTATTTAATTCTTTGGGGAAAATGTGCTTACTATACAGTTACCTATATGGTGTAATTATTATTATATATGTATACATGTATTTTTTATTTTTCAGGATTACAGAGTTAGTCACATTGACTTATTTACTGAACGAGAAGGGCTAGGAGTTGTGAGCTCCTACTTTGATGACACTGAAGAAATGCAGGGGTTTGGTGTGATGCAGAAAACTTGTTCCATGAAAGTGCATTGGGGCACGTAAGTGCTTTATTTTAAGTACAATTTCAATGAAGCTTTTTTGGTGAGTGTCATACTAGAAAGAAGACTTAAAATATTCTGTCTCTAATTTGTTGTGTTGCTAAGTAATTAATTATTGACTCAAAGGGTTGTGTTTTTTTTTTAATAAGGCGCATAAAATTCTGATTTTTCTGTACCGCTCTTACAATGATTTCTTAGGGGAAAAGTAAGGGGCGGGGGAGTGCGTTTTCAATGTAGGGATTTCCTTATCACAGAGGAACCTGATTCATTCAAAGGTGAGTAGGAGATTGTACCTTCCTGGTCATTCAAAGCCTGTGCCCCTGAGGTTTCAGCCGGGACAGAGGCCAGCACACGTGGCACTTCCTTTCACGTTTCACACAATGGTGTCCAAAGCCCCTAAGATGTTGATTTCACAAATCACAGGAAACTGCAAGAGTCTGTTGAAGGAAATGAGAATATCTCAAACTGGGGAGAAATGAGGATAGAAGTGCAGGCTGCAAGACTCGAGGACAGGGCCTCTAACGTGGAGTGCACATCCTAGGGCATGTGAAACACAGCCATTGAGATACAGCAAACACCCAGCCCCAAACACTGAAGTTCCTGTATATTTTATTGAAAATCTCCTTCTAAGATTTCATTTTTGTGTAGGTTTTCTAATAAATTCATGACAGATTCAATGGTAACATGTACTTTATAAATATTCATGTATCAGAGAATGTGCAAAAATTTTTATTAATGGGGTCTGCATAAGACAATGCATGTGTAATGTGTCAGATGGTAAATACTACAGGAACATAAGTTATAGAGAGGGACAGTGGCAATGCTGCTTTAGATAGAGTGGTCAGGAAAGGCCTAACTAGCCAAGCAGACACCTGGAGGAAGCCAGGGAGTCTGCCCCACAGATAGTTGAGGGAGGAGGGGCAGGGGAGTGGCCTGGGCAGGAAACACAGCCTTTGCAAAGTCCTGCTGGGCGTGTTCAGGGAACAGCTGAGAAGGCACACGTGGCAGACTGTGAGCCCTGACGCCAATGGGAGAGAGGCCTCATGTCATGTCAGGCCTTTTAGGCATTGGGACAGATTTTAGATTATTTGAAGTGATGTGTGTCATTATTGATGAAACTGTAATGAGGCGAGGACGGATGGAAAGAGACAAGTTAGGAGGCAGTTGCAGTTATAGGGGCAAGAGGTTTTGGTGGCTTGGATGGCGCAGCCGTGCTGGTGAGGAATGACCAGATTCTGGATACATTTTGAAGGTGTAACTGACAACACCTGCTGACAGATTGTGAGGAGTGAAGGGCTGAGAAACATCCAGGGTTTGGGACCCCAGCATTTGTCGTAATCTTGAAACAGGAGCATAAGTCACATAATTTATTCAAGGGGTTCACCTTCTTAGTTCATTACATTTGTTCCTTTTGTTAATGTTTGAAAGAGCCTCCCCTGAACCAACCCAGTGCTATTGTTTGTTCTATACATCAATAATATCCCAGCAATCAAATATCAATAAAGATTGGAGAAGACTTGGAGGAGCAGGCTAGGAGGGGCAGTGCAGGAGGTCAGTGTCGGAGATGTGAGGTTGCACCTGCCAGCTGTTCACGCAGGATGCAGGGCACCTGAGGCTGGAGCCCTAGAGGGAGGCTGGAGGGATAAATTCAAAGTCATCAGCATGAAGGCATGCACACCTTGCGCTGAGGTTGAGACCTCAGAGGGAGTGAGTGTGAACAGAGAAGCCATCTGAGCCTTGGCCACTTCTATATTTAGGGATTGGGAAGAGAAGGAGGAATCTAAAAAAAAAGGAGAAAAAAAAGATAAAAAATCATCTCCTGGTGCCTTTAGTTTTTTCACATCAATGAGACCTAAAGTAAGAATGTCGAGAATATCACTTTCCTTAGAGAGGAATGAAATAGGCATCTGCCATAATATTTTAATTTCATGTCAGAAGGTTTGCTGATTCAGCCTTGGGCTACGGGGAAGCCTAATGAGCTGCACTTTAGAATAAGCTGACTTGTCTCGGGGGTGGAAGCGAGAGCCTGTCACAGCTTTCAGGGTATGACTATGACGGGCTTGCGTGGCGCGGACAGCTCTTCTCTGTCTGTCCATTTATGTTGCCTCCAGGAGAATAGAAAGCTGTCTTGGGTGTCAGTTCAAAGTTTGGACACATTGAACTTGATTGGTCAGCAGTGGGACCAGGTCATTAGTGTTTTCCAGATCTGCAAGGCCAGTCCTGAGGGGCTCGGAGAATTCGCTGGTAATAGGTAGTTGAGCTCATTTTGCTTCTGTTGGTGCTCCAGCCCCCTGAACTGGTATAATATAAGAAAGATCTTTGCTGTGTGAGGGACTTTTAAAACTTTCTGTAGGAAATTTATTCCAGGCCTGTTTATTCTGGATACACATACACAAAACAAGGGTATTGTCATATTTTTATTTGGGAGAATGAGTGACCTCTAGATACATTTTCCTTTCCTCTTCTTTTGAGTGAAATCTGTTTTTAAACCTTCATTTTAATAGCTCACTAATGCCAGCAGCCATCATCCCAAGAGGTGAGGGCAGACTTCAGAGGAAGCATAAAGACCATTTGTTTTAACACCATGATTTAGCTAAGGAAAACAGGTTCAGTCATTTACTCAGTGTTATGAGAATGCAGGTGTTCTGAAATCAAGGTACATTTTTATAGCCAAATATTTTTGGTCAGTTTTATCATGAAATAATTGATCATGTAGAAGAATGTATATATGATGTGAATTATGAAGCCTAGTAATAAAACAAACCTTTGTGTGCCCACCACCCGGCATAGGCCCTCCCTCACCATTACTGAAACTGTGCTGCACCTGCACAGCCCACCCTGCCCCATCCTCCTGGCACATAAGGTCTCTGGAATTTTTTTTTCTTATACCCTTGTTTCATAGGGTAGCCCTATAGTACCTATCCATACAATATTTTAGTTTTGCTTGCTTTTGAGCTTCATAAAAATGTTATCAAAGTTCCCCGTGGCTTGTTCCTTTCACTCTACATTGTTTCTCTCTTCATTGGTTACCCATGTCAATGAGTATTTTATTTTTTTCTTATCTACACTAATAAAAGGGCAATATGCTACTTAGACTGGACATCTTCCAGAAATCTTCTAGACGTCCTTCTGGACAAAGCCACAGTGGCAGGGGCCAAGGCAGAGGTGGTTAGGTGTGATCAAGCTAGCAGGGGGGGCAGTTAGGGGGAGATCAGGCCAGTGGGAGGGGGGGCAGTTTGGAGCAATCAGGCTCGCAGAGGAAGGCAGTTAAGATTGATCAGGCAGGTAGGCAAGTGAGTGGTTAAGAGCCAGCATTGCTGGATTGTGAGAAGGATGTCCGACTGCTAGTTTGGAGAGTTGTGCAGGCTGGGCTGAGTGACCTCTCCCCCAAACCCACCGTGCACAAATTTTGTGCACTGGGCCTCTAGTTACTATATAATAGTCACTGTACTTCACTCTGCATCTCTTTACAAGGACATTGTCCTGCCTAACTATCAGGATCACATCTAAGAAAGTTAGCAATATATCCATGATAATGTCTAATCTATATAGCCCATAACCAAATTTTTCCAATTGTCTCAGAAATGTCTTTTATGGATTTTTAAAAAATAATCAAGATCCAATCAAAGTCCATCTAAATATACGTGGTTGTCTGTCTCTTTAATCTCTTAAATACCTCCATCTTTGTTTTCCATGCAACTAGCTTTTGTTTTGTTAATCTTCACCTGAGGATATTTTTTCCATTGATTTTTAGAAAGAATGGAAGGGAGAGAGAGGCAGAGAGACACATTGATTGGTTGCCTCCTACATGCTTCATGACCTACCAGGCCCTTGACCAGGAATCGAACCCATGACCCTTCGGTGTGAGGGCTGGTGCTCTAACCACTTAGCAACGCCGACCAGGGCTTCCCTGCCACTGATTTTTGAAGCATTTAGGTTAGTTCTCTTAGAGACTATACCGCACTCTAGATTCATCTCTATTTCCTCATGATACCAATGAACTTGTTCTTCTGTTGCCTGAATTGTCTGTATATCAGGGATTAGGTCTAGAGGTATCACATGCAGGTTGAATGGTTTAGGAAAAATATCGCCACGTACTTGTGTTGAGCACAAAAGTGGCATGTGCTAACTAGCTTGCCATTAATCATACCAATTTGAATTACTTGGTAAAAATGGTGCCTCCTTCACCTCTCCATTGTAAAGACACATTTTCCCCTTTGAGAGTTATAGTTCAAACTCTTTTGAATAACCTGAAAGTTGGCACATTCACATATAATCTTTTGAATATCCAGTTGGTTTTTATAAATAACCAACACTCATGTGTAGCCACGTGTGGAGAATAAGACTTGGAATCCAGCTGGAAATACTGTTTTTTATTTAATTGCAAGTGAACAAGATTAGACCAGTTTTTTAGTGTGATGTGAAGGGTATTTCCAAAAGAGTAATGACACAAGTTTATTTAAAAATAATGGAATAGATGGGCATTGTTGTTACTTCAACAATATTTGTATGCACATATTTGTTAGTTGTTTTTTTTTTTTTAATAAGCCCATACTTTACAGTTGTACCTTTTACTCCTAATTTAGGCAAAAGCTCATTACCTAAGTACAGGGGACAATAAAAGAAACTGAAATAACTGCCTGAAGATAGTTTCCCCCTCTCCTGACGGCCTGATGAATAATTTAACTTGTTGGCATAGAATTTACGAAAAATGAATCACTATCTTGTTGGAATAGCATTAAGGAAAAGTGAATCACACTCTGTAAATGAGATTTCAGATTCCAAAGTCCATCAGCATCCAGAAATGTCTGCCTGAGTTCCCCAGGCCCCTAGGACTCACTCACCGGGAAGCTGCTCAGAGCAGCAGGCTTTTCAGGGTGTCAGTTTGTGTTTAGTTTTAGCCAATCCCCCTTCACCCCAGATGACTTGCTTCTATAAATGTCAGGTGACTAATCGCATGTTTCCAGGAAAGTGAAATGATTAGTATCAGATGAATAAATCCCCTCAGAACTCAGACTATGAAAAGACAGACTTAAAGAACTGGGACAGCATCATTTCAAAGTTACTTGTTTGAGCCATTCATTGTGTTTATGAACAATTTAGCTCATTCACTTGGAAGGAATCAGACTCAGAGACCCCTGGCTTGTTAGCCTAACAGCACAATTTATGGTGAACTGCCATTGTTTACTTAGGGCATGAAGCGTGTGAGAGCACTGAGTTCTAAAACATGTAATGCACCCTTCACTGTCATGTGTCAAACGTGAAGGAGGGTTAAAGGACCTTACTCTCCTAACTTCTGTTTTCTATGGTGTAGCATGGCAGTGGTGTTTAAAAGATAAACCTCTTTTTTTTTTCTTAAATTTTAAATTGACATATATATAGCATTTGTACCAAAAGGTACATGACAAATCATCAGTGTATAAGCTGAGTGAATTTTCAAAGTGTAACCAGATCAGGAAATAGAACATAACCAGTGTCTCAGAAGCCCTTCTACACACCTACTCCTCGTAGTCCTTTGCTCTCGCTGAAACTATCATCCTGGCTTCTAACACTAGATTCATTTTGATCCCCACATACACACCACACACAGCCTCTCCGTGTTTGTGTGTGTATGTGTGAGTGTGTGTGTGTGTGTGTGTGTGTGTGTGTGTGTTGGCTAGTCTTCAGTAGGATTTTGATTGTAAATCCCTGTATAATTAGTGAGTCTAAAGAAGTTACTGATTTTTATCCAGGGGAATTTTTAACAATAACTATCACCAAAAAAATGTGCCCTTGGGTCAAAATTGGGAACACGAGAAAAGCAACGGGAGAATCAGATGTGTGAGCTGGTAAGAGACTTCAGGGGCAGCCACCCCCTTTTTGGTGTGGTTTTCTGGGAACATGGTAGAGTGCCCCCACTGGGACACTGGCAAGGCTGACAAAGGGCTGGAGAGAAGTGATCAGCAAGAATTCCATATTTGTTTATGAAGAGGGCATATAGCACCTGTCTTATGTAGAACTCACTTCTCCAGCTGCCTCGCCTTCCCAGAACCCTCCAGGAGACCAGGAAATTGGTAAGACTTTGCACCTTGTTTAGGGACAGTCCTACCAGGCATGAGTTTCTGGTTTCCTGATTTCTAGCCCATTAGGGGAGGGTGAGGTGGCTGGTTCCTGACGAAGGAGAAGTGACAGCTGACAAGCCTAATAAAAGGGTGTGGTATCGAAAAGCAATAAAAATCCAAGAATTCATGAAGCTCCCCTCCTCCCCTTCCCCCAGGCCAGCACTGTGTGTTGTCATGCTCCTAGCGGGGATCCTGAGTCATTGTGGAGTCAGTTACACCCACGCCCTGGAATGAAAAAACTGATTAGGAACCTGGGTCTGGGTCAGTGGGGATCAGCCCTGCGCTTGGCATTTGCAGCTGTGTGGCCCTGGGCAATGTCCTTCACCTCGTCTGTAAAATGGGGACAGTAGGGCTCCTTCCTCATAGCATTGCTGAGGATTAGATGAAGGTCTGGGTGGCATTCCTTATGAGCTCTTGGTGGATGTTAGCTGTTATTAGTCTTTGACGCTGTGACTGACCATAAGTGGAACATCTTATTATTTGGTCACAAATGGGATGTTGCCTTTTAAAACACAGCCTGAGGTTTCCTAGTCAGGGCCTCCCTCTGTAAATACACACCAAGCAACAAAAGAACTGCAGCTGACCCTTGAGCAACATGGTCTGACCACATTGCTTAGGGATCAATTGTACTTTTAACACTTGGAAGTACATGCCCTGACTTTCTATCCCTCTCCCTTCCGCTCTGAAAAAAATCAATAAAATATTTTTAAAAAGTCAATTCATAATATAAGTTAAATGGACAAAACCAGCTAAGGAGACAAGCAAAGATTCTTAAGAAGAGGCACGTATAATGGTTTATTCCTTGAGTCTAATGTTGCTCTGAGCAGCACCGTACATCATGCAGATGTAGCCACATCTGCTTTGGCCCTTTGCTCGTCAGGGGACTCTGTGTACTGAAATAGATGACACATGGTCTGTTTCTTTCTTTCCTCGGTGCTACTTAGATGGCTGATTTATGAAGAACCAGGATTTCTGGGTGTCCCATTTGTCCTGGAGCCTGGGGAATACCCTGACTTGTCCTTCTGGAACACAGAAGTGGCCTACATTGGATCCATGCGGCCTCTGAAAATGGTAAGAGTGGAATGTAACTGTGCTTGGAGTGGGTGGTTCTTTGCCAGCCTGACACCATTAATTCACAGGATGTGACTTTGAAGCAGTGAAGCAGACTAACAAAATAGAAATAACAGAAAGGATTGCTGTAGGCGGTGGGAATGGCTCCAGTTGTCTGAATGGTGGGTCAAATCAAAATTGGGTTCAGCAGCCTTGGTCCTTGAGGAGGGTGAGGCGCTGGTTCCCAAATTGTAAGAGAACATTGATTTGGTAAATCGCAGAGGTAGAAGTAACTCCTAGAAGAAATGGGCTTAGGAAACTAGGTATGGAGGTAAAGGAAGGGCCCTTGGAGCTTGGGCGTGAGGAAGCTAAATGAATGGCGCTGTGCCTGAGAAGGGGTGGGAGGGCGAGGGAAGGCACAGGTGTGCTCCTGAAGAAGCGTGCACTAGGGACTCCATCCAAGGATTTTGAGGGTAAAGGTTTTAGAGAAGGTCTTAGGGAAAGATCTTAATGGAATATTCAGTAGCCTTCCAGGTGTATCCATTCAGAGTTGTGGTCTCCCCTGATTGATCGGCCCACACTAGAGCAGGGTGTCATTTTTCAACGCAGCTGGTCCTGATGTCAGCTGCTGGTTTTGTTGTTTATCTGGGCCTGGAGCCGAAATACAGCTGAGACATAGATGCTGTCTCTAGGGAGGAAAGGTCAGGGGGTTAAAACCTCATGCTATGGGAGGAAAGGTCACTCTGGTGGTGAGGTCCCACCCTGCCATTAATTGTCCTTTGCTAGGCACCCTGGGCTTTCCACCTTCTGTGCTGGCCCATGGTCCCTGCTCTGCTCTTGTCTGTCTGAGTGCCTGCAGCAGGATAACTTGCTAAATGCTTTAGGTGAAAAAATGTGGAGCCGCCCTGGTCCTCTGCCCTCAGGCGTTCTCAGCCCTGCCGAGCCCCAGGTATGTGCACGAGGCTCCAGCACAGGGCAGGCTTAGGAAGTAAAGAAAATAGACACAATTGAACCTTTCTGGAAAAACAGGAGGCAAGACAGATAAACTCCAACTTGTTGGTGATGTGACCGGGAAGGGGATACTTGGGAGGATAAATCGAGCTGCGTCTTCGATGGCTGGTTTTAGTTGGGGATGTCAGAGAAGGCCCGCAGGAACTGGGGCGGGGCTGGGCATGCTGGAGTGATAGGAGGCGGGGCTGGGCGGCAGCTTTGGGGGCACTGGCGCCCGTCGTCTAAATGAAGGTTGTCTTCCCAAGTATTTGCCATAGAGAAGGCCCGTGCTTGCTCCCCCGCCCCTGTGTTGGGCCCTGTTGTCTGGTTCCTGTGCTGGACTCTAAGCCTTGGGAGGATCCAGGCTGCAACTGTCTTGCCCCCATGCTGAGCAGTGCGTGCCACGGTGCGGGGGGGGGGGGGGGGGGCGGGGGGGGGCGGGGAACTCCCTGAGTCTGCCGGGCACCAGGGAGCAGGGAGGCTCTCCTTGACATCACACTTTGTGGTTTTCTTCTGAGTCAGTCTGAAATAAATGAGAAGAACTTCAGGAAGACGACTTTTTATCTTAATCCCCCCCCCCCCCCCCCCCCCCCCCCCCCCGCCAGAGCTTGTGGTTCTATACCTTGTGTGTTTGCTAGTTTTATTGTAAATGATTTGGGGCTTTTTTCTAAAACTAAATCCACTCTCAAAGAACAAACTTTTGTTAGTGGTGTGAATGTATCAGAGAATTGCCCCTAATTTACAAGGCAGTTGTTAGTGGTAATTTATAAAACTGTGAAGTTGATGGCAAATTGGATTACTTTTGAAAAGGGTGGTATAAGCTGTAGTTTGTTGACAAAATCAAGCACATGCCTTTATAATTACAGGTCATATGGTACATTTGAGCATCATAAGCTGTGCTTTTTATTTATTTAAAGCTATTAAACATGTATTGGTGAAAAATATCCTGACTTTCCCACTGCTGGTTTTAACTTTACTGTGTTTAATATTCCTGTATAATCCTTCTTCTATAGTTTATTTTTAGTGAATTTTAAAGAATTTAAGAATTTTTTAATTATAAAAGTATAACACCCTCCATAGGCCCTAACAGTTTAATTACTTCAAGAGTTCTCCAGATCACATTATGAGCTCGTATGAACTTCAACAGTTTTGTAAGTCATGGGTTGGAAAATCAAATGCCTCTGGGAGCAGGGCAGCAAATAGACAGGAGTGAGGCGGGCTGGGAGTGGACCGAGGGAGGGTGGAGAGAGGCAGACCGGAGCCTGAGTCCGGGCTGGAGGATGAGCACAGCATGTGGTTAGTAAGTTCGGGAGGTAAAGTTTGTTGCCTGTGAGAATTTGGGTCCAGAGATGTCAGATCTTAGGACTGTTTCTTAAGAGAAGTGAGAAATACACATTGTATTTTTTAAAATATGAGAAATTTTAATTTGATTAAAAAATTGATTTCAGAGAGAGAAAGGGAGAGAGAGAAACATCAGTGATGATAGAGAATTACTGATTGGCTACCTCCTACAAACCCCCTCCCCCTCCCCCCATCCACTGGGGATCGAGCCTGCAACCTGGGCACATGCCCTGATAGGGAATGGCTCCTCCTGGTTCATAGGTAGATAATGCTCAACCACTGAAACTATACTGGCTGGGCTGCAATTTCTTTTCTTTTCTTTTCTTTTTTTTTAAAGAAATTTACTGAGTTAAAAAGAAAACAACTAAAAGTTACTGTGTCAGGAAACACAGCTGACATGTAGGTGCAGCTTAGAGGCCAGTCTGTGAGCCTCTGCCCCAGACCAGCTTCCTCATGTCTTCTTCTGCGTTGTTGGGAGTTTTAGAGCTGTCTTAACACAAGCTTAAACAAACTGGAATGTTCCCTCACTGTGAGGTCTGATGGTGTAAACTGACATGTGTAATATAAAAAGATAACGTATCCCTGAAAAGCCATTTCCTCACTCACTGTGTTATTTTCTTTCCAGGGTGGTCGTAAAGTTGAATTCCCTATAGATCCAAAGGTAAAACTATATATATTTTAAATTTTATTTCCACTCTGTCTCTATGAAGGGAACACTTGTGTGATTTTACAGTTCAACCTTCATGAAACATAACCGCAGCCCAAGGAAGTTATCCCAACTTCCACGGGACATCCTTCAGGCGGGGAGGTGCTGCTGATGGCTCTCGCTGTCACTAACAGCACGTGCCTCCATGGCTCAAAGGTTCATTGTTGTATCACATTTATATTTTGTAGTTGTATTTACTAATTGTAAGGCCTGTCGCTACTTGCCAGTTAGTTAGGGAAAAGCTTTCAAGACAAGTTCTCCCAACTCCAAAGGGCTCTTTCTGCTTCCCACATTTATGACGTAGTTTGATCTCTAGTTTGTTTCCCTTTTGTAATATTTATTGACTTTCAGAGGGAGAGAGAGGAAGGGAGAAAGCAAAACATTGATCAACTGCCTTCTGTACATACAAACACACACCTCCCATCGGGGATCCAGCCTACAAGCCAGGCATGTGCCCTGACCAGGAAACAAACGGTCAACCTTTTGGTGCACAGGACAGCACCCAACCAGCAGAGCCACACCGGCCAGGGCTAGTTTGTTTCCTTTTAAAAACAACTTAGAACCTTCTGGTTCTTTAGTTTGCCCAAAGCAAAATTCTAAATATCAGATCTAGACATTGACACAAGACCCAATTATTTATAAACTGTCTTTTGTACCTTCACTTTGGGCTATACCCGGACAGGGAAAAAATTCTGGTTTTTAAAATTATAAGATACTGTTATTTAATTAATTTTTTTAAAATATGAGAAATTTTAATTTGTGTCCCAGGACTTTATGTTGTTAGCTGTTGAGATAGTTACCATCTTACAAATGACTGGTATACCTCATTTCTATTACAGGTAGTTGTTTATGAAAAGCCTTTCTTTGAGGGGAAATGGATGGAACTGGAAACAGAAATGTGTAATTTTATCATGGAAGGAGGCGAAGCGGAAGAAACCGAAGGAGAGGCCAGTTTGCCGCTGACGTCGGTGGGGTCCATGAAAGTTCTCAGGGGCATGTAAGTAGAGAGGCAGGACTGTGAGGACTTCCTTTTCCTCTTTAATCAAGTAATAAACATGCACAACCCGCCCCCAGAAACATTCCAGATGGTATGGTAGGGAGTTTCAAACATGTTCTCAGCCAGTTGTGACCTGGATTGGATAGCAGCAGTTTGAGGGGCTGTTTGAGGTCAGTCAGCTGAGCAAGGCTGGTATATTGGCCCATCCAGATTGACCAGATCTGCAATCTTGTTTATTAATGTCACGTTCCAAACTATGGAACTGTTGATTTGCTTTTCATTTTTTATGATCATATTTTGTACTTTTTAGGTCTTACATATTTCCTTTGGAAGTACACTGCATGTGGTTTTGTAAATAGCCAAAAAACATATAATATTTTAATTTCTATTTGAAGAAAGTTTATCCAGTTTTATTTGCTGATGTCCTTTTGAGTCAGTTCTTGTTAAACACACACACGCACACACACACACACACACACACACACACACACACGTGTGTGTGTGCACACCACTAACTCCTCCTTTACAGAACATTGATGTATGTTTCTTAGATTGTTTTCCTAGGGCCATTTCTGTTAGTTGCTTAAATTTTAGAGAAGAATTCCCATAATCATGACTGAGCCCATCTGGAGCTTTATTTATTTATTTTTTGTTAATCCTCATGCAAGGATATTTTTCCATTTATTTTTAGAAGGTGAAAGGGAGAGAGGGGGACACAGAGAACGAAACATCCATATGAGAGAAACACACTGATTGGTTACCTCCTGGACCTGCCCTGAGTGGGGCCAGGGATCAAACCTGCAAACCAGATCCGTGCCCTTGACCAGAATCAACCCAGGACCTTCAGCCCATGGGCTGATGCTCTAAACATAGAGCCAAACTGGCTAGGGCCATTTGTAGCTTTAAAATTATTTGTGTTTGTTAATGAAACTGATATATACAATGGAAACATTTTAGCACTCCTAAGAATTTCTACTTCATTTTTTTCTGTTGCAGTTGGGTTGCTTATGAAAAGTCTGGATTTGAAGGTCATCAGTACTTGCTTGAAGAAGGAGAATACAAGGACTGGAAAGATTGGGGAGGTTACGATGGCGAACTGAAGTCTTTACGACCTATATTAGGTGTAAGTCAAAGAAAAGTTAATGGCTAATACTTGGTGTTTTAGGATAATACACCAAATGGCTAATCTTTGAATTTTGATTTTCTTTCTCAATAGGATTTTTCAAATGCTCACATGATAATGTACAGTGAAAAAAACTTTGGATCCAAAGGTTCCAGTATTGATGTTTTGGGAATTGTTGCTAATTTAATGGAGACCGGATATGGAGTGAAGACACAGTCTATTAATGTACTGAGTGGAGTGTAAGTGAAATAGCCCAACCTGGATTTTAAACATGGGTTTCACCTTGGTTTGTGTTAAATTTATACCTTCTCTGACACAGAGGGTTAAAGTAAATATTAAATCAGTCCTTTAATATCTATTGCCACTATATTTTTATAATTGCTTTCTAAAAATCTTTCTCATTTCATTTTTTCATGTGTAATAGAATATTGGAGTAGGCTTTGGGGTTCCTGATAGAAATCCACAGATCCTCTTCCCTTGTCATTCTGCATGGAGAAATCTCATGAGTTTCTTAAGATGGGAATAAAATAATAACAGTGATTGAACATGAGAGGCCTGAGGTTGGGACAGAGTCCCATTCCATTTTCCTGTGGCCCCACACCTACCCATTATATTTCTCCACTATTATTTTGACATAAAGCTAAGTGTTTCAAAGTCCCTGGAATTAGCAATTGAATACTTTAATAATGCCAAACTAAGTTTTTATTGAAAGATGATTAGTCAAGACACTTTGGGATGCAAGTGACCTCAAGCCAACCTGGGTTGGTGTAAGCGATGGGAATGGAACTCACTGGCCCACATAACTGAAATGTCCTGCTGAAGGTTTGCTTCGGTCGTGGCTGGATGCAGGGGCTCAGACACCGTCATCAGGACGACGAGGTCTCTCTGTCTCTCTTGGAATCTTCTGTGTTGGCTTCACCTTAGGCAGGCCCTTCCCTCCCGTGGCCCACGACAGCACCTTCTAGCTTTTGTTCTTCCATCTCACCACCTCCAGGGAAAAGAGCTGCTCTTTCCCACAAAGTTCCAGGTGTGCCTTCGATTCTGTGGGCTTGAGTCCCGTGAACCTGCTCAGTCTGTCACTGTAGCTAAGGAGATGGCTGTGGCTGTGTTATGTGCCCGTCGTTGGAGCGGAGATGTAGTTTCAGTCCCCGAGGAACCACTTCCATATGATTGGTGTGAGCCGTTCCCGAACACCAGGAAGAATGGGCACAGATGCTGGATGGGGACAGCGGGAGGAAGGTGTCTGTTAAAAGGAATTCTGCCATTATTCTTGTGAACCAGGCTGGTGTCAGTTATAATTCGTTATGAGTGAGAGTATTCTTCAATGGTTATATGAAATTGTTTGACATTGGTTCTGCTGAAAGTGCTTGATGTCCGGTTTTTTATGTCATCAGTAGTAAAAGGCCATTTGAATCATTCTAACCTCAACTCCATTGTACTTCCTGGGGCCTTCCACAAGATCCCTGAACGTGTCTGTGTGGTGTGCTGTCCCTGTGAGTCATGCCCGCCAGATTCTTGTGTAGGCTGTTGCTTGTGGCTCTGTCTTGGCAGAATGACACTGGGGCTTCTGGGGCTTCCTTTCTTAACAGGAAATGCGTCCTACTGGGTCCTGTTCCAGAGCCCTGACACTTTAGACTCTGCCGTAGAGAAAAGGAATGGAACGGCAGAGGGCATCTGAAACACTGCGGTGGCAATATTTAAAGACTGTCTTTGAAGTTAAGTGTTTAGAAGGGAAAAGACAGTGACCAGGCCCAGGCGGCAGTTGTACGCTGTGATACTCAGCAGGTGTATTGGTTCAATTCGTCAGAGCCCAGTCATGCAGCCTAGCAGCGGAAGCCTGACCAGGCTGGGCAGAATTCCCCTGGGCATTTGTGTAGGTTCTGCCATTGGCTCAGATAAGAATTTTTGTACCTCTGCCAGTCTTTCTTTCTTTCTTTTTTTTTTTTTTTTAAACCCAGCCCTTGTTTACTTGAAATCACTTTTCTTTCTGAAATATTGCTTTTACGTGTTTCTATTTTTAGTCATTCTAGTAGCATTTCCTGGCGTAGGCTGTTGTTCAGGGTGTAGCAGTTGAGGTTTAGTACTGAAGGGAGGCATGCGTACCCACACCACTTCCTTTCAAATTCTGTGGCTGTGGGAAGGGCCAGCTGCTTCCTCATATTTCATTGGTCATTGGACAAATATTTATTGAGGTCTATTATGTGCACGGCATTATATTATGTCCTCAAAGAAGTTACAGTATTTGTATGAAACATAATTATTGCTACAAAAGACATGGGGATTAAGTGCTTTGAGAATCCACATCAGAGGGATTAATTTCCAGTCTGAACTCAGGGACGACGTTAGAGGCGTTCGCACTGGAGTTGGGGCTCGTGGGGCGGGAAGGTGGAGCTGTGCCAAGATCTGAGGGTGGAAGACAGACCTGCTCACATTTAATGGTTTCAAAGAAAAGTTGTCTTTTAATGACTTTATTCTTGTTGGTAAATATGCATTTTAGTTTGGTTCTTTATTTCCTAGTATGGAACTCAAAGTCAGAAAAAATCTTTTTTGAGAGTCTTGCTCTGTGAGTCTTTGTTTAAGTTGGGCCCTTTGCATAGCACATTGGGAATCTGTTTTAAGTACGAAGTGTGGCCCGAATGGAAGCTTTATAGGGCAAGTGGCAGTTCGGGTCAGGAAGCGAAGACAACTGGTGAGATCAGGAGACTCAATCATGGGTTCGATCGTGTCTGGCTACTAAGTAATGGTGTCACCTTGGACAAGTCACTTTCCATTCAGAACAAACACCAACAAATAATTCTGTGAGATGCTTGATATTCATCAGTTAGCTTTGGAGGGCAAGAATTTTGTCTTTCGTCTGCATACCTCGTGCTAATCTAGTTCCTGGCATATGGTAAGTGGCTGATGTTTGTTGAGTGAATAAGTGAATTAACTCGTAATAAGTGAATTAGACGTGAAAGCATTCTGGAAAGTTCTTAGTATGCATACAGGCATACAGGTATTAATCCTTTAAGCTGTGAGAGGACCAGGAGGGCAATGAATTAACTGAGGGGCAGATATTTGAATGTAGCAGAATTGAAAAACTTTCTTCCCCTCAAAGGCTTTTTATCTTTGGGTAGGAAATAGCATCCAAGAAGTGGTTTTGTTGATTTCCCTCTCTGAGTGGAGATCACTTAAAAGATAAAGGAAAACATACAAAAGGGGTTTGTCTTTAGTATTTCTGAGCATTTGATCAATTTTGCTTATTACATAGTTGTGTCATGTTGGAAATCTGGTTTAAAACAAATTTTTGTTACTTAGTTGGCTTTTTTGGTGTTTATTTCTTCTGTCACCTCCCTCCCCCCTACTCCTCCCCCCACCCCATGTGGTTTGTAGTGTAGAGACATAGCTTCCTCTAATACCAGTGGGCTTACAGTTGTTTGTATGAAAAGTAAAACAACCTACAATAATAAAAGCATAATATGCTAATTAGACCGGACATCCTTCCAGATGACCTTCTGGATGAAGCAAGGGCTGCAAGGGAAGCCTGGGTCCCAGGTGCCTAAGGCGGCCAGAGGGAAGCCGGTGCTGGCAGCCGGGGAAAATAAAGCCTACTCTTGCACGAATTTCGTGCATCGAGCCTCTGGTAATTAAAAAATAATAGTACAAGAATAAACTCTTTTATATACTGACAGCTGTAGACCTATCCCCCTCCCTCACAAACTAAATTTAATGTTAGTTATCAACATTAAATTTTCTGGAAAGAAAATTTAATGTTGATAACTAAAAGAAGTCATATTTGCCTACTAAAAGAACTTTGGCAGCTACTTCTTGAAAGTCTTGTTTCCTTAGGATAGAATTAGAAATATAGGCATATCCTCATTGGCACTTTCTCAAGGCAGAGACTTGGATAAGTTTGAGAATACCCAAAGGTTCACACAGATACTCATTCACTTGCCACTTTGATTTCTAACCCAGACAAATCTATCTGCTCTTAAAAGATTAATGGATTAATGGAAAATCAGGAAAATTATTAAGGCTGCTGATTGGTGAAACAAATGAAAGTTTCTGTCTGATACAGTAACTCAGAGGTGTGTGATATAGTTTTCTTATATATGTAAACTATGAACTATGACTAACCAGTGTTTTTGTCTCTTTAGATGGGTAGCCTATGAAAATCCCGACTTCACAGGAGAACAGTATATACTGGATAAAGGCTTTTATACCAGTTTTGAGGACTGGGGAGGAAAAAATTATAAGATCTCTTCTGTTCAACCCATATGTCTGGTAAGAAGTTATATTTTTGTATGAGAACACTCAACTGAAATTTGCATTTTCTTAATGTGTGCTTCTGGTTCATGTATACTGAACACTATAGAAGCAATAACAATTTTATTTTTTTTATTTTTTAATTGTTATTTTTTTATTGTTTAAATTATTACAAATAGTAGTACATATGTTTCCTTTTTTTCACCCCCATTGACCTCCCCTGGGCCTCCCCTACCAACTATTAACTAAATTTAATGTTAGTTATCAACTAACATTAAATAAAGCCTACTCTTGCACGAATTTCGTGCATCGAGCCTCTGGTAATTAAAAATAATAGTACAAGAATAAACGCTTTCATATACTGACAGCTATGTCCTCCCCGCCCATGCCCTCCCCCCCCCCCCCCCCGCCCCAGTGTCTTGCATCCATTGGATGATATTATTTTTAACAGTAACTGCTAATCTGGAATAAAATATATTTTAAGATGTTTGCTCTACTTATTTCCTTCTCTCTTCCCTTTAAAACACTTTAGGATTCTTTCACTGGGCCAAGGAGACGGAATCAGGTAACCTAAAAAAGTATTCTGTCTTTATAATTAGGGGCCATCCATTGAAAAGCTGAACACACATGTAAAACTTTAGACATTTGGGACATTTTGTTAGTTTTAAAATTTTTGTGCCTTAAAGTATAACTATTTTAAAATTAGATTTAATTTTTAATGCTTGATAGCATTGACACATATCTATATACTTATAAAATGGTCTCATTATGTAATGTTACATTTCATTTATTTTTTTAAATTTTTCTTTATTGTTGAAAATATGACAGATGTCCCTTTTCCCCATTGACCCCCTCCACCCTACCTTAGCCCTCCTAAATTTTTATATCATTATATTGAATAAGAGTTTACATGAATATACTATTTCAAACAATATATATAGTTATTGTAATAAACAGTACGAGTTTTCATATCTGCTGTGTCTGCATTAGACAAACATTTTATATGGTCTCTTTAACATGGTCTCTCACTGAAGCCATTACACTTGTTATTTGGGCTTTTTAATGGAAGTGTTCAGACAGCCTTAATTACAGAGGCACAAACACCACTGTAGCCTCCTTTGCTGGCATTCACGAGAGATTCTAATAAGTCAGCAAGTATCTTCCATTGAGAGGGAGGAAAACTATAGTGTTTCCAAAATACAGTTTCTTGTTAATGTTAGAACTGATGAACAATTACTTTTAACCACAATAAAGCTTTAAAATGCCTCCTGGCTTGTTAGGACAGGGTGCGCTATAGAAAGGTGCCTCTATTGTTGGATTGTCCTTTGATGTCTCTGAATTAAACAGACGTGAGTGGTACAGCCAAAGTATTTCTAATGATATTAATGCAGAAGTAGAAAATTAAAGGATTTATAAAATTCATGTCAGTTTACTGTAACAAGCTAACAGGTCATGGTTGGGTTATCATTTCAAAGGCTGATTGAGCTAATGTATCTACAAAATGATTTACTTTTTCCAAGATTCACTTGTTTTCGGAACCACAGTTTCAAGGTCACAGTCAATGCTTTGAAGAAACAACAAGTCAAATTGACGATTCATTTTCTACCAAGTCTTGCAAAGTTTTAGGAGGCAGGTAAGCAGAACAGTGGACTGGCAGAGCCTCATCACTGGGGATTATAGAATTCACACCAGCAGTATTAAGTGACACCTTTAGCTACTTGGTACGAGATGAAACCGCCAAATAGTACAAGACCCTGGAAGTACTAAAGTATACTCTGCAGCACATGAGTGCTGGACACAGGACCTGGAGACCAGTGTGGGTTGGGGAAGTGAAAGATCACCATTTCATGGGGTTTGGACCTGAGTCCTCTTGTTTCTAGGCCTATCCCATCATCCATAAAGGGACTCTGAATAATCTCTAAGGCACCCCTCAAGGTAGGTTTTTTTCAGGTGGATAGGAGGCTAGGCATTCTGCATGATAGGCGTGTGCATGGCTGCAGTGGAGTTGGTGTGTATGCTCACCAAGGAGCACACACCCTCTCCAGCTGGGAGGGCTTTGCACGGGGGAGGAGAAGCAAGTCCGGAGGGTGGGATTGGGTTGGGAAGGCCCCCCAAGCATATGAGCTTAGATAAATGCCATGGGAAACATGATGGGAAAGGCAATGAGCTCAAAGTGCCATGCTGAAAACAGTGGTTTGAAAGCTTGGAGAGCGGAGGGCTCAAGGTCAGGGCAACCTGTGCCGGGGTGATAAGGAATTCTGTCTAATGATAATAGTAATAGTGCCTTTACTTACATAGTTCTTTATGGTCTAAACAGCACCGTCATCAGAGTGGAAAGAGCACAGACTTTGCATTCAAATGCAGATTTACAGTAAAACTTCACTGTCAATCAGCACATCCTCCACCTGTCCTGGTTCCACTTTATCACCCATCTACTTCATTTATTACCTTCAGACATAGGTTTTTTTGTTCATTTATCATCTTTCTCAGCTCGCTGGAATGTACACTTCAAGATAGCAAGGACTTTGTTTTGGCCTCTGTTCTATCCCCAGCAATGGAAAAGTATCTGACTCAATTAGTCCTCGATAAGCATTTGTTGGATTAAAAAAACAACAACAAAAAAAAAACCCCCCACTCTTCTAGACAAGCTGGTATATCACCATTTCATCAATAATGCTGAGGCCCAGAGAGGATAAGTGACTGTGTGAGTCACAATGGTATTTTGACTTCTGGCCCAGTGCCGAGGTGTTGGAAACGAGGAAAAAGGAATGGGAGAGAAATTTTGGGAGGAAATAAGCAGATCCAGGCAACTGACTAGCTGTGAAGGTTGAAGGATTATTGAGAGGACTCCCGGGCTTGACAATACCTCACTGGCTGGGAGAATGTGGCATCCATGAGAGGAGCAAGGAATGCTGGCAGGTGGGGAAGAAAAACATGAATTATTTCATGGAGAGAGAGATATTTTATTTCCCAAGTGCAAAGCTAACAATATTATAAATATTTGTCACAAGATTGAATGCAGAAAATGTGTCTAAATATTTTTGAAGAACACTGTTGGCCACAAGCATTATTTATTTTATAGCAGACTACCTCTGAAGTCAGATTTCTTGAATAAGAATGCTCCAATTAGGTGTGTGTGTGTGGTTTTTCCTATGCAGCTGGGTTGCGTATGATGGAGAAAATTTCTCTGGTAACCAGTATGTGCTGGAAGAAGGCCACTACCCGTATCTCTCTGCAATGGGATGCCTGCCTGGAGCAAGTGTGAAGTCTCTTCGTTTTATAGACGTTGTAAGTATGTCCGTGTGAAGATCTCGTTACGGAGATGTGTGGCTCACAGAGCTGATGGCCAGAGCAGAAACCAGCAGTTAGACCTACTCCAGGCTTAAAGTTGGAGACAGAAAAAACAGTTGCAGTAGAACTTTCTATCCTGTAACTTTTTAATCTCTTTTTAGATGTTTAACATATAAATTGTTTTTGTTTGCTGTTTTCTCAGGTGAAGTATTGATTCAGTCATGGCACACAGCCATCCTAAGTTAGATCAAGGGCCCTCTCCAGTTTTTTTTTTCCATTTGATACCTGATCTCTATCCCTTTTACAGACACCCATGGAATGTGTGAGGGATACAATGTGGATATTCTTAAAACACCTGTTTTCAGAAAATCTGTATATAGGCGGTTTCTTTCTTCTTCTTCTTCTCCTTCTCCTTCTCCTTCTCCTTCTCCTTCTCCTTCTCCTTCTCCTTCTCCTTCTCCTTCTCCTTCTCCTTCTCCTTCTCCTTCTCCTTCTTCTTCTTCTTCTTCTTCTTTTTTAAAATAGATTTTTAACATAGAGGAAGGGAGAGGGCTAGAAAGTCAGAAACATCCATCAGCTGCCCCCTGCACACCCCCCACTGGGGATGTGCCCGCAACCAAGGTACATGCCCCTGACCAGAATCGAACCGAGGACCCTTCAGTCCACAGGCTGACGCTCTATCCACTGAACCAAACCAGTCTTGGCTGTATATAGGCTTCTTAATGTTTCTGTTGATTTTAGAAGAAGGGAGAGGAAGAGAGCGGAAAAGAGAAACATTAATGAGAGAAATATTGATCGGCTGCCTCTTGCATACCCCCTGTGGGCATGTGCCCTGACCAGTAATTGCACCAGCCACCTCTAGGTGATGGGACCATGCTCAACCAACTGAGCCACACCAGCCAGGGCTATATACAGGCTTTTGACTTATATACAGCATTACGCTATAGTTCTCACTGCATTATAAACATAACAATACTTATATTATTAAAATTTTAAAGAGCTGTCCATTATGCTGTATGCACATCTCATTTATTGATTCTAACTGATGCAAGTATCCCATCACAGTGTTTTATTTAATTCTCATCTGTGGCTCCCCGTGAACCTGTGGGGCTCTCTCAGGCATGTATATTAAAGGGTGGTGCATTTGCTGGATAGTGTGCATGAATATGCAGCTTCTCTAAGTCCAGTTCTACCACTTCAGACTCTTGCTGGCAGTGTGTGTGGGTTTGTTTTCCACATTGTTTGCATTACTGAGTATTCTGACTTTCTAACTTTGGAATGAATTGGGTAGAAAGTATTCTCTCATTGTTAATTTGCATTTTACTCTTAGAGAAGTTGGTATCTCATATGCTTATTAATCATTTGGGTTTTCTGTTCAGTGAATTGCCTATTATGTCCTTTGCACAGATTTTTATTTTATAGTTTCTTGTATATCTTACTGATTTGTAAAAATTCCTTATAGTTTTAAAATTTATTGCTGTCTTTGAGATTTGCAATCAAATGACTCCTCCCGACTTATCACATGTGTCCTATTCCAGATTATAGTGCCCCCTTTGAACAGAAATCTTTCATTTTAATGTAGTCAAAGCAATATTCAATGGGAAACTGTAAGATAATGTTCAGATGTTAGTCTGAGTGTGTAGTTTGGGAAATATTTTAGTTTTTGGTAGCTGATCTCTCATAATAAGCTTTAAACATAGGTAATTGATTTAAGGCAGGAGTTGGCTTTATTTCCTGCCTGTTCAAATAACTAAAGCATTGACCTTTCTCGAGATGTGAAAATAGTAGCAATGGAACATGGGATGATGTGGTGTCATTCATTAGCTCACACATGGCATACAAACCACTTCAGAACACTAATGTGCTTTTTACTGGTCAACAGTCTACGTGTCAGGGCACATTCACATAAATGAAGCAAGTCCCACATCTTGCCACAAAACTTGAAGCAGGTAGGGAATTTCTGATGACGATTTATGATTTTAGGATTATCATCATTAGAGCTTAGTCTAGGGTCATAAAGGTCTATAATTTGAAAATGAGTTTGAACATAGAGCTTCCATCTGGTAGTTTTCGTCCTCCTAACAATATTCCTACAGGAAAGTTTGGGAGCATGCGTGCACAGAATCATTGTCTGTTGACAATTAAAACAGCAAGATAAAAAACAGTTGAAAATGTATACAAGGAGGTTCCTGACTAGCAATTTCACTAACCCCCAAAGATTGCAATAGGCCTCTGACCATTGCCATTTACACCCATAGCTTTTCCAGTCCTAGCCCCTCCTTATCCTAATAGAAAATGGCAGGATTGAAAATAAATTCATTAGCTGTGTTGATATTCCAGACTCATATACCCATTCCTTTGTGCCTGGGATATCCCCCACCCTTTATAGCACTATTTACGTTTATCTGCCTTTCTATGCAGTAGGAAAACTTCCTGTCCCCTTCCTTCCTCTCTTTTGCTCTGGAGTATATAAACACCCTGACTTCCTGGGAAAGGGGGCTTATGACAGGCCAAGATCTCGTGGAGTGTCCTTTAACAAGATGATTTTCAAATAAGCTCAAGTTACTATTAAAGATGAGTAACATTGTTTTTATTCCTCAACAGGAATTTTCTGAGCCAATAATTATTCTTTTCGAAAGAGAAGACTTCAAAGGAAAAAAGATTGAGCTTAATGCAGAAGCAGTCAATCTCCGATCCTTGGGATTCAACACACAGATACGCTCAGTTCAGGTGATCGGTGGCATGTGAGTTACCTACTTGTTCATTCAGTAAGAGATGATTTTAAAGATTAAGTTTGATCATATTTCTTTTTCTCATACATTATTTTAAACAAAGTGACACAACCCCCCCCCCCCCCCTATTTTCTATAAGGGTTAATGATTATGCACCTTCATAGTGGATTTTTTGCACTGGGAAGAGCCATGTGTGAAGACTCATCAATTCCTCCAGGCTTTTAGATTACTTAAGGTAAGGACTTGGTCTTCAACACCTCAAAGTTTCTAGGAGAATACTTTGCAAAAACAGTGCTCTAAGTTTACTGAGCATTTTTTAGCAAGTATGAGAGAGCTATTTTTCTTTTTTTTCCCCTTCAAAAGACCAAGTCCTTTGATTTTTGGAGTAAAGACTGGGGTTTTCCTTTAACTAGGAGTGACTGGCAGATGCTGTGCATGCTTAAAAATCAATATGGGAAGATTTTTCTCAACTTTGAATAACTGAAATTAAGTAAGGTGTAAAAATGAGCAAGAACTATCAATGTAAGAAATGTTTTTTAAAAAGTATTTTTGTTTCACTTGCAAAAATAGGTATAATCTATTTGTATGCATCAAGTGTTGGAGGGGACTATTGCTGTTTAAGAAACAATTATTTGGGTGCTTTAGAGTTCCAAGATTAAAAGTCGAGGACATTCTTCCTTGGTAACACATGGGCAAGGGGAAGGGTGCTGGGTCACCCACATGCCATTGCGTGCAGAAGTCCACATGTCTTCAGGTGTGGGCACCAGCATCCTTAGGAAACCAGAGTATCTTTAGCAGTTTTCTGGACTGAGGCAGATTCCTCTAATTTTAAACAAAAATTTAAGTTATTTACTTTTAGTTAAATAACCCTTTAGCATTTACCATATGCCACACAAGAAGAACTTTACAAATATTAACTATTTAAATAAAAGATCCATAATTACAACTGGAAATGTTTTATAAAAAAGCTCACTAAGACTATAATTTCTATTTCATTGCTCAGGTGGAAGAAAAGCCTTACCCCTTTCTCTTTAAGAATGGTTCTTTTTAGCATAAATATGTACCAGGAATGTGTTATTTCTTGAGAAAAGGGTGCTTGAAGTGTTTTAAAGAAAATAAGGTAGTCCCCCTGTCTCCTGCCAATGTATATTTTAAGTATAAAGCTCAGTCTAAAAATTGAAACGTCCTAAAATATAATTGGGGCTCATTATCAAATGGATATTGCCACTTACTTGTGGTTATCTCTTTTCAGATGGGTCACTTACGAATACGGCAGTTACAGGGGTCGGCAGTTCCTACTGTCGCCAGCAGAGGTACCTAATTGGTACGAATTCAGTGGCTGTCGCCAAATAGGTTCTCTACGGCCTTTTAATCAGGTATTTTCTTCTTCTCCAGGTTTGAATAGACTCTTCTCTCTCTCTCTCTTTTGGTAAATATAATTTAACATTTTAGTTTCAGTTTGAAATTTGCCACTCCCATGAACTTCTGAATTTGGACTGTTTCTGACTGCTTTCAGAAATGCTCCCATACCTGACATCAAATCGTGGTTGTCCCAAACTCCAAGTGCTTCGTTTCCACAGGCAGTCCCTGCCCCAGGCACTTCTTTGGCATTTCACCAACATCTTCTCAGGGAGAAAATCCTAAAGCCTCTGGGGCTCTTGGGTATAGAAATTGTCCATAATACAATCTCACCTTGGATTTGACCCCTGCTGTTGATGCTTGTTCAGAACTTCTAGTTGTTCTAATAGTACAACTTCCTTCTGATCTTTGCTGGGGTTTTGTCTTCTAGAAACGTATTTATTTCAGACTTCGAAACAAGGCAACAGGGTTATTCATGTCAACCAACGGGAACTTAGAGGACCTGAAGCTTCTCAGAATCCAGGTCACGGAGGACGTGGGTGCTGACGATCAGATCTGGATTTATCAAGAAGGATGCATCAAATGCAGGGTGAGCTTTAGAAAAGACAAAGGTCTGTGACAGCACATTTCAAGTGAATGCTATTTCATGATTTCCTGAATTACCTTCAGAAATAAATTAGATTTTCCATGAAAATATCTCTTAGCTCTTATAGAACCAGTCTATGAACATAAAATAGGAGTAAATCTAACTCTGATCCAAGATAGAGTACTGATATCTACACTTGATTTTTACGTAATAACATTTGTGCATTGTGGGGGAGTCCCTTAGCCTGGCCTTTGCCCTCTTACAATCCGGGACCCCTTGGGGGATATCCACCTGCCAGCTTAGAAAATAAGGTAGTTCCCAGTTCTCCCCCCTCCTGCCAGGCAGATATCCCCCAGGGGTCCTTAGTGCTGCCATGGAGATGGGAGAGGTTCCAACTGCCTATGTGCTCACCAACCCTAAGCCCAGCTTCTGGCTGAGCCGTGCTCCCCCTGTGGGAGTGCACTGACCACCAGGGGTCAGCTCCTGCACTGAGTGTCTGCCCCCTGTTGGTCAGTGTGCATCATAGCGACCAGTCATTCTGCAGTTCAGTTTATTTGCATATTAGGGTTTTATTATATAGAACTACATAAGATAGAAAATTATATAGGAATTTCTACTAGGTATAGAAATTAACTGTAAGCCCCAGCATTATCAACAGGTTACTCGTGGTTTGCTTCCTTTTTGGAGGATCTCAGACTAGAATTAAGGGTTAGAATTAGAATTAAGGGTTAGACTAGAATTAAGAAGTACCAACTTGTATACCATTTCTACATTGGCACACCTTGAGAATGGAAAATGCCCCACCTCCCTCCTATCACTCCTCCATAACACACAATTACAGACTGCAGTGAGAAAGAGTTTATAAGAGGAGCTCATGCTTCTGTTGCAGATATTCTTTGTAACTTCCTGATTTTATGGGCTTGGCTGTTTGCTCCCGATTTTTTCTAACTATGGTGCCCCATGAGTCAGCAGAAGGCACACAGCCTGCTAAAGGCGTGTTAATTAGGTCTGTGGGGCCTGAGGGACAGGCATCCTTCCAGTGAGCGTAAGGGCTGTTTTGACTTGCACAGAAGGAATAGCAAGAGCTGTAATATAGAAGCTCAAAAAGCCAATTTCTGCCTTTGAATTATCTTAAACGATTCAAGAAAATGGAGCATTTCATCAGTTATTTCTAACAGATATTATAGTGGTTATTTACCGTCTTTGAATTGAGTAGGTCATTGAAAAGTAAAGTAGCCTAGATCACCAGTCCTTTTATCTCATGTAGAACAGTACTTTCCAATTCTTTCCATGAGCATTTTCGTCAGCGATCTGTGTTAATGCCATGTGAACATGTGACTACCATACACTGTTTATATATTGAGAGATTCACTTCAGAGAAGGACCCATAAAATTCCTACATGAAAATACCCTTTATTGCTTTTTATGGTTGGATAGCATGGCTTTTTAGAAAATTTGACGTTTCTCATGAAGAAAAGACAAGAGAAATAAATGGGATTTCAAGGTTTAAAATGACAAAATGCCCTTTTAGCCATGTTAGTGCTACAATAGCCTTCAAAATTAGAGGTGCAGCCACATTCTAGAAGGGTCTGGTTGCACATAAGTGGTTCTGTGGGGTAAGGTTTGGTGGCATGACCAGCCTTGGAGGACAGTCATTTCTGGGAGGGAAAACCATCATGAGGGCAGCTTTGATGTTCTCAGGCTTCTCTCACTAGTAAGACAGTCACCCAAAGGGCAGAAATCCCTTAAAATGGAGAACAGAGAACCTTCCGTCACTCGTGTGACCTGAACTAAAGGGCATGAGGATGAATGAAGCCAGGATCTAGGGTGGCTTTAAAAATTAGCTTAAACAGGGAACTGATCACAGTGACACTTGAATGTGTGTTCCTCTCTAAGATACGTATCTCTGTACCAAGCAGATAGCAGAAGACTGCTGCCTGACGATTGTGGGGAGCCTGGTCACTTCCGGCTCCAAGCTGGGCCTGGCCCTGGAGCAGAGCGCAGAGAGTCAGTTCTGGAGCATGAAGTCTGACGGTAGGATCTACAGCAAGCTGAAGCCAAATTTAGTTTTAGATATCAAAGGTAAGGCTCGTTCCCTTTATCTTCTTGGTTGTGCCTTTTTTCAGTTAACTAAAAATCTATTCTTTACTTTTGAAAATGGTGAGCACTAGTATGAATAGTAAGAGATCTTTCACTATGTCAGCCACTGTGCTAAATAAACACTTTGCATTGTCATGTGATCTTCACAGCAACCTATGTTATCCCCTCCCCTTCCCATCCCACTCTACAGCCCCCAAATGGAGGCTTAGAGGGGTTCATCCACTTGGCAGTAAGTGTTGCGGTAGAATCTGGGCATGGGCTGTCTGCAAGCCTTTTATTTTAACAGTGTGAGACTGAACATCACAAGATAAAAGGCTGTGGTCTCAGTAGAGTTGATGATTGTCATGTCTATACATGAAATCCTTCATTGAAAGGATCTAAGATCTAAAAGGAATTAACACAACCAAGAGAATTTCAACTGAACATTTGTTCAACAAAAATCCAGAGCAAATTGATGGTGCTTGAGAAGAACAAATAAATTTAGGACAGTGTTTCCCAAACCTTATCTGCATCAGAATCACCTAGAGGACTTATTAAAATACAGATGGCTAGGTTTGATACAGTAGGTCTGGGGTGGGGCATGAAAATCTGCATTTCTAACAAGTTCTCCTTACTGGTGGAACCACTAATAATTTAACAACATAAAACAAACCAAAACTGACTTCTAACATAGATATGGGAATTCAGTGACTTCTTGTTACTATTGACAAGCAAATGAAAAAGTATGTTTTATTCATGTCCAGTGGGGTAATTTTGCTTTAAATAATGAATGGAGACTTTCTCTTTCCTATCAGGAAAGCCAACATGATTGTTTATAAATTTAGTAAAATGGTTATAATGTAGCCTTACTATCTCACATACTTCATTTTAAAAAATTGCTAAGAAGTTGGCTCAATTTTACTTTAGTCAGGGCTCTCAGCCAAACTGTCATTAAAAATTGAAATAGATATAAAACAGCAGCTGCAGCTTAGTTTTAAAATAGTGTTTTTGGATGATGGAGAAGCAGCATTTTCATCAGGGACTTTGGGGACTGTGTCAGGAGCAGAGGCGGGCATCACCTGTATGGAGTGACCTCCAGATGGATGAGTGGCCAGCCTACCTAATGACAGGATTAGAATTCACAAGGAACCTGAGAAGCTGGAAGGGTGTTCAGGGGCAAAGGCAGAGTACACTTAGGAAGCACAAGCTAAGCAATATATAACAGGCTGGATGGGAGCTAAAAATCACATAAAGTGCAAGATATAAGAAAGTAGATGTAACATTCAGAGAATGAATGGTAATATAAATACACCTCCTTCACATTACATTGGATACAAAATTTCTCATTTGTGGACATTCTACAAATGGTCAACTGGAGGTTCTGACTGGTTAAGAATCACAGAACCAGACCCTTCTTGATTCTTATTTTCATCAACCTGTTCAACTGGAACTTTTCTGTCTATACAAGATAGTTTTAAAACCTCCAAAGAAGGCAAGGAAAAGCAACTAAGTTGGAAATGTGGATTTTTTTTTTTTAACACATGGATTCATGTTTTTTACAAATGTGATCAGCTTTTTTTTCGGTCCGGGACTAAGGCCACTGTAATCCTTTTGAGTAACTTCTTGGAGCATTTCTTCTTTTGTTCTTTCAACCTGTATTTACTGGGTACTCACCAGGTGGAAGGCTCAAAGTGGGAAAAAGGGTACTATCTTGGCTTTAGAGAGCTTACCTTCTAGAAGTGCTAGGCATACAGGACTTTTCCCCACCTGCCACATTAACAGCTGACCCGGGAGTAAGGACACCTGGCTTCTAGTTTTACTCTGACAAGAGCTATGGGACTCTAGGAGGTTCCTCCTTAGGACTTTAAGTTCCAGAGTCCCTTCCTAAAATGCACTGAAATTAGCCAAATGCCTCTTGAGTAAGGATGCTGTCTGTATGCTTGTGAATGCTCAGTCTATCTAGTATGGTAGCTACATTGGTCACTTGAGGGCTTGTTATGCAGAATTTGTCTCAGAATGTGGGAGAATGGTGCCATCTTGTGGACATGAGCAAGTAGGGCCACATCCCACGGACTGCTAAGGAAATACAAATACATCTCTTTGGCGCACTTTATAGGAAACTGTAATTTCCATTAGCTATAACTGTGGAACCATTGGTTACCTAGTGATGCCATAAAATTTATTAGACCTGTCTTCTGGTGTCTGGGGAGCGAGTTGTTTAGGTAGACAATCATGTACTGTCCCAGACCACAAACATGACAGTAGTGGCCGGTGATTCATGCTCGCTTTAAAAACATCAGATGTTTGGGCTGATTTTAATTCTCCCAAAGGAAGAAGAATGAATCAGTTTATTTCTCAGGAACTTTATAGTCTTCATGATTCTAGTTAGAATTATGCTGTAATGTACACAGAAAACAAGTTAAAATACTATAATCTCGGAGAAGGGAAAGAGGACATTGGGACCGTGAGTGCACTTCCAGAAATCTCAGTGGAGCACACTGTGCGCTCAATGGGCACAGTGGAAGTTACTGCAAAAGTACACGTAGAAGGCCCAGGCACACTCCCTTGTATCCTATGCTACACCCAGCTGTGTGGAGGCTCCTGATTATTTGGCCCATATTAGCCTTTGAGTTTGACATGCTTGCTTTACTGTCAGTGATGATAAACCAAACTCTACAAGAGGAACACAAGATAAGAGATGATTTCCTTCCCCAGCTACCCAGCTCTATGGTGTAAGTTATCAGACCTTTTGGATATTTTGCAAGTGGTTTGAAAGAGAAGAAGACATTTATTTCTTAGCGTGAGGCTGCAGGATTATTTCATTGCCAGTCACACTAACCCTGCAGCCAGATGAAGATTTTTATTCTGATGGAGTCCTCAGTGACATAGCCTTGGTGCAGAGACTTATGCTAGAAAACTACAGGGTGTCTTGACAGGATTATTCCACACTGGGGGGGGGGGGGGGAATCAGATGAGAAGACCATGAGGCAATCTTTAACACTCAAGTAATCTGAAATATCTAGTAGGGCCCCTTGGAAAATATTCTTACAAACATTGTGGTGAAAGGATTTTATGGAAACCGTACTCGTACAATGGAACTCAGATCGGAAATGCCATGAATTTTATACACCAAAGCCTGTGAGCTCAGTAGTAGGAGTGCTGCTCATACCTCTGGTGTCATTCAGATCTCCCCCTTTACCTAGTACAGCCATTTTCATTATTCATGCAAAACCTGTTCCGGAAGACAACCATCCCACTATATCAGGTCTGCCTGCCTTTTCCTCAAATCCTTGACCCCACCACTGAATATATTTCAGTCTCTACTCCTTTTCCTTTCTCTATATTCTTCCCTGTGCCCCCAATATCAGGCATCTTAATGACTGTGGAGTAGGTTTTGAGACTTGGCGTAGGAAAAGGAGCCCAGAAAGTAGGAGATCCTGTGTGGAGCTGCTGGTGCCCTTACGGGATGTGAACACATTTACCCGCCATTACTGACCCTGTCCACGCCTGTCAGACTGGGTACTTGGCAGGGTTCGGCTCCTACACTGTTTCATGCGGCACATGGCTTTGCACCTGGTTACTTCTACTCGTAAACTGCTGCAGCCCCTTCACGGTGGGCACATTTCCTCATGTTCTCCTTTTTTCCAGGGGGGGCACAGTACGATCAAAATCACATCATCCTCAACACCGCCAGCAAAGAGAAGTTAACACAAGTGTGGGAAGCCATGGTGCTATAATCCTGGACAAAGAACACAGGAGAACTGTTTCTGGAGTACTCCAGCTACCTTGTTTAAAAGGAAAAGGACCGCTGACAGGAACCAAGAGGAAAGCGGATGTGCTCCTCAGCAACTCAAAATTCACTCCTGAACCACAGTGCCAGGACCGGACACTGTCTCTTCTCTTCAGAAGACTAATACTTTTAAACCAATAATTTGTTCTTCTTTCACTTCTCACCTGTCAGTTCCTTTCAGCAGCTGCTTAAACAGGTTGCCTCGTGGGGTGTTTTAAAAAAATCTTATCTCAAGGCGTTAAGACTGTACATTTTACATGATTTCTAAAGACAGTGACAGGAGAGAATAGGAACAAATTCACCAACTTGGTGGACTACAGATGCCTTACACTTTAAGGGAAGGGTAAAAGCTCAAGTCTGTAAGGTAGAAACTGTTTAGACCTTAGAAGAAATAATATTATTAGGCCTCTAGTATGGGTTTTGACCTTCTGTTTTCTGAAATCATTGATTATGCTGTATAGCCAAGTGGGAAATTATATTTTCAGAAATATGTTAAAGAGCTGAATGAGTACAGATAAAACACTTTAATTAATATTAAAAACTAGAAAATTAAAAAAAAATTTTTCATGTCCATGTCTGCTTACATCTATTAGCAGGATTTGGATTATTTTAATTCACCATGGGCTGCTCTAGACTTTCACATGAATATTGTTTGAAGCTTTTCTTACAGATGCTGCTGGAACAGTATACCATGACCTTATTTATTAGCCCATCCCCATTCACCTATAATAACTAGTTCTTAAGCAATGTTATACAATCCTTGGCTACACTCAGGCAACTTAGCCTAATTCCCTGCCTCCCATCCTGCTGCCCTGGCAGGAGGCCTGCACGGGGCTACCTTACTGTCTGTGATGTTGAACGGCCAGCTCAGGTCTCGGGGTACTGCAGCCCCGTGGTCATTTATTTTGGGCATGGAAGGCACAGGAGGATGACCAGCAATTCTCTTCCAAAGGAAAGGACAGGAGTCCTTCAGTATGCTCGTCAAATCTTAGAACTCTGAAAACCCTAAAGTTCAACAAGCACTTCAGTGAAAGCTCAAAATGTTTAACCGATGAATCACTGCCCAGATGGTGCTGTCCAGACTGTGCATACTCATTTTGAACACAATGGCTAAAACAGTCCTGGCACTCCCTCTTCTTCGTTCGGTCCCCACTTTGTTGTCCTCGGCACTGAACGCTGGTGCTCCTGTCACAGGAAGAACAAACCTGGTTTCCTTTTCATCTGTTTCCCATTCTGAAATGTTGATCCTCTCTGGAGTCTATGGTAAGCAATTATGGTCATCAGAGTAGTAACTCTGGTTTTAAAGTGATGTTTGTACATGTCCAACAGCAGCCAGCATGTCTGTCTTGTTCTGAGGTGTGTGGCTCTGATTTTAGGTCTCTGTGCATCCATTACAGTGTGGTGGGGTAAGACATCCTACAGTAGCCTCTACTGAATTTATCTCTTGAATAAACTTGTTTCTGGTTAACTATGTTGATGAAATCAGTTAGTAGCCCTCATTAACACTTCAAAGAGAGTCAGCTGGCAGATTAGAAACAAATGCCTGATTAGGACAAGGCAAATTTCAGGGGGCTGGAATACAGCAGGGAAAGGTCAGCTGACTCTCCTCTTCCCAGACATTGGTGAAAGGGTGCACTACACTTTTTTGAGTGGACATGAAGAGGAGTGAGGTCTTGCCTCGAGTTTGCCCTGCACCATCCCCTGGGAGTCCTCAGAGTTAAAGAGCTGACGGTTCAGGTGGAAGTCAAAGTGGTGTATTTATTAACTGAAAACATTTTTTTCTTTAAGGTAAATCTGTAGTGGTGAGATTAGCAGTTCCAGAGAAAAGCCCTCATCCTGCACACTAGTAAATGAGTGTCTAATAAGAATAAACTAAGTAGAAAGTTACTCAAACAGGTCTACACTGAGTGGCCAGATTATTATGATCTCTGAAAGCATAATAATCTGGCCACTCAGTGTATTTGTATCTCAAATGGGTACCAAAAGTATTCTAGACTTTTGCTGGAGATTAACCACCTATTTGCCCTGAGCTTTCTATCAGCCAGTGCAAAGGGGGAAACTGATCAGTGCACGATTTATAGTATCTTTGATATAAAATAAATGAGGTACTCAAGTGAAGTACACTGAATGGCCAGATTATTATGTGTTCAGAGGTCACAACAATTCGGCCTCTCGGTGTATATCAAAAGCTAAACGCGACTGTCTATGGCACAGTAATGAGGAGCACAACAGAAAATCGACACTCACCTGCAATGAGTGAAAGGCAGACTAGAGATTCAAACGCCACACTGGCTTATGGGTGAAATACCTACATGCAGGCATTTAAAGTCAGAACTGGAAAACTGTGGACCCCCGTGGAATGGTGGAAATTTCCATGGAAAGGTCCTCAGAGAAGCATGTTTCACTGGTTGAAGGAGGTCTAGCTCTTATGCAAAATGTAAGGGTTTTTAAAAGTTAGGAACTTCAGCATCACTTTTAGTTTCTAAGAGTAAACAACCAAATCACAGCCAGATGTTTATATATGACCCCAAAAGGTTCAAACTCAGCAGAGCAGAGGAATAAAAATCAAAGGAAAACGCGCCCACTGCTGAACCAAAGAGGGAGCCAGCTTTAAGTAAGCTCTTCATGCTGCCACCATCCATCTCACTAACATGAAACAGGAAAATCAGTTTTAGTGACAAGGACAGAAGGTGCCACAACAATTTGCAAAACTGGTGTGAAAGAACAGCTTGGAAAAAAACAACGTGCAATTTTCACTGACTTTACAGACAAGTCCAAGTGTAGCATTTTCATAGCGTGTCTTACATGTGCATCCGTTGTGCTGGGCAGAGGACAGACCTCTCAGCAAACAGGAACGGGTGACATCGGAAAGCACTCTGGGCAGGGCAGAGGGATGGGCGGTGGTGTGCTCACCCAGAGATTTTATATCAATCTCTGTGCAGTTTAAAAGAGAGGAAATTACTAGCAAAAAGTCTTCTTTTTGTTTTGTTCTGTTTTTTAAACTTATAACATGGAATTTATTGTCTAATCTGGAAAGGGATGGCTAGAAAAAAGTTTGGGCCCACAAGCACTCACCAAATAAGAGAGCTAGTAATCATCAAACACTATTTATTTAAACAACATTAATTACAGTCTTTCCTCGTGCATGTCCTCTTTCCACCTTCAGAAAGGCTTCTGGAACTTTAGAAAAAGGAAAGGTTTTTTCGATAACTGGCTGAATCTGTAAAACACAAGAAGAGGTTGACTGGTGGGTAAGAACAGCGACATCCATCAAGGCAGGTGACGTCTGTAATCAGTTTCTCCTCTGGGGCAGACGCAGTCTCGCCGGTCAGTGAGTGCCTCTGGGTAGGCTCTGCCAGGCCAGGCCTGTGACTGCTGCCCCTGTTCCCATCTGCTCCTCGCTGCGAGGCAGCCCAGCTGCATCATCACTCCACCCAACTGCTCCACTGGTCACGTCACTCTCCTACTCAGAACCCTTCCACAGCCCCCAAAGCCGCATTCAAAGGCTACCACCATCCAAACCTCGGTCCTCATGCAGACTCCACACTTCACCAAAATGGTCTGCTTCTCATTGTCTGACACGGTGAGTTTGTGCCTCTCTGTGTTCTACCACCCTTCCCGCCCGGCTCCACCCTTCCCTTCCTGACCTCCCGGTTTGCAGTGTTCTCTCAGCTGCTACAGGACCCATGAGGCCCTCTTTATGGACCGCTTGCTACAGCTGAGCACACATCTCACCTACCCAGTTGGGAAATACCGAAGAGGGTACCCCAAGGTTCTTGCTCTAGGTATCCCTGTGGCCCCTCACAGGCAGTGCACTGATGAGGGCAGATTTTTTTGTTTTAATTTGTTAACTGTTTGGCATATTTACTCGACCAGAGCTGAGGGTATCTGTGGTATAGGCCACTTCTTTTGTATCCTCCACAACACCCAGAACAATGCTAGACATATGACAGGAGCTTAATAAATAGCACTTATATCTATGACAAAGAAGGCAAGACTATATAGTGGGATAAAGACTGTCTTTTCAATAAATGGTGTTGGAAGAACTGGGCAGACACATAAAAAATGAAACTAGTCCACTTTCTTACACTATATTAAAAAATAAACTAAAACTGGAATAAAGTAAGACCAAAAACCATGAAACTCCTAGAAAAAAAACATAGGCAGTAAACTGTTTGACATCACTCAAAGTAACATTTTTTTCGCTATATCTCCTAGGGCAAGGGAGTCAAAAGAAAAAATAAACAAGTGGGATTACATCCAATTAAAAAGTTTTTGCATAGCAAAGGAAACCAACAAAATAACAAGACAACTTACTGAATGTAAGAAGATATTCACCAATGATACATCTGAAAAGGGCTAATATTCAAGTTTTCAATGAACTCATACAACTCCATGGCCAAAAACAATCGATTAAAAAATAGGCAGAGGACCAAATAGACATTTCTCCAAAGAGGACATATGGTAGCCAATAGACATATGAAAAGATGCTTTATGTCAGTAATCATCAAGGAAATACAAATTAAAACCACAATTATATATCACCTCAGACCTGTGCTTATCATCAATAAATCAACAAACAAGTATTCACTGCAGCATTATTAGATGGAAGCAACCTAAATGTCCCTCAATAGACAACCGCCTAAAGAAGATGCAGTACATATATACAGTGGGATATTACTCAACTGTAGAAAAGAATGAAATGTTGCTATTTGTGACAACATAGATGGACCTACAGGGTAATATTATACTGTGAAATAAATCAGACAAAGAAAGACAAATACCATACAATCTGCTTATGTATGGAATCAAAAAAGAAAATGAACAAACAAAACAGAAACAAACTCACAGATACAGAGAACAAAACTGATGGTCATCAGAGGGAGTTGAGAGGCTGGGGAGGGGGGTTGAAAGGCAAGGTGAAAAGGGGAACGGATTAAAATGCCAGTTATAAAAAAGTTACAGGATATAAAGTACAGTGTAGGGAATTCTATATAATAAAAGCCTAATATGCTAAGTATCCAGTTATCTGTTCAACCAATCAAAGCATAATATGCTAATGATATGCTAAGGCTGCTCAACTGCTCACTATGACATGCACTGACCACCAGGGGGCACATGCTGCTAGATTAGCTTCCTGCTAGGGTCCAACAGATCCGGACTGAGGGAGAAGGGCCAGACACGCCCTGGAGCCCTCACATGGTTCCTCCCCAGCCCTGATCATGCACTGATTGAGGCCCTTACGCCTTACCTGTGCCCTCTCCCAATGCTGGCTGAGGGACCCTCCCTCGCAAGTGCACGAATTTCATGCACCAGGCCTGTAGTTTAGTCAATAATATTGGAGTAACTATGTGTGGTGTTGTTACATGGGTACCAGAAATATCAGGGTGATGACTTTATAAGTTATATAAATATCTAACCATTATGTTGTACATCTAAAATTAATATAATGCATATCACATATAGTTGAAAAATAAATATTTTTAAAATGAATACAGAAAAATAAGACACGGTTAATAAAAAAAATTTTTTTTAATATCACTGAGGTGAAAACCAGTCAGATAACTGGGAAGTAAGAGTCGTATGTGGGCAATCCGGGCGTGAGGAGAACTCACCAAGGGCTGGAACTGCCCTCGGAGACTTGGCTGAATAGCAAGGATGTTGGTCAGCCTCAGCCATTCACAAATGACTGTTATTTTTACCACACGGTTCAATGGTACTCCCAAACACCTCCTTCAGAAACTAGGTCCCAGACAGCACCCCCTCCCCATGCTGAGCTCTTCCTTTTCAAAGCTTCAAGCGAAGTCAGTAACTGACACGTGGACCACCTCCTGCACCTCCATGGGGAAAGTTGTCAGAAGGCATAAGCCAACGCATATGTTTTCTGATACTTTTCCTTTCACAAAAGGAAGAGTTATGTAGTGTTCGGATGCACCTTCCTCTTGTGTGAATTTCCCAGCTCAGCCACCAGAAGAGAACCTCAGGCTCCAAATGTTCCCTTCTCCAAAGAGTTGGAAATTCTTCTGTACACACAAATCACAATAAGCTCATGATAAAAGCAATAGCTGATATCCTCCTTGCGACAGGTGCCCTTCTACTGCTCTATACAGTTTACCTCATTTAATCCCTATAAGCACCTTACAAGGTAGGTACTATTCCACTTTACAGATGAAGAAATTAAGGCACAGAGTTAAGTAAGTTTCCCATCACATAACTGCCAAGTGGTAAGGCAGAATTCGATCTACTGCCAGTCTGTGCTCTCACAACTGCTCACTGAGCCTTTCATATAATGTCAGCTGCTTTCTACAGCTCCTTCTAAAATATTAAGGTGGGGAAAGGTAGCCAAGGATTATAACCACTCACCTGAATTTTGGCTGGCCTGCCTCGTGCTATGGGACCATGCCAGCTGCAGAAGTGGTCCCTAAACCCATGTCCAATCCACTGAGATGGCAGATGTGTGGTACATATGCCCCCTCCCATCAACACCATGGAGGACATCCCTGATCAGTAAATCATGGTCCTCCCAGCAAGCTGAGCATGACTCTCAGAACTCAGTATTGCAGCCACTATGAACAGATCTGAGCCGGCTTGTCAGATGAAACCTATTTGACTTCTCTGCTAAAAAGAATGGAATGCACTAATGTTGTGTCTTGCATGTCCCACATGAAACCTCCTAACTCTCCCATCTCTCTAAAGCTCCTGGGACATTGTTTTCTGGATGATGATTACCTGAAAAGGAATCACCTGAATGCATGCTGAACACGCAGAGTCCTTGGCTTCCTGTTAGAACGATATCAGAATCTCTAGGGATGAGGTGGAGACAGTTCATTTGAAATAAGCTTCCCAGGTGAATTTCTGCACACTAGCAGCCTTTTGCCCTATTCTGAGGGTCCCCGACTCATATCATACACATATTTACTCATTCCACAAAGACTGTGTGCCTTCTAAGTGCTAGGCACTGATCCAAAGCCAGGACACAAAACAGGCACCTGTGACAAATTAAGGAAGGAGGTAGTAAGACAGACTCATCATAGAGCATTGGACACCAGTCACAGAACCAAGGCAGCAGCATGGCCCCAGAGGCCAGAGAAGACCCTGAATTCACTGCTCCGCTCCAGCATGAGCTGCCTCAGGTCATCCTGGTCTGGTCACTTTAGACTCTGCCGGGAGACCAGGTCTGGAACTGATGACACAGGCCACCTGCAGCGACTGCACACTTTAATCGGGCTGGTCAGGCCTATTGTAGCAGATAACCCCAGAAGGCTGACTGTGGCATAATGAGTCATTCAGCTCTTCCCATAAATGACAATAAAAAGAGGCTCTTGATTAACAGGCAGGCAAATGCCAATGTTGGCTGAATATACTGAGATTAACTAGATAATGAGGCAGTTTCTGTGGACAGCTTTGCTTCAGACCAACAATGCTGGTTTGTTATGGACAAAGAGATCAGGGCAAAAACCCAGAGGGGAAAGAAAGGTGATGCGCAGTGAGGTGGAGACGTTTATGTGATGACACCGCTATAGTCCACCCAGCACAGGGAGCTGTGTTATAAAGCCAGTGGGCTCAACACCACACCTCCACTGGGGCTTTGACCAGGAGGCAGATGCCATGGCAACAGCATTCATTCCAGTCTTGGCCCCAAACTTGGGGTCTCCTAATGGTGCCTTACCTTCTTTAAACACAGGCTGTAGAAAGCCAGGCCCCAGGGCTTGGCACTTGTTGCCTGACATCTCTCCTATGAGGAGTCAGGGACAGTGGGAACCTCAGCCTCCCTTGTTCCTCCAAGGCATACCAGCCTCAGGGCAAAACCCTGTCTGCCCCTTGAGGGAAAGAGGCAAAAAAAAGCCGGCTCACCACAAAGCACAGGAAAGCTGGTGGTGCAAGGACATCATCCAAACAGGCAGAGCAGAAGGTTTTTCCTCAATTCCCATTTTCTCAGTGAGCTCTGCAGAACAGGAGAGCTTTAAAAGGCACCCCAATAGTAAGCGAGCCTATTTGAGAGGTTGGGAAACCAAACCGCAAGTGATTAAGTGCAAGGTCAGAGCGGTCAGCAGAGGAGACACATTCAGGACAGCATGTGTGAGTGCCTGCGGGGAGCGAAGCTCGGAGCAGTCTGCCCAGGTGTCCCCCAGACCCTGCCTCAGCCTCCACTGCAAATGGAAACCACAGATCTCAGAGGGCAGGGTGTATGAGGAGAGACAGAGGAGTGACAGACACCACCAAGATGACCTAAGGGTCCTGGCATGAGTCCAAGTGCACACTTCTGTGGACAGACACCAGGGACCAGGGCAGGGTAGCAGAAGCACAAGGGTCGGGGTAAAGGGGAATGAGGGGACTTAAACTAAGGAGACATAAAGAAGACAAAAGAAAGAGGCAGACTTTGTTTGGATTTGCTATTTCTGGAACTTCCTGCCCTTGATAGAAAACATTAAGCTAGAAGATAGGCGGTGAGATGGGGTGGGATGGGGATACTCTCAAAGGGAGTAACTGTGCCCATTTTGGAAAGCATCCAGGACTTGTCCCTGGGTCCCCATGAAAAAAAGGCACTCCTTCCTGCCAGGTGTGAGGGAAACTCTGCCTATGTTTCCTCACAGAAATAATCTCAGCAGCATCAGAAAACGTCTGTGGCGTCAAGGCTTCAGATCCAGGAGGCACTTGCCGTATCTGACAAGATAATCCTCTTCTAATGTTCCTAGGATTAAATCCCTGGTCACTGCATTCTTTCTATGGAGGAAAAAATCCAGTTGCCAATAAGAAGCCTACAGTTTTGCAATGTAACTGCCTAAACTAGGGCCTGACCATCTCAACAGGGGTCCGGAAAATTGCCTGATTCGGAACTTGATCCATTTTTTCTCTAAAACTATACTGTCCAATATGGTAACCTCTAGCCACATGTGGCTAGTTGAATTTAAGCTAATCAAAAGTCAATAAAATGAAACAATCCCTCGGTTGCACTAGCCACCTTTCAAGTGGTCAACAGCCACATGTGGCTAGTGGCTACCATACTGCACAGTGCAGACAGATAACTTCTCCATCCCTACAGGGAGCCAGTGTTCAGCACTGCTCAGAGGTAACTCAGCGTTGCCAAAATACCTTTCCACACCCTACGGGGTGAAGCAGAGTTCCAGTGGGCCCTCAGTAAATGTTCTGAATTAATTTCGAATTAGTACATAGGAACTATTCTGATGCTGGCTCAAATAAACGCCTAAACGGAAGTATCTATATCATCATTCAATCAAGAAGCTTGGCTGGTCACCTAGGATCTTCAATAGACCTGTGGACGTTAAGTATATGACATCAAAGGTCTTTAATAATCACATGAAGGAATGTGTGTAAAGGAACATACTAAAAAAGATGAAAGGGTACAAAGAAAAATTTCCCTCCCATACTTGATCCTCAGCCACCTAGTTCCCCCTCCTCAAGAGCAACCAGTATTTTAAATGTTTTTTCATATCTTTTGAGACATTTTACACTTGTGGCAGCCAGAGTAACAAAACCTGCGAATATGATAACTCAATTTGCAGAAGTGTCTCTGCAGATGAGGTTGTGGTCAGGATCTTGAGATGGGAGAATTAGCTGGGTAGATTCAATATAATCACTCGGGGGAGCAGAGGATGAGTCAGAAGGAGAGAGATGATAATGGAAGCGAGGTCAAAATGACACAAGGCCATGAGCCAAGGAGCATCGGCAGCCTCTAGAAGCTAGAGAAGGCAAAGAAACAGACCCTCCTCACTACCTGCCTCCAAAGGAATATAGATCTGCTGACCCATTTTGGACTTCTGACTTCCACAATTATAAGTGTTATTTTAAGCCACAACACTTATGGTAATTTGTTATAACACCAATAAGAAACTAACACATGCATATGAAAGCAAAGATATATAAATATTTTCCCTGAAAGCACAGTTATTTTTATCAGTGGCAGATTGCAATCTTAAGACTGCCTCATCACCTCCTCTCAGTCCTGAAAGATACTACTGACAGATTCAAAAAGAGGATTTTGTAGATAGAATTCAAACTCCACCTATCTAATATTTAAATGATTAAGCAAGCAAAAAACAATGAAGGTTCTGTGAGAAGTTTATTTTTTAAAGATTTTTAATTGATTTTTCTAGAGTAAGAAGAAGGGAGAGGAAGAGAGGAGAGAAACATCAATGTGAGAGCGAAACATCGATAGGCTGCCTCTTGCATGCCCCCTACTGAGGATAGAGCTGGCAACCTTTTGGCCCAATCCTTATCAACTGACAATACCCAACCAACTGAGTCCTACTAGCCAGGGAGAGAAATTTAGTTTTTAACTATTGTTCCAATCTTAAAGGCAGCCAAGGATGGTAGAAGGAACTGTCCCAGAGATCATGAGACCTGGGTCCTGCCTAGCCCTGTGACCCTGAACATGTCATTTAGTCTCTTAGAGCCTCAGTCTCTCTAAACGTGACACAGTGGCAGGATAGGGAGGAGAAGACAGTAAGCTAGGTATGTGCTAGGTTTCCATGTTTTTAATCCTTGAGTATGTTAATCAATGACACGTGTTTGGCCCAAATCTAATATTTGCTATGGCCCTCCCACTCCCAACCAAAAATGATTGCTAAATAGTATAAAACACACACACACACACACACACACACACACACACACACACAGAGAGAGAGGGGGGGGGGGGAGAAAATGCTTATTGTGCTTAGCAGAAAATGGCACAAATCACAATTTCAGCTGCCCATTATACTCAATGTGTTGATTATCAATCATTCTTTGTATCAGCCTACTGGTACAGAGAACATATTTGGAATATCCAAAAAACTGGTAACACTAGTTGCATCTGGAGAATCTCAGTCACTGAGGGACAGGAGTCAAAGGAAGATTTCTTAAATTACTTTTCCTAGCTTTTAAATTTAAACCTTGCAAATGTGTATCTATTTTAAAACTTTAAGTATTTTAAAAGAGTAGATTCTTTTGGTTCATGGCTTCACAGTGTTAAACAACTATAGTTCCTCTATCAGATGCCTCGAATTAAGAGTCAGTAAGCCCTCAGCCAAAGCCTAAAGAATGTCCATCTTTACTAAGCACACAGTAAGTCAGTAGACCTGATACGTAATCCTTTCTGATTTCTGTGCAGGCAGTCAGTGACCTGTTGCACCCACAAAGAAGCAGGATGCACGATAAGACAGCCAACCTCACCAGGGCATCCAATGTCACATTTCAACTTCCATGGTTCCAGAGCCCTTCACTGTCAGAATTACACCCAAGCCCAAGTAACCCTGGTGCAGAGAAGGTCAGAGAAATATTTCCTCACTGCCCCTCATTCAAGGATACTTCAAGGGCATCTTTATTTCTATCATTACCTTTATTAGCCATTCTACCAGTTATCTGCCAAATTTAATAAATACATATACACAAGTCACCTCTCTTCTTTGTTTCATAAATAGTATTTTCCAGGTAGAGAGAAAAAGACAGTGTTTTGAATACAAAGCGGTAGTAGTAAGCAAAAAGACAGCCTGAAGCAGCTATCAGGACAAGCACAGGTGTGTGGTGGCCGCTAAAGGACAGGGACCTCTCTAATAATAGGGCTCCAGCCACATGAGCACTATGCAGAATCATGGGCCAAATTATCTTACAATAGTTTATTCTCATCTTTCTAAAAATAAGATAAGTATCCAAGGAATGTGGGAAGACCTCTGCAAAGGGGCACTAACACAGGGATGATAAGGCTGAGCCCTCCATCAACACAGCCAGATTCAGAAGTCCAAGAAAAGGCATGCAAATTTGGAACCAAAAAATTTAGGGAAGAGTAGTAGGTCTTTACTATCACATACTGTATGTAGTTCCTTGGCTGTAATAGAATTTTAAAAACAAAACAATACATGTACAAAAAGAACAGTCCATTTCACAACTGAAAAAGAACGATAACATGGGCAAGGGGCAGGTGCCAGCAAAAGCAAGTCCATCGCAAAGGATCTTTGCGAGTGGCTTAGCATGGATCATGCGGTGGTAATGCTGGCCCTGCTCCAACCATTTTCCTTGCCCGCTGTAAAATGACAAGGGAAGTCCCAGATCATACTTAGGCACTCAGAATGCAGCTGAAGGTGGAGAAGGAAAAGCACAGGACTGAGAGTTAGGAAGTATGAATTCTGGTCCCACTTCTGCAAATGAGCAAGTCCCATTATCTCTTTGAGCCAGTTTTCTCATCTGTAAAATGGGAATGCTTTTTTCTATGCCCTCATGCAATCTTCTAGAGCCACATGCGGCTCTTTGGCCCCTTGAGTGTGGCTCCTCCGCAAAATACCACGGCCTGGGCCAGTCTATTTTGAAGAAGTGGCATTAGAAGAAATTTAAGTTAAAAAATTTGGCTCTCAATTGTTGAAATTTCAATTGTTATACTGTTGATATTTGGCTCTGTTGACTAATGAGTTTGGCAACCAGTGCTCTAGAGTATATAAGGCTCTCCATCATACAATTCCATATAATCTCTCAATAAAGTCAGAAATATCAGCACCAAAATATGAGTTTGCCTTCTGGGTTATCCTTCAAAGATGGACTATCAGGGTAATTAAGATTGTGTACAAACTCAAATGGCAGTAGCGGAGGAGATTTTAAACCCTCAATAGCCCTGAAAGGCCTTTTGATATCCCAAAAGATATGCCCAGACTGTAAGCACAGTCCTTCCTCACAATGCCCACTGCAGGAGAGCCACGAGTGGTCGGAAAATCAACCAGTTATCTCCACAAAGTCTCCATCCATCCTCACCCATGTCCTGCCCATCGACCCTCCCAGGTATATCATTTACGTGGCCCTCGATTTTCTTATACCAGGCAGGGAACAGGAGACCCCGGTACCTGACTTTCAATCCAGTTCTGCTGGGGTTTAAATTCCAATGTTTGGTCTCCTTGCCCGTCTGGAAATCTGCTCACCTCCAGAAGCAGTTCTGTCATAAACTCACAAGTGTGCCCCACTTCCATGCATTTTCATGGCTCCTTCTTTTCAAGACCATCAGCAAAATAGTAGCAGCTCAGCTACAGACCCCAGCTCTGCTAACCACTACCCAACGGTCCTCAGGGGAATCATATAACCTCTCTGGGCCTGCCTCTTCATCTATAAACCAAAAGGATTAGACCAGACAGTGTGAGCTCTTTTTCAGGTATAGCAGTCTACGTCTATGATTCCCAAGGAGGTAGAACCAAAAACACGGCACTTAAATTTGGCCACGTGAGGCAGCCCACATGCTGGCTGAGCCCACCTCTGCAGAGTTCCCAAGGACTGGCCTTGGTGGGCAAGTTGCCCAGATTATAAGGAACATTCTAGCAACACAACAGGCTGCACATACCTTTCCCTCATCCACGAGCTTTGCAATGTCATCCAGATATAGACCACTGGGCATAAAAAAGGCCCAACGGTAATGGACTCCTTGCCAGAAATGCTAAAATGAAAAGGAAAAAAAAAGACATGTCAAATACAGAAAAGGACAAATTCTGACTAAATGCAAATTTAGTGAGAAGTATTTTCTGAAGGACTAGGACAGACAAACTGACTTCCCATTTCATGCTGCCACAATGAGCTGCATGCTCAGCACCTTGGTACAGTGAACGACAGACAGTGAATGCTCCGTGAATGTTTAATAAATAAATGAATGAACAACAACAACAAAAATCCCTATGAACTCAGGCTTCTTCACCAACGTGCGACTGACAGGTAAGCACAGGAAAGCGCTCCTTAAAATGACAGCCTAGACTGTCTAACACACTCAATTTCTTCTCTATGAGAAACTACGGCTAATACCTCCAGACCTTCTCTACTCAGGTTTGAGTTAAGGCCAAGAGGCACCAGAAAAGAGCTTTTTACCTAATTCAAGAATTCTTTGGGGGCAGAAAGACATCAAAATATAACTTTAGATAAAGAAATCCAATCACAGGTTTTTGTTTTTGTTTTTTTGTGTGTTTTTTTTTTCCTGGATCTGAGAGTAATAAGATAGTTTTAAAGGCAAAACAAAGTCAGAGTTTTTTGTTTGTTTGTTTGTTTGTTTTTACATATCATGGCTGGGTCTTCTCCTATAGTTACAGCAAGTCCACAGCCACCTAATTTATAATGGAACAAAACATCTTCTTGTGAAGATAAACAAAAATCTTACACCAAGAGGGTTCATGAACACTCTACTGCCATACCTACTGTGAATTATTATTTATCAGTAGGCCATGATAAAAACAAGTGAGCTGAGGTTCTCCATGATACCCCACTGACCTGCCCAACTACATCTGGTCAGATGTGAGCTATCCTGAGGCCGCCAGGACCATGTGCCTCCCTCCCTGCATGTGCCCACAACTGCTGGATGGCTGACTCCTCTTCCCTGAGCCCGCTCTCATGTTGCCTCAGTTTGAATCTGCTGCTACCAAGGCATGGAGCTAGCAAGTATAATGGAACTCCTTGCTACTCAAGCTCAGGCACCAAATAGCTATCTATTTAGGTCAAGCTACTTCTTTCGGCCCATTTCCTGGCCTGCAGAATGGTGATGCCACCACCTAGTGCACAGGTTTGTTGGAAGAATTAAATGAGAATGCATGTAAAATGCCCAATACATAAAAAGTATACAATAAATGTTTCACCTAGTGCTAAAGTAAAGCTTACTGAGGAAAGACTGGGCAATGTCAAATGAGAGTTAAGACTAGAAAGAAAGACAAAACCAAGCTGTTGTCTAGGCAGAGCTTCATAGCAGGTGTGTTAGGAATGGCTTACGGGTTTGGTCAAGTGACCCTACAGTTTATTGTCTAACCTGGAACAACTGTGAGAGTTAAAGAAGTCACCATTAATTATCCCAAGACTATAGACGCAAACAGAACCAAGTTTACCCTAGAATAGGTATAATAGGACATGGACCCCTGTCAGCCCTTGGGATAGCAGGGCAGAGCCTGGGCTGCAGAGTCTCTAGGTAGTTTGCTCTTGACCCAGAGGAGCCTCAATATGCTCTTCAAATACTTTATATTCTGTGTGTGTGAGAGCATGAAAGAGATCAGGAAACACTGGTCTAGGTAACTAACTTAAAAAGAAGAAAGGCAAAAAAATATATACATATACAGTTTGAAGCACTGAGATTATCCCAAGCTTATAGGGGGCCCAGTAAATGACACTCATAAACCAGCTCATGTACTTCCTGCTAAGGTGTAGCCTTACAGACTACAATTAAAACATTCTGGTAATTGTTTAGGGTTTTAAAGAAGGAATAGCAATAGTCACCACTGCCATGTCTATAACTCTTTACAGTGGGTTGCCCTGTAAAGTGAAACTTCTAGTCTGCAACAGCAGAATTTCTACTTTTTTTTTTTTCAGGCCATTACAGGAGTGAGTAAACCAAAGCAGGCAGGAGAGCCCAGAGCATTACAATGAGGCTTTAACTACACATTCTCAGAAAGACATCAGAAACTACTTAAAAGGTTTTCACATGAGATTACTGCTATCATCTTTCAAGCAGAGAGAAAGGGAAAATGAAGAGAGCTATGCCTGTTTTACTCTCACAGGCCAGCTCTGAAGGTTAAATTGTAAGGGGACTCACTGGAATACAAACTGTAAAACCGTTTAGAAAACTTAAACTTATATTTTAAAGCTCTTGGAAAGCCTGGGCTTTGAGAAAAGGGAAAGAAAAGACAAATCATAGTACGTTCCCTTTCTCTCACAGGGCACCCTGTGGACACCTTTTGGCTGCATCTGGATCCAGTGGAAAGGAAGACCCTGGAGCACTGTGCTGGGGGTTCCCCTCCGTCCCCCACACATGGTTCCTAAGAACTGAGTGCTGGTCTCTTTCATCACAGCTCTTCGCTACCACTTCTAAGCGTGTGGTTAGTACACGGAATCTGAGAGCCCAAAGTCCTAACGTTCACTCCCAGAAAGCTCCCAAATAAATTTCTATAATAAAAATGTTAAGGTAATTATCAAGCTGGTCATCTCACAAATATGGGTCAGTGATGGAGGGCTCGACACAGTGACCCACAACCTTTTATTGTAAAGAAACCTTCTACTGCCTTTTTCCTGGGCCTAAAGTATTTTGTCTAATTAATGAAATAGAATTTATCTTCCTTTTTTGTATCACTTATTCATCTTATCACTAATTCAGATTTTAAACCAATGAGCTATGATTACCAACAGTGTATACGGTGGAATTATGCAAGGCTCTGTCGTCAATGTGAGGACAACAGGCTATCACATTAAGTAAGAACAAACACTCAAGCCACCAGTCTTGTAACCAAGGCTGCACGTCCCCAGGCCCACCACACACCGGGTGTGTTCAGGTGGGTACAGGGCACCTAAAGCCCTGGTAACAGTGGCCCTGTTAACAGTCAGGCTGACTAATCAAGCATCAGACACACCCAGAATGCCATCAATAGCTGGAGTTTCTGATCCATATAGGATGTGCAGTGTCGGGACAATCAATACAAATCCAGGAAAGCCCTGATGGTTCTATGAGTCTTTGTAGTCTCACTGAAGTAAGACTACAATTTCTTTCAGGTTTTTGAAATTCAAAAATTGCCCATGGACTTCTAAAGTTCTGAAATCCCCAACTGGAAATCACTGGCATATACTAATCCTATTGAACATAAAAAAAGCCAGCTGCACGCTTAGTAAAATGTTCACCTTCCCATACAAGAGACCTTATGTGTTTAGACTGGTGAAGATAGAGAGCATCAGGTATAGGCAAGAGAAAAGCAGAAGGTGTATCAGATGGTAACTTGTGCCAAGTTCTTCACATGGATTATGTCATTTAACCCTTACAACATGAGGTAAGGCATGTATCTTATAGGTGAAGACATCAAAGTCTAGTGACATTGATTTGCAAGAGATCACACAGCTACTAAGGAGGCTGAAATTTGAACACAGTCAGGGTGTGACTTCAGAGCCCATGCTTGTTTCCAAGATGAAAGAAACTGGCTGGGTGGAAATCAGTTTCCAAGAGCAAGAGGCACTTGCTTGTTCTCACCAACAAGGACTTGAATCCTCACCTTTAGTGTCTTAGAGCCCATGGTGACGCCTGTCTGCAACATGCCATCTGCTATGCCCAACCGGTCCATGTTCAGGAGAAAAGGAGTCACCAAAGTCACATATGTGGCTCCTGACCATTTCTTGAGTAAATTTAGAGCCCATGTTTCAGTGGATCCACCAACATTATCAAGGATAAAATCAAACCTGGGAGGAAGAAGGAAATCAAAATATCCTTGTTAGTCTTTACCCAGGGCTCCAATCTCCCTTCAATCCCATCACGATTAGCCATAGGGTTTCTTTCAGTTACAGTCACAAACTAAACTGTGCTGTGCTATCCAGCCAGGGGGTGGCTGCTTTGACAAAAGATAAAGGGAATAGCCACTTAGTGAATCTCTGGCTTTTCTCCTAGATAAGTTAAACGTGACTGATTTTTAGTGTCATAAAATCGAATTTTCTAATATTTTAAGAAAGATTTAAACAAATGGTTATTAATAGGGTGACTTTAGCTCCCAGGTGACCTATTAGGCAATGTATAGAGACATTTTTAGTTGTCACAACCCTGGAAGGTGGTGAGAAGAGGCTACTGGCATCTAGAGGCCAGGGGTGATGATAAACATCCTACCGTGCACATAATAGCCCCTCACAACAAAAAATTATCCAATCCCAAAAGTCAACTGTTGAGAAACTAAGGTAGCCAAGGTTGAGAAACCCCGACTCAAGCTCTATAGAAAACTGCAAAGCTATTCATGCGATAATAGTAAAAGTATTCTTTAGTGCAGAGAAGTACTGGAATGACAAATATGTAAGGTTTTCACCTACAAAAAACGATTTGTCTTTAATCCCTCTAGAGTTAGAACTGCTTATAGAAGCATCCTCTTCCTCTGGAATGCTCTACTTTTTTGTTGTTGTTGTTTCAGGCATAGCATTGGGACAATGTATAAAGAAATCAACAGCCTGTTCTCAGTCTTCAGTTCTGCTCTATCATGCCCAGAAAATCCATTCATGATGGAGTCCACAGGAACTAACAGATATTCAACTCTTTATGTCTAATCTAAAGCTGCTATAATCACTACATTCTTCTTAATGGGGATAAAACCCAATGAAGCTTTTAAATATTTGTTAAAACAAAGATCTATTTAGAGAATATATGCTTGTACATAAAGCAAATTGATAAATTTATTTTTAATAAATTAATTTCTCTGCTAAATTCATCTGAATGAAATCAAGCATCAGAGCTATGAAAACCAGCTTTGACCAACTTTATGGATCTTAAGTCCTTTATGGGACTAAACTAAAGAGCAAATAAAAATGGAAGGCTATGTGTGCAAGAGAATGAACTTACTAGAAGACTATTCTTTTCATTAAAAAGAATAAAAATTGTGAATTTAAATTTCTAGTTTCTGTTTTTAATTTTCTACTTCCTTCCCAAATTTTAAATAAACAAAAATGATGATCCTTATTTTAAATAAAACTTAAGGGCAGCCTGGTATCATAGAACAGGCACCACCTGAAAAAGAAGTCCTGAGACCAGGTTGTAGATGCAGTTCTCCCACCCATGACTAAGTGGCATGACCTTAAGCATTCAAAATTTATATACCCTCTACCCAATTTTCTCAAGCATAACATGATAGAGTTGGACTGAAGAATTCTGAAGCCCTTTGCTGCTGTAAAACTCTAAGATTCAAAACTAAAAAGCTGTGATGTAGAAGGAGGAACAAATTTATTCTAGGTAGATTCAGAGGCCAAACCTCAGGTATCTACACTAATAAGAGAAAATGCAAATTAACCATCATTCCACTACACCCACAAGCCATGCCCACCTATCAGGAGTGAATATACAAATTAAGCCAACCAAGATAGTGGCTGGCCATGGAGCTGGAACAAGCAGGAGGCTTGGGTTGCCCCGGTGATGGAGGAAGCCAAGCTTTCTGCCTGCCTTGGTCGGCCCTGGCCTCCGCTCAAGGCTACAAGGTTTCAATTGTAGAAGATAAAGAAATCCAACAAAAATGGTGGCGGCCATGGAGCTGGAGCAAGCAGAAGACTTGGGTTGCCCTTAGTGATGGAGGAAGCCAAGTTTCCCGCCAGCCCTGGCCTCTGCTCGAGGCTACAAAGTTTCAATTATAGAAATAAATAAATCCTAGATACTTGCTTCCAGCTGGCCCTGGCCTCCACTCAAGGAGGTCCTGAAAAAAAGAAAAAAAGGAGGGGCTGGGACCTTGAATTGCTGGGAGGTGATCAGGATGGAATGGCAGGGGTAAGCAGACCAGCAGGGGGGCCAGTTGGAGGTGATCAGGACAGCAGGGGAGCAGTTTGGAGTAGGCCAGCAGGGGGCAAGCAGGCCAGTGGTGGGGGGCAGTTGGGGTGAGCAGGCAAGCAGGCAGAGTGGTTATGGGCAATCAGGCAGGTGAGCGGCTAGAGCCAGCTGTCCTGGATTGTGAGAGGGATGTCTGAGTGCCAGTTTAGGCCCGATCCCTGTAAACCAGCAGTAGGAGATCCTTTGAGGGGTCCCAGTTTAGAGAGGGTACAGGCCAAACTGAGGAACACCCACCCCCCATACACTAATTTTGTGTACTGGGCCACTAGAAAATTATAAAAATAAATTTTAACTGAAGTTGTCAAAAAAAAAAAAAAGTAATTATCTGCATTTGTAAGCTGATGAGATCCCCCTACTGGAAAGGAGTAAGCAAAGGAATAAGACTCATGAGCGATTTGGAGGAGCAAATTGTAGCACAGCTGTGGGTGCTGGTCTGAGTGTGCTACAGCCTTTCATTTGTCAGTTCCCTATTCTCTGGTGAAATACTTCAGACATGTTAAAAGGTAAGGTAGGTAGAGGGCAATGGGTTGGCCTTGGCCTCAGTCTCATACTGCTGTTCCTAGAGGCAGCAGAAGGTATGAGATCAGTGGAAACCACCACTACCGATAAGCCAGATCTCAGAGGCCCAGAGAGGCCTAGGTTCTGACACACAGGATGGAAGTAGGGGACAAGATCTCTGCCAGGGACCATGACATCCCTCAAACATGCCAAGTGAGTTCTGCCCTGGGGGCTATATATTTGCTGTTGTCTCCATCTGGAACAACTGCTCTGCTCCAAAGTTTCCCTCAATAACTCAGCAAACAAATATTTTGGTTGTTGGTTTACTTTGTGTGTGTTTTTGCTTATTAAGCACCCACTACATGGTACTATACTGTTCCAAATGGAGGGATACAGCAGGGAACAGGTTTTTTAAAAACCCCACTCTCCTGGCTTGCCCACAGATGCCTCTGCTCTAATGCTTCAGAGGCATTTTTAAAACACCGTATATCAAACAGACTCCTCACCAATCTTTTGTTCTCCCCTTTCCCTGCATTGATGTTCTTGAGAGCACTCGCCAATGAAATTTCCCTGACTAGAATGTAAGTGCCATGAAAGGAAAATTTGTCTTGTTCACCCATGTGTCTTATCCTGTGCTCAGAACACTGTCTGGCAAGAGTGGAGGCTCCATAAACAGTTGAAGGAATAAGCAGTCAGTTCCTGGGTGCACTGCCATACTGCTGTTGGGAATTGGGGTGCTGGCTGAGAAAGGCAAGGCAGTCAAACGGGGGCTCCCTTTTTCCTCCTTTTTTTTTTTAAAGCCATGAAAATATATTTCTACACAAAGTGGGCAAGAATAACTGACTTCTGAAAAGTAATAAAAAAAGAAACACCTTTGAAAAAGAAGCAGTAAGCCCTGGCCTATTTGGCTCAGTTGGCTGGACATCGGCCCATGCACTGTACACTGAAAGATGGCCAGTTTGATTCTTAGTAAAGAAAAAGCAGTAAAGTAATTTCCAAACAGTTCCAGGTTATGCTCTCAGCATATCTTGGCCAGATGAAGACCAGATTAATGAGCACCAACAGTCAAGATGAACAGGACCTGGGAGAACGCCCGAATCTGCTACTGTTTGTACATTAGGCCAAACCACAGCCTGGCATTCAGAGGCACCGAGAACAGTCACAGTGCTCCCATCATCAATATTTATGCTGCCTTTGTTTCCGTGAAGCCCTTATTAAGCCAAAAATGTGTTTAGTGCTAAGCATAAATTTTCATGCACTGCTCTAAGTTCTTCCTGTGGTGACAGATGCCATCAAAAGGAATAAACTTCCAGTTTTGCCTTCAGACCTGTTACAAGCCAGTCATGAAAGTTAACTGAAAAGACCACATAAGCAAAATATCTTCTTCAATACCTATCTCATTGTGTTACTGTGCTATATTAACATCTGGAATTAAAACAGAAACCACCTAAATGATTTCTAATGACACTGAATATTTTCATAGATTCTTCTCTAAGATTCCAACATGACCACCAAACCATCTCAGGCTTTCATTATCAACTGTGAACATTGTTCTAATACATACGGTTTTAAAGATTTCAATTGTTCCTCCACATTTCCAGATTTGTAATCAATTATATCATCTGCCCCAAGTTTCTTTACAAGTCCACTGGCATCTTGAGAGCAAACTGCTGTCACATGAGCATCCCATGCTTTCATTACCTGCCAAATAGAAGAGGAGTGGAAGGGGGGGAGAGAAAGTAGAAAACTCCATTTTTAAAAGTAGCTGGCACCACATGTACATATATCAGCCTGATCTCTAGAGAACTCTAAGTGCTTTGTCTTAATGAGCACTTCAGGAAACCATCTGTCAGAAACTAGCAAAAATGATTCAACTTTTGTTCACTCAGAAAATTCCAAGAAGTAGATCTCATTTCCCTGGATGAGACAGCCAGTCGCCTGTTGTCATGAAGTTATAACCAATCCAATCAAAGAAAGGCTCAGTGCTTCACAGTATCAGAAAAGACAGGCTCAAGTTTAGTACTTTTAAGGTTGAAAAAGTAAATGGCAAATATATATATAAAACCCTAATATGCAAATAGACCAAACAGCGGAACAACCTATCACTATGACATGCACTGACCACCAGGGGCCCACACGAAACATGGCAGGTGTCGGCTGTGTTGAGATGGTGATGGTGGAACAGATGAGCTGGGGCGGGGGGGGGGGGGAGGGGGAGGAGGGCAACAGACCAAGGTGGGGCACCAGTTGCTCTGGTGGTTACTGAAAATTCTTTGCTCCTGAGCGCAGCGGTCCTGCTCAGTGCTCACACTCACTGCCGGTGCCTAGAGCCGATCCTGATCACTCAGCATCGTCAGTGGGTGCGAGTGGTGGCTGCCAGCCCCAATCACACCTTGGCACATCTCTATTTCCTCCTGTTCCTGAGGGGCGATCGGGACCAGCAGCCACCACTCACACCTGCTGCTGGCGACAGCCCTGCTCGCACCTGTTGCTGGCGCCAGAGGCCCGGCTTGCACCCACTGCCAGCACCCAGTGCCAGTCCCGATCACTCAGGGTCAGCAGTGGGTGTGAGCGGCAGATGCCAGCCCTGATCAGAGGGCTTATCCACCTCCCCTTGCTCCTGAGGGGTAATGGTGGCAGCAGCCGTCACTCACACCCGCTGCTGGTGCCGGCTCCAATCACTCCACGTCATCAGTGGGTGCAAACAGGGCTGGTACTATCAGCATCTGGAAGTGGTGGTGGTGGGAGTGGGGCTGCCAGCAGATGGGACCAGGGGCCTGGCTGGTGGGGCATGGTGGGGGTGCAGAGGATGGGCCAAGACCTGCCCCTGTGCCCACCACAGTCTTGCAGCCCACAGTTCCTTTCAAGGTGCACGAATTCATGCACTGGACCCTTAGTAAATAAATAAAAACATGTTCTCAGAAAATGACAATTTTAAATATATTCTGAACATAAAAATGCAACATTTCTTCATCTGTATCTTTAACATAGTCTTAAGTAAGGCAGCTGTATCAAAGCAATTAGCTCGCCCTAGCTGGTTTGACTCAGAGCATCAACCTATGGAGTGAAGGATTCCAGGTTCAATTCTGTTCAAGGGTACATGCTTGGGTTGGGCTCCATCCCCAGTAGGAGGTGTGCAGGAAACAGCCAATCAATGATTCTCATCACTGATGTTTCAATCTCTCTCTCCCTCTCCCTTCCTCTCTGAAATCAATAAAAATATATATTTAAAAAGCAAGTAGCTCTCAGTACTAGGTAATAAATGATTAGATGTTTTTTTATTTTTTTATTTATTTTTTATTAGATGTTTTTTAAAAGTGAAGAAAATAAAACCACTTTATTTTTAAACATGATTACCTTGGAAGTAAAAACACCTAAATATAATTCCCCAGATATAAAATGTGGATGCCTGATATTTTTAAAATAATAAGGAATGTCCTGTTTGGTGTGACTCAACTGATTGGTTGAGCCTCATCCCAAGCACAGAAAGATTGCCAGTTCAATTCCCCATTAGAGCACATGCCTGGTTTGTGGGCTCAATACATAGTAGAAGGCATGCAGGAAGCAGCCAATTGATGTTTCACACTCGTATAAATCTTTCTCTCTCCCTCCCTTCCTTTCTCTCTAGAAAAATCAATACAAATCTTAAATACAAAAAAAAAAAAAAAGGAATAAAGGATTTAAAAACCATTTATAATCTTACTTAATCTCTCACATTTAAAAGCAATATTGACCAAGGGTTTATATGCCCTGGAAATATGAGGGGAATCAAAACATTTAGGAGTGACACCATGTAAAATGTACGAGATTTATAGGCTGCAAACATAGATACTTGAGTATAATGACATGTTGCTTTCAACAACAAGTCCCAATCTATATTCAATTATGTAAAGAATATAACCCAAAATATTCAATACCTATACAAAAAAAGAGACTATGGAGAAAAAAGGAAATTATGTTTTAAGCACTACATTTAATGGTTTTTTAAAACAGTATTAAATCCTCAGGAAGAATTTATCACATGTTGTTGAAACAGTTCAATGAATTTTTTTCCAAATTTCTAGTTTTTCCTCTCCCACTTAGAACTATCTAGTATCTTTAAACTCCACTAATAGATTTTAAAAATAGCTTTACCTTTAAAAAATTTTTATGTAAAATAAAGCTCAAGTATAAAAAAATGCATACATGGCAAACACAATGCAGAAGCAGAAAACAGCAGCCATTCCAAAAGCTTTTCTATGTGCCCCACCTCAACACAAGTCTCTCCGTCCCTAGAAGTCACAGTTATCCTGATGTTTATAGTAATCACCTCCTTGCATTTAAAAATATTGTTTTAGCACCCAGATAAGCATTCCTTAGACACTATAGTTTAGTCTTGTGTATTTTTAAAATTCAATGTCTTCTAAGTCTTTTTTTCAACTATAGGTTCCTCTTCTACCCCTTCACTTTGTAATAATTTAACTGTGAAAAAATCCAGGCCATTGACCTGACCTGCAGTTTCCCAGTGAGGAATTTCTAATTGCACACTCAGGGCTCCGTTCCACATGCTGCTCTGTGCTCTGTGTCTTCTGTTTCAGTCCCTCTAGCAGGACTGTGGGCAGTGTCTGGCAAAATGAGAGCAGGCACATCATGTTTGGTTGTTGCTCTTCTTATTATCTTAGCAGCTGTCTACTGGTGGTTGCAAAATAATATATTTTTTTAATTTAGTAGTTAGAATAGTTTTATGAAGAAACATGCTTTGTTTACTCAGATAAAGTAAAGGCAAGATACATAATAGTTTACCTTTTTCAGTTTTTAAATAAGTTGGTCCTCTTCCAAAACTGAGCACTTTTAAAAAAGTACATTATCAAGAATTCAAGGATTTAAATAGGGTTTTCATCCATAATAATTACCATTATTACTGAAACTCAAAGTGTCACATCTTTGCCTTCAAGTTAATAGTTTCCTCACTATTTAATATATTCCAGGCTCATTCTGTGCCCCAGATCTGGAGCCTACCATTTCTCCAAAAATCCTTGCTTTCTTTAAAGGAGCAAAGATATTTCACAAGACAGCTTTGCATACACCAGTACACAAAATATGTCGAGTTCATATTGATCCTTCCTATTCAAATTCAAGACTACAAAGCTTTCCAACATTTCTTATACAAGACATGCACAAAGAAACTCATATATTAAGTCACTAGAAAGATTAACATTTCTTCTACATAAGAAAATTTCCTTCTTAGAAGTACAAGCTGAAATTATAGTGAATTTATTGAACCTACCTTTCCCTCAGGCTTTTAAGAAAAAAATAATTTTTGTGAATTCAGAAATTCATGCAATAATAATCTTTCTATTGACAAGATAAAAAGTCATCTTACATTTTTAAAAGAAACTGAAGGAGACACAAAGAAATGGAGAGAGATTCCGTGCTCATGCACATTAGGATTAATATTGTTAAAATGTTCATATTACTTCAAGTAATCTATGGATTTAATGCAATCCTTATCAAAATTCCAATGGCATTTTTCACAGAAATAGAATATAAAACCTTGAAATTTGTATGGAACCACAAAAGACCCCTTGTAACCAAAGTAATACTGAGAAAAAAAGAACAAAGCTAGAGGTATTATACTCCCCAATTTCAAACTATACAACAGAGCTACAGTAATAATAAAAAACAAATCAGCATGGTACTGGCAGAAAAAACAAATAACAGTCCAATGGAACAGAATTGAAAGTCTAAAAATAAACCCATACATATATAGACAACCAATTTATAACAAAGGAGCTGAGAATATACAATGAAAAAGAAAAGTCCCTTCCATAATTAGTGTTAGGAAAACTGGACAGCCACATTCAAAATAAACTAGACCACTATCTTATACCAGTGGTCGGCAAACTGTGGCTTGCGAACCACATGCAGCTCACGAGCCATATGCAGCTGGCGAGCCATATGTGGTTTGCTGCTCTGTTGACTAATGAGTTTGCCAACCACTGTCTTATACCATATGCAAAAATTAACTTAAAATGGAGTAAAGACTTGAAAGATCTGAAACCATAAAATACATAGAAGAAATCATAGATATTAAGCCTCTGGATATTGGTCTTAGTGATGATTTTGTGGATTTGACTTGAATAGCAAGGGGAAAAAACAAAAATAGACAAATGGGACTATATAAAAAATACAAAGCTTCTGCACAGCAATAGAAATTATCAATAACAAAAAGGCAAGCAACTGAATAGGATAAATATTTGCAAATTATATATCTAATAAGAAGATAATATCCAAAATATATAAAGAACTCATATAATTCAACAACCAAAATAAGAAACACAACCAACCAACTAAAAACTATATATTCAATGGAATACTACTCAACCATAAAAAAGACAGTATTGCTATTTGTAATAACATAAATGGATCTTGAGGATATTATGCTAAGTCAGTGGTTGGCAAACTGTGGCTTGGGAGCTGCTGCGGTTTGCTGTTCTATTGACTAATAAGTTTGCCAACAACTGTGCTAAGTTAAATAAATCAGACATAAAAAGAACAAAAACGGTATTATTTCATTCACATGTGTTCTGTGTCTTCTGTTTCAATCCCTCTAGCAAGACTATGGACAACCAAAAAGAAACAAAGAAAACAAAACAAAAACTAGGGACAATACAATAGTGGTTACCAGAAGGGAAGAGGTGAGGGGAGGTCAAATGGTTAAAATGGGCCAAATATATGGTGATGGGTGAAATCTAAACTCTGAGTGATGGTGAGCACTCTACAGTATATATAGTATATACTGAATTATAATGTTGTACACCTAAAACTTAAATAGTGTTATTAACCAACTAGAGGCCTGGTGCACGAAATTCATGCACGGGGGTTGGGGGGGTAGAAGTCCCCTCAGCCCAGCCTGTACCCTCTCCAATCCAGGACCCCTCAGGGGATGTCTGACTGCCTGTTTAGGTCCTGGGGATCAGTATTAAACTGGCAGTCAGACATCCCTCTCACAATCTGGGACAACTGGCTCCTAACTGCTCACCTGCCTGCCTGATCACCCCTAACTACCCTCCTTGCTAGCCTGGTCACCCCAACTTCCCCCCTGTTGGCCTAGTAACCCCCAACTGCCCCCCCCCCCCCCGCTAGCCTGGTCACCCCTCAATGCACCCCTCTACCGGCCTGGTCGCCCCCAACTGCCCACCTTGCAGGCTTGGTCATCCCTGTTCGGTCATTTGGTCGCCCCTCACTAACCCCCTGCCGGCCTGGTTGCCCTATGCAGCCTGGTGCTCAGTCATTTGGTCCTCCCTCACTGATCCCTCTGCAGGCCTGGACACCCTATGCAGCCTGCTGTTTGGTTGTTTGGTCACCCCTCACTAACCCTCTGCAGGCCTGGTTGCCCTATGCAGCCTGCTGCTCAGTCATTTGGTCTCCCCTCACTGACTCCCTCTGCTGGCCTGGTCGCCCCATACAGCCTGCTGCTCAGTCGTTTGTGGTCACCCCTCACTTAACTCGACTGCTGGCCTAGTCACCCCATGCTGCCTGTTTGGTTGTCTGTTTGGTTGCAATGTTCATTTAAGCTTTTATATATACAAGTGTTATCTAAAACAAACAAACCAACAGAAAAAACCTAGTAAGTTTAAATAGTTAACGTTTGTAAATTGCTAGCATACTATAGTTGGATCAAAATAAGTCTTAAACTATCATCACTTCCATCATCATCAATCAGTCTTATTATTTATCTTATTGATGTATTAATTCTACAACAAAAAACCCTAGAGCAGCACATATAAATTCTTTTCAAAAATAAAAGAAAAAAATTGTTTACCTGTATAGCGAAAGTACCAACTCCACCTGAAGCACCCAAGATTAAAACACTGCAATGCAAAAGAAACTACCATGAGAACATTAAGCCAATAAAACTGGGTAAATAAACAAGATGTTTTCACCATGCAACTGGCTTAAAGATAAACAATCCCAAAAGCAAATAAAGTCATTCAGCTTCACAAGATTCTATTACACAATGATTTTTATTGTAAATTCACCAGTAAGCTAGAAGTACTTCAAGATAGACATTCTATAAGCTCTTTACCAAGAATACCAAAACTACCAATAATTTGTCTTTTTTAAAGAAGCTCAGATGGCTCTTGGTAACATCTGACTTACAATTTTTCTAAGTTAAAATCACCATGGCTTTCTCTGTAAGAGAGCTCTGGGACCCTTTTTTAGTGCGTTAGAGTAGACTCAGTTGCTCTCTAAGAAAAATCACATTCCTGACCACATTCCAGCCAAAGTGGAATAAACATCTTTTGTTCACACATGTCCTGTCAAGCTCATCGACTTTCATATATGGAAATCTCAGCCTCAATTTGGCTTCCTGTTAAAGCAGATGAATCTGTCCTATCAGCACAAACATTCTTGTGCTCCCAGTTTTTACCATGTTTGATTACTGTAGCCCACCTGCAACTCTAGACCAAGGGTATATACATCAGGAAGATTATGGATGAGGGAGAGTGGGAGGGGTAAGGGTGTGAACCCACTGAAATTGTGAATAGAATAAAATAATAAACAAAATTTGGTATAATTATACATATGTGCTTTGGGGAGGAGAGGAACCCAGGCCTATTGTTAATTTCCCAAAGAAATGGACCCACTATTCAAGAATCACTGCTTTACATACTTTCACTAAATTTTATTCTTGACTTAAGCCAGAGCACCAGTGCATTCATTACCTTCGTTAGACTGCAGTTTCAGGTCCCCAGACCAGTGGTCGGCAAACTCATTAGTCAACAGAGCAGCAAGCTGCAGTTTGCCGACCACTGCCCCAGACAATTGTTTGTACTGAACTGCACTTTGATGTTATGCTATCAATATAGGCTGAGGAACATTATAGTTATAGTTTGACTTTTAATACTTTAGCTAAGGAGATACTGCTGAGAAAATTCTTCATGAGAATAAGAGTAACATTTTTTGAAGATTAAGCGGTGGGAGTAGCTGTGCTTCTATTTGTCATGACACATTGTATAACTGCTAGTTGTGGGTCCCTCTTCGCCTTGGCTGCCAGGAAGTATGGAGAATCTTGCCACTGGTTTCTAGAAAGTACACCAGAACTTAAGAGCATGTATTCTGTCTACAATCTTAGCCCTAATTTCATTTTAGTTTTTTCTCTCTTACCCAAATTACAGAAGGCTGGATGTCACTCTTTAGATTAAGCATGTCAAACTCAAAGGCTAATACGGGCCAAATAAACAAGGTTTAAGTTTATGTGGGCCGCAAAAAAAAACACACAAAAGCTTCAATATTCATAGAAACGTAGGTTTATTTCCACAGAGACATGCTAAATACAAAGGGCTAAAGTAAATGAGTAATCTTTAACATAAAATAATAGAACATCTTAATAAAAATTAATATTTTCTCTTGAACATTAACTTTCCAGACACTGAATAATGGCACAAATTATTAAGCTTAACACAAATAAGCCTATTTTTCTTGTTCTCCGAAAGGGAAATACTTCCTGTTGCACACAGCAAACAAGTCAGCACAAGGCTAATGATGTGGCAACCAGCTGCTAAAATATTCGCTGCTGGTCTTAGCGGAGAGAAAGTAATCAGTCATTAGCAAATATTGTAGTTTGTTATTAATAATTATGTATAACAGTATTATTGTAAAAACTAAACTACAAAATTTTTATTAAGACGTTTCTTACATACTGTTATATTGGCTAGACCCAAAAAATATTTGTTGTGGGCCGCATACGGCCCAAGAGCTGCGAGTTTTACATCTTTCTTTAGATCTTAAAAGTTATTAGTAAAGTTTCTGAGCCAGCTGTTCCCTTTAAAATTAATACCATTAAATGTAATTTTGAAAGCCTCCTTGTACATTTATTTCTTACAGAAGAATTACATTGAAATTCACTAAATTATAAATAGAAGGAACTTTAAAGATCAACTCCTTTAAAATCCTTCAATTCACATAATCACTTTAGTACTTAAATGAAGGGAAAAGCGTTAAAACTGTCTCTCTGATACATCCAAAGATTAAGTCAGTCACAATTATTCTCTTATTGTGGCCCATTCTTATAGAAAGGTAATTAGTCAAACTCTCATTTAAGTTCTTCACAATCTAATCTTCATCTGAATTCTGACCCCTCTCACTATTTCCTGAACAGAACTCTCAGCCACCCTGGGTCCCTCACTTCTTACCTCAAATCCCATGTGCATGAGCTCATTCCTCAGGCTCTCAAATGCCTTCACTATCTGCTAAAGTCTCTCCTTCCTCCGAAGGCTCAAGTCCCAGTTTTCCTGCACAATACTCCTGAGATAGCCCCAAACCTGATACCCATGCCACTGCCTTTGGCATTTGGCACATTGTTCATTTTCATTCATTCACTTGTTTCCCAAGTTATTCTGCAAGGTTTTGAGGACAGAGCTCTCACATTATGCCCAAGCACTGGGCATACCACCCTAGATGCAGCAGACACAGTGGAGGTGGGGGTGGTTACTGAGCAAAAAAGAAAAAGAGAAAAAACTCAGGGACAGCAGTGTGGGGATTGCAGGGTGGAGAGGGTAGAGGGAGGTGGAAGAGGATATAGAGGGGATAAATGATGATGGACAGAGACTTGACTTTGGGTGGTGCATACATAATACAGTGTACAGGAAAAAAATCTAAATTAGCATTATATCCTAAAATTAAGGCAACAATTGCTATTGCCCAAATGAATAAATCACGTGGCTATTTGAAAGACTGCATTAAAGTTTATTCCAGTAAAGAAATGGGCTTTAAATAATTTTTAATTCTCTGAGAATGCTAAATTTAAGAGGATGCCAAATATAATGGTTGCTTAAGGATCCAACTGCCACACACGTCTCTGACCTCATTATTGTCAGTTCATTGCTTCCCTATAATTCTTGATCCAAAGCAGTATCATTCCTCCAAATTAAAATGCAAAAATGTGTTTCTCAGCAGTGCTTGGCAGAAGAGGGAGAGCTGCAATAGCAGCTTCAGTTCTGGATATTGCCACTTGATGGCACCTTAGTGCAAAACAGGAAAAGAGCAAGCCCACTGAAGTCTACATACCATTAGTCAGCTTGTAAAGAAGCCCTGGGGACACATCACTCTCTGCTCCTGCAAACTCCATGTTCTGGGGCAGGTTCAACCAGGGCCCATACGTTGCTTCAAACAAAGAAAGTCCCACAAAGGGACAGCAGACAAAATACATTTTCAAGCCAGCACTAAGTCAGTTGATTCTCGTAGTGTAAAGTCCTGTGGCTAAACTAACTATTTTTGTTGTACTCTTCAAAGCACTTTCACTACAAAGGGAAAGCACTGCTGTGCTTACCCCAGCTGCCCTTCACTTATGTGCTATACTTGGAATACTTTCTACCCAGTAGCTACAATGGTTAAAAATATATACTCAAACCTCATTAAGTAGAAGCCTGTTATAGTACAGAAAGGTGTGCTGTATTGCTTAGTGGTTTATACAGAGCAAGTGCCAGGAAATACTCTATTTGCAAAAAGCATTATAATTCAAAATTGCCAAGATTTTCTATCACATTTCTCTCACACTTCCTAAATCCACATATAGATCTTCTTTTGAAGTCAGTGGGAATTACACTGTGGCATATTTATAAAATATGGGCAAAAGTATGAATAATTATTAAACTGCTTAGGCCCTAAAATCTAATTTTATGTCATTTCTGCCCAACTTTTGAATTCTTCCTAAAATACATTAAGATGCTAATGCAATGTTGGCTTTTTTTTTCTGACTGAGTTACTTTTTACTTAGCATTTTGGCACCTATGTCCTCTACAATCACGTTTTTCAGTATTATATGAAGCAAAGGTATCAACACCCTAATTGCCTTACAAAAAAAAAAAAGAAATGTACTACAAAATAGCAAGAGATCCAGAAATAGGGAATCATCTTTCAAACTTCTATATTCTGGATTAGCCCCAGAAATCTCTGTTTGCTAGGGCTGGCACCTAGAAACTTGGGGTCCAGTCCCAACACTCCCACTGACTGACTAGGCCTCAGATTCATCACCTGTGAAATGATTATCATGAAGGTATACTATAGGAGTCAAGGAAAAAGAAAGAATTGGCTTCTTCAATCTAACTTAAGCTTATGCTTAGTTTCTCTGCCTTTCTAACACAGAAGCAAATGTCCTGCACAATTTCCCCAGACCACACCCTTGTGGGAGGAAACAGCCACATCATAAGAGCAGAGTGCCCTTTATTAAGTCCTCATGGCTCAGAAACAAAGATGATTTAAATATGGCTAAATCTTCCATCAGTAGAAACAACTGGTCTTTCAAAAATAAAGATGATGCTCTAGCTGGTTTGGCTCCATTGAAAGAGCATCAGCCTGTGGACTGAAGGATCCCAGATTTGATTCTGGCCAAAACATGTACCTTGGTTGCAGGCTGGATCCCTAGACCTGGTTGGGACATGTGCAAAGGCAACCAATTCATGTGTCTCTCTCACAGACATTTCTCTCTCTCTGTCTCTCTCTCTCTCCTTACCAATCTCTCCAAAAATCAGTAGAAAAATATCTTCAGGTGAGGATTAAAAAAAAAAAAGGATGATATTAAAAATGTATCATTTCATTTTTCAGACACTCCTTTTTAATCTGGTCAGGGGGCGAAGCAGGAGTGACGAGTGAAAGATAGCCAAGTATATCATAATATGCCAAGTTGATTCCCTGAAGTGAGTGAGAAGACCAATCTGAATAAGTAGAATATAGCTACAAAACAAATCAACCAAACATGACCAAAACAGCCTGGACTTGTGTCCTCCTTTTATGCCGCAGTAATTCATGTAGACACATTCCCCAAGTTATAGAAGAGTTCATGTGTGAATTAGTTGTTTGGAACTTTAAACACATTTTCCCATGAAAACAAAGTTCTTTATACATCTTGGCAAGCTGCCCAGGGTAGCCGTTTAAAAAGGTTTAGTTAACCCATAATGGAACAAGAACCTCATACAAAGTATAACAGTGATTCTGTGGGAAATGTATTCAGAATTTCAACCTGGGGTACTGGGAACACATCTCCCCAAATAGGATAGGCAGTGGGAACTGGTTCCTTCAATCTGTTACAGGATGGAGGAAAAGAGAAGAGGGCAGGATCATTTAGGATGCAACAATAGGGTGGATGAGAGAGAGAAGTGATGTGGCCAGAGAAGAATTTACCATAGAACTGACGGAGTTCAGGACATGCAACCTCAAAATATGGCACCTTAGCATACTGAATAATTTAAGCTGAAGGTATTGCCCATGTATACATGAGGTATACATGCTCATAAACTTCTATTTGTTTTCCTCTCAATCTTTTATTCCAGGGCTCTCAGCAGAAAACTCAGGAAAGAGTGAAAATGATTTTTTCCTCTCCTACTAATCACAATTAGTTGAAAGTTCTGTCTCTTCACTCCTACAGCATATTATACTTCCCCTCTTCTCAGATGACACTAGACTGGGCTGAAGGAAAGTTGATTTAAAAACACATTTGCTTTGAGTTTAATGGGAAATACCGATGTGTTCATTGTAATTTCTGAATAGAGTGGTTATAGGCTATCTTATATAAGGATACGAAAAGGGTACAGAACAGGCTCCTCAAGGTGTGCTATTTTGGTATGTGGATTATCTTGTGCTGAAAGCAATAAAGACCTTGTAGGCCTAAGAAAAATTTTTATCTCCCCCTTAAATTAGGGATCTTGCCCATAATAACCGTTGTTATCACAGAAATAAGTGTTTATGACCTATCTCTAAATCAGGGTAAACTTCTAACTACTGAATATCTGAACAACCTTCCTCCCCTCTGAAGCCCCAAGGTGACTTACCTCATCCCTAGCTCAGAATGCCATTTATAGCTCATTTTAACTTTCTGCCTCTGAACCTCTCATATATGTGGAGTCTTGGACTCTCTCATGTACATGGGGTTCATACACACACACACACACACACACACACACACACAGACACTAGAGGCCCGGCGCATAGATTCATGTACTGGTGGGGTCTCTTGGCCTGGCCTGCAGGGATCGGGCCAAAACTGGCAGTCCAACATCCCCCAAAGGGTCCCAGAGTGTGAGAAGGCACTCTCTAAAGTTGCTGTTGCTTGACAGCTCCTGTGTTGAGGGTCTTTGCCCTGGTTGTCAGTGCATGTCATAGCTAGCAACCGATTTGGTTAGTCAGCTGGTTGCTTAGGCATATATATATATATATATATATATATATATATATATATGTAAAATTAAACTTGATTATTTTCTCTTGCTAATCTGTCTCATGTCGATTTATCAGATCAGCCAAAAGAACTTAGAAGGGTAGAGGAAAGTCTCTTTCTCTGCATAATGGCTTTTAGGAATATTCCTACTTCCCGCTAATATGTCCACACAAATATATTGCTGGGGCTCCTCTCAGGGCCCAAAGCTTAAGCTTCATTGGCTATGCAGGAGAGGGAAAATATCTTTTTCCTCTACCCTTTAAAGTTTCTGGCTTAGGCCCTGTAAAAAATGACAACACAGTAAGGCATTATGAAATTTTATTATGATATGATTGAGGACCATTGTACCTAGCCCCAGTCTGTAGAAAGTCCTTACAATTAAAAGACATCACAAATCTAAACCTAAGTCAGCTTGCATTTATGGGAAATGCATCGCTGCCAAGGAAACATAAAAGCAATCATAATCCTCCAATTCAGCTTTCACTAGCTTACCCTATCTTAGAAAGTAGGACCCCTCAGCCTCAACAATCACTGACCTCCTCACCAATCACTCCATGTTTCCATTTTGCCTTCCTAACTTCTATAAAATATGCCCTTGTCCAAAATCCCTGGGGAAAAGTGCCCCACTGCTCATGAGGCACTGACTTCCCCCAATGCATGGACTGCCTTCCCTTGAATAAAAGAACATCCAACTGATTACTAAATTGTATTACTTTTGCTCTTTGACACCACTACAGGGAAGACATCAACAACAAATTAGTTAATGAGGGTTGTCAGTTAAAATGCAAAGGTATGTTAGGTTTATTCACTGTAGGACAAACTTCAAATGCCTCAAAATCTGTAGCTCATATATTAAAAAAATTTTAAAGATGTTTTTCCAAATTTGACAGTCTTAAATTTTACATGACATGAACATAAAGAGTTGTACAGTGGAATGGAAAGGAGTAGAGTTTGTAAATGATTACCAGATTTTGGTTCAAGGTAAATCACAGTTAACTAACATTAGGAATCTACAGGAAGTCAGGGTGATAAGTTAGTCTTGTTTTGCTCAAGTTGAGTTTCAGATACAAAGGGGACATTGGTAGAGAAGTTGGGGTTATAAACATAAATCTGCAAGTTACCAAAATATATAGAACTGGGAGTGGATGAGCTAATCCTGGGAGATAGGAATGATGGAGTGGGACACAGGGAAAAGAGTAACAGGAAAAAAGGGGGAGGGCAGGCTTTAAAAATGACAATAACTGGTCAAAAGGTGAGAGGAAAATTATAGGAGCCTGGTGTCCCTGAAACCATGGGAAAAGTGAGTATCAAGAAGGTGGTCAATGGTGCCATTTACTTCAGAGTTCAAATTGTAAGAACTGAAAAGGCCCTAGCCGGTTTGGTTCAGTAGCTAGAATGGCAGCAGACTGAGGGGTCCTAAGTTCAATTCTGGTCAAGGTTACATGCCAGGGTTGTGGGCTAGAGCCCCAGTAGCGGATATGCAGGAGGCAGCCAATCAATGATTCTCTCTTATTGATGTTTCCATCTCTCTCTCCCCCTCCCTTCCTCTCTGAAATCAATAAAATATATCCTATATAATAGAGGTAATATGCAAATGGTCGTTACACTGATGGTAACAACCAATCAGCAGGAGGGCAGGGCAGTGAGCTACCAGCAAGGGAAAGCTACACGAGGGCAGGGCAGTGGGCGGAGAGCTACAGATGGTGAGCTATAGTGCGGTGGAGAAGTAGGAGCAAGAGTGGGCAGGGAGGCCAGCTGAGGCAAGCAGCAGCAAGCTACTGTGCAGGGCCACTAATATATGAAGAAAGAACTGAAAAGTATCATTGCGTTGGTGACTTAGTCAGCTATGACCCCATGAGAACAGCTGCAGCTGAATGGCAAGGCTGGAAGCTAATTATGGTGCATTGAGAAGTAAATTACTTCTATACTTCACAAGATAGGTAGCCTGCCACCTAGAAAACTAATCTGCAAAACACAAATTTCCAGGAAAAAGTTTTCTATTAATTCATTTAGCTGAGTCCTCCTGCAGCTCCTAGAAGAGCATTCCAGGGGTAGAGGCCAGATTCATTCGCATCACACTGGCCAGACCAGATCCTCCACTCTCCCTCTCCTCCTCTTCCAAATCCCACAATTTCTTTCAGCAAGTAAAATGCAAAAATTTCTTTCTCCTCCCCATTACCCCTCAACTATACAACCTAGTCAAGTGCAAATGAAAACCCAAAGACCACAGGGGTGGTGCAAATAGAGAGGGGAGAAACAAGTGGATGGTGGGGTGAGTAACAGGCAGGTGAAGGTATCTGAAAGAAGAAAGCTATTAAAATTACCGATATAAGCATATCAGGGAAGAGGGGTAAATCCAGTGTTTTTAAGTTTGAGTGTGTCTAATTCTATAAACAGAATTAATCAGATACCTGATTTAACCTTACTTGACAAAATATGACTGTCATGAAGCCTGATGTCAAAAGGAAACAATGAAAAGCATTCCTAAATTCACTGCATTGAGTTTAAGGTACATAAAATTTAAAAGTGAAACTTATTTTGTGGAGGAGGAATGGTTCAATTTCTAACACTTTCTAATACTTCCATCTAACAGAGTAAAGCACAACTTTCCCAATAAGAGATGAATTACAGGCAGAGCATGAAATATTCAAGATGGAACCTGACACTACTAATAAATATAATCAGACTGTTTTAAAAATTATCTAGTGTTGCCCAAGCCAGTTTGGCTCAGTAGATAGAGCATCAAGCTGCGGACTGAAGGGTTCCAGGTTCGATTCCGGTCAGGGGCACAGGCCTGGATTGTGGACTTGATCCCCAGCAGGGTTCGTGCAAAAGGCAGCAAATCAACAATTCTCTCTCATCACTGATGTTTCTATCTCTTTCTCTCTCCCCTTCCTCTCTGAAATCAATAAAAAATATATTTAAAAAATATATCTAGTGTTAGCACTTTTTAAAAAATGTGTATTCACTTTAAGATTCCTAAATTATCTATATGTTCCTACTGAATAAATCATGAAGAAACTATGATGGGCAGGTAAGAAGGAAATCATTTCACCTGACATTTTCTAGTGATAGCAAAGTGTAGGCAAAAAGGACATTTTATATGACATTAATATTAAGTTATACTCTTGGTTCACTGATGCTCAGTTTTTGCAAAAATTATATAACCTAAAGGAAAAGGTAAACACCATCGAACTCTTAGAAAGCACTTTCTTAATTTCAAAATGCTGTTTGTCATTACTCCCAAGGTGCTGATGGGTGTTTTTATCACTGCTAGGTTTTGTTTTTTAATTAACTGGTTAGAAAAACAGACTTTACACACAATAAAATGTACAGATAATGTATTATAGAATTGTACCCCTGAAACCTATATAATTTAATTAACCAATGTCACCCTAATAAATTCAATAAAAATAATAATTAAAATAAAAACAGACTTTAAGTCCTTAATAACAAACACTGACCTGCTTTGTGAAAATAAAGAGTGTCTTAATGCTGCTAGCTAACAGAAAAAGAATTATTGCTTAGAGAAGCCATTTTGGACACTGGAACCTCTGGGTTTATGTATAGTAAAATTCCACTCTGGTAGTAATTTCTTCATGTAGAAGTATTTTTTCACAGTATTTTAAGGTTCTTAATTAACTCTCTCATGTGTTTCCCACAAATAAGAAGTTGGACAGGTAGGCCATTATTTCCACCTATGTATAATAATTTCCATAACCTAAAATTTCTTAGAGCATCAGGGCCCACCTCTCACTGCCATTTGGAACAGAGGCATCCTAGGTCACCATGCACGTGGGAATGTGACAGAAGTCTATGATGTGAGCTAGTGAGGCTCTTCACAATGGATACACTCCATTTTGGTTAACATGTAACTAAATCAGTGAACAGACCCAACTCACTATAATATAAAATCACCTTACAGGGGATAAAACTTTCTACTGCTCACAGCTCGCCTAACAACCTACACTGTCCTACAGTCAGAACCTTGGGGGAAAGTGCGAAGAGACCATAGATAGCATGCATGTTGTTGTCTGATTAGTTAGCAGCAGAGAATAGAACCCAATGCTCTACTTCCCCAGTTCCAAACCATTATTGTTCAAATAAAAGATAACATACAATTACCCAAAAAACCAACAATAAAATGGGGGCATACATCTGTGTCTCTGAGAAGAGAGAGCTAGACCTGTTTTTAAACTGTTTCCTTCAGGGTACTAAATAAAAGTATACCTGGAGAGCCCTGAAATGGTGAAAGGAATGACAGACCTTTAACCACGGTCATGTGGGCACAGAAAGTATAATGCTTGTAAGGAAAAACAAAACAACAAAGCATCAGTGTCAATGCAGAGCCTACAACAATAATAAAGGCCTAAAATCTTGAATAAGACTTTTGCAAGGTTATTAACTATGACATGTTATTAGAAAAATCTATGTGGTCAAGCTAATTTAATTTAACTGAAGGGTTGAGCCAAAATGGCAACTTCAAGAAAGATAAGCCTCAAAGCTTAAAAAATAAACATGGTTGACCTTTAGAATAAATATTTGCTTTGAATTCTACGATAAAGGGTAGCACCTCATTAGATGAATAGCCTTCATACGGCTTTCAGGAATACAGCTTTTATTAAATCCAGTGCTCTGTAACTCAACACATTAAATGTAAAAGTGCAATGTTTCACAACAGGAGTATGAAATGGCACAGACTTCAGTTATTTTATCTGCACAATACTTAGCAATCAAAAGCTAAGTTATTGTAATTTATTAAAATTTGACCTATAGCTCTCTCCCTCATCACAACCACTAAATGGTTTTTAGTACCTAGTTTTCCCTATGATACTAACTTTCTAAAATTCAAAGAATATAATCTCATTGTTAATAATAGTAGCCACTATTTGAGTGCCTCCCATGTGTCACAACGTGTGCCACTAGTTTTAGTTGTATTATCTCATTAAAAACAAACTCACGGAGAAGTGACCAAGTGGGCCACCCAGTTAGAAGCAGCAGACTCTGAATCTGAACTCAAGTTCATCAAAGATATTTCTACTCACTATTGTTGCTAAACAAGCATTACATTCAAGGCCTTGAAGCACCAGAATTAACCTAAAGAATACCAAGCATTGAGCCTAAGAGACCTCAAAATTATTCAGCAGTGTTTTGCATTCTCGTTTTATCTGCTTTTCACAGATATTCACAAGTATGAGAGAGCAACTCTTAGGAGAGGTAGGAAAAAAATTGCCGCACCTTTCTTTAGAAATTATATAAAGTGATTCTTAACTCTTTTAGGAATCTGATAAAAGCCACAGACCTTCTTCTCTGAGAGTCACATAAAATTTTGCATTATTTTGGAAGGTTCTGAGTCCTAAAGTCCACCTATACATTTCAATTTTAAAATTGCATTTGATTGGACTAAGAATCAATAGAATAAAGTTAAAGTGCAAAATGACACAAATAGACTTTGTTGGAAATTGTTTTAAATGTCACACAACTCTGCTCATGTAAGTAAGTGATCCTAGTTTTAATGCTTCTGATAATCTATGGCAAAAACCTTACAAAAGGAAAGGGAGAAGGTTTAGATGCCACCGTTGATACTTACCGTTTTCCTGCACAATTTTCTTCATTCAAGCCGCCAACCTTGTTTATGGCAGACCAGGCTGTGAGAGCCACATATGGCAAAGAGGCAGCTTGAGTATGAGTGAGTGACTTGGGCTTGTGAGAGACCTAGATTTGAAGACAACAGTAAAAAAATAAGCGATGACTTACAAACTTGTGAATGCAATTAAATACATTTACTTTCACAGGAATCCAACCATTCTCATAGATAAGTCTATAATATTCTGCCAGGTTCAGTATTTATTACAGACCCTACTTTAAGATTATCCCTAAGATTAACCTGCCCTCCTGGGTCAGAGGCTCAGTAATGTTTTACAGGCTACATTATCAGATATAACTGCTTAATTAAATAATCCCACTAGTCCTGATTATACATAGAAATAAATCCAAATAAACCTTGAGTCCTCATAAACACATTGTAATTTGCTCTTTTTTTTTTTTTTTTTAGATCAGTTGTTTCCTTTACTTCCATTTACTGGAAGGTAATCTTTCCAGACTTTTTCTAATCTTAGGATATCCCTTCTTCCCTCCCTTCTGTAGCCAATTTCCGCAATGTTAACCCTTTCTCTCTGTTCAAATTGTCAGACTTCCTGACTGTATTTGATTAGACTCCTGTTTTTAAGGTTACTAGAAACAGTTTGATACTTCCATGCTTCTGTTTATAATTAATCGGTACACTCCATTCGGTATATTTGGTTTCCACTACTTACACTGGGTAAAACCAAGAAACACAGCAGTGTTTCTAGATCTCACTCCAAATCCCCTGCTCCACAAGACAAAGATACCACTTTGGCAGGCAGTGTTACTAAATGACATCAAATACTGTTCTAATCTTTCAAAAATTCCTATTCTCTATCTTAGCTCTTTTAAACCTACCCATTAAACATGAACCTGATCTGGAAAAAACCCACAATTATTTCAGAGATATTTGTCAGTCTTTGTTTATGCTTTCTAATGGCATTTCAGCACAGAACTGGCGAATTACCTCATTCCCACTGACTACAACAAACTCTGAGAGAGTGCCTTGTTTCCAGGGAGGAACTGCAGCCCAGACCTGAAACACACACACAACTTCATTAGAAACAAATCTTTTTTAACCAAAGCTAAGCAAGAGGGTGGTCCCCAATACATACTCCACCCAATGAAAAAAGCACAAGTCAGCAATACAACCACCAAAAGTTATTTTTACACGATATAAAAGTAATATTTAGTATGCTTCTGCACTTGATGTCAAGCCACATGGAAGCAGATGCCAGTAAATCCTGCTGTATTTGCTGACTACATATGTTAGAATACCGCCAAGAGCACAGTCTCTGGGGCATGAATCCTGGCTCAACCACTTGCCAGCCGTGGAACTTCCGTGTAGCTGTACAGCTTGGTTTCCCAATCTGTAAAGTAGGCCTAACTGTACTTACTTCATAGAGATTAAAGAATTATTTTATGAAAAGCAACCAGATCAGTGTTAGCTATTATTATGAACTCACTTTAATTTCTTGGTATAAAAATTCAAAGTGACAAGTGACAGGTGATTATACTAAACTTCAGCTATTTTAAAACCACCTAGTTTATAAAGTAGAAAATTGTCACTTAAAGATTCTTTCAATAAAAAGAAAAACAGCCCCAATCGTACAAAAAGTTCTGCAATTCTTAAGCACTAGATTTAGAACACTTGAGTGCAGTCAAGCTATTCTGCCAGAACCAAAGATAACAGAGGCAGGAAAATAAGGGTTCCAGCCAAAGCTCAGTGTATTTGTTGGAAAGAAGAGGAAAGGTCACTGATATGGAATATACTTCTAAACGAAGCAGAATGAAATTTGTATATTTAGAAAAGGAATGGCAGTATTCTATAACTCACCTCATCTCCAGGCTTGAAATACCTCACATCAAGTCCACATTCCATCACCACACCAGAGACATCCCGACCCAGAGTCAGGGGGAATTCTTCTCCTTTGATTTTAATATGTAAAGGGTCACGTTTCATATTTAAAGCTGCAGCTCCATAACCACCTATAAAATACAGTTTTATCTGTTTCTTCCAAAAGAATGGCATGATTTAAAAACTACTACAGGGTATAGGCCAGGTACAATTCTAGATACTCTGGATGTAGATTATAAGTTAATAAAATTTATAATTTTGTTTTGCCTCCACACAAGAAATCATAAAAACAATGCATGCTGAAGGGATTGGGAGGCAGACATGGCTAAAGGGGGATAAATGGTGATCAAAGGAGACTTGACTTGGGGTGGTGAACACAATACAATACACAGATGATGTTTTATAGAACTGAACACCTGAACCCTATATAATTTTATTAACCAATGTCACCCAATAAATTCAATAAAAAAGAAACAAAACAATGAGTGCTGTTCCTTTCAAAGAAAATTACTTGGAAAATTATAATCACTTTTTAAACTAAAGCTATCATTGCTCAAAATGTTTAAAATACAATTTCAAAACTGCCTTCAGTACTTTCAGTATTTTGTCTTATATTTTAGTTTGTTCTTTTAAGATAGTTTCTTTAATTGCTTCATTCATAAACTTTTTAAACAACAAAGTTGTTTGGAGCCCAGTCTATTGAAGAAGAGAAACACTAAAACTATTTAGAGTTAATAAACCAATAAATAAGGCATAGTTATATTTACACTGACATTAGTCTATAAGTAATGGCCCCTACCTCCCAAAAAGTGTTTGCAGAACACTATGGATTAAGTCCATAGATTGATTCTCCAGTAAAAAAGAATCACTCATCTGCACCTGTTCTAATAAGTTAAATCAAGTTAATTGCTTTATTATACATATCCAATTATTTTTAAGAACATTTACGTGAATATCAGCTAAGTATAGCTGAAAACATTCTGGTCATATTTTTGGTTCAAATAAGTTAGCTACTCCATCTACAATAATCCTAATATATAAAATGGCCTAGCTGGTGTGGCTCAGAGGTTGAGCATCAAGCTATGATCCAGGAGATCATGGTTCAATTCCCAGGCAGGGCACGTCTGGGTTACGGGCTCGATCCCCAGTAGGGGATGTGCAGGAGGCAGCCAATTAATGATTCTCCTTTATCATTGATGTCTCTCTCTCTCCCTGTCCCCCCTTTCATCTCTGAAACCAATTAAAAAAAAATATATATATATATATATATATATATATATTTCCAAGACACAAAAGTATCTGTAATTGTCTCTCTACTTGGTATCTTTTTAAGGGTATGTCATGAAGTTCTCCAAGATAAGCACCCCACTTACCTTTTAGTGTCATGTACCACAATTTAAGTTACAGAATCACTAAACCAGTCTATAGGTCTCCTTTCCCCTGACTGGCTCTCAGGAGTAGTATACATTATGTGACCTTGATAGGAGCAGTTGCTGTGGTGTGGAGATACAGAGAATGGGAAGGAGACAGTGAGAGGTGCAACTGAGGATGGAGAGAGGATTTTTTAGTGTGCCTCCTTCCTCCTCTCCCCACTTTAAGAGGGGAGAAGAGGCAGTCTGTATGCTAGTGGGAATGACCCAGTATAAAAGAAAAGATTAAAGACGCAGGAGATAATTGCTGAAACAATGCCCCAGAATAGCTGAGAGGTAGAACCTAGAACCCAAGTGGGGGGCTGGCCTTACAACAATGACAACCTATAAAGTAGGAGGGAATGTAGGAGATACAGGGAGAGATGCTATCAGGTGGGTAGCTTGCAGAGCTGTTTTTCTAATTAAAGACATATGGGAGAAAGTGTTTGAAAGTTGGGATAGTCCCAGAAAATCTAAGCCATCATGCCAGTATTACACATTTGTCATCTAGCTAGTTAGGTGTGCACTCTATCAGGAAAAGCAAGGAAAAAAATCTTCACATGTAATACAAAAGTCATGTTTTACTCCTATCTTACATTCCATTTCCACCATTAAAACACATTTAAAAAATTATTTACTGAAATGCCTATGTGGTTTGAGCAACAGAAGTAGGCATAGCCATATCAAATATTAGCTGCTGTTTCAGAGCTGCAAAAAGGCTTCAGTCCTCTCTGAGGTACACACACCTGCAGGGCAGTTAGTTTTATTGGTCACTGTGATATGCCAATTGGTCAGCTGAATAGCCCCAGCTCACAAGTATTAACTAACCAAATCAAAAATGTAGCTGGTAGTTAGTAACTGAGAACCTGCTTGATGACAAATGGGGGCCCTTAGGAGCTTCATCCCACTGTTAGAGGTGGCCAGTTTGATTGGGTCAGAGTTAGAATAATTTGGAAAATCATAAATCTGTCATCAGTTTCAAAGCTTTAATTCCACCTAAAGAAACCAAACTGTTGGTATGATGTTGTTGGCTGTATTTTTTATTTCAAAATTATTGTATGTTCACTGCAGCATTCCTAGTAATGGCCAAGATACAGAAGCAACCTAGCTGTCCATCAACAGATGAACAGATAATGAAGATGTGAGATATACATACACAATGAAATAGTATCCAGCAGAAAAAAAAAAATGAAATCTTGCCATCTGAAACAACATGGATGGATTGAGGGTATTAGGCTAAGTGAAACAATTCAGACAGAGAAAGGCAAATACTATATGATTTCACTTAAGATGTGGAATCTAAAAAAACAAATGAATAAACAAAACAGGAACAGACACAGAAATATGGAGAACAAGTTGATGGTTACCACAGGGGTGGGGAATGGGAATAAAATATTATTAAATGAAATAAATTTATTTAGCCATTTATATAAGTTATGATTTTATGTCCAACAATAATGGCCATCTCCAGGAAAACAGCCTACTTTCATCTTTCAAAAGAAAATAGCATGTCTTTGCTTTCTTGTCAAGAAAAACTGCTTCCTATAGTTTACAAGCTTCTAGTTATTATTTCCCCAAGCTACTATTTCAGATACCTTCTGCAATAGCAATTGCACATTCTCAAAAAAGAATCCATGAGCAGGAAATAGAGTAACTTGCAAATAATATTACCCATTCAAATCATAAACTAAGATGTCTAAAGAATACTATATAAAAGGAAAATGTTACAATATTTTATTATTAAATAGCAGTAAAGAAAGTCCAGATCCAGTCATCCTACTGAAATTGAAATGTACACAATACAAATTATGCATGTGCATTCAAAGAAATGAAAGTTAGCAGTTCTAAAAGAAGACAAATGTAAAATATGCTCATGGATAAAATACTGCTAATTTTAGTTTATAATCTTAAAGTGAAAATGAAAAATGCCATAAAATAATGGCTGCATGGCAACCACATATGTGAAGTACTGTACTTAAACAGGTAGTAGTTAACAGAGTATACAATCTATCTTCAAAATTTATACTCATTGATCAATGGGTGTAAACACTTACCACTGGATGTAAAAGAACCACTTAAAGACATATCCTATAAAAATTAAATTATCTTCACACCCAGTGTAAATGGAATAAAACAATATGTTCACATAGTGGTAGCAATTATGTCACAGTGAACAATAAAAATACAGTAAGTGCTGACTTAAAATCATGGATACATTGTGACAGACTGAATAGAGAAATACATATGAAGATCCAGTTATCTTATTCTAGTTTCTAACAAGGGAGATATATTCATAGCTATAACTCACATAAACAAAAGCCAAATCATTATTAGGCATGTAAAGAGATCTTAAGGACACAAAATTTGAAAATTGCTATTCTACTCTATCACACAACTCCTAGAAACAAAAAGGAAAAAATTAAAGAAGTCAAAGTCTCAACTTCTTTCATATTTCTCTCTAAATTCCACAAAATGATTCATCCTAATTTAATCTTAATTTTGTTGTTAGATATATACATATATGAAAGAAATTTAATTCATCACGCATTGTTCACATACAGGATAGGGCAAAAGTAGGTTTAAGTTGTTCGTATAGAAAATAACACATTAATTAATAAATAATAAAAGAATAAACTGTATTTCACATACAACTGTAAACCTACTTTGATCCCACCCTGCACAATTGTTATTGAGGCAATCTGATGAGTAGAACTGTAGGTCTACATAGAGGCCTTCAAAACACAGACACGTGATAAAATTATAACTCACATGGAAGCTTGTTTAGAACACTGAGGTTAACTGACCAATCATCCCAGATTTTTTTTTTTACTTTTTCAGAAGACATAAATAAGTTCCCATAAGCAATATTTTTGTCATTACTCTCCAAAATTAATGTAATTCACAAATAGCAATTAATTTTTTCAGCACTATAATTACATAGCATATTTTTAAAGAATCAATAGTGCTCTTCAATCTTTGTCAGCACATACCAGAAAAAATTAAGATACAGTAATATTGTTCCCACTTAGGATAACAGAAAAGTGAATTTTAACTGCTGAGGCCAAATGCAACAGCAAAAAGGAGGAAAGTACTGGCAAGGATGGAATTTCTGAAGAAATAAAGGTAGTTGTGAACAGTGAGAGAGCAAATAAGTATTACAAAAATGCAAATTCTGAATTGATGTGAATACATAACCATACCTCTAAAAACCTGTGATAGACCTCAGAATATCACAAAATTCCCAGGAGACGATACCATATAGCTAGTGTGGACACAACTCTCAAGTCCCAATTTACATTTTAAGGAAGCCTGGAAGCAAATCGAACTTACATTTTGTAAAAGATTAAAGTATACCGTGGGCATTGCAATTTCAAAATTTTGGGATCTGCTGACATACTGTCAAAAACCTAAACAATTCATTTGTGTTAACCAAAGAAGTGTAGTAAAATAACAACTGATCTTTTAAAATTACTGAACCCTGATGAAATTCTCTTAAGAAAAATAAAAAAATGTAATAACGAAGGATGTCTTTTAAACTTACTTCTCATATTAACATCTATAGGATTGACACTTGCAGCATGCACTTTGATAATGACTTCATTTGGATAGTGTATGATAGGCATCATCATGTTCTGAGTAAACCGAAGCACTTCATTCTTCCCATATTTATCTATCACCCAAGCGGGCATGACCGTGCTCCTCCGAGAGGAAGTACTAATCTTTCTAACTGAAAGCTTCTGTATAACGTGGCTTCTCCAGAAGCAAACCGTAGTACATGCCTTTCTTCTAAGCACACAAGTCTTCAGAAATTCCATCGTGAACATGTGGTTGAGTTGCGTGCCCGAATTAAAGTGCACCCAAATTGGATTGACCTGTCACCCCTGAAATAGGCCAAACACACGGAGGGTTCAAAATATGAAGTTAGCCTAGTGGAGCCAATGAAGGAAGGAGAATGTGGAATTAGATGGCTCTTCGCACATAAAATGCTCCAATTAACGTTCCAGTCAGTATTCTGTCCATGCTCTTCCCCGCTCGACCCCCTCCCCTTAAAAACAGATCAAAATCAAAACCCTTAGAACTCTGCCCCGTCTCGGGAGCACTCGGCGGGACCGCAGGACTCTGCTCGCGAACCCGATGCCACAGAGACCCAGATGCTTCCAAATCCCCACCGCGACCCCAGCCCGGAGTCTCCTTCTTTCCACTCCTCCTCCGCCGTCTCGGGACGTTCGCCTTGCGGCGCCAACCAATCGTGTGCAAAGATCATTTCCTCGGGCTGCAATCCGACCAATGGGAGTACTCGGTGTTGAGAGGTCAAGAGACGATAAAGATGGCTGCGCCCATGTAACCCGTAGCAGTTGTTGACCTTTTTTTTTTTCTTCTGTCACTTGGCCCCTGTGGTGGCAGGCTGGACATGAAGACTATGCTGGGCCGGACCCTCCGAGAAGTGAGTGGAATTGGCTGCTGAGGGCCCAGGAAGGGCGGCCAGATTCGTGGAGTCCATGGGCACGGAGTCCCCGGGCCTGGCCACGCATCTGGGTCAGCCCCGCCGCCTCCTTCCCTGGAACTAGGGTGGGGATTCGTACCTGTGGGTTCTGCGGCTGCACTCTCCACATGGGTTCTGGAGTTAGAACCTTAGCAGGGGAGCTTCTATACCGCGGAGCTGTGGGGTGGGAGTGAACTCGGGCTTTTCAACTAAACGTTTGCTGAGGCTGGGGCGCTGCCAGAAGAGGGGGGATTGCGCTGGTTCCCCCTCCCCCCAGTGTCTCTTCTGCCCCCGACCACTCATTTGATGCAGTTCTAAGGAGCTCAGCAACTCTATCCCTTGCAAAAGCCAAACTAACGATCCCCTTTTCTCCCCCTCCCTTGATATATCATTCTTTAGGCTTTAACTATCACTAAAATACCAATGATTCCTTTATCCTTGTCCCTGTTTCCTGGCCTTCCTTTTGTAACTCTAGGCTGTATTTGTGAGTGTCTTCTGGACATCTCTAACAAATGTCCCCATAAGCACCTCAAACCCAGTTTAACCAAAGTCGACTTACTTGTAACAGGATCCCCTTACCTCTCAATCTCCATGTTTAGAAAAAAAACCCAAACCTGATTTCTGAATTCTTAATAGTCTCTTATTAATGGGACAACTTTATCCTCGTTGCCTTTAGATTCTTCTTCATCTGTAATATCCAGTAAGTCACTAACTCCTCTTAATTCTGTCTTGAAATTATGTCTACAATCTGTTTTCTTGCTTTATCCCGTTAGGGTTCTGCTTCCTGCTCTAGCTCTCTCAACCTTTAACTGTCTGCAGGCCCTCTGCTCTAAGACTTACCTCTCGCCCTTGTTAAAACTCAGCTGTTCTCCACGAAGGCAGATCTATGTGGTAAGGCCCAGAGTATATGGCTTAACAAAAGCTTCACGTAATTCTGCTGATACGTAGAGGTTGAAGACCTACCATGCCTTCTGTCTTCACCAGGAATGTCTTTTCTTCCCACCTGGCAGCCTTTTAGAAAACTAAATTATGAGAATTCTTTTAAGTCTGCAGGCTTTAAATAATAAATAGGTCTTCCCCCAAATAATTGCTGTTTTACTATTTTAATTGCATCTGGACTTTACTGTCAGTGCAGAATCCTATTCTTTAAAAAGAAAAATTGTTTTAAAATGAAATATGACTGAAAAAACATGGCCTTTTCTTTTTCTGTTCTTTTCCCATTCAGCTCCACCTTTTATGTGCCAACCCTTCCTCGTGTTGTTGAGGGAAGCATAGAGCAAAACAACATTTACGTCAAGGGGATAAAATAAAAATTAGCGGAACTGACCCAGAGGAGGATGGTTGCCTTGGCATGATCACTTTCACTTAATCACTCCTTTAACAATTATTTATTGATATTGTGTGCAAAACATTATTTGGTGGTGATTTTCCCAACCCAAAATACGTCTTTTGTCCACTCTGTATTCTCTCCACATCATTGAGTCATTGCCCCAAGTTCTACCAATTAGAGGTGAAGTTAGTACACATTCTATTTTAAATATGTGAAGATGCCTGGAAAGACATAATGATCTATTCATCCATTGTTGTAAAATATATTAGTTCAATCACATTTCTTTCCATCACACCCTAGTTGAGATTATCAATTGAAGAAAGGGGAAATTTGCTGAGGAGGAAATTAAGGGAAGGGCTCAAAACTATGGAGTTTTGAGGCAATTTGGGGGACCTAAGTGGAGGCTTAGGGCAATAGAAAAGTTCCTGGAGGAAGCACAAAAAAAGCTATAGAGACAGCAACACTTGGAGCAGTGAAGACGCCTTTGGAGGGGAAGAACGGGAAGGGGTTGGCTCCAGGGCACTTGGTATGCACTGATTGGTGGTTCAAGTCCGGGCAAGGTCAGGGGATGAAGGTCCGTTTTTCGTAGCTATTTCCTGCTGAGAGGGGGCATTCTTAGGGGTATCTACCCGAGGTCTCAAGGATTCTGGTGCTGGTCTCAAGAATTCAAGTCCAGATAGATCTCTCCCACATTCTGATTGGTGAACGCCTGCATTCTGTTCTGCAAGAAACTAGTGAAACAACACATGAGACGGGGCCATAGAGAAATATCAAAGGAATGATACCAGTGTGCCTAATGATGAGAGGAGCCATGGGGAAAGTGAGCAAAAAATGGGGTGTTTTCCATGCTGGACGAGGGTGCAGCAGCATGGTTTCCCCAAGGGACTAGTTGGTGAAGTCTCGAGAGCGATCCTTTTGAGTCACTTGGGAGGTAAAAGCTGGTCCTGAGGCTGCCACAGTGTCACTTGTCTGGTTTTGCTACTTTTCTGGGCCTGGAGCTGAAATACAACCTGGTGGTAAGGTTTTTGAGGAGGATCGGTAAGGTTTTTGAGGAGGATCGAGTTCCCCTGCTGGAGGGCTGGTCCTTGGGAGTCTTGGGGGGTAGGTCCTAGCCTGGGCAGAAACCTGTCAGTGTGTTCCCAGAGCAGTTGCCTGAGTAAGGGCACGTATAGAAGATAAGCTCAAAAGGGCTTAAAAAGGTGGGGCTCCTTGGTGTAGTCTGGATTCCCGTCAGGGCCATGGGCAGGAAGTCGGCCAGGAGCTGCGAATGTCTAGAGAGAGTTTAGTTAGATGGTCTTTAAGAAAGCCTTTGATCTTCTCATTCTACCCGATGATTGCGGGTGGTAGGGTATGTGCAGTGTAGTTACATCAGGATTAGAGAGAGGAAAATCTGAGAGTCCCATGCAAGGTTGAGTGAGGGCCTCGACGACTTCGGGGCAGGAGTACATTGCCACAGGTTGGGTGGATGCAGCGGAGAGTCAAGTGGCCAGCAGTGCAGGGCTGGGGACTGGGTTAAGGAGATGTCAGGACTCTCGAGGAACAGGAGATGGAGTTCCTGCATGCAAGAGGGGACGAGGAGAGTTAAGGATTGGTGGGACAGAAGATCCTGTAGTCTCTGGGTGGAGAAGACATGTAAGGATTGCTGGAGGCAGATCTTCTGGGCCTCCTTGCTGAGAACGCTGCATTCAGAGCCCAGAGGCAGGGTTACCATCCTCATACCTTGGGATCAAGCTGTCTGGACAGGGTGAAGGCTGGCCCTGGGGACTGGGTGAGGACCCCCATAGCCATTCCCTGTTTCTCATCAGTAAATAGTTGGAAAGGCTTAGAGATGTCCAGGAGAGGAGGGGGGCAGGGAGAGAGAGAGAGATGCCAGAAGGAGGGTATGGAGAGGAGGCCTACTGGTGTTTCTTTAGTGGCCTGGTATAGTGGGTCCTTTTACAATTCTTGTCAATAGTTAACTTTAGAACTTCTTTCTTTCAATATTTAGAAAAAGCAGGGGGAGGAGGGAACAGGCCCTGAAGCCTGTTTCCAGCCCTCTAACCACTTGAATTTAAAACTGCCACTTTTTCTTACAGATAAAGATCTAAGTTTCTTATAAGCCTGTGCCAGCAAGAATGTTGTTTTCTAGGAAGGGTGGAGCGAGGGAGCGGGCAGGGTGAGAAGGGCTGAGGCCGGAGCAGTTTTCAGAGCATTAGAGTGATTTGCCATCAATACCCATGACCGGGATCGTGGAACGGAAGAGTGGCCCAGGAAAGGAGGGCAGGACAGAGAAGGTAGCCTCCATATTGACCAGAAATGAGATCTGCTTACCCACTACGTTGAGTATTACCCTGGGCTTGGCGAGGCTGATGAGGATCATCGAGTCTGGCCATCTTCAGTCTTCAGCCAGTTGCAGTGGCGGGTCATGACCTGGAAGGGCAGGCCCTCTACACTGAGATACAGAGGGCTCGCACTTTTCCAGAGGCAGTCACTTTTCCAAGAGTCATTTTGACTGCACACCGGCAGGGCTTGTTTGGAGCCTGGGGCCGGGGCACTGCTTTGCCCAGTGGCCTTTGTTTCTGCACGTGAAGCATCCTCCAGGTGTGATTTGTCCTCTCGTTGCACCCCCATCATGCACAGTTCCCTTTGGACCTTGCACGACGGGCATCAGCCTCAGACCTACTACTACCAAGGCTTGGTTTCACAGATTCACCTTCTGTCGAAGACGGGCTTACTTTGCCTGCTCCTCACAGGCTTTAAGACCTTAAATGCTGTATTTGGATTTCAGACCTGGGTCTGAGAAGGCGTTAGGGGAGGGGGTGGCAGAGTAGGTGACTGGGCCAGAGGAGGAGAGGAAGAGTACGGCTGTGGACGGGCCACACCAGGCTGGGCCTGTGGGGGCGGGCTATGGGAGGTCTCAGTAACTGAAGAGAGGGGTTGGACTAACTGTGTCAAGATGGGGGCCCCCAAGGGAATGGCAAGCCATGTGGCCAGAGATGGGTGGGACTTGCCATTTCAAGATGGCGGCTCCCATGGCAGCTGTTCACAATACACAAGGGAAGAGCAACTCAAAACAAGCTTGGCTTCCTCCATTGCCCGGGCAACCCTAGCCTCTGCTCTTTCCAGCTCCATGGCTGCTGCCATTTCTGTTGGGATATATCTTCTATAATTGAAATTTTTTAACATTGAATGGAGGCCTAGATTGGCAAGGGCAGGCGGAAAGTTTGGCTTTCTCCGTTGCTGGGGAAACCTAAGCCTCCCTCCTGCTCTCAGTGGCTGCAGTGGCTGTTTGGAGTAGCTGGTGGGGCAGCTTGCAGGCGCTGGCTTGCGGGTGGTTCTCGCGCTGCACAGCGGTGTTGAAGGTGGCTCCTGCAGCGGCGGCAGCTGCCAGGAAGGGGGGGCCGGGAAAGGGGTGGCCACAGCGAAGGAGGAGGAGGAAGAGAGAAGGGGCAGAAAGCGGGGTAGCGGTAGCAGGAGAGGTGGAAATGAAATAGTGGCTGGGTCGAAAGAGTCAGAGACAGAAAGAGGGACTGAGAACTGGTTTGAGGGGGTTTCTCGTGAGTTAGGAGAACCTGGGCTGTGGAACAGGAGGAGCAGAGGGAGGGACAGTAGCGCAGATAGAAAAAGGCCTGGACATGTGGGAACTCGGGCCACTTCTGGTTTTCCAACAGAAATTACTGATGTCAGTGAGGATGTTAAGTCCCGCTTTTGGGTCATCTGGACCCATTCCAATTCATACTGAGGCCATGCCATGTTACAGAAGTAGCCAGATTGGTGGGGAAACACGATAGAGGTGTGCTAGGATTTTTGGTTGCCCATTCCAATTCCTGGGGTCCGGTAGCGGAGGCCTTAGGACCAGCGTCCCAGTCTTTGAGCCAAGGCTGCGAGAACGGGAAACCCCGAGGGACAGAAGAGGACGTCTCCTCTACTTCCTGGGGTCTGAACGGAGGCCAAAAGGCCGGAGAACTCAGGGGGGCAGGAACCCTTTTGCTGCCTCCCCAGATTCGGAATCCCTCCTGGAGGGACCCGGAGGGCTATGCCTGGAAGGCAATCACTGATGAGGTCTCCGGTTTATGAACAGAGATGCCGGAGAAACCGCCAGGAATTAGCATTGACTGGGACTTACCACTGACGCTGCTGAGCCGGGAGGAGGAGGCTGAGGGTCCTGCGCCAGGAGAGAAGAGTGGGGAGTGGGGGATATCCCGGACCATGAACAGTCACGGGATGCACACAGCTACTCGGGTTTTCGGCACCAGATGTAAGGTTCGAGGTGCAGGAAATGGGAGCTGGAGACCAAGACATGTTAAAGGGGAGGTTTATTATGGAGGAGGGCAGAAAGACCAGGATTAGAGGAGGGGGAGGAAAAGGAGGAGGACCGCAGCCAGACTGCCTCTTCAGACTGGAAGAGACAGCCTGTTTTCTTTTGAATCCATATTTTCTAAGCATTTCTCTTAATGGTTAGTGGTTTTTGCTTGAATTCTCCAATGATCTATTTAATAAAGATAATTTATTTAGAGCTGTAAAGTCCTGTGTTGACTTGTCTATTTCATTTTTCTTTCTCTATGGATTGCCTGTGTTACAGCTAAGCTATTCTCTGTACACAGTCTATCCTAACACATGCTTCACCCGTGCTGGACCTCTGCTTCTCCTGGCAGGATGGTTTACCTAAACCATCACTTGTTTGTTCAAGCCTGGCTTAGAAACAGTTTCTTAGCTAGGCTTGTGAATGTGGTGTCCTCCAAACCATCTTTAAGCTGGTCAAGGTGTTACCCTGGTTCACTACACTAAGTGCAGAGTTAATAGGTCCTCTTGATTTGGAATCCAAGCCTTACTTCAAAATTTATACTTAACCACTGTACCTGCCTGCATCAGTGTAATATTTGAAACTTCTGCAGACTCACCAAAGGGTTTTTGAACGTATATATTATAGGTTTCTGCCGCACTGAAACGAGGCCAAATTACTCCCACTGAGCTCTGTCAACAGTGTCTCTCCCTGATCAAGAAGACCAGGTTTCTAAATGCTTACATTACTGTGTCAGAAGAAGTGGCCTTAAAGCAAGCCGAAGAATCAGAGGAAAGATATAAGAAAGGTAAATTACTTTGAATTATACTCAGTTGTTATATCCTTAGAGAAAGAGTTTTAATTGGATGTAGCAGTCTCCATTTGGCATGTGAATCTTTTAACATAAAGCATTCCCCTTTTCAAAGAACTTGCCATGCAGTATAATAAAAAATAAGGCAATTGGATATGTGATGCTTTTTACTGTTCAACTGCAATAATTTCTAACCTGAGTTTAATTTCAGAAGAAGCATCTTTACCAAGAACTATTAGTTATTAACTAGTATTAATGTGTCATTATATCTTGAATTAGATACTTCTGTTCTTTTGGCTTTTTAACACAGGTCACTCACTTGGGGATTTAGATGGAATTCCTATTGCAGTAAAAGACAACTTTAGCACAACTGGCATTGAGACAACATGTGCATCAAACATGTTGAAAGGTAAAGTTTAACTGATCACAGCATTTATCAAAAATAAGAATTTTTCAGTTTAAATTAAAAGATAGTAAAGCACCAAGATATTCTCACGCTAACTATATCTGCAAAGAAGATACTTAGGATGGAGTATTACATTCTTTCTATTTGCTCTTTCAGAATGCAAAATTGTTCTTTAAAAGTAGGCCTGCTTAGTGGATGAATGTAATTTAGGAAGTTTTAGCAATCCTATTTAGGAAGACTCAGTAACTGATCACCACAAACACACTAAGCAACCTCTGACTCCCACTCTGCGATAACATGGGAATAGTATGAAGTGGTTGTCATTACCCATCTCTTAAGGATGGTGTGAGGATTTGTTAGCCACTACTGTCCTGTAATTTTTTATTTCTTGATTCCTGTGCCTCTTATATAACGACTAGAGGCCCAGGCATGAAATTCGTGCATGGGGTGGGGGCGGAGTTGGGGGAAGGGTCCCTCAGTCCAACCTGCACCCTCTTGCAATCTGTTTCCCCTTGAGGGATGTCGAACTGCCGGTTTAGGCCTGATCCCTGTGGGACAGCTGGCTCCTAACTGCTGGCCTGCCTGCCTGTCTGATCACCCTAAGTGCTTGCCTCCCTGCCTGATTGCCCTTAACCACCCCTGCCTCAGCCCCTGCTGCCATAGCTTCATCCAGAAGGTCGTTTGGCTGTCCAGTCTAATTAGCATTTTACGTTTTTATTATTATAGACTAGAGGCCTGGTACATGAAATTCATGCATGGGGGGTGTGTGTCCCTCAGCCCAGTCTGCACCCTCTCCAATCTGGGATCCCTCGAGGGATGTTCGACTGCCTGTTTAGGCCCTATCACAATCCAGGACTGCTGGCTCCCAACTACTTGCTTGCCTGCCTTCCTGATTGCCCCTAACCACTTCTGCCTGCCAGCCTGATCAACCCCTAACCATTCCCCTGCCAGCCTGATTGATGCGTAACTGCTCCCCTGCCAGCCTGTTTGCCCCTAACTACCCTCCCCTACAGGCCTGGTCACCCCTAACTGCCCTCCCCTGCAGGCCTGGTCACACACAACTGCTCTCCCTTGCAGGCCTGGATGCCCCACAACTGCCCTTTCCTGCAGGCCCAGTCACCACCAACTTTCCTCCTCTGCTGGCCTGGTCACCGCTAACTGCCCTCCCCTGCAGGCTTGATCACCCCCAACTGCCCTCACTTGCATGCCTGGTCCCTCCCAACTGCCCTCCCTGCTGGCCATCTTGTAGTGGCCATCTTGTGTCCACATGGGGGCAGGATCTTTGACCACATAGGGGTAGCCATCTTGTGTGTTGGAGTGATGGTCAATTTGCATATTACTCTTTTATTGGTAGGATATTTGAGTAGTATAATGTTTAGTTTTATTCTCTACAGTTTAGTAAGTCAAAAAGGAATCACATTTATCAAGATTCCTGGGTCATAGAACAGGAAATGGAAAAAGGTTATTCAGAGTACTATGTACTGACAGTAATATTCTGAGGTATGTGCCTAGGTTCCTCTGATAGGTAGACTGTTGTTAATTGTTTTTTGAATATACACTACATGGAGAGAATTTTAATTAACAATAAAAATCTATTTCTGACTGGAAATGGATAAAAATCACTGTGAAATAGCATTATCTGAGAAGAAAAAGTCAAGTACAATGAAAATATGATTTGTGATTAGTGTCATGAATTAAGTACACCTTTGTTATTCAATATTTTGCAGTACTGTTAAAGTCAGTATTTTTATGTTATAAAAATAGTGAATATAAACTGTCTGTGGAAAACATAGCATTTAGCAATAGAAAAAATTAACTTTTGGAAGAAAGTACAACCTACTAGTCAAATTAAGAAAAATTAACGCATGTCAATACAATTGCTTAATTGCAGTTTATTTATTTTTATTTTTTTTATTGTTCAGTTTATTAATTACATTGTTTCCCCTTTTTTATCCCCCTATATCTTCCCTCCACCCTGTACCTATCCCACCCTCCGCCCTCACCTCCCCCTCCCCAATGTCCTCTCCCATTGTTGCAAGATTTTTGTCCAATCTCTTGCTGTACTTCCAACAACCCTTTTCTCCCCAAGAATTGTCAGTCCATTCCCTCTCTATGTCCATGTTTCTGTTATAGTCACCAGTTTATCTTGTTCATCAGCCTATCAGTTCACTTGATTTTTATGTTCATTTGTTGATAGATGTGTATTTGTTGTTCATAATTTATATTTTTACCTTTTTCTTTTTCCTCTTCTTAAAGAATATCTTTCAGCATTTCATATAATACTGGTTTGGTGGTGATGAACTCCTTTAGCTTTTTCTTATCTGCGAAGCACTTTATCTGGCCTTCAATTCTGAATGATAGCTTTGCTGGATAGAGTAATCTTGGTTGTAGATTCTTGCTCTTTATTATTTTGAATATTTCTTGCCACTCACATCTGGCCTGCATCGTTTCTGTTGAGAAATCCGCTGACAAGCATATGGGTGCTCCCCTGTAGGTAATCAACTGTTTTTCTCTTGCTGCTTTTAATATTCTCTCTTTATCTTTTGCTCTTGGCATTTTAATTATGATATGTCTTGGTGTGGTCCTCTTACATTCCTATATTTTGGGGTTCTGTGTACTTCTTGGGCTTTTAAGTCAGTTTCTTTCACCAGGTGGGGAAAGTTTTCAGTCACTATTTCTTCAAGTAGGTTTTCATTAACTTGCTCTCTCTCTTTTTCTGGCACCCCAATAATTCGGATGTTGGCTTGCTTGAGGTTGTCCCAGAGGCCCCTTACGCTATCTTCAATGATCTGAATTCTTTTTGTTTCTTGCTTTTCCAGCTGAGTGGATTTTGCTTCTTTGTATTTCAAATCTTTGACTTGGTTCTTGTGGCCCTCTGGACTGCTTTTAGGACTTTGTGTAATATTTTTTATTTCAGTCTGTGTATGCTTGATTTCTAGTTGGTCCTTTTTTTTTTATCTGTGAGGGTCTGGTTTGTATCCTCAGAGGTCTTGTTCATTTCCCTGAGGGTCTCATTCATTTCCTTGTAAGTATCATTCATCTCCTTGTAATTCTCATTCATTTGCTGGTTGGTCTTGTTTATTTCCTGGTAATTCTCATTAAGTTGATCGGCCTTTTGTAGGAGCCTCTTGAAAAGCCTTATAACCGTGGTTTTGAACTCTATGTCTTGTCGTCTTTTCTCCTCCATTTCTTTCACACCTGATTTCTTTCCATGTCTCTGCATGGTGGCTGCTTTATGTGGTGGATATCCTCAAAGGGACAGTGGCTCAGCCTCCCCAGTTACCTGAGGTGGGTACTCTTACTGCAATCCTTTATGGGTTGTACAGTATTTTTGAATTTAAACCCAGCTTTTTGTTGTTAGCCCTAGGAGGGTTTGACCTCCAGGCCAATTGGCTGTGAAGGGAGACTGTGTTCAGGTTGGATGGGCGGAGTCTCTGGGCTGCGCTGCGGCGTCGGCGGCAGCGGCGGCTGGGTCCTATGCAGCGCTTGCGCGCTCGGGTCTGTGTTGGGTGGGGATGGCTGCAGACTCCTCCAAGAGAAAGCCGCTACTCTCTTCTCCTTGCCAGACTACTCTGCCTTTCCCCAAATGTGCCTGCACACCAAAAGTCCAGCCCAGGGCTGTAAAATAGATGGTTTCCGGAACCAGGAGACAAGTTTCCAGGGGGCAAGTCGCGGGTTTGCGCGACCCTTGGGACTAGGAGCTTCTGCCGTGCCCTGCTTCCAGGGTGCGTCCCCCGGACCTCGGACCTCGCCGGTTCTGGGGAATCTGTGCAGGGAGACTTCTCGTACCCTGGATCTCGGACCTCGCCCGGCTCGGGAAATCTGGGCCCCGTCAGAGAAATCCGGCCGGTCCCTGCTCCAGCCCCAGCCCACGCGCGCGCGACCAGGGCGGCTCCTAACCTGTTTCCATCTGAAAGGCTGCGCTCCCGCTGGTCCTGAGTCTGTGTCCCACCTCTTCTCCTATTAGTGGAGTTTACATTCAGCCAGCTTTCTGGCGATTCTGGGTGCTTGTCTGTTCTACTGTTATGTTGTAGTTCTTAAATCGTTCCGCGGGGCAGAACAATAGGTATATGCTTATGCCGCCATCTTGGTGTTCCCCCGCTTAATTGCAGTTTAAAATCTTGTTTCTTTTATATGTTTTATATGTTCACTGCTGTTGAATTTTTCCCTGTAATAAAAATTACTGAATTTTTTTTCAGGTTATGTACCACCTTATAATGCCACAGTAGTTCAGAAACTGTTGGATCAGGGAGCTCTACTAATGGGAAAAACAAACTTAGATGAGTTTGCTATGGGGTAAGTAAAATTGAAATTCTCTTCTCTTGTATTTTTTCCATCTGTCTTTAATTTCATTATGTACTTCCCTAAAAGTATTGAGGTGATTTTTTTTTAGGATTCTAATGCCAGTTTCTCATTCCCTCTGTGAGATTATGCTCTACTGTCTAAGACATAGATAGTAATATATTTTGCATTTCCCTGATGACTAATAATATTAAACATTATGTGGTTTGCCACTCATATATCTTCTTTGTTGAAGAATCTATTCAAATCTTTTGCCTCCCACCCTTCTTTTTTTTAATTGGGTTGTTTATCTTACTGAGTTGTAAGAATTCTTTCATACAGTCTGGATTCAAACCCATTATTATACAGGTGATTTGCAAATATTTTCTCTAATCTCTGGCTTGTCTTTTCATTGTTTTGGCATTTAATAAATACATAGTGAATAGATTAATCCATGGGAGTAAACTCAAACATAGGTTATTAGGACATTGCCTTGAATAGCTGATCAAAATGAATATCAGTGAGTGTGAAGTGAACATCATGTACTTCTGGATGTGATTCCTAAGAGGTACACACCATCATCTATGCAGTTGTCCTATCCTAATGTAATAATAATAAAACAAAAGACAAATCTGAAGTTAGAAACATTCTATTAAGTATAAATATCTAAAAAGTATAGGAAGGCTCTGAAAATGTTCTAGATTAAAATAAGTTAAAGAACATAAAACCTAAAACTTAGAGAAGAAAATGTAGAAGAAAATCTTTATGACCTTGAGTTAGACAAAAATTTCTTAGGACACGTAAAGTGTAATTTGTTTAAACAAAAAATTGATGGTTTGGACTTCATTAAAATTAGTAACTTCTGTACTTTGAAATATACTGTTTAAAAATGGGAAAAAAATAAAACACACAAAAAAACTATAGACTCAAAGAAAATACTTCCATTTCATATGTCTGAGAAAGATCATGCATCCAGTATATATAGACCCTTTCCCAACTCACTAAGAAAACAACTCAGTTTTTCTTTTAATGGGTAAAAGTTGTTGGCAAATAAACACATAAAAATGCATTGCATTAAGGAAATGCAAATAAAAAACACAATGAGATACTTATACATATTAGAATGGCTTAAAATGAGAATATCAAGTGCTGACAAGGATAAAGAACTATTGGATTTTTCATACATTGCTGGTAGGGAATTCAAAATGGTGTCACCATTTTATTTATTTAAATATGTTTTATTGATTTTTTACAGGGAGGAAGGGAAAGGGATAGAGTTAGAAACATCGATAAGAGGGAAACATCTATCAGCTGCCTCTGGCACACCCCCTACTGGGGATGTGCCTGCCATCAAGGTACATGCCCTTCACCAGAATCAAACCTGGGACCCTTCAGTCCGCAGGCCAACACTCTGATCATTGAGCCAAAACGGTTAGGGCGGTGTCACCATTTTAGAAAATAGTTTGGCAGTGTCTTATAAAGTTAAACACACTTACCATATGACCTAACAATCTCGGTCAAGAGGTGAAGATTTACATTTACACAAAAGCATTGTTAATGGCCTTTCAGTACAGTATTTATTGTGACTTTTTTCAAATTGCCAAAAACTGGAAATAATTCAATGTTCATTGGCTTGTTAATGATTAAAAAAGTAAAAAAAAAAAAAAAAGAGGCTTAAGAGACAATGATAACTAACTGTAGTACCTGCCTCTAGATCTCCTTCTGTACTGGAAGTGGGTAAAATGCTCTAAAGGACATTCTTGGATCAGCTGGTAAAATTGGATTACATACATTAAATTTTATAAAAGCATATTAATGTTAAATTTACTGATATTGATAACTGTACTATCCTATATAATAAAGAGCTAATATGTTAATTAGACCAAACAGCAGAACTACCCTCCAGACGACCTTCTGGACGAAGCCAGGGCTGCGAGGGCCGAGCCCCTTACACGACTTTTGTGCATTGGGCCTCTAATGACTATATAAGAGAATACCCTAATCGTAGGAAATAACGTACCGAGTACATACTAAAGTATTTAGGACTAAAGAGCCATGGCAATATAATTTACCCTTATATGGTTCAGAAAAAAAGTGTATGCACACACATACACAGAGCATATAAATGATCAAATAAATAAGGTCAGATGCCAAGAGTAGATGAATCTGGGTAAAGGGTATAAAGTGCTTTTCATGCTATTTTTATTTTTATAATTTTTCTGTATGGTTGAAATTATTTCAAAATTTAAAAAATAAGTTATTAGTATTCTACTTGTAATGCTTTTTGTAAACTTCTGATTAAAAGAGGTATTCCCTTAAAAGCTTTTGTGTTAACTGTTTGAATGTTTGTGACACTACAACCGGAAGATCTTAATTTACAAGGGAAATCATCTTAAACTGAATTAGATGATCAACTGGAATATAAATCTTCATTTCTTAGTAGACTAGTTTTCTCGACTTTCTATCACAAATGTTCTTTTCATCCTCCACTCCTCAACCATCTAATTGAATAAAGCTATATCTAAGCAGGCTTCTTATCTTTCCAATTAAGTTTACTACAGTGAATTATACAGTGTCAAAAGCAAATAATCAGAAGATGAAATTGTCACATAAAATGAAAGTTTTATTAGATATCTTGCTTCTCTTCTTCATCTCAGATCTGGTAGCACAGATGGTGTATTCGGGCCAGTTAAAAACCCTTGGAGTTACTCAAAACAGTACCGAGAAAAGAGGAAGCAGAAACCCCATGATGAGAACGAGGATACAAATTGGCTTATAACTGGAGGAAGCTCCGGAGGGAGTGCAGCCGCCGTATCAGCATTCACATGCTTTGCGTAAGATGTTTTTCCTATCTGAACTTTGAAACCCAATCTGGTACAAATAGTCATAAACTATAGGCAAAATCCAACAATAGTCAGGTTCATACTTAAGTATTTCTTATATACATACACACACACCCTATCTAATGAAAGGGTAATATGTAAATTAACCATCACTCTGCTACACCCACAAGCCACGCCCACCAGGAGCGAGCAGGGGGCTTGGGTTTCCCTGGCAATGGAGGAAGCCAAGCTTTCTGCATACTCTGGTGGGCCCAGGCCTCCACTCAAGGCTACAAAATTTCAACTACAGAAGATAAATAAATCCCAACAAAAATGGCGGCAGCCACAGAGCTGGAGAGAGCAGGAGGCTTGAGTTGCCCCTAGCAATAGAGGAAGCCAAGCTTCCCCAGCCCTGGCCTGCCTTGGCCTCCACTTCAGGCTACAAAGTTTCAGTTATAGAACATACATAAATCCCAACAAAAATGGCTGTGGCCACGGAGTAAGCACGAGGCTTGGCTTTATTCCAGGCTATAAAGTTTCAATTATAGAAGATAAATCCCAGATCCCAGGGCCTCCGCTTGGGTCACCGGGGTGTGTGGCCGGCCTGCAAACCACCATAGGCCCCTCGCCCAGGTTGTCCCATGCCCCACCCTGATCCAGGACACCCTTCAAGGCAAACCATCTGGCCCCCACTCATGCACAAGGCCTCTATTCTATCTAATAAAAATGTAATATGCAAATTGACCATCACTCAAACACAAGGTGGCTGCCCCTATGTGATCAAAGATCCTGCCCCCATCTGGACACAAGATGGCTGCCATAAGATGGCCAGCAGGGGAGGGCCATTGGGTTTCAAGTTTGATCCTCACCACCAGTTGAGATGCATAAAGGAAGCAATTGATGTGTCTATGCCACAATGATGTTTCTCTCTCCTCTCTTTCACCCTCTTCCTCTTCCTTCCACTTTTTAAAATCAATGGAAAAAATACCCTACCCCTCAGATGAGGATTAAAAAGTAATCTACACTAATAGAAAGATGCAAATTGACCATACCTTTGAGACACCCACCACCAGCCAATCAGGAACGAGTGTGCAAATTAACCCAACAAAGATGAAGTAATTTATATACGCAGGCACCGAGTGGCTGGGGGTGGGGCGGGATGCTTGCTTCTATGCAGGCGTTCCACAGTGCCTTAGCAGCTCTGGACCTTTGGGCAGCAAGGGAAGGTAGAAAGGCAGCTCCAGGCCTGAGCGAAGGCAGAAAGGCGGCTCCAGGCCAGAGTGAAGGTGGTGTCAGCAGCCAGGGGAAGGAAGGCCCATTCTTGCATGAATCTTCATACATCGGGCCTCTAGTAATAGTAATACAACATTTAAAGTCTCCCTATATAGTATCTGGTTCTCTTAACATGATTTTATGGATCTTGCAGAATAAACCAGTTAGCATGAATGGACTTCTTTGAATTTCATTTTTTAAATGATTTATTTTGGGTATCTGGGTACTAATATACCATGGCTTTAGCTGAGTGCTGCTGAACTAAATTGTTAGCTATGGTTTATCCTTTGCCTAATTCTGACTTTTGTCCCCCCCCCCCCCCAAAAAGGAAAGAAAAAAAATGCTCCTACTGTATATCAATATAATATTTAAAATACTATTTTTATCAATCAGCAACTAAAAATATATATTAGTAAGTAAAGGTTTTTCAAGTTTGTAGGGAGCTGATTTGTTCAACTGTCATACTTTGTATTTGGAAAGCATCAATCATGCTTTATCTCTTAAGTCCCATTTGTAAAGCATTTCCGAACCACCTAAGGAAGAGTAAATAAATATTGTTATTATAGTTCTCTTTCCTTAATTATCCACTGAAACTAAGCTCTTTCAGGGACATTGCAAGCAATAAATTATATTTCTAGAGCTATGAGAATTTATTTGACTCTATAGATTTTTTTTTTTTTTTTTTTTTAGTTTCCCTGGAATCTTGTTAACAAGTAAAACCATTTCATTTTATCTCTGTGAAAGTTTAAAGCACAGCATTAATATTAATGAGAGTTCTGATAAATTAGGGCTGCCAGATTAGGTGCTCATTCCTATCCTTACCACCCCATTCAGTGTACATCTTTCTGAATGAGCTTTGAGAAGATGGCATTTTGACACATAATTTCTATGGATATGCAAGTTTTACTTACCTAGCTGTCAGTGATTCCTAATAAGAAAATGTATCATTTTAGAAATTGTGAAAGCAACAGTCTGATTTTGTAACTCAAATGGACTTGGTAAGAAAGGCTGTCTAATTTGCATTTTCTGTAGAGCACAAGGGCTGGTAGGAGCCTTGTTTAGTCCAAAGCTTCACTCTGGGTATAGTCAAGAGAAGCACAGACCCAAACTAACTCCAGATTGAATGGGTCCCAAACTGTCAAGTGTTATGCTTTATCTCCCCCACCACCACCTTTTAATTCATTCTTTCTATAACAGTTTTAAAAATAAGAAAATTCTTGGAATACTATGCACCATGAAAAAAAAATGAGCTAGAGCACTCGTGTCATGGAAAGACATGTATAGTATGACCTTAGTTTAATTAAAAGTAATAATTATATATGTATATTAGTACATGGAAGTGTTGGGATGAATGTGTATTAAATTGATAACTAGATTTTTATCAAGGTAGTAATTATACAAGAAATTTTATATACATCATACAGGAGGACTTTTTTAAAAATATATTTTATTGATTTTTTACAGAGAGGAAGGGAGAGGGATAGAAAGTCAGAACATCGATGAGAGAGAAACATCGATCAGCTGCCTCCTTCATACCTCCAGTAGGAGGTTCCCACAGCCAATGTACATGCCCTTGACCGGAATCGAACCTGGGACCCCTCAGTCCGCAGGCTGACGCTCTATCCACTGAACCAAACTGGCCAGGGCACAGTAGGACATTTTAATTTTTCCATTAGCCATGTAGACTTTTCTAATTAGAAAAACTTTTTCTGAAACAGTGTTTTAAATGTTTTTAATTTTTAATTGTAAAATATAACATAAATTTACCATTTTAATAACCATTTTTAAATATGCACTTCAGTAATGTTAAATACATTCATTGTTGTGCAACCAATCTCCAGAACTTTTTTCATTTGCAAAACTGAAACTTTGTACCCATTATAGAATAGCTCACCATTTGCCTGTCCCCCAGCCTCTGCAACCACTCTTCTCCTTTCTGTCTCTATGAATTTGACTACTCTAGGTATCTCATATAAGTGAAAGTATGCAGTCTTTGTGATGGCTTATTTTACCTAGTATGATGTCCTCAAAGTTAGTTTTTGTTGTTTAATAAGAAAAGCATATACTCCGTGGGTAACTGGGCAAAACAATGAACAGAGACTTCATAGTTGGTTAATACAAATAAATGTGAAAAATTATTTTAAAGTACACATTTACAATTTGGTTATCACTTTAACATATTTTAAGAACTGTTAGTACTCAGTGGAACAATGGAACATTAAACAATTTGATTCACTGCAATTGAGAATATAAATTGGTATAACCTTTCTAATGAGTAATTTGACTTGTATATATTAAAAACTTACAATAACAGGCATACTCTTTGGCACATTAACTCTATTTCTTAGAAGCTAACTTAAAAAATAATCAGACATATGGGCAAAGATTTATGTTTAAAGGTGTTTATTACAAAGTAATTTATTATGCAATTGTTATTCTAGTTGGCAACAACATAATGTTTAAATAAATTAAAATATATTTCTACCCATGATTCTAAATGGGGTAGTAGAAGGGCTGTATCTGAATTTCTGCGAAGAGTATATTCAGTTGTTAAAAGCATAATGTAAAATCGCCATTAAAGGAAGGTATAAGATTTGTATATAGATTGATAAGAGAATGTACTTTAAAATATTGGGAATTGCCAACTGAGATGATAGAGTATTATACATAGTTTAAATTTTTAGTAATTTTAATGATCTAAAAACTCATTATTAGCAAAAAAGAGATGGAAACTTATGATTACAGAATAACCTGAAGTATGAAAGAGAAATGCATTTAAAAAAAAACTTGAATATGCCAAATATTAACAGTGTTTGCTTCAGGATGGTGGGATATTTTACCTCTTACCCTTTTCTATACTTTAATAATTCTCTGATAAAAGCATGTTTTACTTGTATATAATCAGCAGGAAATAGAGTTTTAAAATATACATTTTAAAAGGTAGATTCCAAATGTAATTAGAGATATGTCATTCTTCTAAAGAGAATTCCATTTAAATTACAGGGCTTTAGGATCAGATACGGGAGGATCAACCAGAAATCCAGCTGCCCACTGTGGAGTTGTTGGTTTAAAACCAAGCTATGGCTTAGTTTCCCGTCACGGTCTCATTCCCCTGGTGAATTCAATGGATGTGCCAGGAATCCTAACCAGATGCGTGGATGATGCAGCAACTGTGTTGGGTATTTGTATGATTCCATGTAGTTTGAAAATGTTACAATTTCACTGTAAACAATGATGTCTGTCACTCCCAAGTATTTTTCTTTACAGGTGTACTGGCAGGGCATGACTGCAAAGATTCAACCACAGTACAAGATCCTGTTAAATCATTTATACTTCCCAATTTGACAGATGTAAGCAAACTATGTATAGGAATTCCCAAGGTAATTCTTCCCTTTCATTACTTGACATAAATACTGTCATGTCACATACAAAGCACAGATTTGGGAAACAGATTGGTTAGGTTTGAATCCTTGCTCTTCCACTTTTATTAGCTACTAGAGGCCCGATGCCTGCAGGAGTAGATCTTCTTTCCCCCAGCTGCCAGCACTGGCTTTCCTCTGGCACCCGGGACCCAGGCTTCCCCCCTCAGGCCACCAGCAGGCACCCGGGACCCGGACTGCTTTCCTATCTGTAAAATGGGGATAATAACAGTATTGATTTCAGAGAATGGTGAGGTTTGAATTAGATAATCATCATAGGGATGTAATACAGAGCATGGCTACTATCTGTATAATAAAAGCATAATATGCTAATTAGAGTGGACGAAGCTGGGGCTGCGAGAGAAGCCCAGGTCCCAGGTGCCTGCCAGCTGCCAGAGGGAAGCCCAGGTCCTGGGTGCTAGAAGGACACCAGTGCCAGCAGCCGGGGGGAAAGAAGGCCTGCTCTTGCATGAATTTTTGTACATCAGGCCTCTGGTAGTTAATAATACTATATTGCATATTTGAAAGTTGCTAAGAGAGTAGATCTTTAAAATTCTAATCACGAAAAAAAAACTATGTAGGGTGATAGATGTTAACTAGACCTATTGTGATCACTTCTTAACACATACAAATATCAAATCATGCTGTACACCTGAAACTAATGTGTCATTATGTTGTAAACTATTACACCTCAATAAAAAGAATTAGATACTCCTGTTAACACATTGTGGACCAGTAGTTTTATTGCTAGCTTTACCCAGTGGCCAGATAAGTTGCTATTGAACGAGTACAAAAAACGTTTTACATAAATGTTAAAGGCATGCTTTAAAATTAAATACCCATTGCATTTTGAAGTTATTACATGTTCTTACAAGCTAATATCTTTTTAAAGTATGATACTTTGTAAACCACTGTGTAATGTGAAGTGAGAATTCTAGTGATCCATCTGCAATATGTTAAGCAAGGGTCTATAAGATTTTTCTATAAAGTATAGATTAGTAAATATTTTAGGCTTTGTGGACCATGCAGTTTGTCATAACTACTTAACTCTGACACTGTAGTAGTGTGGAAGCAGCCATAGACTGTACGTAAACAAAGGAGTGTGGCTGTGTTCTAATAAAATTTTATTTTCAAAAATAGCTATCAAGTCACATCTGACTGATGGGCCTAATTTAGTAATCCCTGAAGTAAAGGGCATAACCCAAGATATACTTTGCATAGTAAAGGGTCAATAAATGTTACTGACATTACTATTAGTATTACTACCATATTTATGATGACAGCAATTAAGTGATCCATGCATGAAAGTAAATTTATTGAATTTCTGACCTTTAAGCTTAGCAGTAATATTTTTTTTATCCTCACCCAAGGATATGTTTGTTCATTTTAGAGAGAAAGGAAGGGAGGTAGAAAGAAAGAATAAAAAAAAAAAAAAAATCAATGTGAGAGAGAAACATCAATTAGTTGCCTTATGCCCCACCCCAGGATTTAACCCATAATCTGGGCATGTGCCAAACTGGGAATCAAACTCCTAACCTTTTTGGTGCACACTCAAACTAACTGAGCCATCCAGCCAGGGCAACAGTAAGTTTTTGGATAATTTTTTGTTATGGGAGACTGTCCTATGCATTGTAAGATGTTTAGCAGCATTGCTGCCTCTACTCCTAGAAGTAGCACCCCCACCATACCACAGTCCCACAACCAAAAATGTTGCAGATGCTACCCATGTCCCTGATTGACAGGAAGAAGATAAACTTGCCCCCAGTTGAGACCACTACTGTAGGGAAGTTCAACTTTCTTTAAAATCTTCAATTAAGGTCATAGCTGTGCCTTCTTTTAAGGGCTTAGAGAAAGTACAAGTTGTAGAAACAGACGATGTTTAAAATCCTAGATCCTTTACTTACCTGCTATGTAATATTAGTAGTTATTTAACTTCTCTAGTCTCTATATTTTTTATTAATAAATTGAAAAATAATATCTACAGCATGGAATTATTAAAAGCATTAAAGTAGAAAACATTTGAAAACCATCTAACAGGGTACCTGATATATAATAAACATTTAACAATTATAAGGTCTCCAACCAACTCACCAATCTTGACTATTGTTAAAGAGCTCACTCATATCAGTACTGTGCTTGTTGTGCCATGAACACTTAAATTAGTTCAATCTTTCTGGCTACCTATTAGCAATTTAATCAAATTTTCTAATGTATTGCCAAAGATCCTGGAGTACAAATTTTTAGAAATCATCAATACAGATGTTCTAATTTCTGTTTTTTAACTTTTTCCAATAAGGAATATCTTGTACCAGAATTGTCAAGTGAAGTACAATCTCTTTGGTCCAAAGCCGCTAAGCTCTTTGAGTCTGAGGGAGCCAAAGTAATTGAAGTGTCCCTGCCCCACACCAGTTATTCAATCGTCTGCTACCATGTATTGTGTACATCAGAAGTGGCGTCGAATATGGCAAGATTTGATGGGCTAGAGTATGGTAAGATGGTTGTGTTTTGGATTTTTAATGTAGTTGTCTCAACATTTGAAAGGTTCACTTATTAGTGGCAATATATGTATATTGCCCAAGATCGTGTTGGTGAATTAGAAAAGTAAATCAGTGAATCCTTTGTCATTTTAGCATTATACTTACCTATTTATCATTTATTTATCTGTGTGTTCAATTCACTTTTCTGGACTGAATACCTTGAAGAGATAGTATCTCATCCTCGTATTTTTAGTTCATCTAAGGCAGTGGTCAGCAAACTCACTAGTCAGCAGAGCCAAATATCAACAATACAACAATTGAAATTTCTGATGAGAGCCAAATTTTTTAAACTTAAACTTCTTCTAACACCACTTCTTCACCCAGGCTGTGGTATTTTGTGGAAAAGCCACACTGAAGGGGCCTAAGAGCCGCATGTGGCTCGAGAGCTGCGGTTTGCTGACCACTGATCTAATGTAATGCTTAGCACATGGTAGGTGCTCAGTAAACATTTCAATGAACAAACGAACGAACAAATGAGGAAGTGAACAAATCGTGTCTCCCTTTGGTTATTTTCTTCTATTTCCTTGATTGCTGATTGGCCACTCACTCACAAGGCAAATAAAGAAGGGAAACCATGAAGGGCAATCTGCAATTTTTGTATTGGTCACAAATGTAAATTTAGGTCTATTTTTCAGCCAAAACTTCCTCCTTAACTAATGTCTATCTCCTTTTGGTTTTCAGGTCACAGGTGTGACATTAATGTGTCTACTGAAGCCATGTATGCTGCAACCAGACGAGAAGGCTTTAATGACGTGGTGAGAGGAAGAATTCTCTCAGGAAACTTTTTCTTATTAAAAGAGTAAGATAATTAGTTTAGGAATTTTTCTCAGTCTTAAAAAGTCAACAGTAAAGTAGTAACAGGTCTTACATGCTAAAGAAGCAAAGTCTTTATGATTCTAATTAGAAGTCAATTAAAGACTTATTTATGGTACTTTAAGTCCCTGCTATTCAGGAACAAACAAAAATGGGAGGTTTTAGTTAAATGATTAGTGAAAACTAAGTAGGAAGCCCTGAGGGATTTTGGCCTCATTAGATTTCCCCTGATGGTTATTGCCGCATTGGCTTATGGCTGTTGGAGCCTTAAGTGGGAAGTTACTTTGGTGTCCCTTGAGAAAAATTTAGTAAATCAACTTAGTTTTTCCTTACACTATGCACCTGTTTACTCCAAGAAAGAATTCTAAATTACTATGATTCCTGCCTAGATTGTCTTCAGTACTAGTTTATTGACCATCTTGTGAAGTCATTATTCTAAATGAAATAAGAAAAAGACAAATATGATACGATCTCACTAACATGTGGAATCTTTAAGATAGATAGATAGATAGATAGGTAGATAGATATACAGATAGATAGATAAATAGATAGGAAAAAGCCGAACTCATAGAAACAGAGTAGAATTGTGGTTGCCAGGAGTTGGGCTGGGGTAAATGGGGAGATATTGACCAAAGGGTGCAAACTTCCAGTAATAAGATGAGTAAGTTCTGGGGATCTAAAGTCCACCATATTTACCATAGTTAATAGTACTGTATTATATACTTAAAAGCTGCCAAGGGCGTAGATCTTAAATGTTCTCCCCACACTCAAGCGATCCCTTGAGCTGTGAGTGCTACTTATTCCTATCCAGTACTCTGCTCTGGCAAATTGTAGGTGTCTGCCTCTCCAAACTTTCCATCTTCCTCTTTGACTGAGAGCCCCGTTTCCCCACTCTTTTTTTAAAAAATATATTTTATTGATTTTTACAGAGAGGAAGGGAGAAAGACAGCTAGAAACATCGATGCGAGAGAAACATCAATCAGCTGCCTCCTGCACAACCCCCACTGGGGATGTGCCCGCAACCAAGGTGCATGCCCTTGACCGGAATCAAACCTGGGACCCTTCAGTCAGCAGGCCGATGCTCCATCAGCCAGTTTCCCCACTCTTAAGCTCTTGTCAGGTTCCGCCTCTCTGGGCTCAGGCCTGAAAACTGCCTCCAGGCCTTACTGTAGGGAAATCAGAGTTTTTCACATACTTGCTTCTCTTCTCTCAGAACTCTCTTCTGAATGCCGGTTGTCTAAGATCTGAAAATGCTAGTTTCCTTTTGTCTTATTTTCTGGTTGTTTAATATGGCATCATTGATGAAAGCAGAAGTTCTGCTTTTGAACCATGTTAAAGGAGGAGGAAATTTCAGAGAACAGAAGTATTTGTTTTTTTATAAAATTCAGGTTTGGGAATGCTGTTAATACATTATTTAGCCATCAACTGTTGTTGTTGTATAAGTTACAGGTGATGTCTGCATTCTTCTCTTTATATATATAAAATTGATTTTTTATAGAGAGGAAGGGAGAGGGATAGAGAGTTAGAAACATCAGTGAGAGAGAAACATCAAGCAGCTGCCTCCTTCACACCCCCTGCTAGGGACGTGCCCACAACCAAGGTACATGCCCTTGACTGAATCGAACCTGGGACCCTTTAGTCTGCAGGCTGACACTCTATCCATTGAACCAAACCAGTTAGGGCTGCATTCTCTATAGACCTTGTGGTCAAATGACAGTAAGGACATCTAATAGTTATAGAGCATTCTTTGAGGGTAAAAAAAAAGATTTTTAGGGAGATAACCAAGATGGCGGCATAGGTAAACACCTATCTTGCTGCCATACACAGCAATTTCAAAACTACAACTTAATGAAAGAACAAACACCATCCAGAATCACCGGAAAGCTGGCCGAGTGAAAATTCCACAAATAAAAGTGAAGATAAGACACTGTGACTCAGAGGAGCGGCAGCGGACAGCGTTGAAGATGCACGTGGAGTCAGAGGTTTGGAGGAGTGCACGTGCCAGCAAATAGGGCGGGCGGCTGAAAACCAGCCAGTTTTCTTGAACGGGGGAGACAGACGTCCCACTGGACTGATTCTCCAGCTCTGGGCGAAGTCCAGGGAACCCATTATCATACGGGGTAAAAACTGGACAGTGGGAGGGCACACCAAAGCTCGGGTGCTGCAGGGGTCTGCGAGCTTGTGGAGAGGGCGAGCTTCTGTGGAGTGCGTGTGAGCTTGGAAACAGCGCAGCTGCCTGACCGGGCAAAGAGCACTCATGACTTGCTCTTTCATTTGGGAAACCATCAGACTGCATTGTTTTGCGACTCTGGGTGAGACGTTGGGTGTGCAGACTCATTTGGGGAGAGGCTGAATTCTTCGGCAGCTGGTGGAGCTCGGCAGCGGCTCTCTCTCAGAGACCCTGGGGCTGAACAGGGTGGAGCTGGCGCTCTCTGCTTGGCCCAGAGACTCCGCCCATCCAACCTGAGCACAGCTGAACTTCACAGACAATTGGCCTGGAGGTAACCCCTCCAAGTGCTAACAACGATTAACCTGAGCTTAACTTCAATAAGACTGTGCAACCCATATCCACCTCAGGTAACTGGGGAGGCTGAGCCACTGTCCCTTGTAGGACATCTACCACACAAAGCTAATTGAACAACTCAGGGAAGCAGCCACCATGCAGAGACATGGAAAGAAATCAGATGTGAAAGAAAATGGAATTCAAAACCACGGTTATAGGGCTTTTCAAGAGGCTCCTAGAAAAGGCTGAGACCTACAAGGAAATGAACAAGACCTACGAGGAAATGAACAAGACCTACTAGGAATTGAACAAGACCTGCAAGGAAATGAACAAGACCGAGGAAATGAATAAGACCTACAAGGAAATGAAGGAGACTTACAAGGAAATGAAGGAGACCTACGAGGATATGAACGAGACTCTCAAGGATATGAAAAAGGACCAACCAGAAATTAAGCATACACTGACTGAAATAAAAAATATTATACAAAGACCTAAAAGTACTTCAGAGCACCCCAAGAACCAAGTTAAAGATTTGAAATACAAAGGTAAAATCCACTCAGCTGAAAAGCAAGAAACCAAAAGAACCCAAAAAATTGAAGATAGTGTAAGGGGCCTCTGGGACAACCTCAAGCATACCAACATCCGAATTATAGGGGTACCAGAAAAAGAGAGAGAGCAAGACAATGAAAACCTATTTGAAGAAATAGTGACCGAAAACTTCCCACACCTGGTGAAAGAAACTGACTTAGGAGTCCAAGAAGCGCACCGAACCCCAATATATAGGAACCCTAAGAGGACCACACCAAGGCACATCATAATTAAATGCCAAGAGCAAAAGACAAAGAGAGAATATTAAAAGCTGCAAGAGAAAAACAGTTACCTATAAGGGAGCACCCATACGATTGTCAGCAGATTTCTCAACAGAAACGATGCAGGCCAGATGGGAGTGGCAAGAAATATTCAAAGTGATGAATAGCAAGAATCTACAACCAAGATTACTCTACCTAGCAAAGCTATCATTCAGAATTGAAGGTCAGATAAAGTGCTTCGCATCTAAGAAAAAGCTAAAGGAGTTCCATCACCACCAAACCAATATTATATGAAATGCTGAAAGATATTCTTTAAGAAGAGGAAGAAGAAAAAGGTAAAAGTGTAAATTATGAACAACAAATACACATGTATCAACAAATGAATCTAAAAATCAAGTGAATTAATAAGCTGATGAACAGGATAAACTGGTAAATGTAACAGAATCACGGCCATAGAGAGGGAATGGACTGACAATTCTTGGGGAGAAAAGGGGTGTGGGAAGTGCAGCAAGAGACTGGACAAAAATCATGCAACTATGGGAGAGGACAGGGGGGGGGGGGCGGTGAGGGCGAAGGGTGGGATGGGTACCGAGTGGAGGAGAGCTATAGGGGGAAAAAGGGAACAATGTAATTAATAAACTGAACAATAAAGATAAAAAAAGATTTTTATGTTTTTATCATTGTATTTGGTTTGCAGTAAGACTGGAGTTGTGATATCCATTTTTACAGGTGAGGAAACTGAAGTTAGAATAGTTAGTACTTTTACCAGCCTTCATTAGTTTCAGGAGGATTTCAAGAGCATTTCCTTTTTCCTTTTCTCTACATGATTGACTTACACTAATTCCTACGTCTGGCTAATTCCTTAATCTTTTCAGTAAAGTAAGCATCTTTCCTTGAATTGCACATTTCCATTCTGGGCTGTGCCTATCCACAAAATACAAAGTTGCAAGCATAGCATACTTCCCCCAGTTTTTGTTTGCAGAGCCTTTTTCTAATGTCTAATTCTGATGGCATGTTGGAATTTTGCAAAACTTCAATGTCCTTCTAATAATTAGTTATCATTATACTATAGATGAATTAAAACATTATAATAGAGGATTAAACTGAGCCTCCAGACTTTCTTCTACCACTGCCAATCTCTGTAACCTCTGCAAAGTCATTTAATATCTGTACTTGATTTCCTTCACCTGAAAATGAATGTTCTGGTTTAATAATTCCCTGGAAGTATTAATGTGTTATGATTATATATGCAGAATTGCATCTAGTAGTGAATTCTGATTGATTAAACTACAGACTTACCAAATTTTCTAATGACATCACAGTTGAACAAAATTAATTTTTATGTGTTGTAGGAGTCTCACTCATAAAGGCTAAGATCCGGTGATTCTTTAACAAGCCTCACGTATGAGAATTGTTCAAAGAAATAACAAAAAGCCCTTAAAATATCACCTATTTTTTTCCACAGAAACTATGAGAATTACTTCATCAAAGCACAGAAAGTGAGACGACTCATTGCTAATGATTTTGTGAATGTTTTTAACTCTGGAGTGGATGTCTTGCTAACTCCCACCACCTTGAGTGAGGCAGTGCCGTATGTGGAGTTCATCAAAGAAGACAACAGAACGCGCAGTGCCCAGGGTGATATTTTTACTCAGGCTGTAAATATGGCAGGTGAGGTTTCCTCAAGAACGTTCAGGTTTTCTTTACATTTTTAAGTAGACACCCTGGTCTTCACTTAGGTTCTAGCTAGATCATTCCCTAAAGTCAATAGTTTGTCCTTCTGGAATGCTTAGAAAAATGTGCGTGTGTGTGTGTGTGTGTGTGTGTGTGTGTGTGTGTGGTGTGTGGGCATAGGTACACACATCCTTGGATTCATCGCACATACACATGTTCAGAATCAGTTTACTTAGCAGCATATTTTTAAACTGTAAAAAAATTTTCAGAACTATAAAAAAGTTGAAAAGTCGCATATGAACACTGCTGTAACCTTTGCCTGGGTTCACCCTTGTTAACATTTTGCCTCGTTTACTTTCTCCTTTCTCCTTCCTCTCTTCCTCTCATTCTCTCTCTGTCTTTTCCTCTTTCTGCATGCGCGCGCACACACACACACACACACACTTTTATAAGACTTCACATCATGACACTTCATCTTTATCATGAGTCGTCTAAGAATAGACACTCTTCTATATAACCACAATTCCATTATCTTACCTAAGAAAACTAACATAAATACTGTACAATAACTTGCCAAATGTAGTCTATATTTAAGTGTTGCATTTTATTTATTTTTTCATCTCTACTTTTGTGCATTTATATTTTATCTATTTTTTATTCATTAATGTATTACATGTGTCATATCTTCCCATTGCCCCCTCACCCTATTCCCATACATGCCCTCACTCCCCAGTGTCTTGCACCCATTGGTTATGCTTATATGCATGCATATAATTCCTTCAGTTGATCTCCTATCTCCCCCACCGTTCCCCAACCTTCCTGCTATAATTTGAGACAGTCTGATGCTTTAGTGCCTTTATATCTATCTTTTTGCTAATCTTATCTAATAAAAGAGTAATATGCAAATTTGACCATACCTTCACTATGCTACCAGCCAATCAGGAGTGAGGGCAGGGCCGGGCAGCGATGGCGGGCCCTCTGATAGGTTGCAGCAGTGCAGTGGCCGGCTGTAGGCAGGGGGCAGGCGGCAGGCGGAGGGCGGAGCCAGGCCGGGCAGCGATGGCGGGTCCCCCAATCAATCGCGGCATGTGGCCGGCCTACACCCGGCGCCAGAAAAGGTGATCGCTGCGGCCACCTTCCTATCACTGGTGGGGCTGGCGGGCACCTGCATCTTCCTGATCCTGAGGTTCCGGGGCCTGATCAAGTACTGGTCAGTTTATAATGTTCTTTGTTATCCATAAATGAGGTCATGTGGTATTTTTCTTTCATTGACTGGCTTATTTCACTTAGCATAATGCTCTCCATTTCCATCAGGCTGCTGCAAAGGGTAAGAATTCCTTCTTATTTATAGCAGCATAGTATTCCATTGTGTCGATGTACCATAGTTTTCTGATCCAGTCATCTGCTGGCGGGCACCTAGGCTGTTTCCAAATCTTAGCTATTGTAAGTTGTGCTTCTGTGAACATAGGGGTGAATATATCCTTTCTGATTGGTTTTTCTAGTTTCTTAGGATATATTCCCAGAAGTGGGATTGATTACTGGGTCAAATGGGAGTTTCATTTTTAGTTTTTTGAGGAAACTCCATGCTGTTCTCCACAGTGGCTGCGCCAGTCTGCAGGCTGCATTCCCACCAGCAGTGAACAAGGAATCCTTTTTCTCCTTATCTTCACCAGCACTTGTTGTTTGTTGATTTATTGGTGATTGCCATTCTGTCAGGTATATTGCAAAGCAACTGTTCTCATCTCTTGGATAATTAGTGACTTTGAACATGTTTTTATATGTCTCTTGGCCTTTCGTCTTCTTTAGAAAAGTATCTATTTAGGTGTGTTTGCCATTTTTTTATTGGGTCGTTTATCTTCCTTTTATCAAGTTGTATGAGCTCTCTGTAAATACTGGAGATAAAACCTTTATCAGTAATAAACATTTGCAAATATGCTCTCCCATACGTGGGCTTTCTTGTTGTTTTGTTGATGGTTTCTTTTGCTATGCAAAAGCTTTTTATTTTGATGTAGTCCCATTTGTTTATTTTCTCTTTAGTTTCCATTGCCCTAGGAGTGGTATCGGTGAAGAAATTGCTTCGGCATATGTCTGAGATTTCTCTAACTGAATTCTTCTAGTATTTTTATAGTTTCCCGTCTTATGTTTAAGTCCTTTATATATTTTGAGTTTATTTTTGTTATGATGTAAGTTGGTGATCTAGTTTCATTTTTTTACGTCTGTCCAATTTTCACAGCACCATTTATTGAAGAGACTGTCTTGACTCCATTGTATGTTCATGCCTCCTTTGTCAAATATTAATTGAGCATAGTGGTTTGGGTTGATATTTGGGTTCTCTATTCCATTGGTCTATATGCCTGTTCTTGTGTCAGTACCAGGTTGTTTTGAGAACAGTGGCTTTGTAATACAGTTTGATATCTGGTATTGAGATCCATAATACTTTGTTCTTCTTTCTCAGGATTGCTGTGGTTATTTGGGGTCTTTTTTCCAGATGAATTTTTGGAGAGTTCTTTCTAGGTCTCTGAAATATGCCTTTGGTATTTTAATGGGGAGTGCATTGAATCTATAAATTGGTTTGGGTAGTATGGACATTTTAATGATGTTGATTCAACCAAACCATGAACCTGGTATGCTTTTCCATCTATTTATGTCTTCCTCTATTTCTTTTTTCAATGCTCTGTAGTTTTCTGAGTAGAGGTCTTTTACCTCCTTAGTTAAGTTTATTCCTAGGTATCTCAATTTTTTTGGTGCATTGGTAAATGGGATTGTTTCCTTAGTCTCTCTTTCTGTAAGTTCACTGTTGGTGTATAGAAATGCCATAGATTTCTTGGCGTTAATTTTGTATTCTGCTGCATTGCCAAATTCATTTAGTAAGTCTAATAATTTTTTGATGGAGTCTTTAGGGTTTTCTATGTACAGTATCATGTCATCTGTAAATAAGGACAGTTTTACTTTTTTTCCAATTTGGATGCCTTTTATTTCTTCTTCTTGTCTAATTGCAATGGCTAGTACTTCCAGTACTGTATTGAACAGGAGTGGTGAAAGCGGGCATCCTTGTCTTGTTCCTGTTCTTAGGGGAAATGGTTTTAGTTTTTGCCCATTGAGTATGATGTTGGCTCTGGGTTTGTCATATATGGCTTTTATATGTTGAGGTATGATACTTCTATTCCCACCTTGCTGAGAGTTTTTGTAAAAAGTGGGTGTTGGATTCTGTCAAAAGCTTTTTCTGCATCAATTGATATGACTATGTCAATGATGGGCAACCTTTTGAGCTTGGTGTGTCAAAATTCACCAAAAAACCGAGCATAACTCGGGTGGTGTGTCACTTTGAGGAAAAAAAAACACACCATAATTTTGCAATATTTATAGTTTAAATAACAACAATGTATAATTGTAATATATAACTGTATTTGATAAACCAAAAACTATTTAACTTATCTGCTTAGTGACTTCTTTGTTCATCTGTCAGTAGGTTTCTTTTGTTGGTCTTGATATTATTTAACTTGTGTGAGGTTCTGTGAACTAAGATAAGTGAGGGGAAGGGGGAATTCTTTAACCTGCCTATTACTGACTTTTTTGTTGCTGAATTTCATTGGCTAAACCTTCAGTTGAAGGTTGGTATTTTGTACACTTCAAGCCCAAGAAGTGCTGCTAACTTCATCTGTCAATCTGTTTCTTTTATTGGTTTTGATATTATTTAACGCTGAGAATAAGGTCTCACAAAAGTATGTGAAGGGAAAAATTGTGAGTAAAGCCATTGCTATATTTTCTCAGGGTGCTAAAAGTGTCAGGTAATCGGTTCCAGGCACTCCAAATTTCCTGTTCGTAGTGGCACTCCTCTTGATTCTCCAAGTGGCGCCTTTTCAGATCCTCAAGCTTTTACCTCAAGTCGACAAACACCTGAGCCCAGATGCTGTCTTGAAATTCTGCAAGTTGCATCTCCAAAACATCAATTTGCATCCATTGGAAACCATTTAATTCCAAACTACTGTAGACTACTACATCAAGATATTTAATTATTTTTATGGTCTGTTCTAGGCTTCCAAATTGATTAAATCTATCACTCAAACTGGTCAAGTAATGAATCTAAAACATGCTGGTACTTTATATGCATGGGTTCCATTTCATTTTGTACGGCTGCATTGGCCTTCTCAAAAGACTTTGTTACTCGAGGAAAATACATATAAGTTTTAGTTTCTACATCTCACTTGAAAATTTTAAGTTTACTTTCAAAAGCTTTTATGTATCCAAACATAATGTCAATACTTTTGCCAAAACCTTGTAACTTTAAGTTCAGTTCATTAATATGAACAAAGAGATCTGTAAAACATATCAGGGTGTTGACCCACTCATCATCATTGAGCTGAGAAAAGTTTCCCTGGTCCTTATCCTTAAGAAATACCTTAATTTCTTCAAAGCATTCCACAAAGCACTCAAGAACTTTGCCTTGGATCAGCCATCTTACATTATTGTACATCAGCAGTCCAGTGTAGGTGGAATCAACCTCCAGTAAAAGTGCAGAAAATTCTCACTTGTGTAGGGGGCGAGCAGCTATTAAATTAACTATTTTTGTAACAACTGACATTAAGTCATTTAAGTCAGTCAATCCTGCCTTGGCACATAAAACCTCCTCATAATACAATGAAAGGGCACAATCGGATGTCCAATAGCTTCCGTAAACAATTTGACAAATCTGACTTTTTCCCCACTATGTTTGGTGCCCCATCTGTCGTCACTGACACAACTTGAGAGATATCAATGCTTAGGTCATGGAATGTTTATATAGCAACCTTACATATTTCGCTTCCTGATGTACTTGTTGGCACTGATACTAACTTTATCAACTCTTTTCTCATTGTGAGACCATCAGAATATTGGCTAATAATGGCCAGTTGAGCATGTGGTGTGACATCAGTAGTTTCATCAAGAGAGATCGAAACATTTACAATTATGTATCTCTTTAATTGATGTTGCACGTTTGTGTTCAGTCTCATTATTCGGTCTTCTATGATATTTCTACCGAGTGGTAACTCAGATCTTCTCTTAATAATTGCATCTTTATTCTGCATATCGAGAAATAGAACTGGTGCACATCTTAGGAGAGTTTCTTTAATAAATTCTCCCTCACTGAGTGCTTTTCCATGCTGAGCTATGGAATGAGCAAGGCTCAAACTTGCAGATGTTAAATTTGTAGAGCCTTTTATAAATTTAAGGATGGAATTAGATTGGCTCTTATAAAGGTGTAGCTGCATGGAAATGTATTCCTTCCTTTCATCCTCACTTTTTTTCAAGAGCTGGGAATGATTAGTTTCAAAATGTCTGTCTATATTCCACATTCTACTTACTACTGTCTCAGTACATAGAATGCAAAATGATCTGCCATTTTTTTCTATAATGCCATACATCTCGGTCCATGTCTCTTGAAAGGGTCGGCTACTGCTACTACCATTTCCTTTACTTAACCTTGGTTTTTTTTATTTTTTGGGTTCTCCATCAGGTGGGCAGTGACAAAAGATAGAATTATAGATAACCTGTTAGCCCTGCAGGCAATTAGGGGTTAACTAGCCTAACTGACCACAAAATGGCACGTGTAATTATCTTTTAGGAAAGGGCAGGGTAAATAAGCAGAAATAGGGGTTAATAAGGATGCACAACAGTAATAGTGGTGAAATGGAGTCTGCACTATGCTGCAAAATAGCATTCCTTATATAAATTAAGATGGCTGCCGCTATTTCTAATGACACAGGCCCTCACCTCTCTCAGCCTCCCCCTCACTTATCTCATTAATGATGCTCAATTAGAAATCCACAACACCCCAGAACAGTAGATTGAATGATGGTTGTGTTATGTGGTTGCTGGTAATGGCGATCACAGGGCCCCCAAAGATGTGTCCCCTGCAGCATTCCGCTGCTCCCCACTCTGCCAGCCAGAAGTGAAGTCAAAGATCCCCTAACAGCCTAACCGGAAGTCCCAAAACTAGACGCTCTGTTGTGGAGTTCTGTTGTTTTGGCCTACAGACCTCCTGCACAGAGTGTCTACACTACAGCAAATGAAACGTCCTCAGCATGCGGCCTCATACTTCTCTGTATGCAAATGCATGCAGCCGTGTGTTATTGAAAATGGGTATGCATGTCATAAGTTTGCCATCGTGGGACTATGTGGTTTTTATCTCTCAATTTGTTTATGTGATTTATCACGTTTATTGATTTGCGGATATTGTACCATTCTTGTATCCCTGGGATAAATCCTACTTGGTCATGGTGTATGATCTTTCTAATGTACTGCTGGATCCAATTTGCTAGAATTTTGTTGAGATTTTTGGCATCCGTGTTCATGAGGAATATTGGCCTGTAATTCTCTTTCACTGGGTTGTCTTTATCTGGTTTTGGTATTAGGGTGATGCTGACTTCATAAAATGAGCTTGGAAGTGTTCCTTCCTCCTGAATTTTTTGAAATAGTTCGAGGAGGATAGGTTTAAGTTCTTCCTTTAATGTTTGGTAAAACTTACCTGTGAAGCCGTCTGGCCCCAGGCTTTTGTTTGCTGAAGCTTTTTAATGACTGCTTTAATTTCTTCCATAGTTATTGGCCTTTTGAGATTTTTAGATTCTTCCTGATTGAGTTTTGGAAGGTTGTATTTTTTCTGGGAATATGTCCATTTCTTCCAAGTTGCCCAGTTTGTTGGAACAAAATTGTTCATAATATTATTTAATAATCCTTTTTATTTCTGTGGGGTCTTTTGTTATTTCTCCTCTTTCATTTCTGATTTTGTTTATTTGGGTCCTCTCTCTTTGCTTCTCAGTGAGCCTGGCGAGAGGTTCATCAATCTTGTTTATCCTTTCAAAGAACCAATTCTTGGTTTTGTTGATCTTCTGTATTGTTTCTTTGGTGTCTATGTTGTTTATCTCTGCTCTGATCTTTATTATTTCCTTTCTTCTGCTTACACTGTGCTTTTCTTATTGCTCTCGTTCTAATTCTTTGAGTTGTAGGGTTAGATAATTTATTACCATTGTTTCTTGTTTTTTGCAGTAGGCTTGTAGAGCTATGAACTTCCCTCTCAAGCCTGCATTCGCTGTGTCCCATAGATTTTGGATTGTTGTGTTTTCATTGTTATTTGTTGCCATGATGTGTTTTTTTTTATTTCTTCTTTGATCTTTCTGGTGACCCAATCATTGTTTAATAGCATGCTATTTATTCTCCAAGTGTTTGATTTTTTTTCATTGTTTTTATTGTAGTTGATTTCCAGTTTTATGCCATTGTGATCTGAGAAGATGCTTGATGTGATTTCTATCTTGTTTTCTATGTGAATTCAAATTCTATTGAATTTGAAGAGACTTTTCCTGTGTCCTAATATGTGCACTGAAAATATTCCATGTGTACTGGAGAAGAATGTATATTCCGTAGCTTTGGGGTGAAATGTTCTAAAGATGTCAATTAAGTCCATCTGATCTAGTGTGTCATTTAGGATTGCTGTTTCTTTGCTGATTTTTTTTGTTGAGTTGATTTGTCCAGTGGTGATAGTGGGGTACTAAAGCCCCCTACTATGACTGTATTGCTATCAGTCTCTCCCTTGATATCTTCCAGAAGTTATTTTATGTATTTTGGTGCTCCTGTATTGGGTGCATATATGTTTACCAGAGTTATATCTTCTTGTTGAGTTGCTCCCTTTAGTATTATGTAGTGGCCTTCCTTATCTCTTGTTATGGCCTTTACTTTGAGGTCTATTTTATTAGATACAAATATCACAACCCCAGCTTTTTCTCATTTCCATTTGACTGAAAAATGTTTTTCCATCCCTTCACTCTCTGTCTATTTAAATCCTTTGTTCTGAAGCGGGTCTCTTACAGACAGCAAATATATGGGTCATGTTTTCTTATTCATTCAGCTATCCTATGTCTTTTGATTGGTGCATTTAATCCATTATGTTTAATGTTATTATTGACAAGTACATGTTTGTTGTCATATTTTTCCTTAATGTTTGTGTTTCTTCTTGCCTTTATCTTTCTTCTTTTTACAGCAGTCCCTTTAGCATTTCTTACATTGCTGGTTTGGTAGTGATAAACTCTCTTAGCCCTTTTTTGTCTGTAATGCTCCTGATTCCACCTTCAATTTTGAATGTTAGTCTTGCTGGGTATAGTATTTTGGGGTTGAGTCCCTTGCTTTGCATCACTTTGTAAATTTCATTCCATTCCCTTCTGGCCTAGAAGCTTCTGCTGAGAAATCCATTGATATTCTAATAGGAGAACCCTTGTAGGTAACTTTCTGTCTCTCTCTGGCAGCCTTTAAGATTCTTACTTTGTTGTTGGTATTTGCCAATTTAATTATGATGTGTCTTGGTGTTGGTCTTTTAGGGTTCATCTTGTTTGGGATTCTATGTGCTTCTTGGACTTGCATGGTTTTTTTCTTGCAAGCTTCTGTCATTATTTCTTCAAACAGATTTTCTATTCCTTCTCTTCCTCTCCTCTGGTACCCCTATTATGCGAATATTGTTTTGTTTTGTGTTATTCCAATGCTCCCTTAGGCTCTCATCTTGCTTTTTAAGTATTCTTTTCAGTTGCTGCTGTGTTTGTGTGTTTTTTCCTACCTTGTCTTCTAATTCGCTGATGCGGTCTGCAGCCTCTTCTAGTCTACTGTTTAAGCCTTCCATTGTGTTCTTTATTGCAGCTATGTTGGCAACATTCTCATTCAGCTCCTTATAATTCTCATTGAGTTGTGTGTATTTGTCATCCAGCCATTTAAACATCCTTATAACCATTATTCTGAATTCTTTCTCTCATAAACTGCTAGCATTGATTTTATTTAACTCCCTTTCTGGTGATTTCTCTTTTTCCTTTGGGGATTGCTTTTTTGTCTTTCTATGTTTTCCTGTAATGTTTTAATTGTAGATCCAAATGCTTTGCTACCCAGGTTCTTTTGGGGATGGTGCTACTGGTGTAATCTCTCAGTTCTCCTGGGCTTGGTAATCTAGTGTAGCTTTCTACTTGAGCTATTTGGGTTCTCTTGATGTAGACCTGCAAGCTTTAGAGGCACAACTGCAGTATCTAGAAGTCAGCAGCCGTGGAGGGGAGTGTCCCAATTTTTGCACCCGTAATTGAAATCACATCTGCCCAGTGGGGACTCACAATGGCATCCAGGAACTGTCTGTTGAGGTAATGTGGCTTAGGGGGCCTGCACCCTGGAAAGGCGTGACTGTAAATGTCCAGAGTTCTGTAGTTGTGAGGTGGGCAGACTCACCTTTTGCTGCTGCTGCACCTGTGGTGGATAGGTGCTCACTCCCAGTGGCATTTCACAAGGGTACCATCAGTGGTACGTTTGCCTGCGAGGCACACTGAAGCAATGAAGGCTCTGGCAGTGTAGCCATGTAATTGAGGTGCCTGTGGGCAGGTATCCAGGATTAGTGAATTCAGAATTTCTACTGCAGGGGGAAGTGCGCCCCCATTTGTCCAATATCACGCCCAGGGAGAGCTCACAGTGGCTCCCACGAGTGCCTGTGGGTAGATGGGTTCAGGGTGCCTGCCTGTTGGAAATTCGCACCTGTGGAGGTGCATTTGCTGGTGCAGATTTCTGACGCGCTCTGAGGGGTCCTGGCACTGAGATTAAGCAGTTGGGTTGAATGTGGGCAGTTATTCACGAAAAGGGAATTCAGAATTTCTACTGTGGGGCAGTGTGCCCTTGTCTGTGCAGAATCCAGCTCCCCCAGCGTGCTGTGGATATTTGGGCTCGGGTCCTGCTCCTTTGCCTGTGCAGAGCTCTGGTGCACTCTGAGGGGCCCTGGCACTGAAGTTGCACAGCTGGGGTGGTCCCTGGGCAGTTATTCAGGAAATGGGAGTTCAGAATTTCTACTGCAGGGCTCCCAGTGACTTCCAGGTGCTGTCTACGGAGTGGTGTGCCCTGGGAAATGCGCAAATGTTTTGTTCAGAGTTCTGCCACTGCGAAGGGGAGGTTGCACTTACTGCTGCCAAGCAGTGCACTTTTGGAGGTGGAGGTCCCAGGGTCCTCGGGTATGCAGGTGGGGCAACAGGATTTTGGCTGGAGTAGCTGCTAGGTCACAGGGCAGTTCCAAGGCCTGTCTGGTTGGTGGTGCTGATGAGTTCTTAAAAAAGCCGTTTTCCCCTTCAAGATGGCTTGGGTTCCTTCCTGGAGTCCCACAGTTCGGGAAGTACCCACAGCAGTGGTAGTCTCTCCGTGTCCAAGAGAGCCTGGTCTGCCAGCCCCTGTGAGATTTAACTGTCCCTTACTCACACACACAGCGCACACATCCACACACTCTCCTTTCAGACTTTCACTCACTCATTTCCTCTCCCTCACCTCCGTCCTGCCAGCGCCATCTTCTGAAGCCCTAAGTGATGAATTTTAAATTTAAATAATTAAATTTTCTAAATTAATAAAGTTGAATTATCAATTGTACCAAAAATGTCTTTTATAAGTTGTTTTTTCCTGATATATAATTCATTTATGGTATCTTTTTTAAATCCCTCAGCTCTTTTTTAGAACCACATCAGGCTGCATTATAATTTTTATAGCAATTATTACACATAGCATAGAACACTCGAAAGGAGATGGGAAATCTGTATATGCCTGTACTTTTGCTTACTGTGTTTATTTCTCCCTGATCTGTCAAGGTTTTTTTGTTTTATCACATCCTTTCTGTTAGAGAAATCCCGTTAGCCATTTTTTTAGGGTAGATCTGATGACAACTAATTCTCTTAGCTTTTTTCCTTTTTATTTTTAAAGATTATTTTTGCTAGATATAGGATTCTGTTTTGACAGTTCTTTTCTTTAGCACTTAAAAAAATGTGCTACTTTCTTCTGGCCTGCTTCTGATAAGAAATTCCCTACCTTTTAACATTTTTGTTTTAAGTGACATTGACTTTTGAAGTATCTAATTCACTTGTCCTGAAGGATGTCCCCTCCATAATATAAATTGTCAAATTGTTTCCTTGAGATTGGAATGAGTTCAACATTTTTGACAGAAATACTACATATTCTTAATGTCAGGAAACAGTTAACTTTAGTTTGCTCTACTTTTGGAAACTAAGTTGAACCTTTAGTTAAGGAAGTAACTGCAGATGTTTTTCTTGTAGAGTTACATTTTTCCTTTTATCACTTGTAAGCATTTGGTGAAGTGATACTTTGAGACCATGTGAATATCCGAATCCCCAATAAACGTGAATTCAGTTTTAGCATCTGTTCATGCTGCCTGCCTGAGTTAATACCTAGAGAATTACAAAATGCTGACCTTTCTAATTATAACATTCCATCTCTATGTATTAGTTAGCAGTCTTCTCTAAAGAGCAGCTTTCTTCTTTTGTTTTAATTCAATGTAATATAAGCAATTACTATCATTATTGTTTTTGCTGCTCATATTACCCCAGATTTAGTCAATAGGAGCACCTTCAAATTGCATGTATCCTTTAGACCTGCCCCCAGTAATTTTTGAAAAATGATATAACAAAATATCCCAAGATTTTATGCTTTCTCTGCCCCAAACCTGGAAAAACTATCCTGAGCTACTATTTCTCATCTAACAAATTGGGATAGAGGCCCAGTGCACAAAATTTGTGCACAGGTGGGGAGGGGGTGTCCCTCAGCCCAACCTGCACCCTCTCCAATCTGGGACCCCTTGAGGGATGTCCAACCACCCATTTAGGCCCAATCTCACAATCCAGGACTGCTGGCCCCCAACTGTCCTCCCCTGCAGGCCTTGTCCCCCCAACTCTCCTCCATTGCTGGCCTGGTCCCCTGCAACTGCTCTCCTTGCTGGCCTGGTCACTCCTAACTGCCCTCCCTGCTGGCCTGATTGCCCACAACTGCCCTCTCCTATAGGCCCAGTTCCCTCCAGCTGACCTCCCTTGCTGGTCTGGTATCCCCCAACTGCCCTCTGCTGGCCTGGTCACCCCCAATTGTCCCCCCTGCAGGCCTTGTCCCCCCCCCAACTGCCCTCCCCTGCTGGCCTGGTCCCTCCAAGTGCCCTCCTCTGCTGGCCTGGTCACCCCTAACTGCCCTTCCTGCTGGCCTGATCACCCACAACTACTCTCCTACAAGCCTGGTCCCCCTCAACTGCCCTCCCTTGGTGGCCTGGTCTCCTCCAACTGCTCTCCTCTGCCTCCCTGGTCACCCCAACTGCCCTCCTCTGCTGGCCTGGTCACCCCTAACTTCCCACTACTACCCTCCCCTGCAGACCATCTTGGCAGCCATCTTGTGTCTACATGGGGGCAGTCATCTTGTGTCTTGGTGTGATGGCCAATTTTCATATTACTCTTTTATTAGAAAGGATAAGAAAAGCTGCAGGGGGAAAAAATCCCTCATCTTGCTAATGGGAATTCAGCGGTACAGCTTTTTTAGAGGGGAATTTGGCATTATCTAATTACATACTTATTTATCCTTTGGTGAAGCAATCCTCTTTGTTGAGAAACTTTAAAGAATACCAAAAAACATGTACGCAGTAATTTACTAGGCTGTAGCGTGAAATAGCTAAGCACAGAAAACAGCCTAGATGCTGAACTGTAGAAGAATGGTTGAATAAATTATGGTAAACCCACATAATGGAATAGATGCAGCTATAAAAAGGAATGGATATGTTCTGATTTTCAACATTCATCATTAAGTGAATGAAGAAAAGTACAAAAGCATGTATATCATATGCTTTTTGTTATTTTTTTTAAGCTTTATCATGGTCCTACTAGCATTGGAAAATGGAATAGTCTCTGCTTCTTAGGATGGAGAATTAATCAGCTAATGGGCTTCTTTCTTTTACTCAGGGTTGCCAGCAGTGAGTGTCCCTATGGCCCTCTCCAACCACGGGTTGCCAATAGGACTACAGTTTATTGGACGTGCGTTTTGTGACCAGCAGCTTCTTACAATTGCCAAGTGGTTTGAAAAACAAGTACAGTTTCCTGTTATTCAACTTCAAGAATTAATGGGTGATTGTTCGTTAGTCTTTGAAAATGACTTAGCTTCTGTTTCTCTAAAACAGTAGTGACAATTATATCATGCAAACTAAAATGACTTAAAGATTTTATATTCTAGAAAAGTCAAATGATCTTGTTGCTAAGCTCTTGCAATTTGGTTCATTGTCAACATAATCATTCCTTGGAACCATTGTCTAAATTTCCTATGATAGTTAATCTACACTAATAAAATAGGAAAATGCTAATTGACCATACTTCCCCTACGCCCACAGCCAATCAGGAGTGATATACAAATTAACCCAGAAAAGATGGTGGGGAAATTGGCATATGCAGGCAGTGCCCTATGCCGCCTGCGGGATCCAAGCCACAGTCAGGGACCTAGGCAGGCGGCAGCGGGCAGCACCCAATGCTACCTGCTGGAGACCAAGCCGCTCCACGATCACGGGGAGAATAGGCCAGGCCGAGCTGACCCGCGATCATGGGGCAAACCAGCCAGGCAGAGCCTGGCCAAGCTGCCCTGCTCCGCTGACCAATCTGCTTTAGGGACCTTTTCGGGCACGTGGTGCGGAGTCCAGAGCCTCTAGCATGCAGCCATGGGAAGTCTCCCTCTCCCAGAGTTAGGAGCACCAGCCTGGGTCTACCCAGTGGCCTTGTCCTGACTGCAGGGTGAGCTCCTGCAGGCTCGGGTTTGACCCCCACGCATTAGCAATAGGAGACCAGTGCCTTTGTTATTGCTGTGTGTCCAGGTTTTAATTGGACAAATGCCTGGTGGTCCCGGTTGCCAGCTTAGCCAAATCTTTTAGGAGGAGAATTCTGTCTGGGTTTCCTCAAATTCCCTCAGCCCCTACTCGCCCCTCTGTAAAGGCACAGAACAAGTGAGGTCCTTAAATAAAAATCAGAGGTCTCCGGCAAGGGTGGGCCTCTCTCATCACACGTCATTTGGACTGGATGGCATTAGACTATTTATCTAGGCACCATGACAGAGAAACACAAGCTCAAGTCATGATCTCTGCCCTTAAAATTTTCAGTCTTAGTAGAGCAAGTGGATGATAAAAGCTAAGTAATAACATCAGAATGTAAGGCAACAATACAGAGAGGAACAGAGACAATTGCTAGAATGATTTTTCAATAAAAATATGTACAAAGAATATGTGCTATGAATTAAATAAAAAAATATGTGTGGAAGTAGCTGCTTCATGAGTATGGCATCCCTTCCTATTTTAAAGGAAGCTGAGTTCCACGTGAATTGTGTGCTCTGCTATGATATCTGAGGCACAGGACAAGGGAGGCTCTAAGTGTACTATGCTTTCATATTTGATTCATTCTTTATTGTTCAATGTAATTTATTTCTGAACGCCTGTTTTGTTATAGTTAAATTACTAGAATAATACCTCTTGCTATAAAATATTACTAGAAGATCAAATGATCAGGTGACATTTATTATTTTCTATAAATGAACACAATCTCTGGTATGCTAAAGTGACATAGGTATTATAGAAATATTCAGATAGAGAGACCTACAGGCTTGATTACAAGTGAGGCTTACTATCACAACCCAAATTTATTGCTTAAAAAAAAAAGGCGAGGAGCCAACTAGAAACTGAATCAAATATAAGCTCTTGAAGGGCAAATGTAAATTGGATAAGCATTGCTATTACAAAAGCAAGAAGAAAAAATTCAGATGCAAGAATGAAAATTGCATTGCATCCACTCTAAGTAGCTGTTAAAGAAAAAGAATGGTATACTATGAAAATATTGAATACAGATTGTAAAAACATTTATTCAAAGAGGATTTCCTAGAGTAGGTAATATTTCAGTTAATTTTTTTTTAATGTGAAGAGGTTAGCTAGATAAGAAAAAGGTGTAGGGTCCCAAATTGCAGAGGGTGCAGGCAGGGCTGAGGGAACCCCCTCTCTGTGCATGAATTTCATGCACTGGGCCTCTAGTTATATGTAATCTGCAAGCATTTATTAAGCATCTGCTAAGTGCATAGTGCAGGATTTCTACTGTAACACAAGACACATGTTCCTGAAAAATGATGCATTTTGAAAAAATGTCCATTAAAAATAACAGCTTATTTACTTTATTAGATGTATTAATGTTGAATAACTAACTTCGTTGTACACTGAAACTAATATAATATTGTATATTAACTATATTTTAATTAAAAAAAGAAAAAGTTTGCAGTAAAAATAAGTTTTAATAATAAACCTCTCAAAACGTATGTATCTTTGTAACCAAAATATTAACAAAAACAATAATTGAGGCCTCCAGAGATCATCTAGACAACCAGGCAGACAGGCAACTCAACATGCAATGGAGGCTGCCTCTGAAGATGTTGCAAAATGCACAAAAACCAATAAAATGGGAATATTTGCTTTTGCTGAACAAAGCAGATATAATAGGAGCTCTGATCACAGGAGGAAGTGCAACCTGCTGGGGCCCAGAGTCATGCAAGACTGAGAGTATGCTTCCCCCTGTAGGCACCTGGGGCTTCTCTAAAAATAGACCTGCACTGAATGAGAACTTACTTTCATGCTAAAGGGTAAAATTTTACTTCTGCTGTTCCAGAGCCCCATGCCAAGAAACCAGAACAACTCCATGTTACACTGAGCACTTGCTCCTATTAACTGATCACAAATGAATTTATTAATGTCCCAGAAACATGAGTTGTAACTTTACAGACCATATTGGACTTAAAACTTTGGTAGGTTGTGAAACCTGGTTTCAGTGAGAAAGTTTCAATATACAGTAGTCTCCCCTTTCCTGGGGGGAATATGTTCAAAGACCCCCATCTGTAACTGAAACCTGCATTACTATTTTTTTCCTATACATACATACTTATAAAGTTTAATTTATAAAGTAGGCACAATAACTGAAAATAATGGAACAATTATAGTGTGTGTGTGTGTGTGTGTGTGTGTGTGTGTGTGTGTGTGTATTAGAGGCCCTGTGCACAAAATTCATGCACGGGTTTGGAGGGATTGTCCCTCAGCCCAGCCTGTACCCTCTCCAATCTGGGACCCCTTGAGGGATGTCCCACTGCCCTTTTAGACCCAATCCTGGATGCAGTCAGACATCCTTCTCACAATCCAGGACTGCTGGCTCCCAACTGCTCGCCTGCCTGCCTTCTTGATTGCACCTAACCACTTCTGCCTGCCAGCCTGATCACCCCCTAACCACTACCCTGCCAGCCTGATTGATGTCTAACTGCTCCCCTGCTAGCCTGTTTGCCCCCAACTTTTCTCCTCTGCTGGCCTGGTCACCCCTAACTGCTCTCCCCTGCAGGCTTGATCACCTCCAACTGTCCTCCTCTGTAGGCCTGGTCCCTCCCAACTGCCCTCCCCTGCTAGCCATCTTGTGGTGGCCATCTTGTGTCCCGATGGGGGCAGGATCTTTGACCACATGGGGGCAGCCATCTTTTGTGTTGGAGTGACGGTCAATCTGTGTATTAGACAGGATCTTTGACCACATGGGGGCAGCCATCTTTTGTGTTGGAGTGACGGTCAATCTGTGTATTACTCTTTTATTAGATAGTATAGCGGCCTGGTGCATGGGTGGGGACCAGATGGTTTGCCCTGAAGGGTGTCCTGGATCAGGGTGGGGATTCCCTTGGGGCATGGGGCAGCCTGGGAAAGGGGCCTATGGTGGTTTTCAGGCCAGCCATGCTCCGCAGCGACCCAAGCAGAGGCCCTGGGATCTGGGATTAATTTATGTTCTGCAATTAAAACTTTGTAGCCTGGAGCGGAGCCAATCCTTCTGCTTGCTCCATGGTGTCAGCCATTTCTGTTGGGACATTTACTTTCTATAATTGAAACTTTGTGGCCTAGAGTGGAGGCCTAGGCGCTAGGGCTGCAGAAGCTTGGCTTCCTCCATCACCCGGGCAACCCTAGCCTCTGCTCTCTACAGCTCTGTGGCTGCCGCCATTTCTGTTGGGATATATCTTCTATAATTGAAACTTTGTAGCATTGAGTGGAGGCCTAAGCTGGCAAGGGCAGGCAGAAAGCTTGGCTTCCTCCATTGCCAGTGAAACCCAAGCCTCCCTCCTGCTCTCAGTGGCCACAGCCATCTTGATTGGGGTTTATTTGCTCTTGATTGGCTAGTGGGCATGGCTTGACCAGAGGATATCCTATCTAATAAAATAGTAATATGCAAATTGACCATCCTCACTATGCTTACAAGCCAAACAGAGTGGGTATGCAAATTAAGCCAACCAAGATGGTGGTTAATTTGCATATTTGCACACAGAAGACAGCGTAGAAGGAAGCCAAGCACTGCAGAAGGGAACAAAGTTGTGGAGAAGCAAGTGGGGCGGGGGAGAAGGGAGGGAGCAAGGCAGAAGAGACAGAGCAAGCAAGGCAGCAGAGATGGGAGGGAGGCAGCAGAGACAGGAGCAAGGCAGAGATGGGAGAGAGTGAGGTAGTAGAGAAGGGAGCGAGGCAGCAGAGAAGGGAGGGAGCTTTGCTCAGGCTGCAGGAAGCTCTATTCTTGCAAGAATCTTCCTGTAACAGGTTTCTAGTCCTATCTAATAAAAGAGAAACATGCAAATTGACCTACCTTTGCTACATACACTACCAGCCAAAAGGAGCAATATGCAAATGAACCCCAACCAAAATGGCAGGCGGGCCCCCTTCAACCTGAGCTGGGGTAGCGGGGTCCGGATCACAGACCCAGACCCAGCAGGGGATCCAGCCCCCCACCTCCCAAAACCTGGGCATGGCAAACCTGGGGCTGGGGGATGGGGTGGTGGGTTGAAGACAAAAACCTCAGGCCTGTCACCCAGCATCCCCAAGGCCTGAGGCAGAGGTGGTTGGGTTGCTCAGGGGTGTGGGTTGGGGCAGCAGAGACACAAACCGCAAGAAACGTGTGGAAAGGAAGATAAACTATCATAACTTTATCTCCCTTTCCACAAGATGAGAAAACTGCCCCGATTTAGGTGTGGCCAACACCTTTCTACAAACACAGGGTAATGTTATGACCACTCCCAGGAAGATCTGGTCAGAATACCGTCTCCAGGGAATAATGTTACTGTGGCAAATCATCTAAGAGAGGAAACAAGGATTTGTTGGGTTTATTCTGAAGGTCAGAGAACATGCCACCCCAACATATGCTGTGTTGTTATATTGATGATCTTGAGCTGTAGATGCTTGAAAAACAACAAATGCACACAAAGGATTTCACTGAAGTCTCCTGATCTCCCTAAAATCAGACCCCACCCCTAAAGGAGCCTAAATGTCATAGGTCCCCTTGATGGGAGAAGTGTCATCAGGCAGAGAAGACTGACTCCTGTCACAGAACAGGAGCGTAGAGGTTGACATCACACCCAAACTTTGTTACAAACTATTTCTCTCCACCCCCATTCATCTTTCCTAAAAATCATTTACTCTCCTCTAAGAGGCCTGTATCTCCTGTCCCTTTTCCCTCGGAAGAAATTATTTAAATCTGCATTCTAAGCCACCTTGGGGAGTTACTCATTTTTCCTTGAGATCTCCCACATATACACAAGGTACACATGTTAATTTTATTTTTCTCTTGGTGATCTGTCTTTCATTATAAGGGCCTCCATTAAGAACTCAGAAAGGTAGAGGAAAGCTATTTTTCCTCCTCCATAATTCTATCTCGGGAAATCAAGTCCCCAGCTGAACAATGAGGTTGGCTCAAGTACCACGCAGTCCCAGCTGACGGGAGGGAAGCTTCTAGGGAGAAATCAATGATATTGGCATTAATGTAGGTTGGAGGGCACATGCATGGTTGCTGGTGGGAATTTAAAGTGGTTCAACATTTTTGGAGGATGATTTGGCAAATTTGATAGAAATGTTCAAGATACATCCAAGAGTCTTCTTCCAGGAATCACATCTAATGAGATAAAGCACAAGCGCATAAGCCTTGCTCAGAACTCAGGATGCTACTGGGGGCTCCCCTTCCATGAAAGGAAAACCTGGGAACAACCTGCATTTTTAGGACAAGGTGACATCTATACTAATAAAAGGGTAATATGCTAATTAGACAGAACATCTTCTGGATGTCCTTTCGGACTTTCTGACAAAGCCATGTTGGCAGGGCTAAGGCAGAGGAGGTTAGAGGCAATCAGGTAGGCAGGGGAGAGCAGTTAGGGGGATCAGGCTGGCAGGCAGGTGAGTGGTTAGGAGTCAGAGGTCTCAGATTGGAGAGAGTTTAGGCCAAGCTGAGGCGACCCCCTTCCCGTGCATGAATTTTGTGCACTGGGCCTCTAGAGTGTGTGTGTGTGTGTGTGTGTGTGTGTGTGTGTGTGTGTGTGTGTGTATGTGTATGTGTATATAAAAGGCTAAGTGTCCATCCTTCCCTCCAACCAGTAGCTGTGATGCACAATGACCACCAGGGGGCAGACACTTTGACCGGTAGCTATGACGTGCACTGACCACCAGGAGCTGCCATGACAGCCACTGGCCATTTAATAATAAATGGCACCACGGACCTGGCCCTGATAAACCAACACTTGGCTCCCCCCAAGTGGTACACAGGCCCCAACACCACCCCAGAGCAACACCCCATCAAATCACAACCAATGTTGCCAAGACCCCATGGTGCAAAATGTGGCCCACAGCCCAGCCCAGAAACAGTCACTGTGGACACCAGGTAATGATGTCACATAGCAATGCCCAGCTTCTTCTCCCTAGCAACTAGCCTCCTTGCAGTTTCTTGAGCCCAACTTGCTTTATAGCCAGATGCAAACATTTTACAGTTCAACCAAATGTTTGTGAAGCATTTTTCTGTGCCTCGTTTCATTTGATCCTCATAGAAGTCCTGAAGTAAGTAGATAGGAGACTCAATAGAATCCTATTTTGTTTTCATTAGCAAGACAACAGAGATTTAGAAAGTTTAGAAACTTGACCTGACTGAAAAGAAGTAAGAAATGGTGGAACTTGAGCAAACTACTTAGGACACTACGGGCAGGCAAAAGCCCCAGAGGAAGGTGTAGGCACTTGCAATGTCCTCCCTTTAACGGCACTCAGCTTCAGTATAACCTAAAAGTAAGTTCTTGCTCCAGCGACTCTGGCCAGCATACCCCCTTTCTGGGCATCCTTAGGTTACTCGCTCCAGCACAGGTGGCTAGGAGAGCTAAGCTGGCAGAGGAAAAGAAAAACTGAGGAAGGAAGAAAAGAGAGGTCATAAGGACAAGTGATATAGTCTTTGACTAATAAACACTGAGATGGCTTTTTCATGTGATTTGCCAAATGTCTTTGGAGGCAGTTTCAAAAACGTTCTAATACTAGTGTCACACAGAGTGCATGGCTTCCCAAGAGCACCATTTAAAGCATAATAATCACTGGAGTCAAGATTTGGCTTAAAAATTTTAATTTTTAAATTAAATATAGTTCACTGCTTAAGTGATAGTTATAACCCACAAATATAAGGAAATTTGGAGAATGTATGGGTGGATTAGCCTAAGGACTAAACTCGGCACTATGTACTTCTGCATTGGCCAATGTTAAAAACTTTGAAACTGCTTTAAGGAAAGAAGTTTTTTTTAAAAAGTGCAAATGAATGGCACGTGTAATTTTGAAGTAATCCTGCATTACAGAATATATGGGTGTTTGGGTGAAGCAGAATGAAGGACCCACCTTGGTATTATATACAGAAGTAGCATAGTATGACAGTAAGAGTTTTTGTAGTTCAACAGACCTAGTTAACATCCTAGCTTCATTTGTTTGTAGTTGAATAACTCTGCAAATTGTTTAACTTCCCTGAGACTCAGTTTCCCTACCTGTACAATGGCTAGTGAAGTGCCTGGCAAGCAGATGCTATTCAATGAGTATCAGTTCCCCTGTAAACATGGTGGTGTTTGTTGCAAACTAAGGGTCTCAACCTATTTGCCCAGAAGAACTGAATACTGGTAAATCAATCACAAGAGATTGAAGAAACCTGAAAAATAAATGGGTAATGTACAGCATTACCTATTACAGAAAAAAAACCATGCCATGCTTTTAAAAAATGGACAGGTCTCCCCTTTGTCCTTCCTTGTGCTCTATGAAAGAAAAGTTTTGAGATGGAGGATAAAGAAACGCCTGGGAAAAGGTTCTCCTGTGGAAAGGCACGTTTCCTTCTCTCATAATAAAGTACAATATGGCTGTGGCTCTCAGGCCCTTATGAATGTTAGACAATGTTCTTAAGTCGTTAGAGGCCAAATAAAAGGTAGGGATGCTTCCCTGCTAGCCTAAGTTAATTTAAATAGTTCAGGTTCTGTTTGGGCTTTTACTCACACTTTATTTCTAACAGGTGGTTCTCACTATTTATAGTCATTAATTTGACACTATTTTACAGAGAGACTTCTTGGGTATTATAAGCAATCAATGGTAAAAGATCCATATTTTATTATCCACATCATTGCCCTCAAAGGAATTATTTACTGTGAGAGACAAATACATCTGTGCATATTAACAAGAGAAATAAATCGAAAGAAAAGTGTAAAAAAAAAAAAAGAAATGGTGGAACTTGAAAATGACTTCAGGTTTTCTCACTGCACAGAATATAGTCAAACACTGCTATAGTTAAATATTTTACCCTTTTTTCTCCCTGTGTGATTTATAATAATAATCTGCTTCATGTTGATATTTACTGCTCTGTTACTGACAATTATCTGAAAGAGAAGTTGGGGTGCTTAACTGGGGTGGAAAAACTTTAGCTAAATTAGAAAGCAGATCTAAATAAGCAAGTTTATTTTATATATATATATATATAAATAAAAGGCTAAGTTGATTCACACATGCACAATGCATATAAAGCTCTCACTGGTGCCAATCGCACGCGTGTGTTTTGATCTGTCATTATTGATCATGAATTTGGTTGATACTTCTATTTTAGAGGAAGAGCAAATTTCTTCTAATTACTTTCCTTTCTATGTGTACGAGTCCATGCACCAGGACACTAGTATAATAAGTTATAGGAATATGGCATTATTAAGTAAAATAAGGGTTACCCTAACACAAGCACTGTGATATCACAATGATCAACCTGATAACCAAGAGGGCTACTAATTAATGGACAAGTGGGGTATACAGCTGGACAAAGGGATGACTTCTGTCCCAGCTGGCTGGATTTGACAGATCAAGATTTCACAATGCTACTCAGAAGACATAATTTAAAATGTATGAATTGTTTATTTCTAGAATTTTACACTTAATATTTCAGACCATCAATAGCTGAAATGACAGAAAGCAAAACCACAGATAAGGGGAGACTACTGTACACAAGTAATATCCTATATAAGAAACTTGTAGATAATTTGGTGAGGAGGCCCAGGGCCTTCTTTACCCCAGATTCTCTATTCCTTATGATCTCCTTACCCTATTGACTATCTTTACAAGTTCTCTTTATATGGGCACCTTGAGTCAAAAGAAACTTCTAATGGCTACCTGTATTCAACATTTTTTTAAAAATCTGATGAAAATCATACTACTCTCTAAAGTTTCACCACTAACCTCTTTGTCTTTGTCAGAACATCATCATCGCATGTTGTTCAGGCATTCTCATTTGGCACTTACATATGTCAATAAGTATAAGTAGGAAGCTGAATTATTATTTAATAAATTCACTTTTTAAAATATTTTTTAGCTCCTAACACATGGCTCAGTTTGTTGGAGTATCATCCCATACACAGGAAAAAAAGAAAAAAGAAAAAAATAAAGGCTGTGGGTTCAATCTCTAGTCAAGGCACATACAGGAGACAACCAATCAATGTTTCTCTCATATCACTGTTTCTCTCCCTCCCTCCCTCTCCTTTCCTCTCTCTCTTTTTCTTTCCCTCCCTGCCTCCCTCCATCTTTCTTTAAAATCAAGAAACATATCCTTGGGTAAGTATTCTAAAAATCCATTGTAAATATGAAGTACATGAGGAAAAAAATATAAGTAGTGAAACCACTGGAATGTTGCATGATAGGAATTAAACCTGCCTGTTAGTTTTCAATAGTTTTCTCTCCTCACTGGGATCCTTCCACTCCCAAATAATCAATAAACTTCATATAAAAACTTCCTGTGTAGGTCCTTATTAATTTTGACTGAATCCCTGAAAGAGGAAGAAATTCATGAGAGAGAATTATCCTATATAATCTTATATAATAAAAGACTATTATACAAATTGTCTGAACGACAGAATGACTGGTTTCTATGACTTTCACTGATCATCACGGGGCAGATGCTCAACACAGGAGCTGTCCCCTCGTGGTCAGTGCACTCCCACAGGGAGAGCGCCACTCAGCCAGAAGCCCTGAGCTGGGCTCAAGGCTGGCTAGCGGAGCAGCAGTGGTGGGAGCCTCTCCCACCTCCACAGCAACGCTAAGAATGTCAACTGCTGGCTTAGGCCACTATCTCCCAAGTGTTCCTGAACTGTGTGAGGGTGCAGGCTAGCAACCCCTGCCCCTTCCCCCCACACACAAATGCATGAATTTCATGCACTGGGTCTCATATAATAAAAGGCTAATATGCAAATTGACTGAACAGCAGACAACCAACCAGTCACTATGACATGCACTGACCACCAGGAGATAGACGCTCAATGCAGGACCTGCCCCCTGGTGGTCAGTGTGCTCCCACAGAAGCCAAGCTCACCACTGGGAGCTTCTCTTGCCTCCACAGCAGCGCTAAGGATGTCTGACTGCCAGCTTAGGCCCGTTCCCCTGTGAGAGGGCACAGGTTGGGCTGAGGGACCTCCCCGAATGCACAAATTTCGTGGACCAGGCATCTAGTCACTTTATAACAAGAGAAAACCACCTTATTTGAAGGAGCTAATAAGATGTAAAAAACAAGTGAATAATTTTTTTCTCTAGTCTTTTTTATGTGTGCATAATTTGACATAAAAATTTTTCTAAGAATTTTTATGTAATTTCTCTTATTTCTATAGCTCTTGTTCCTATTTTAGCTGTACTACCAATTTGAATTTAAAAATGGGGAAGTGAAACATTGGCTGCCCTCACGTAGCAATACCCAATTAGCATGAAATGATACCTAATCTGTTCTCCTCCACCTTTACCCTAACTCTTACAGATCTCATTTTGCCAAATTGCCATCTGGGAATTTAAGTGAGAAATTGTTTCTGTATCTTGGCTAATTAAACTCTAAAACTGTTAGTGGCAGGGCTGCTAGAGCAGAGCACTTCTCAAAGACAAAGGTGAGACAGTGTGAGATGAGTTTTTTTTTTATAAGACGCAGCAAAACAAAGCAAAAATTTAATTTGGCAGCAAAAGCGTGGCAAGTGTGAAAAACGGAAGAACTCACAAAACTAGGCACCGTATCACCACACAAAGCCAAGGGAGCAAGCAGTGGGGGAACCAGTGTTCCGTGTTGGCCCATACTCAGCATTACCAAGAAAACCACTTGAAACCAGGGAGGCAGAATATTCTCCTTGGCTAGTTGACATCAGCTCATCAGAAACACAGAGGATCTTGGGCCATCCAGAAAAGACAGCCTGGTACAGAAGAAGAGCTAAAAATAGGAAGGGTGATTCCTGAGGAAATCGCCTGTAGACAAATGCCTTTAGGATTTTAGAGGAGAATCTTACAGACAGTAAAAGATCTGGTTACAAGACACCAATAACTAGACTTGGGGATTCCGTATTACACCCTGTTCTCTCAAAACGGGAGCGAACTAATGGAATGTTCACAATAGCTTTTATTATAAACTTTTCGCTCTGATTCAATCTCCTGTTCCTCAAACATCTGATTGTGTATACCAAGGCTAAATGTGTGTTGACTGTGCAAGCCTAGGATAAAATTTACTGTGTTTACAAGCACCAGAGGGCAGTGGAAAATACAAGGCTTTCCTCAGTTATTTCATAACTTAAGCAGTGTGTACATATAAACCTGAAAATTTAATAAAGGCAAGGAAACACAAGAAAAATCCAGCCAACATTAAATAAATATAATAATTACAGGATTTCAGACAGGCTTTTTAATTTCTTTTTCTTTAGTATGCCTAAACGGAAAATAAACCCAAAAGGATCTTAAGCAGTTTATTAAAAATATATCATTATAATGGTATAAAAGTAAATAGTTGAAAAAAAAACAGTGAAGTGATAAAAAAACAAAACAAAATATGGAGAGGACAACACCAGAATAATATTAAAAATAAATGCTTGTCAAGGTACTTCTATAGATGCTTTAGGCTGTATAGTGTGATTATAATGGGGAAATTCCCAGTAGCTTTCCTAGTAAGGCCACCAGATTTAAAAATCAGATAACCCTGGGTATGAATCCTAATACTGCCATTTCTGGACCATGTATCCTGTCTGAGCTTCAGTTTCCTGACCTATAAAATGGAGATACTATTTACTCCAAGAGATGGTTGGGATGATTAAATTTAAATGATACACTGATAGCACCTAGCATGGTGCCTGGCAGAATAAGAACTTAATAATTTGTAGCTGTAAATAAATGTATACAATCATGAATTGAAGTCATTTTCTTATAGATTCATGGTAACTAAAGGCATTTAGATAAATGGCAATTTATTGAAAACTTACTCTAGAGACCAGTTATATAGCTCCCTGATGACCTGGCTTTCTCTGAGGCTAAAGTTTAATATACCTGGAAAAATTAATGGATTACATTTTTTTCAATTTTATTTTTTCCATCACCATTATTCTCTCTGTGCATTCTTCCACCTCTACTCTTCCCCCCGACCCCCAACCCCACAATCACCACACTGTTGTCCATGTCCTTGAGTTCTTTTTTGCTTAATCCCTTCACCCCTGGATTATATATTTTTAAAGCAATTTCCATGACAAAGAACTGGCTAACACAGGGTTCAAAGACCTGAAGGTCTTCAAAAGGCCCTAAAAAAAAAAAAAAAAAAAAAAAAAAGGCAAAACAAAAGGCCCCTGTACTCTGCCAACCAAATAAAGATGAAGCCTCCCAAAATGTGGCTACATGTTCCTGTGGGGAAAATGCTTTTGATAGACAAGTTCATCATACAACTTAATTCTACTTCAGCTTATAGATACATAGATAATTTAGGCCCCAAGCTACCATGTTTTAGCTGTAATTTTAACATGGGAACATTTTAAGGTTGTTGTTCCTGATGGCCAGCTAGGATAGCCATGGTGAGTAGGGTGTGGGGAAGAGTTAATGAAATGCTCATGGGGCATCTATGATAAGCAATTTTACTCCTTGTTGAATCTTTCAAGATAAATTAGTTGCAAAATGGACCTGCAGAATAATATGAGAATTGGTGTCAGGTATCTGCCAAGATGATAATTGACAATTTTAGCCAAGTTCATTTACTGGGACCAGTTGTCTATAGAGGCCAATCATAATATAGAGTTCTTATCTGTTGCCTGTGATAGGGGTGAATGCATCTCAGTCATCCAAAACTGACTGCAAGCTATTAACAGGCAAGCTGAAAGGAACCGAGGCTAGAATTAGAATTGTAAAACAATAACCAAGTAAGTTATAATATGTGTTCTACCAGGAACTATTCTATAGCGAGCGTGTAAGAAGATATAGAGCATAAAATTATGTGGAAATTATTTTCTTAGCTAGACCCATCTATTTCTCCATTGAAATGACCACTAGGATGCAGGTTATTGGTGCAGAATTAAAGTGGTACTAAAGGGAAAAGAAGATATTATAAAGTGAAAATTAGGAGAATTTAGAGCTTTGTTGAATTAGAAGACATGGGAGAAAGAAAGAAAAGAAATGTGACTTTTATCGTGAGAAATGTTCACAACTAGAAGAATGATGTTACCCTTAACAAAAACAAGGAAAGCAAGAATGATTTGTAGGCACTGGAGATGAATTCCACAATCAAACTGAAATACCTAACAGGTAGCAGGAAAAGATGCAAGTAGGTAAGATGGAGTTTGGAGGTCAGAAGAATAGGTAATTAAGTTTTCATATTGGATTCCTCCTTCACCCATGGATTTTTGTGTGTTTTTTTTTGTTTTGTTTTGTTCTTTTGTTGGCACTATTACAGATATTACCCTTTCCCCTCACTTTGCCCATGTTTTGTTATGAAAAATTTTAAATATAAATCAGTGCACACCTGTATATCCAACCATCAATATTCTACCATTTACTATATTACATTCCTAGCCCTCTATTTTCTCTATTCATCAAGTATTCCACTTGAATACTTAAGTATACTTATCATATACCTGACTTCAATATTTGTTTATGCATTTTAATGTAAAATATATACAATGAAATGCACAAATCTTAAGTGTACATACATTCCCTGAGTTTTGACAAATGCATACAGCTGTGTAACCAAACTCCTATTAACATATAGATCATTATGATTTCTGCCACCCCAGAAAATTTCCTCATGCCCTTTGCTAGTCAACCCCTGCTCCCACCCCTCCAGAGGCAGCCATTCTTCTGATTTTTCTCCCCAACACAATTTAGTTTTGCTTATTTCAGAATTTCATATGAACACTAGAGGCCTGGTACACAAAATTCATACACAGGGTGGAGGTGTCCCTCAGCCCAGCCCGTGTCCTCTTGCAATCTGGGACCCCTTGGGTAGGGTCCCTACGCCTGGCCAGCAATCAGGGCTTATTGGGGCTTTCCTTGCCCCATTGCTGGCAGCTGGCCCTGCCTTGCCGCTGCTACTGTTTGCTATCTGTGTGACACTGCCCCCCACCTGGTTACTAGTCGCCTCCCTCTGCGGTGACAGATGTGGGGTGCAATTGCTTGACTGGCCTGGGCCTTCCTCTGTGGGGCAATCAATCATAGGACCCCCAAATCGATTGCCCTGCAGAGGGAGGCCCCATCTGGGCAATCATGGGGCAATAATGAGACCCTCTGACCAATTGCATCTCACCCTCCTTGGCTGGCCTGGCGCCAGTGCATGTCACAGTGTGGTTGTCCGGACAGTCATTCTACTATATGGTCATTCAGTCAATTTGCATATTACGTTTTTATTATCCCATCTAATAAAAACGTAATATGCAAATTGAGTGTACCTCGAATCAAGCCATACCCACAGACACGCCCATCAGCCAATCAGGAGCAAATTATGCAAATAAACCCCAACCAAGATGGCTGCAGCCACTGAGAGCAGAAGGGAGGCTTGGGTTTCACCAGCAACAGAGGAAGCCAAGCTTTCCACCTGCCATTGCTGGCCTAGGCCTCCACTCAATGTTACAACATTTCAATTATAAAAGATACATAATCCAAACAGAAATGGCAGCAGCCAAGGAGCTGGAGAGAGCAGAGGCTAGGGTTGCCCAGGTGATGGAGGAAGCCAAGCTTTTGGAGCCCTAGCACCTAGGCCTCCACTTAGGCAGCAAAGTTTCAATTATATCGCCGCCATGGAACCAGCAGAGGCTTGGCTCCACTCCAGGCTACAAAGTTTCAATTGTAAAACATAAATTAATCCCAGATCCCAGGGCCTCCCTCTGCTTGGGTCACTGGGGGGAGTGGCTGGCCTGCAAACCATTATAAGCCCCTCGCCCAGGCCACCCCACACCCCAAGAGAACCCCCACCCTGAACCAGGACACTCTTCAGGGCAAACCAGCTGGCCCCCATTCATGCACCAGACCTCTATCCTATCTAATAAAAGATTCATACATAGATTGATCATCACTCCAACACACAAGACGGCTGCCCCCATGTGGTCAAAGATCCTGCCCCCATGTGGACACAAGATGTCCACCACAAGATGGCCAGCAAGGGAGGGCAGTTAGGAGGAAGCAAGCCTGCAAGAGAGGGCAGTTGGGTGCAATCAGGGCAGAGCAGTTAGGGGTGACCAGGCTGGCAGAGGAGGGAAGTTAGGGGCAAGCAGGCTGGCAAGGGAGCAGTTAGACATCAATTAGGCTGGCAGGGTAGTGGTTAGGGGATGATCAGGCTGGCAGGCAGAAGAGGTTAGGAGCAATCAGGGAGACAGGCAGGTGAGCAGTTTTGGATCCAACAGTCCTGGATTGTGAGAAGGATGTCCAACTGCCCGTTTAGGCCCCATCCTTGAGGGGTCCCAGATTGGAGAGGGTGCAGGTTGGGCTGAGGTACAACCCCCGTCCCCCCGTGCACAAATTTTGTGCACCGGGCCTCTGGTTATAGATAATCTGCATTGAGTCACTCAAAAGATAACAGAAATGTAAGCTTTTGAATTTGATTTGAAGTAATTTTAATAAGTTTTCTTTTTCAAGTTATAAAGCTATTAGAAAATCACATGCACACATATGAAAAGAAAAATCACTTATTTCACCATAATATTTTATTTACAAAATTTGTGTCATATTTCACACAGTTGTGCAACAATCATCACTGCTAGATTTCAGAACTTTTTTATTATCCTACAAAGAAACCACACATCCATTAGCAGTGACTCCCTATTCCATTTTCCTCCCAGTTCCCAGCAACCACTAATTTACTTTTCATCTCTACAGACTTGTCTTTTCTGGGCATTTCATATAAATGGAATCATATAGCATGTGACTTTTTGTGTCTGGCTTCTTTCACTCAGCATAATGTTTTCAAAGTTTATTCTATTGAAAAAGTGTGTATCAATATCTCATTGCTTTTTAAATATATATATATATATATATATATATATATATATATATATATATATATATATATTTCTTTATTGATCTCAGAGAGGAAGGGAGGAGGAGAGAGAGATAGAATCATGAGAGAGAATCATTGATTGGCTGCGTCCTGCACGCCCCTCTACTGAGGATCAAGCCCACAACCTAGCCACATGTCCTTGGCTGGAATTGAACCTGGGATCCTTCAGTCCGAGGGCTGACACTCTATCCACTGAGCCAAGCCAGCCAGGGCCTCATTGCTTTTTATGGCTGAATAATATTCTAATGTGTAGATATATCAGATTTTGTCTATGTGATTCATTAGTTGATAGATGCATTGTTTCCATTTTTGGAATGAATAATGCTTTGAATATTCATGTACAAGTGTTTGTGTGAATGTGTTTTTACTTTGCTTAAATATATACCTAGGTGTAAAATATATGGCTCATGTGGAACCTCTGTGTTTAAATTTTTGAGGAACTGCCGAACTGTTTTCCAAAGTAGCTGAACCATTTTATATTCCAATGAGCATTGTATGAGGGTTCCAATTTTTCTACGTCCTTGCCAACACTCCTTCTTATCTATCTTGCTTATTATAGCCACCCTAGTGAGTCTGAAGTGATATCTCATTGTGGTCTTGATTTACATTTATCTATTGACTAATAATGCCTTTTCATGTGCTTACTGGACAATTATATATACACTAGAGGCCCAGTGCACGAAATTTGTGAATTCGGGGTCGGGGGGGGGGGTCTTCAACCTGGCCTGCACCCTCTCACAGTCCAGGAGCCCTCAGAGGATGTCTGACTGCTGGCTTAGGCCCAGGGAGTGGGCCTAAGCTGTCAGTCGGGACATCCTTAGTGCTGCCATGGAGGTGGGAGAGGCTCTTGCCACTGCTGCTGTGCTTGCCAAACATGAGGCCAGCTTCTGGCTGAGCGGCACTCCCACTGTGGGAGCACACCAACCACCAGGAGGCAGCTCCTGCGTTGAGTGTCTGCCCCCCTGGTGGTCAGTGTGCATCATAGCAACTGGTCATTTCACCAGTCAGTCAATTTTGCATATTAGCCCTTTATTATATATGATATGAGAGGCCCGGTGCATGGATTTGTGCACCTGTGGGGTCCCTCAGCCTGACTTGAGGTGATCAGGCCAAAATCAGCTCTCTGACATCCCCTGAGGGGTCCTGGATTGTGAGAGGGCGGTTCTCAGGTGACACCCCCTGAAACTGAGGTCCCTCCTCACTGGTTCTGGGTGTGTCACCCAAGAACCGCAGCTGCCAAGTCACCACAGCTTGGCAGCTCCTGCATTGAGCATCTGCCCCCTGGTGGTCAGTATATGTGTCATAGCTACCAGTTGGAGCATCTGCCCTCTGGTGGTCATTGCACATCATAGCTACCAGTCAGGTGGTTGGATAGTTGCTTAGGCTTTTATATATATAGATATATTTTTGGAGAAATGTCCATAAAATCTTTTGCTCATTTTAAAATTGGGCTGACTTTTTATTGTTGAGTTGAAGGGTTTTAAAAATATATTTTGGATACAAGTCCCTTTTGAGGTATATGATTTGCAAATGACTTGCCTTTTCACTTTCTTGATTTTTTTTAAATAACATTTTTTATTTTGGTGAAGTCTAATTTAGCTATTTTTGCTTTTGTGGGTTTGTCCTTTAGTGTTGTATGCCAATGTATCTGTAACATATTTTAGTAAATGGTATGAAGAAGAGATCTTTTAAAAAGAAAACTAATTAACTCTGTACTGTCCACACCATTATTATAGCCAAACACTTATGTAGAGCTAGGTCTGATTTGGGCTCATTGTCAAATCTTTGTTAATTTTTCTTAAGTTAGTCCCCAATGTAGCCTGAGTATAGAATTCAAAAGAAACAGTGATACCTACAATTTTGCATCTGCCCACCTTTGTTAACCAGGTATCTCACTCTCTAAGGCATTTATTAAATGCTGATTGGATTGGATTGCATTGGATTGGATTGGATTGGATTGGATTGGATTGGATTGGATTGGATTTAGGGAGTTGGATAGCAGTTTTAGGGAGACATGTGAACAATCACGGAATAGCCAATACTGATCCAGCACTGTTCATAATGTTTCCATTTCTGCTCGGGTCATCTCTGCTCTTGCCAAAACTGGTCTTTCAACACATTTTCAAATATTAGTGTTGTTTGTCAGATACCTTCAGTTCTCTACCCTTTCAGACCCTCTTATGTTTAGGTACAATCCTGTGCCTAATTCCAGCCAATGCATTAGGAGTGGAATATCATGTCTGGGCCAGAGTTTGCTGGGTAGGCATTTTCCAGCTGGCTGCTCCATCAGCCTGGTCCCTAAGTGACTAAGGTTAACAGAACTCTTTTGTCAACCGATTGGATGAGTAGCATGACCAGAAATAAAACTTTAGAACACTTTTGTTGTTTTAACCCATTGAAAATTTCAATAGAAAGTTAATGAAGTATAACAGCCTTCCTAACCAATCTACGAGTCACTATACTCTTTTTTTAAAATATATTTTTTATTGATTTTTTGCAGAGAGGAAGGGAGAGGGATAGGAAGTTTCAAAATTTGCCTGATCAATATGTTGTATAAATATTTGATTAAAAACCTATGAAAATTAACACCCTGAAATCTATGGCTTTTTTATTCACCAATATTGAACTCATATAAAGAGAAACTGAAAAAAATCCTATTTACCATTGCAACAAAAAAAATTAAGGAATAAAAACTAGGAATAAACTTAAGCAAGGAGGTAAAGGACCTATACTTAGAAATTTACAGGACATTGAAAAAAAGAGATAGAGGAAGGCATAAACAAATGGAGGAAAAAAACGTGCTCATGGATAGGGAACTCATACAACTTAACAAAATGAAGATAAACAATCCAATTAAAAAATGGGCAAAAGACCTAACTAGACACTTTTTGAAAGACATACAGAAGGCCAAGAGACATATGAAAACATGCTCAAAGTCACTAATCATCCAAGAGATACAAATCAAAACAACAATGAGATACCATCTCACACCTGTCAGAATGGCTATCATCAACAAATCAACAAATGGCAATTTCTGGGGAGGATGTGGAGAAAAAGGATCCCTCGTGCACTGCTGGTGGTAATGCAGACTGGTGCAGCCACTGAGAAAAACAGTTATGGAGTTTCCTCAAAAAACTAAAAATGGAATTCCCATTTGACCCAGTGATCCCACTTCTAAGACTACATCCCAAGAAAACAGAAACACGAATCAGAAAGGATATGTGCACCCCTATGTTCATAGCAGCACAATTCACTATAGCTAATATTTAGAAACAGCCTAAGTGCCCATCAGCAGATGAGTGCATTAGAAAACTGTGGTACATCTACACGAATGGAATACTACACTGCTGTAAAAAAGAAGGAATTCTTACTATTTGCAACAGCAATGGATGGAACTGGAGAGCATTATGCTAAGTAAAATAATCCAGTCAAAGAAAGATAAATATCACTTTATCTCACTCATTTGTAGAATATAATGAATAACATAAACTGATGAACAAAAATAGAACCAAAGACATAGAAGAATCAAACAGACAGTCCAACCTGTGAGGGAAGGTGGGGGGTGAGAGGGTATGAGATCAACCAAAGGACTTGTATGCATGCATATGAGAATAATCAATGGACACAGACAGCAGAGAGGGGGAGGGGGTATGTGCTGGGGGGTGGAAGCAGCCGGGGAGAGGTCAATGGAAGAACAAGGAGACTCACGTAATATTTTAAACAATAAAGAATTTAAATTTAAAAATAAATAATTAAATAAAAGTAAAAAACAAAACACGAAATATTTATTTTATAGATGTTACTATATTCTTAGTCCTTTCCACTATTCAATGGATTAATTTTAACTCATTTTTTAAGACTTGGCCCAGACATCTCCTTTCTAGTCCTGCCTGCAGACACACACACACACACACACACACACACACACACACACACACACACACTTAATGTGCTTTTATGCCATTACCACCCTCAAAACTCTTGCATATTTCTATCACGGGTTTTATTATTATATGATACTTCTCTGTGAGATAGTTCTATCCACATTCTACAAATTCTTGAAGGCAACGAATATGTCTTAATTATTTTGTATCCTCCAAGATCTAATATTTGGAAGATAATTAATGTTTGTTAACTGAATTAATTAATATCATGAAATTGTCAATGTCCCACTGTTTCCATAAAACCAAAAGACAAAGATAAATAGAAATTAAGTTAATTGGAAGGAAAGAGATAAAATTATCACTTTTAGATTATATATTTGCACAAGAGAATCAACTGAAAAATCATCCTAAATAGTAAAAGATTAAGGCAGCTAGGCACAAAAATTAATGTTCTGAAATCAATAATCTTTCTATCTTCAAATAAGAATCTGTTATAACTTCCCCATCCAATAAAGTAGTTATACATAGCTATTTAAATTTTAGTAAAAAGTATATAAAATTTAAAATTTGGCTCATTAGTAAAATTGGCCATAGACATAAAGAAAACAAAATAGAAATTCCAGAAACTTACTACAATACCTATAAAAAAATAGAGGCATTTTAAATCAATGGTAACGATGAATTATTCAATAAATTATGTTAGGAGTTGGTAACCACCTAGAAAAAAAATTGTATTCCTACTTCACTCCTTACTCCACAATGAATTCCAAGTGTAGCAAAGATGTAAACATAAAGGAAACCTATATTACAGCATTCTTTATAATAGCAGATAAATAAAAGATTGTCCAATTCAATGTTGGAAACAATTTAAATGCCCTTTAATGATTAAATGCATGTCGTATAATCATTCAATCTAATACTATTTAGTGAATGGAAAAGCAAGTTTGTAGCTCTATTATGTTCTTGTATGGATTGCAGAAGTACGTGGTTAGCTGGCATTGTGTAGACTCTATGGGTAGGCTTGCATGTGTAGAGCACTTCTGGAAGTGGGAACACAAGAAATTGGTTTCCTCTGCAGAGATGAACTAGTAGCTCTGGCCAGGGGTGAGAAAAAACTGTTCCCACTGATGACACTTTTGTACCACTCAGTTTTGCACAATATATATGAATTAATTATATTTGAAATAAATAATTTATCATAAAACACAAAGCCTAACATTTTATAAAGCTGCCCTGTAACACAATTTAACATTCAACAATTTCTTTTTATCAGCAGTTTGTTTAAAAGTCAAGATAACCACTTGACACATAAAGTAAATCTATTTATCATTAAATTTACTGTCCAGTATTTATAGACAGGTCTTGCTGGTAAAACACAGTCTCTCTGAGCCTTAATTTTCTCATCCATCAAATGGGGAAAATAATATCTGCTCTACAGATACTAGAGGATTACTATGAAAACTGAACATGTAAAAGCAATTTGAAAGATGTCAAAGAATTTTAAATCACCATTAACATTCCTTGTTAACAAAGAGGCAACGAATCCTTTCTAAAAATCTATTTGGCTCAAAACATCGATAATACTGGGGTTGAGAAACCTGCCCTAAATCATGTAGTGCAGCTTCTAGTTTTTTGATGCTACCTCATTTTTTCTTCTATTCTCTTCATTTTGGTGTTTTATGCCTTTAGATCCTTTACTGTCATTTAAGAGTTATTTTTAGCAGGAATGATAGCAAAGTAATTGCTTAATTGGCACATTTAACTCATATGGTGGCATTTGAATTTATATTTTTTGAAAATATTTCAATTCCTGTTCCAAATGCTGGTGTAGACAAACGTTTATTGTTAGCAATCACGTGTGAATCAAAGAGTGACACAGAATGTATGTGGGATCACCTAGAAATGGACTTTGGGTCTTTCAGAACGAAAAAGAATAAAAGCTGCAGACAACATGATCTACACATGAATGGTTGAAATGTATAAATACTTTTAAATCTTCACAGGGGTGGACCAGAATTTTTGTGAAGGACATTTGTACTCCCTGCCTTTCCTCATATGTTATGTAAACTTACCATGCTTTTCTGGGAGTTATTGCCACTTCTCATCAGTTGTTCTGGTAATGAAGTTTGTTTACACTGAGGCGAGACTATGTAGAACTTACTGCATTTGCTCTGAATCTTAAAATAGGAGCACAGGAAGCCAGCAAGAAAGAGAGGTTTTTAAGGTACTGAGTCTAAGAGTACAGAATGGAGGCTCTGTTTCTTCCAGCGGCGACCCCGCCATTCTCTGTGAGCTCCCAGCGTCAACGGGAGCTTTGGGGCATATTAGTGTATTTTGGTCTTTTATTTTGCTTCTCATTTAAAAGTGTAACATTTGTATGGAATCCTTGACACATTCATAAACCCATTTTTTAAATTTACATGGAATGAAAATTGTTTTTGTAGACTTTAATTAGGAATTGCTCTGGACTAGAAAATGAGTTTAAAATCACAGCTTTATTGGTGTTAACTTTTCCAGTGGACTTTGGGAAAATGATACATTTCTATGTAGGAAAAGAAAATCAAATTAAGTATCAAAGAGTCACTGTGCCAATAAGAATAAATTTTGCATACTTTTACAAGATAAGTTGGGTAAGTTCTTGAGGAAGCAAATGTGTAAAATATAGGTTAAAATGAAATTTTAAAGAGCAGGTTGTAAATTTCTTTAAGATTTTTTAAACTTTAAGCTTCTCCTTATTTCAGTTATATGTATAACCATCTTTTGTAAAAGTTAAGTCTTTGGTAGAAAGTAATAAACATACTGCCCCCAATATTTTTGGGATGTATCCTTTTCCATGAAAAAATGTTTTTAAAATACAAGAGAAATACCTCAATAAGTAAATTTTAATAAATTTGTATATTCATAATTGAATAATTGCATCAATTCCATTTGCTATTATTTGAGAAAGGTATTTAAGTGACCTGGAAAGAAAATGTAAGACTCTGTCATTCTAGTGTTTATTATAGATAAAAAGGACTCCAAAACTAAATTAGTTTAGTAGTTCTTGACCTAAAAGTAAAGGCAAAAACAATATCACATAATTTCTTCCTGATGCCATTTCCCATTCTCATAAAGAAATAAAGTAAAAACAATTGCATTTCAAATAAAGTATATTGGTTTGGTAAGATTTGATCAGTTTTTAAAGTAGCAGAAAAGTTCTCCCTTTTAAGAAATGGGGAAGTCTAGCTATAACCTGGACGTGAAATACAGATTTCCTATAGCCATAGCAATACCAAAAATCCGTCTCCCAGAGCTATGCCAAAGTCATTCCTTCCAGCCATCCCCTCTGAGACATAGACAGTTCATTACATTTCTAATCTATGGCACTAATGAGCCCACTCATTAAATTAAGGTAATATTTCTATCCTGTCAAGTGCTAGTGGAGTAAATGAGAGACTACAATAAGCTGAAAATGCTCCCATCCTTGAAAAAACAAATTTCTATTATTACTCAAGAAAATCAATCTCTTTGTAGAAAAATTAGAAAAACACAGGAGAATTAAAAGAAAAAAAAATACCACCACCCAGAGAAAACAAGGATGATTTGTTTCTGTAATGTATATTTTTCTAGGCTATTGTATAATCTTGTGTATATTGAAAAAAATATATGTATACAATATAGAGGAAAAAAAAACTCTGCCAAAAATAGCATTATAACCTGTCCTTTTAAAATCATCTGAACTGAGGTCAACTGAAGGACTTGTATGCGTGCATATGAGCATAACCAATGAATGAAAGACACTGTGGGGGGAGGAGGAGGGGCAGGTGGGGACATGTGCTGGGGGGTAGGGGAGGCTGGGGGGAGGACAATGGGGGGGGAAAAGGAAAACATATGTATTACTATTAAATCTAAGTTATACTGCAAAAAATAAAATAAATAAATAAATACATAAATAAATAAAAATAAAATAAAATAAAATAATCTGAACTTTAATTCCTGGGGCCCCAATGTGATCTCTCTTCTGTGAAAAACAAGGCCTGTTGTCTGGTTTCTGCATGTCAATGAGGGTAGTCTTTCTGCAGGTGGAAGGGGGGCCGGGGCAGAGTAACCCAGCAAGTCCTGACATAGCGAGCTGGCAACAATGCACGAGAACTTATGCTAGCCTCTCCTTTGTTCATGGCTTTGGCTTCCAGTGCTACACAAGACACTCCTCAAGGCAAAAGACTAGAAATGTTACACATCCTGAGACTTGCAGAGAAACTATAGCTAGAGGCCCAGACCTTGTCCTCTGCTCAAAGGAAAAGACTGTAATGTAACCTCCTGTGGGGGTTCCACAGCAGGAAGCCTGCAGGGCTTCTGAAACGATGGTTCATAATCAATAATTGTTTTCTTGCACCTCCCATCACAGGACTCTGAAATCTAATTTCTTTTGCTCTGACAAACACAGTGAGGAAAGAGTCATGCTCTCAAGGGCACCAGAGGCAAAGGAGAGACAGGGCCAGCACCCCTGGCCTGACCTCCATATTCACATGTTCCCACATGGAGTTCCCTGTACAACCTCCTTCCCTGTTTATAGCCCTTTTATGTTCCCACAGTCCTTGGAACTGGCTGAAAGAATGGGGAATGGGGAGAGAGAATGTTGCTTTTCATTCAAAAGCATCTAACACGCTTCTGTGGGAGAAGCAAACTTTTCCTCTATGATTTTATAGTCTCCAATTGGGTATGAGTATTAGGTTGATATAAGACAGATTAACAGGAGAAAAACGTATAAATTTTATTTACTTTTTTTACATGTGCATTGGAGCCTTCACAGAAAAATAAAGGCACAGAAAGCAGTTGGGTCTAAGTGCTTATAGAGTAGGTTGAACAAAAGGTAGTTATTATGGAAATGCATCTAAAAATGTATGGGGAGACTAAAGGAAGGTAAGGTTATTTCAACAAGGTCTGTTTGTACAGATTTCTCTCAGCCTCAACTCCCCACTTTTGGTGACGAGAATATTCTTTTCTCCTGGTATAGGCGGGGCATTTTTCACACAGGAGTTTTGTCTCCTGCTTTTAGGAAGAAAAGGAGAGGTCAGCATGTCTTTATTGCATAATACCTTTAACTCAAAATAATGCGTAAGCCAAAGTGGTATATTTTGGAGTGACATATTCTGCTACTTTCACCTCCACAGCAAACAAGGTATTATAGTCTGAACTGTCCCCCCCAAATTCATATGTGGAGTCCCTAGTACCTCTTCCCTAGTACCTCAGAATATGACTGTGTTTGATGATAGCGTCTTTAAAGAGGTAGGTAAGGTTAAATAAGATCAAATGGATGGGTCCTAATTTGGTATAATTGGTGTCCTGATTTAAAGAGAGAGAAAGAGAGAGAGAGAGAGAGAGAGAGAGAGATACCAGGGGCACGCCCACAGGGGACAGCCATGTGAGGTCACAGCAAGAAGGTGCCCTATGCAAAGCCAAGGAGAGAGGCCACAGAAGAACCCACCCTGTCGGCATCTTGATCTCCAACTTCCAGCCCAGCGCTAAGAAAATACATTTCTATTGCTGAAGCCACTCGGTCTGTGATGTTTTGTTATGGCAGCCCACGCAGATTAATATACAGGGAAAAAGAACATCACATCGAACATTTCCCTGAAACTATGTAGACATTCCCTTGATAAACCCCCTCGGTCCAGCAATTCTACAACGCACAGGAAGATATATCTAAAGAAGCTCAGCAATTGCTGAATGATTAAACTCAGAATCATTAAAATTTACAGTCGACGCTGTCTTCCAAAAGGTTACATCTTAAATGTTCTTGTCCAATATGCCTGTGTGCTCCCTCCTAGCTCTCAGACGATGCTCTCCTGAGTCACTCTGCGGCTCCCTAATTGGTTTTCTATTTTCCAAGTGCCTGTCTTCTGATGAAAGCTGTTTACAGCCTCACCACTTTGGCAGAGGAGGGGGCAGGAAGGAGACTGACTGTTAACAGAAGATGTTTCTCAGAAACTCATCCTTGTTTTCCCTGGATACAGTCTGTGATGGGAAAAAAGTCCAAAGGGACGAGCTTAGGGAACAAAATATAAAATCCCAAGCAGGGTGTCATTTTTCACAGGGTGCAATTCATGCCTCATTCATGCCTAGAGCTTGAGTTCCTGCTCGGCGTCGGGTTCTGTACCAGACCCTGAGGGTTTAGACAAGAGTAACTTCACATTTTAGTTAAGTGCATTGTCATCGTTCATGAACCCTGAGCACCCCTCATTATGCTTTAAAATAAAGTTGTGTGCACTTTTGTTTAAATATTTTTATTGGTTTTAAAGAGGAAGTGAAGTGAGAGGGAGAGAGTGATCGGAACATCAATGATGAGGGAGTCACTGATCGGCTGCCTCCTGCACACCCCCTCCTGGGGATCAAGCCTGCAACCTGGGCATGTTCCCTGACTGGGAATCAACCTCTTGGTTCATACTCTGATGCTCAATCACTGAGCCACACCAGCTAGGCAAGTTGTGTGCACTTAAAAAAAAAATCTCACATTTTGAAGCCACCATAGAGAAATTTGGAGATCAGAATCAAGAAAGGGGGAGAGGGTGCCTAATCTCCAAAGAACTAAGTAGCAGGAGCAGAGTGAGGAGGCAGAGACAACAGCAGAGGGGGAGACGGGCTGAGGAAGAGACAGCCTCCATGAATGGAAGAGGCCTTGCCCCACACTCACCTATTACCTGTGGTGGGGATGCCTCACCAGGCCCACCAGCCCTCTAGGAAAGAGATGTCACTGCAGAAGGCAGGCCTGAGCACTCCGTCTCAGGGGGAGGAGAGAAAAGCATTGGTGTAGAAATTTCATGCCCCAGGTAAACAACCACACTGAGTGACATCAAAGTCACCTAAGCTAACTCAGACTCTCCTATCAACCCCACCACACCCCCAACCATGGGGGCAGAAAGCAGATTCCCAAACAAATCCCACAACTGGCCAAACCAAAAGCTGGTTCTTTGGGAAAATTTCCAGATCTACCCACATGGAAAATAATCAGTCCACAAGAAATGAAGGGTTTTACTGCTTTAGAAAACAGAGAAATAAAGGGGAAACTTGAGAGGAAAAATACTAATGGTGAGTGACAAAAGAGTAGTCATGGAGATGAATGTCTTATTAGAGGCCCCACCCAGAGCCTTTGTCACCGTGGGCTCTGCTGGTGTGCATGCCGATTTAGAACATTGATGGAGCAAAGTAGATTTGATCTGGCATTGGAAGAAATAAATTATTCAAATTCCCCAGAGATGACAGCTTCCAGGGATACTTGGTGGTGTGTGTGTGTGTGTGTGTGTGAAGGGGGATAGGGATGGGGATTATCTGTTACTTCCTGGTTTGAACCATTGGATAGGTGAAATATTACAACTGAGATTCCCAATAAGATTCCACTGATACCCTTCAAAACAACAACCAGACCGTTCTCTTCTGTCCTTCTCATGCTCATCATGGCCTATCTGGGTTTTTTGTTTGCCTTGTGCTTTGTTTACTGTTTCCTGCACCTAAGCCTCTGTGTTACCATTTGTCACAGTCTCTTTCCCCTGTGGCCCCAGTGAACCCCGCCTCCTGATAGTTTTGGCCTATGCAGTCCCCTCCCTTTGCAGCCGGGCTAGCCTTTGACTTCTTCAATAAAGTGTGGTGGAAATGATGTTCTAGAACCTGTGAGCCCAGGTACTAAGAAGGTCTGGAAGCTTCTGCCTTTGCATTTTGGGGAAATGGCACATTGTAAAAAATATGACCACTCTGAGACCATCATGATGATGAGAAGCCCACCTGGAGAGGCCACATGGAAGGAGGATGGAGCCTGGTCAGCCCCAGCTGATGTGCGAGGTGATAAGCAAGGAGGCCTTTTTGGGTGGTCCAGCCAGTAGATGCCAGATGGACCAGAGATGGGCTTTTGCTGCCAAGCCCTGCCCAAATGGCAGAATTATAACTAGGTAAATAATTGTTGTTTTAAACCACTACATTCTGGGATGGTTTGTTATATGCTCTTGGAAAACCAAAACATCTCTCTTCACCAAGTCATTCCAGTCACTTCCTTCAAGTCACCTTCTCTGGAAATGCATCTGACAAACTCAGTATTTACTAATTCTTATTTTTAGAACTTGGATACAGTGCTTGGATTGTGCAGTCCTATGCCTGTTTTTGGGTTTTATAAATTAACCTCTCCTTAAAAGTAAGTATGATAATGGAGCATCATGGAACAGACACTACAGTAGAGAATAAATACTATTATGCCAATTTTTCAAATGAGGAAACCGAGGCCCACAGTAGTTAAGTAACTTGCTCGAAGGTAGTTCTTCGAAAAGTACAGTTCCAGATTTGCTTGTCATTTTATAGCTTTGGTGACACAGACCCTGGGCTTTAAATGCTAAAAAAGAAGCTGATGTAGAGAGAATAGCATTGCAGCTACACTCCAGGCTAGAAGAAAGAAGAAGGAGAGCTTAAACTAACAGACACAGAAACTGCAGCTCATGGTTTGAACCAATAAAGTCATATAGATGTGGGGCTATCAACTGGGCCAGTTTTGTGGCATGTGGGTTTGTGGTATGTACAGGAGAAAGACAAGCCACAAAGCCACTGAAAAACAGAAAAAGCACCACTCTGTTTGGGAGGCTCCAACCCAGTTGCATGAAGGGTGGCTCTACTTCAACAGGGGTGCCTGTAAGATAGCCTGCTGGCTTTTTTATTATGTGTTTGCTAACCTGGCTGGGTTTCTGTCTCCTGCAATAAAAAGATTTCTGGCTAAGAACCTTTCCCAAACACCACATCTAGACGACCAAAAGAGAAGGCCATAAAAGAAGACATTTTAAAATATGTTTACTGGCTCTGCAATTTTCTACTCAGTGAAAACATGGGTTTCCTGGCAAATGTTATATTAGAAGAGAAATGAAAGACCATGCCAGGAAACATGAAGATCTCAGGAAGTAATCTGGTTATAAACATATTTCCTTAATAGCAGACAATTTGATTCTAACTCTCATTACATTTTGACAAGAACAGTAGACACAGGCTGTTCAGTCAACAACTCCTGAAGCTTTCTCAGACGTTCACAGCCCAGGAGGGTACACAGCAGGTGCCAGCATCCATCTTCATTTTAGTGATTCGGCTGAACTCTAGGGGGCTGAGGAACATCTGTGATCACAAGGGCAGGAATAAAAAGCTGACCTGGTCTCTGGGCACGTGGTCCCGTGCTCTTTTACCACTGTGCCATATTCCATGCCGCCTTTATCCCCTCGTCCGGGTGATAAGGAGATTTCTTTCCAACACCCAGGTCTCCAGGTTCCATGGGAGCCTCTGTATAGCAGGTGTTTTGTAGAGGCCTTTGTTACATCATGGTCAGTTAGGCAGCTCTTCAAGTTACATGCTTATCCTCAAGGCATTTATTTGCGTGCAGATGTTTCCTTCTATGCCCAATAGTTCCGGTGTTCTGAGGGGCACTCTAGCTTTGAAATATTTTGGTGAGACCACGTCTATCAGTGTTTGGAAGACCTCTCAAGCTTTCTTCCTTGCTACAAAGTCGACCAAGTAATCGAACTTTTTGGCTCTCCTACCAATGGCATAGCATTCCGACAGGACAGAGGGTAATCTTGACTCACTTTCTGTGGGGAGTCTGGAACATTGTTTTGTAAATTAACACCCGCGTTCAAGTGGCAAGCTCAGTGTGTTCCCTTCACGGCATTCAGCCCTTCTCCAGACCAAGCGGCTTATTCAATTTTTGTACCCTTTTGAAATCTTTCAACTTTAAATTGCCAATAAGGACGTTATACATTTGGTTAAACTCCAACAGAAATTTAAATGTGAGAAAAGTTTTCAACCCTGGCTGCTGTGGGCTCAGTTGGCTGCAGTGTCATCCCATACACCAGAGGTGGTGGGTTTGATTCCCAATCATGGCATACACCTAGACTGTAGGTTCGGAATGTTCGGAATGTTTCTCCCTCACACTGATCTCCCCTTCCCCCACCCTCTCTCTCCCTTCTTCCCTCCTTCTCGTCATCCCTCTCTCTAATTAGCCATTAATTTTTTTTTAATTTCAAAAGTATTTCATAAGAAATAAGCCAGAATGGCAGTTCAAGTGGTATACTGACCTTCCAAGTATAACATGGGAAGGTCCTGTGCCATTTCACAGGGGTTGTTGACTCTACTTTTCTGGTCAGACACGCCATCCTTCACCCTCCCTTTCACTAACCATAGGATTGGCCCTTATGCAACTCAGGCAAATGCCAGACTGTGGACTGACGTGCTGTCTGGTCTCTCCAATAGACAAATGCAAAGAACGGCTCTGAAGCACAGAGGTTTGCATCCCATATACACAGAACAGTCCACACCCACTTCTGTTGCGATGCCTAGGGAAGATGGTTATACCCTCACAGTCAGTGGCATGTCTCATCACTTTGGACAATAAAAATTGATAAGTTAGCATTCATAACAGTGGGCAAATGCTCACTCATTGCTCAGCCCATGTCTCTGTTTTGTCTTATGTTTGATCACAAATTGAAGGTAAGATGTAGTCAAGACATAAAGATAGAGTTTCCCCTTTGGGGCTATTGTTAACAACAATCTAGAAAAGTCTGTGGGTCTGATTTGTGCACATCTGCGAGGATCACACACTGTTTCGTTTATTTGTTTGAATCAAAACAAGGATCTGCACCCAGATTTATATTTACTTTGAAATAGGCCCAAGGAATTATCAGTCAAGATACTCCCCTAAGATTTAGCATGTCTTAATCTCAGGAGCCTGGTTAACAGCGAAATTTTCTCCGGCCACCTAACTAAATTCTTCAAAGTGAGACCAGGCTCTCTGGCCTAACGCTCTGAGCCTGTGGGCTTCTGGGCTCCCACCACTTCAGCTCAACATTGAAAGCCTGGGCAATCAGGGACCAATAGCAGAGCTCTGTCTCCAGCACTAACTACCAGGCTAAAATCTGCATCATCTAATTCTGCCCTCATACTCTTTGCCAATGGCAACTGAGAGTTTTATTCTCTTGAGATTTTATTTATGACTATTTTTTAATGTTTATTTGTTTGTTTACTGATTTTTAGAGAGAGAAAGGGAAAGGGATAGATAGAAACACCAATGAGAGGAGGAACATCATAGATTAGCTGCCTCCTGCACACCCCCTACTGGGAATCAATCCCACAACCCAGACATGTACCCTGACCAGGGATTTGAACCAGTGACCTCCTGGGTTGACGCTCAACCACCGAACAATACCGGCCAAGCATACAATTCTTCCCCTTCTTCTCCCCCTTCTTCTTCTTTTCCCCCTCCCTCTCCCTCTCCCCCTCTTTCTTCTTCTTCTTCACTGTGAAAGAATAGTGACTAATAATCCCTGGACCTACGATGTCAAAAAAGCTGTGCTAGGTCTTGTTTTTCCCCAAACATTGACACAATTGGCATTTGGGGCCAAATAATCCTTTGTTGTATGAGTTGTCCTATGCATGTAGGATGTTAAGCAGTGTCTCTGGCCTCAACCCACTAGATGCCAGTAGCTCTGCATCTCTTCCCCCTCCCCCCATATACACACTTCTGTGACAACCAAAAATATCTCCAGACATTGAGCATGCCCCCTACAGGGCCAGTGGCTCCTCGATGAAATCTACGGTTCTGGGCAGATGGGGCAAGAGGCCTACAGGACTTCTCCTGCATGGTATTCATGGGGTTCTGCCAATGACAAGCTTGCAGCTAACACTATTCATGTAGCATTTCATAACAAATTTCATTAAGCATTCAGCATAAGACAGACTTTTTAGAAGTGCCGCCCACACATTACTTCACTAAATTCCGATGACAACCCTAAGTGGTTAAGTGCAATTGTGAATGATCTTCATTTAAACAGAAGGAAACAGACTAGGTAAGTGACTTGCCCAAGGTCACACAGGAAGTCCATGACAGAGTTCTCTCTCTCTTCCTCTCTCTCTCTCTCTCTATGTTTTATCCTCATCCGAGGATATTTTTCCATTGATTTTTAGAGAGAATGAACAAGAGAAGAAAGACATAAAGAAACATCAATGTGAGAGAAACACATTGATTGGTTGCCTCCTCCAAACGCCCCAAACAGGGCCTGGGCAGGGGAGAAGCCTGCAGCCGAGGTACAAGTTCTTGACCAGAATCAAACCCAGAATCCTTCGGTCCACAGGCTGACGCTCTTTCCACGGATCCAAACCAGCCAGGACCAGAGTACCTTCTTGACCACCATGCTCTGCTGTCTCATTGCTGCAGGCACTAAAATGGTTAAGTTGGGATTCATAACATTGGGTAAAATCAAAACAGACTTTGTGGCTATAATGGTTTCTGAAAACCCTTTAAATCCATGTGAGTCTGTCGCCTTTCATTTCATATATCTTTTTATAAACACCAGGGGAGCAGTAACCATTCGAACAGTTAAATTGACTTAGCATGGTAAAATCCACTTTTTCCCTGTCTTGAAATTACAGTGAATCATTTGCCATTGTGTCTGGACCACAGTCCCTCCTGCCCCCCGCCCTCCCCCCACCACCACCTGATTTCTCTCCCGGGGCTCCCCAGATCCCAATATCGGTGCGCCTATTCTTCTTTTAATTTCCCAAACAACAAGATTGTATTTTACACTTCAAATATTACTCCAGGGGACAATAATGGTGAACTTTACCACCAAAATGCTCAGAAGAAAATCAAGCAACCCAAGAGGAGAAAGAAGAAAGGAGTGAAGAAAGAAACTGAGCACAAATATTTCCTAGACCCTCAAAATTAAAGCTTGAAAAACCACAGTGCCTTGCAAAATATCACATCCAATTGTTAGTTTCTAAAAAATTGTTGGAGGTGCACTTAGTGTACCATAGTGTGGGGATGGGAACCCAGGCTGGCCTGGAGAGCCGTGCCCTGGGGTCCTGGCCAGGGCCTTGAGGTTCAGGCCCTCCCAACATACCAGAAAGATATCAAGAGAAACATTTTAAATTCCTAAAGTTTCTCATCTTTCCCAAGGGACCAGCAGACTGTTTGGGATCCTGAGTTCAGTCCCATGAGTTCGGTCTGCTCTTCAGTGTCAAAGAGTAAAATTAAGACGCTAATTGTGAGAGGAAGGGAAGAAAGGGCATCCTTAGGTTAAGCTCCCTGTCATCCCCATTCTCTGGGAGCTCACCTGGGATCTCAGCTAAATCAAATACTAGCTGTGTATTGTTTACAGAATAAGATTGGACTGTGGAATCACATTTAAAATGGAAAAGAACTCTTTGAAAAATCACAATTCTCCCTGATGTTTTCCAAAAGCAGGGGTCTCATCAAGATCTTGCATTGCATGAAGAAGGTATTAGGTACTATCTTTCCTGAAGGAAAACCCTGGCCCTAGAGCCTCTCCAGACCCTTTTATGATGTTAGATAATGAGCATGGAATTCTTTAGGGGAAATGGTATAAAATTTTAAGTCTGCTAACGTTTAGTAGGATTTAGTCTTTTTCAAATTGCAACTCTTTAGAGATGAATAAAATCAATTTGGAAAGTTGCAAACAGCACTTAAAAGACACACAAACTGTGGGTCAGTTGATCACAGTAGGTGAAGTCTGTTCTTTGGCTTTAAAATTTATTCTTTTTCCTCTTTCTGCTATTCTCTGAAGCGTGACCCAAGCACCTGCTTGTGTGCACTATGAACTCAACCGTTTAGCACTTGGTGTTTTCTTTCCTATGTTCAAATCCGAGACAGGCACACTGGCCAGAGCCTGTGGACTCTCCCTGAAGCTCATTAAGGAACTGAATTTATGTATTGTCGCAAAAACAGTCAACATTGCAGACTGTCGGTTAGAAACAGGTGCTAGGAGAGGAAATGTTCAATATTTTCTGTGTGGCATGGCCTCTGTCGGACAGTGTTCCCAACCTGAGTCTGTTTACGCAGTTCAGTCACATGTCTAGATTCTTCCTTTTACCTCAGGAGTCTGTCTGGTTGCAGGCTCGCTATCAGCTGCTCTTGATCTCTCCATCTTCCTTGCTGGCCATGTTGCTGTACCAGCTTGTACTTTTGGGTGAAAACCTAGTGCTGGTTTCCTCCAGTATCCACTGGTTTGGCTCTTTGAAGGCGACTCTTTAGTGAACCCTTCTTTGTTATTTCAGAATCCAACCCTGCTTTCCAGCAGCGGGGCTGGGCCGGGGTTTCCACACTGGCTGAGAGCAGGAGCTATCCTCGGGCCCCAGGTGGAGCCCTGGGGACACCCCCACCCACTCAGAGCCACCCTTGGCAGGAGGCATGAGGGACAACTCCCCAGGGGCTGAGAAGAGTGAGGCCACTGCCGGGCTTCTACTCAGCCCAGCGTGATCCTCCCCTACACAGTTCCTATCCTTTCTATTTTAATTTCTACTTACTTTCTTCCCTCACATTTAAATAGCTCCAATAAAATAATGCCAGGTGTGGTTTTTATTTTCACTTTTTAAAAAATATATTTTATTGATTTTTTACAGAGCAGAAGGGAGAGGGATAGAAAGTCAGAAACATCGATGAAAGAGACATCGATCAGCTGCCTCTTGCACACCCCCTACCGGGGACACGCCCGCAGCCAAGGTACATGCCCTTGCCGGAATCGAACCCGGGACCCTTCAGTCCACAGTCCGACGCTCTATCCACTGGGCCAAACCGGTCTCGGCTATTTTCACTTTTTATTTTATTTTAGAGATGGGGAAAAGAGAGAGAAACATTGATTTGTTATTCCACTTAATTATGCATTTGTTCCTGTATGTGCCTTGACCAAGGATGGAACCTACAACCAGGGCATATAAGGACGACACTAACCAACTGAGTTACCCAGCCAGGGCAGGAATGCTTTTTAATTGATGGGCTCTAAGCATCACATTACCAAATTCTGCAAGTCCCTGCAAAGTTTGGCTTGGATCTCTGGAAGTTTCATTTGCTCATTTTACCAGTAAGCACCCACTATTACTATATCCCAGATAGTTCTAAGCTCCAGGGAAACAGTGACCCAATCCCTGCTCTGTGCTTACCTGCGAATGAGAGAAACAGTGAACAAAACATATAGAATGCTAGTGATAAGTGCTCAGGAGAGAAAACAAAGCCCCAAACATGGAAAGACAGTTTGGGGCAGGAGTGGAGATTGAGATTCTAGAGGGGGTGGCAGGGAAGGCCTTTCTGACAAGATGGGCTGAGAGTAGGAGAGAGCTGTGTGGGGCAACCATGTTCTAGGCCAAGGGACCAGGCTGTGCCAAGGCCCTAGGCTAGGATATGCCTGGCAAAATCAGTGTGGAGAAAGTTGTAGATCCACTGTGAAGATGGAGTGTTTATGAGGTGCCTGGCATACAGATAGCATTTAATAAAAGGTAGCTGTAATTGTGATAGTCACTATCAGATGTTTATGGCTTGATTGATGTATACAGGTGTGTAGTTATTTGGCCAAGTAGGCCCAAGTCTGCTTTTGGGTCAAGAGGAATGTTTTATTGCAGCCCTGCAGACCTCTAAGTATACATCCCATCAGCACCCTTAGCTTTTCTCCTTCAGTAGAGTCATAAGGCCATTTCCCCCGGCACGTGGGGTAGGGAATAGAGGGGAGGGGTGGTGGGAGGAGAGTTGCTGAGCAGATTTTCATTGCCTGAGACAGGGCAACAGTTTTGGAAGTGTGCTCCCCCCACCGGAGCAACAGCACCTGGGAGCTTTTTAGAAATGCCAAATCTCAAGCTGCACCCAAATTTGCTGAATCAGAAAGTCTGAGATGGTGCTCAGTAATCACTGTCTAACAAGCCCTCCAGGTGATTCGGTGCCAAAGTCAGAGCCAGTGCCTCCAGTTTCAAAAAGTCTCCCAGGACTGGGAAAGGCTTCATGGTCACATCCTAGTCACTTCCTTTGATCTCCATGAAACTGCCTTATCAGAAAGACAGTCTGCATCGGTGCTGCTATTTATGTTTCCTGACATGCCCTAGGGCTCTCTGGGGTTGTTTCTCCCCAGATCTCTAGAGATAGCCCATCCACCTCCCTACAGCAGTTTCACTGAATTCTGAATGAGCACAGTTCTAGCTGGGCTGAGACCCACCCTGAGGACTTCCTCTGCCCTGGTGACTTCCTCCAGCACTTGTAAAAATGGCATGGACTATCTCTGAGAACTATTTTAAGCTTTGTTATTATGAAATTTACCAAAAAAATATTTTTTTTCAAATTAAAGGTAAACCAGCCTCAGATTTTCATTTTATTTTTTTATTTTTTATCTTTATTGTTCAGTTTATTAATCACATTGTTTCCCCCTTTTTATTTCCCTATAGCTCCCCTCCACCCTGCACCTATCCCACCCTCCACCTTCACCTCCCCCTCCCCACTGTCCTCTCCCATTATTGCAAGATTTTTGTCCAGTCTCTTGCTGTACTTCCTGCAACCCTTTTCTCCCCAAGAATTGTCAGTCCATTCCCTCTCTATGTCCATGTTTCTGTTATATTCACCAGTTTATCCTGTTCATCAGCCTATCAATTCACTTGATTTTTATGTTCATTTGTTGATAGATGTGTATTTGTTGTTCATAATTTATATTTTTACCTTTTTCTTCTTCCTCTTCTTAAAAATATCTTTCAGCATTTCATATAATATTGGTTTGGTGGTGATGAACTCCTTTAGCTTTTTCTTATCTGCGAAGCACTTTATCTGGCCTTCAATTCTGAATGATAGCTTTGCTGGATAGAGTAATCTTGGTTGTAGACTCTTGCTGTTCATCACTTTGAATATTTCTTGCCACTCCCGTCTGGCCTGCATCGTTTCTGTTGAGAAATCCGCTGACAATCGTATGGGTGCTCCCCTGTAGGTAACCAACTGTTTGTCTCTTGCTGTTTTTAATATTCTCTCTTTATCTTTTGCTCTTGGCATTTTAATTATGATATGTCTTGGTGTGGTCCTCTTTAGATTCCTATATTTTGGGGTTCTGTGTACTTCTTGGGCTTTTAAGTCAGTTTCTTTCACCAGGTGGGGGAAGTTTTCAGTCACTATTTCTTCAAGTAGGTTTTCATTAACTTGCTCTCTCTCTTTTTCTGTCACCCCAATAATTCGGATGTTGGCATGCTTGAGGTTGTCCCAGAGGCCCCTTACACTATCTTCAATGATCTGAATTCTTTTTGTTTCTTGCTTTTCCAGCCGAGTGGATTTTGCTTCTTTGTATTTCAAATCTTTGACTTGGTTCTTGTGGCCCTCTGGACTGCTTTTAGGACTTTGTGTAATATTTTTTATTTCAGTCTGTGTATGCTTGATTTCTGGTTGGTCCTTTTTCATATCCGTGAGGGTCTGGTTCATATCCTCAGAGGTCTTGTTCATTTCCTTGAGGGTCTCATTCATTTCCTTGTAAGTCTCATTCATTTCCTGGTTGGTCTTGTTTATTTCCTCGTAGTTCTCATTAAGTTCATTGGCCTTTTCTAGGAGCCTCTTGAAAAGCCTTATAACCGTGGTTTTGAACTCTATGTCTAGTCGTCTTTTTTCCTCCATTTCTTTCACACCTGATTTCTTTTCATATCTCTGCATGGTGGCCTCTTTATGTGGTAGATGTCCTCTAAGGGTCAGTGGCACAGCCTCCCCAGTTACTTGAGGTGGGTACTCTTACTGCAATCCTTTATGGGTTGTACAGTATTTTTGAATTTAAACCCAGCTTGTTGTTGTTAGCCTTAGGAGGGTTTGACCTCCAGGCCAATTGGCTGTGAAGGGAGACTGTGTTCAGGTTGGATGGGCGGAGTCTCTGAGCTGAGCAGGCAGCCTCAGTGTCAGCTATGTCCTATGCGGCGCTCGTGCATGCGGGTCTCTGTTGGATGGGGACGGCTGCAGGCACTTCCAAGAGAAAGCCACTAGTCTCTTCCCCTTGCCAGACAACTCTGCCTCTCCCCAAATGAGTCTGCACACCCAAAGTCTTGCCCACAGTTGTAAAACAGGTGGTTTCCGGGACCAGGAGACAAGTTTCCAGGGAACAAGTCCGGCATCTGTGGTGTCACACAGTTTACTTGCGTGCAAACTTCTTTTCCCAGCTACCCAGTTTCTCCGCAGACTAGGAGACCTCTGCCGCGCCCGGCTTCCAGGGTGTGTCCCCGGACCTCGGACCTCGGACCTCGCCTGGCACTGGGGAATCCGTGTAGTGGGACGTCTCCGCCCTCTCCGTTGGCAAAATCCAGCCGGGGTTGCTGCTCCAGCCCCAGCCCGAACTTGAGACCAGGACAGCTCCTAACCTTGTTTCCGTCTTCAAGGCTGTGCTCCCGCCGCTCCTGAGTCTCAGTGTCCCATCTTTACTTTTATTTGCGGAGTTTTCACTCAGCCAGCTTTCTGGTGATTCTGGGTGATATTTGTTTTGTTGTTATGTTGTAGTTTTTGAATCATTGCGCGGGGCAGAACAATAGGTGTTTACCTATGCCGCCATCTTGGTTATCTCTCCAGCCTCAGATTTTCAGACAAGACACAGCATCAATGTCTTTCCCTGTCCCAGGAAGATGTTACCTTGCCACTTACAACTTACATATTTGTTTCTAAATGGCATGTTTATGTAGCTATTTTCTGATATTTCAGTTTTTTATTATCAGGTAGAGACTTCCAACTATTGCTTGGAATTTAGCTTTCTCACCCACACAAACTCTGCAACATACACACCAACCCACCCACCCCCATACACAGAGGCATACTCATACATACACTCTTCCCCATGCCATAATATTGGTTGATTAATATTCAGTTTACTTTATTATGACTACGTGAAAATATTCCCAACTAAATCATGAAACGAGCTATGATTAAATTTCCTTCTTGTACAACTTTTTATTTTCTCTCAAATTAATAATTTTCTCACTTTTTAAATTTTCCTATGTACTAATCACTAAATCATAGCCAAAATCTTTGACAGAATTAAAATCTCATTTCAATATTTTTAAACATTAGATATTCTATAAAGTTCCTGTTTTTCAAATAGCCCAAATGGAGCCTTTGTCCTGCTCCAATTAGTACTGATAACTCTCTAGGCCTGCTGCACAGCTGTTATACTAAGATTTCACTGAAATCATCTCAGAGATTTCCTGCCTATCCCTTCTGGAGTCCTTATTTTCTTTCTTGTTTAATTTTCATATTTTGTTGGGGCGCATCCTCAATAGTTTTCTTGGACAGGGTACATGGAAGTTAAGTTTGTTGAGATCTTGAAGGTCTGGAAAATTTTTTTATTCTGTGTTCAGATTTGGTGGTCTTTTTAGCTGGGGGTAGAATTCTTATCTGGAATGTAGATAGTGCCTGGGAAGGCACATGGGCATTTCTTTAATTATTGTCAGCTGAATCCAAGGTGACAGGCAGAGCCATGTCTAGGATACACATTTACCAAAAAGGCAGATGTGTTATCAGCACTGACTCTTACCTTTGCCCAAGTGTTGCATAGTGGGACTTTGATATGTAAATCCAGTCAAGCACTAGGAATGCTCAGGCCTACTCAAGAATGCAAATAATCTCCTTTTGTCTTGATCTTTTGGTGAAACTTCCTGGTATTTGGGATATAAAATAAACTCACTGGATTGGTTCTGGGTCCCTGTCTCTTCAGCAGAAGAGGGCAGCAGTCCCACCTGGTTTCCAGCTTTTTTCTTCCATTTTGTGCCTTGTCTTTCTTTCTTTTACTTCTCAATCCCCAGCCGCCCCTACTCAGGAACTGGATCCGCTCTCTTCCACGCTGGATGCGGAAAGAGAGAAATACCTACACTGAAAATAAAATTTCTCTGAGAATTCAGAAGGCCTTACTGTTTTCTATAGACAGTTTTGTCCTTGTCATTCCTGATTCTCAGTACATGGCTTTGTCTCTCACTGTTTCATCCCCAGTGCTGTGCAATTTATAATGATGTGCATCATTGGGGATTTTTTATCCTTTGTGCTTAGCTCTAAGGCAGACTTCTAATTTAGTTCTAGGAAATCTCCTTGATAAATTATCTCCTCTGTTTTCTCTATTCTCTCTTTCTGGAACTCCTTATCAATCAAATATTGGACTTCCTCAATTTTGTTCTCTTTCTCTCTCTCTCTCTCTCTCTCTCTCTCTCTCTCTCTCTCTCTCTTTAAATTCTTGATGCTTTCATTTATTTTGTCTTCCAACTAGGGTTATGAAATTAAATACAGGTAAATGTTAATTTCAGACAAGAATTGCATGGGACATACTCATACTAAAAAATAATTTGTTGTTTATCTAAAATTGAAAGTAGACTGGGAATCCTATATTTTTATTTGCTAAATTGGGCAATACTTGTGTCAACTCTTCTCTTGCAATATTCATTTATGCTATCCTAGTTTTAATCTCTAGGATCTCTCTGAATTGTTCTCTAAATGTTCTAATTCCCTGGGAGAAATAGGCACGGCTGCTAGAATTCTGGGAGGTGAGGCACAAAAGAAGAGCAAGGCCTGAGTACCACCTTTCAATAAGTAATCTTCCTCCACATTTTCAATGTGGTCTCATTGCCTTCGAGTGCCTGGTGTCCTTGAGTCCAGGATCCCTCTGGTCCAGCCTCTCAAAGAGCTTTTCGCCAGGAGGCAGTGAATGGCCACTCATCCTGTGTAAGAGAGGTGAGGTGACAGCCTAACTGCTTCTTATATAGACTTTATTTGTATGTTTCCCTGAAAACAAGATACCATTAGTCTCACTAATAGGCATTGTTTCCCCACAGAGCTGCTTTAGCTGCTTCTTGGTTGCTCCTCACTCCAATAAGATGAGAGCTTTAGAATAATTTTACCCTCCTTTATCCTCCCTGCCTTGGACCTTAGGAATCTTGTTTATTTCCCTATCTCTTTCCACCCATCAACAGTTACTGTTTTTTCATTTAAGCTCCTATCACCACCGTCACCCACTCAGGCACTCCTCTCACAGCTTCATTTTGTTAGGAATGTGTTTTGCTTTTGCTGATTATCCTCTTTCTGACTGTGGGGCCCTTTGAAACTCTAGGGTGTTTTTCTGTGTGGGCTCTTTAGGTTCCACGGTGTTGTGGCTTCTGAGTCCCAAATGGTGGGAGTCCCACAGATGGCAGAAGGTGAAAAAAAAGCTCAGCCGCTAGGCTGAATTACAGAAATTCCCCCAAATCGTTTGCCTTCCATTATTCACTCCTGGCCTTTGACCTTATTCTCTAGGCACTTGACCAGGCCACTGGGAGAAAGAAACTCACAATTCTTTCTGTTGGAAGCCAACCATAGCCCAAGGCATCTACTCATTCCCAGCCACTCATACAGTTAACAGCTGTTCAGCTCTAGAGAGGAAAACATTTTAAGTTTGGAAGTGAGAAAGGTGGAAATTGTCTCCAGAGCCCCCTTTTGGCATCCATAAGTTACTTCCATAGCCATTAATCACACCAGGGAGGGAGCCCAGATGAAGAGCAGAGTTGGAATGACTAGCCATCATCTCCATTCAACATGTGAATACAGGCTCCTATTATTCCTGAGTTTCAGATTGGCCTGTCTGGGAGACAAATACCAACTACGGTGGTCACACACCATGATTTTAGGACCATTGCACGCAGGCATTAGAGAGGTTCTGCCTTGCACTGTGGGAAAAAAAGCAATCGAAGTGGCTGAGAGTAAAAATGAAAGTCTTTCCTAACCTGGCTTTATCTGATGAGATATCCACCTGCAATGAGGAATCACTGCCAGTCTCCCAGAAAGTTTAAAGATCAGGCTGGTTCTGAAAAGGAAGATTGAGTGGGCATATTATTAACCTAAATGGCATTAGGTTTCTGTTTCAATAAAGATTCCCATTAAAGCTGAAAGCAATACAGCTACAGCAATGCAGCCATAACTACCCATTGCCTGTAGAAAGACGTGCTTAAATTACACCTGGCTGTACCCCCATTATCACTTTGCAAAAGGCAGTAACTTGAGGTGGACCTCTGTGGCCACAGTGTCCTTCAGGTGACAGTCTCAAAGGAATCCTGGCTTGGATGCAATCAATACTGGGAACCTACATTACTCATGTATCAGCACACGACAAGGGGCTGACAATAATTAATCAACTAATTACGACAGGCTCTTTTCATTACATAACATGTGACCTTTTTTTTTAGGAATATACAAATGTATTTTTATTCAAAAATACAAAATAAATTATCTGTAGGCATGGACAATGACAGCAGTAAACCATTGTGTGTTGTCAACTGAAACCAGGAACTGATGGTTAGAGTGATTTTCTTGAACATCAGCCAGCCTTTTCTTCAGTCATTTCCTTCGACTGACTTCTCTGAAGTTATAGGTGAGGAGATGCCCTGAGCTTCCTCTCAGTTCTCAGGACGATGGCAGAGCACTCTTCCGGGGCTAGAACATGCCGCCTCCCATCCCTCCTCCCATTCAGCCCATGCCACTCATGCTAGGGTCCTTCTCCTCTTTCAGGATCTCTGTGACCACAACTTTCACTGTTGTTAACAGAGAGGCCACGCCAGCAGCATCCAGCAAAGCAGTTCTTACAACCTTAGTTGGATCAATGATTCCTTTTTCCACCATATGCACAAAATCTCCCAGCGTGGCGTCATAACCAATTTCTGAGGAACTTTGCATAATTTTCTCAACTATCAACGATCCCTCAACACCTGCATTCTTAGCAATGGTCATTGAAGGAATTTTTAGTGCTTTCTTAATAATTCCTATACCAATTTTTTGATCTTCGTTATTTGGAGTTAGGGAGTCCAAGGCTGGGATGCACCAAAGCAGGGCATAGCCCCCACCCAGGACAATGCCCTCCTCCACAGCAGCACGGGTGGCATTGAGGGCATCTATGACTCTGTGTTTCTTCTCATTCACTTCCACATTGCTTGTCCCACCAACCTTCAGCACAGCTACCCCATTGGAGAGTTTGGCCAGGTGTTTATTTATTTTTTTCCTTTTCATATTCACTAGTTGTGGTATCTAACTGCTCAATGATTTCTTGAATACGTTTTTCAATCTGAGCCTTGTCATCTTTTCCTTTCAAGAGCATGGCATTGTCTTTGGTCACGATGACCTCTCCAACTTTTCCGAGGTCATGAGCCTGAACGTCTTCTAGGTTGAGAGTCAATCCTTCTTCTCCAAACACAGCACTACCAGTAGCAATAGCTATGTCGTTAAGCTGGTTCTTTCTATTGTCCCCAAAACCTGGAGCTTTGACTGCTACGACCTGAAGACCAACTTTTAGCCTATTCAAAACGAGTGTACTGAGAGCTTCTCCATCAACATCTTCAGCGATTATGACCAGGGGCTTGCGGTGAGCATTGGCGATTTCAAGAGCAGGAACAATGGACTGAACACTGGAAATTTTCTTTTCACTCAACAGAACGTATGCATCTTGGAATTCACATTTCTGACCTTCTGCTGTATTAATAAAGTATGGAGAAATATAACCTCGATCAAACTTCATGCCTTCAAAGATTTCTAACTCATCATTCAGTGTTGTTCCATCCTTTACAGTGATGGCTCCTTTTCTTCCAACCTTTTTCATTGCGTCAGAAATTATGTTGCCAATTTCTTTGTCTCCATTTGCAGAAATGGTAGCAACCCGAGCTATTTCTTCAGGGGTTGTCCCAGGTTTAGACTGCTTCTTAAGTTCAGAAATGACAGCATCAACAGCTAACATCACAACTCTCCTGATCTTCTCAAAGCCCTCCTTGGCAATGGAGCGTGCCAGCACAGTGGCAGTGGTGGTGCTATCCCCAGCCTCTTCATTTGTATTATTGGCAACATCTTGGACAAGTTTAGCGCCAAAGTTTTTATATTTATCTTTTAAGTCGATGGACTTTGCAACGGTCACACCTGTCTTTTGTTACTTTGGGACTCTCCCAGCTCTGTTCAATAATCACCGTTCTTCCCTTTGGCCCCATAGTAACAGCCACAGCATCGGCTAACAGGTCTACCCCTTGAAGCATCAGGGCTCGAGCCTCTGCACCAACCTTTACGTCTTTGGCATAAGCCCGAGTGAGATGAGGAGCCAGCGCCCTGGCCACGGGCCTCATCTGGCGAAGGACGGTGTGTAGTCAAAGCATTTCTGCAGGGCAGCGGCAGGGAATGTGGGCGGCGAGTGAGGCGTGACTTGTTGACTGTTTTGTATTATTGTATTTATTGGCCAACTATATAGTATGACAACCATGTTTCATTTCAAACTGTGCCCATCTGGAAGAGTAAACAGGTCTCTTCGTCTTCCTGAGCTGGCATCCCCAGGACCTGCCACACTGGGGCAAGCAGAAAATCAAGAGTCTTTGTTTCATTTGCCTATTTCCAGTTGGATGAAAATTTTCATTTTTCTCTTTTAAATGACTTAGGAGGTTGTAGTCAGCCTCAGATATGTTTTGTCTGAGCAGTAGGGGTGTTTGTTTCAATAGGTTTACTATCAGCATTTAAAATCAGAACATTAAATAAAAGTCTGGTTACCCTGGGCCCTGAACAACTGGCAGGACTGAGTGGAGACTGCCCTTGTTTGGATGGGGCAAGTGTTCTCCCATTGACCCCAGACCCAACACTTTCTTTGTATCCTGAAACGTCTCTTATATTCATCACCTGCCTGGCTGCCGACTTAGAAGTACAGTCTGGTAGGAAGAGTCTCCAGAAGGCAATAGTCGTAATCCCCACATCCCCACTGCACTGGAAAGTGCTGGGCACCTAACATCATAATTTTAAGCCTTTAGTACATCTGAGGGAACAGCAAACAGGGAACAAGGAAGTGAAGAGACCTTCCCGAGGCTACTAGTCTAGGGTTCTTTCCCACACACCTGTCATTAAGACCCTGAATGCAGGGCATACACAACAGTGCGGTCATTGTTCAGAGTCAAGGAAGTCACCGGGAGCTACAGGGGCAGATGGCTGGATGCCTATCAGAAAGACTTGCCTCCCTCGTTACCAAAGAGGCCTAAAAAACAATTCTAGCTCTCTTCCTGTTTCCTCAGAGAAAGGTTAACCACACCACTTTCCACTTCCTAGACACCTGCTACTTGAGCTACAGGCAAGATATTCTAAGAATCCCTCAGAGCCTCCAGCCTGGTTCTGGCTTGGAGGATCTCTGTCCAGACCAGAGTGCCCAGGCAAGTGACATGACATGGAGCCCACTCATTTAGTTGGGAAATCTTTCTAGTAATTTCAGAGATATCACAAAGCCCCAGTGCTTTCCAGATGATTTAAATCTGCTCAATCCCCAGAACATGAGAATGACGGCAACAGATATACTGGACATAGGAATCACCTGGGGATCTTGGAAAATATCGATTCTAATTAAGAAAGTCCAGGGAGGAGGCTGGAGACTGCATTTCTAACAAGCTTCCAGGTGAGGCCAATGCTGCTGGTCCGAGGACAACCCTTTCAGAGAGATGGGCTCTAGAAAACTTCTATCACTGCTCATGACCATGTCTTGCTCTTCTTTCTGAGGGTCTTGCCTATTTTCTCTACTATATTATTTTTTCCTCTATTCTTCTTTGCTTCTTTAAATCCATCCTTTTTCTTGCAAACTTATTATTCCTATCAGCCATCCCTACCAACTCCCAGCCCTCCTTTATCCTTCATCGTTCAAGGATAAAGACACTTCTGTCCTTTTTCCTAGATATCGTCTTCCTCCGTCCTCTCTCCAGTAGTGCCAGAAGAAAAAAGGTCATTATTTACTGACAGTTATGGCCAAACATCATCCCAAATGTATTACATATATTATTTAATTCTTACAAAGTATATATTATTATTGTATTTTTACAGAGAACGTTGAGACTTGGGTAGTTAATGAAACTTTGTCCTCAGTTAGGAAGCAATGAGTTGAGGTTAGAATTTGGGTCTGTCTAATGCCAAAGTCTACAGTCTTTATGCTACATTATGCTCATATGGTAGGGGTGAACTGAAGGAGAAGAAAAAAAAAGTAATGAAGGGCCCCAATCATGACTCCAGTTATGTATCCTGTACAGTTCTCTGAATCCTTCTTAAGCAGATGCCCCATGAAACAGCTTCACATATCAATCATAAGAATTGTTTTAGGAATGCTCAGATTAGCTGGGGTGGGACAGGATTCATAATAGCAGAATATTAAAACCCTAACTTGCCAATGTGCCCAAGTTTTTAATGTAACTTGTTTATTAGGCCTAAAACTGTACCTTTAGAGCCTATTACCAAAAAAGGCATTCCTACTATTAGCCAATCACCCAACCACATGGAATCTGACAGACAGTGCCAAGTCTTCTGTCGGTTTCTGTAGGACCCTCTTTGGATGAGTAGCCTATTCCCTTCTCTCTCTCTAGTTACTCTTCCTTGACATCATTTATAGCATCCTCTTAGTCTGTTATTAGTCTCTACCATGTCCTCAAGATCCTACCTAACTATCCTGGATTCCAACCTGGGAGCCTGTACCTCATCTTAAAACCATTGTATCTTTCAGATTCTTCAAACGGCAGATCTATAAGGCAAACAGATCGTGCTTATGTTGGCTATCTTCCTCCCCTGACTTTTATTAGGTGGTCAAACAAAAATATCTCCTTTTAATTCTTCTCAAAGATCCCACAAGGTATGAGGAATATTCTATCTTAACACAAAAAATATTCAAAAGGTCTAATTTACTCAAAGGGAAAGAATCAGAATTTTAAAACATGAAATGGACAGGGAAGTTGGGAGCAACATGGTGCAGGGGAAGGAGCCCTGGCCCAGGAGTCATGAAATTTGGGCTCTAAATTCTTTTCTTTCTTTTTTTTTTTTTTTTGCCACTAACCAGCTATGCAACCCTGGATAAGCTGTATCATTGTTCCTGACACCAGTTTCTTCATCTTTAAAGGAGGAAATTGAATTGAATGGTTATTAAGGTTCCTTTTATTTCTACTTTTTAGTGTCTTCTCTAGCACCTAAAATAAAATGAACCAGAAAGTTTTTGTGAAATAATGTTGCATCTAGCCAGAAATGACACAAATTAGGTTGAGTCAATGCATGAAAACAGGAAGGCAGAGAAACAGTAATGATGAATAATCAATGAATAATAAGGATAAGAATTTAAGACTAAAAATTAAATAAGACAAAAAGACTGAAATTCTGTACCAAGTAGCCACCCACTATCTGTAATCATCAGTGACTTGTAAAATATGTAATTGGAGCATGACATGTTCTATTCTGTAGCATATAGCCATTTAAAAATTTGTTTTCCAATAATAGCATTGAATTATTAAGTCAACCACCAACATTTATTTTAATTCTAAACAATGGTAGGTAGATCAGAAATAAAATTATACCAACATGAATAATTTCCTTCCTAGCAGATTATGGAATTTGACATATCTGGTATTTTCCATCTCTGAAGTTAACATGTAATTATGTTGTTTTATATAAACTCATGTGCCCTCAAATGTTTCAAACTGAAAAAGCCTGCCTGTAGCTACCTCTCCCTCCCTGCACCTAGCAGGCCAGGAAAGATAATTGCTAGGGCATAACCCTCCAATGGACTCTGCATGTATGTTTCTGGGGAGGGCAAAGATGATATCTCTCCATTTGAAAGTCATCTGGATCAGTACAAATATACAGTCAGACTGCATGGAAATCACCTTCCTCAGTCCCATCTGCATCTGGCCCTTAGAAACATGACCTCTCCTAAAAGGTTATCACCCTTCATTAGCCCAAACCATCTGTGTAGGAGGATGCATCAGCCACTCTATTCAGGGGGACCTTGGCCAGGAGGAACATTTTCTGTGATGATGTGGTGGTTTAAGATTCATCTCATCTTCTTCTGTAGCACCATCCTGACCTCAAATACCAAAGGCTTCTATGCCAAAAATCACAATAGAAAACAATATTTTGATTCTTTGTCCTGGACTCCTCAGGCCCGACTTTCCCTTACTATTGAGAGAATTCTTTATTTGATAGCAGTTATTACCTTGCAAAATCCAAGTCCCACCATTTTGTGTCCACCTGTTCCCAGATGAGGAAAATAAAAGGCAATAAGTCTGGAATGTCAGAAAGCTTAAATAGAACAAAAGACAAGTTTGAAGAAACATCTGATCTCTTACCATCTTCTATGAGGAACTAGAACCTATTTATTTTTTATCTTCATCAACAACAATTGTAAATAAATCCAAAGATATAGAAGCACAGAACAGACTATCGAACTTCAAAGAAAAGTGGGGGCGGGTGGGTGGTGGGAAGAGAGAAACCCAAGAACTTGTATGCATATATGCATAACCCATGGACACAGACAATAGGGTGATGAAGGCCTGGCAGGGTAGGCTGGAAGAGGTCAATAGAAGAAGTGGGGGGAGGGGGGGGACGCATATGTAATACTTACAACAATTTTTTTTTCCAAAAAAAGAGCAATTGTAAAACATGGCTGAAGATGTCGGTTGCAAACTGATCTAGTCAATTTGACCATTCACTAATGATTGGTTCTTGTGGCAAACACCTGGGGTTAAAGGAGGATGGAGCCTCTTCATCCCTTTCTTGCACCACTTCACCCCCAGGCAATTTGTTATGATGAAGCTAGTCTTAAGCCAGTTTCTGCCACACATAGGAAAGTTCATTAGCAAGCAAGCACAAAACCTATCATGGAACTCTTCCTTTAAAATCTTGGCTAAGTCCCTACATTCAGATGCTAACAAGCACCTTACTTGAGAAGAAGGCAATCACCCCAATGTTCTGACAGCAGCTCAGATGGGCATCTGGCAGGATCAGGCAGCTGAGCCTCCATGCAGTAAGAGGAGGCAGAGTTAGATGCATTTCCATTCCTGTGGCACTGCCCCAATGTGTAAGGTTCATGGGCTTCCTGGAAACATATACTATCCCATGCAAGGATAGTAGGACCTAGTACAGTGCTCTATCCAAACTCATAGCTTGAAGACTGTGTAAACAATACAAAAGTCTTCCTTACATCACTTACGATCATTGACAAACCCTCTGGAATAGATTTCTATAACAATGTTTGCACCGCTTACATAACCACTTCTGTATGGTGGTTTCCTGATTAGTTTCCTTCACATGCTATCTTTGACCCCTAGAGCAAAAATTAGGGTTAACTTACATATATGCGCCTCATAGTATTTACAATAAATTATTTTAAATTAGCAAAGAGACAACTTTCTGACATATCCTTTCTGCAACTTTGACATCTGAAATTCCTCTACCACTCCCATCCATCATATTGCTGGAGAAATTATAGAAATATGCAAATAAAATAATACTTTTTTTTTTTTTTAGTTTGTATCTCAGCTCCATGTCCTGCCATTACAGAAAATACATTTGAATACAGTCCAGAAAGGGGGAAGCACTCAAAAACAAGGTAGGAAAAGAAAAAACCTGGGAACCTAGGATATTGTTTTAGCTTAATTAAATTGCCTTCACAATGCAAAGTTTGGTAAAAAGGATGGTGAGAGGTGGGGCAGGGGAACGAATGGGAGGACAGGGGGTTCTTCTCCACATGCAACCTCTCTGCTAAAGGAGCTCAAGCACTTCCTAGAGGAGGAATTCCCTTTCTGAACTTTGCAAGGAGACACAGCTTATTAACAGCAGTTCATGGAGCCATCACTGGTAGAGAACCAAGTGAAAGGGGCCATTGAGCAAACACTTCCCTCACCTGTTCATCAAAGGAGCAAACCCAGTTTTTACCGACTCATTTACCTTGGCAGACAACTGAGACCATTGTTCCCTGGGAGAGGACAATGACTCACTTGATCAGTAACCTGCCCCTTTATCAGTCATAGTAACTCATGCTCACTCCCTTCTATTCACTGTTGACTGTTGCTTTGGACAAGTGACTAGATCAAAAGAGCAGCATCATTTTATTTGACAAAACATTCAGGGACATGTTCAGTACCAGTCCCTACTACTTTACTCATCAGTTATCAGTCCTGAGCTTCCATGCATTAGTAGAAAGTAGTGGAGTAGGAAAAACAATGGGACAGAAGAGAGACCTGGGTTCTTGTCCTAGCTCTACCACCACTGAATGTGTGGCAGTCTGCTTCCTTCTCTGAATTGAGATCAGACCAGATGATCTGTAAGGTCTCTTTGAGGTACGTCACTTGTTCCCTTAGCAATTATTTATTGAGCATCCCCTACATGCGAAGCACTGTTCTAGGCTGTATCTAGAGGATATAATAGTGAATAAAAAAGATAAAATCCTTAATCTAATGGAACCCATGATTTAGGAGGGACAAGAAATAATAAATAAATAAGAAAATAAATACCACATGTTACAATCTGTAATAACTACTCTGGAGGGAAATGAAGTGGGGTACTGGGCATAGGGTGCTGTTTTATGCCCAGTGGTAAAGGAAGGCCTCACTGGTAAGAAGGACATCTAAGCAGAGACCAGGCATTTTAGAGGGAGTCGGCCATGTGTTGATTGGGATGAGATGTGTTCTAGCAGAGGGAACAAGAGCAAAGACCTTGAGGTAGGCATGTGCTCAGCATAATCAATGAACAGCGAGGCTGCCAGTGTGGCTGGAGCTGAGTAAACAGGGAGATCGATGAGGGAGGCCAGAAGGGTTGGAATTAGGGCACATGTGAGGCTTGCAGGCATGTTAGGTCTTTGGTCTGTACTCTGGGAAACTTGCAACCCAAATTAGATTGTAAATTCAGGTCACAGACTGAGTTACAGTTCTCCAATATTTCCCAGGGTTCTTTGTATAGTGAAAGGCATGTCCTAAAATAATCAATAAATACTTGAATGATTTATGAGTTGATTGACAGAAGTAAATTTGGTCATCTCAGGCAAAACACCTAAGTTTCCATGCCACATTTTCATCATGTGTGTGAAGTTTTGTGTGTGTGCTTTTATATCCATTTCTATATTTCTCCAATGCTTTGGAATAACAGGCATCAAAAATATTTATTGAACAAATAAATTAATTTTTAGGGGGATTCACATACAAACTAGATATTTCCCCATCTGGCAGATATAAAAAAAAAAGTTAAGCTAAATCTCTTCCACTGGCTGTAAAGCCTGGGAAAGTGTCAATTTCTTCATATAAATAATACTTTAAAGTGTTAGTTCATTGCACTTTAGCTGAATAAAGAAACTAAAACCAAGTTCTGATAGAAGTAATTTTGAAGCCTTGAAATCTGACAGAGGACAACTGTCGAGGACCAGAAGCAGAAAACTTAAAGGCATCAAAGAATAAAAATAGCTCTTTTATGATTTTGCCTAAAGCTCTGGAATGTTAATAAACAAAATAATAAAGTTTAAACAACTGATTTTTCTGCCATTGTTTGTACTACTTTATAGCATTGATCTGAAAAGCAGTCAGTCAATCATCACTAAAGCTCTTCCCATCTGCAGGTTCACTGGGGTCCCTACTTTCAGAGTCCTGACTCTCAGATCCTTTTTCTGCACCTACACAGCCTGCTGCCATGGTGCCTGGCCAGCTTCCTCCCCTGTGCAGCCTTTTCAGGACTGGGCTGGGAGCTACCTGCAGAAAGAGGCAGAATCAGAGAGCCCTTGAGGTTGTCAGCTCAGCCGCTGCCAAATCCCTGCAAAGTTTACACAGGAGGTCATGGCAATCTCACATGGGTTTGTCACTTGTCATCCCCTGGTTGCCTCCACCCACGACAGTCTCCTGGCAGCAGCTCCAGGTCAGTTCCTGGGCCCCCGGTTCAGGCACTGTTTGCCTGAAGCAGGATTGTTAAGGGTCTGGAGAAATACAGGCCTGTCTTGGCGCAAAAAGCTTTCACCAATTAGGACAAGAAACACAAAAATCACAGAATCCTTAACACTAGCATGTATTGGGGGAACTCTATTATTAACAAGATACCCCTAAGAACATGGATTCTGTGGTGCCCCTCACACTTTAAAGGACCCCAGAACACATATATGACTAGACTTCCACGTTAATCAAGAGTGAATTATCCATATTCCTGTTGAAAATTGTTTAACTGCCATCACATCTGGAAGAAATGGTGAGGTAAATCCCAATAGGGAGAACAAATAAAGATAATCTACAAAACGACTAGCCTGCACTCTTTAAAAATGTCATTGTTATGAAATATAATAATAATAATTGTTCTAGACTAATGACAAGAGATATAGCAATTAAATGCCATGTATAATTGTTGATGATCTTGGTTCAGGAAAAAACAAAGTACAAAGGATATTTTTAAGATGATAGAGGAAATTTGAACTTGAATTTTATATGAAATAATAACATTTCATCAATGTTAACGTTTCTGAGCTAACATTGTACTGATTGTACTATTGTTATGTAGGAACGTATGGATTATGAATCTTTTAGGAGTTGCCCACTGAAGAAAGTAGGGGTGTATTTCAGGAGGTCTGTACCTTACTCTCAATCTCTCTGGCCCTGTTTCCCCATCTGCGGAGTAGGGAATATAATACCCACTTCACAGGGTTAGTAAGGATTAAATGTGAGGACAGAGTGCATAAGTGGGTGGTGTATGTCACCATTTCTGGGACCTTGCTGGTGGATAAAGGACAGGCAGAGAGAGCTTCTTCTTCAGCCTATTTTGTGTTTAACATCTTCCTGGGTTTCTGGAAGGTGACATTTGAAAATATGTAAGACAGGAGGACTCTGGACTTGGTCTCGGGGCGGGGCGGGGGGGCGGGGGGGGGCTGAATTCCATCCAGGGCTGTATGAAAAGCGGACGTTGGTTATAGCCCTAAGGAAGGCTTCTTTCTCCTTGCCTCCCTCAAGTGAGATTTATTTTTTCTTTTTTTCCTGCACATCTTACCATCCTGCTTCTATGTTTTTGTTCAATTGTAACTTGTTTTTGTCTAGGGAAATTCATAAGGCCTTTGAGTTTGCAAACTGGATTAAGGAGAACTAGAACTTTGTGGATTTTGCTGAGTGATCTCACAAAAGACAACCATACCTTCCATGCTGCTTCTCTGAGTCAGCTCAGAGGCAAAGTCAAGTCTGCAGGCATTTATTGGGCATCTACTGAGTGACTAGGACTGTGCCAGTACTAAGGAAATGGATATCAGTTGTCTGCTCTCAAGAACTTTCAGGAGGAGGAGATCCAAAGCATCACTCACATGAAAACCAAATACCTTAAAATACCAAATAGAATAGATCTATTTTCTAAAATGATTGGCACTACAATATGAGTTCTGATGGAAAAAAAGCAAAACCACTTCAACTCATGGGGAATGCTATTGCATCATTTTTAAAAAAATACATTTTTATTGATTTCAGAGAGGAAGGGAGAGGGAGAGGGAGATAGAAACATCAACAATGAGAAGGAATCATTGATCAGCTGGCTCCTGCAAGCACCCACCCCCCCGGGGACCAAGCCCATGCCCAGGCATGTGCCCTTGACTGGAATCAAACCTGGGACCCTTCAGTTTGCAGGCTGGTGCTCTATCCACTGAGCCAAACCAGCCAGACAATTGCAATAATTAAAAACATTTTTTAACCAATTTTGTGCCATGGCCTCTGGTTAAACGTGTGGATTTCTCTCAGAATAATATTTTTAAATGCAGAAAAATCAAATATATATGACTATGTACCAATATGTCAGTTATATTGAAATAAAAGGGTCAAAATATTTTAAAAATTAGTTAATGCATTAAATAATAAGATCCAGCAGTAGGTCTAATAACTACCAAAATTTTGAAGTAGTGAGAGTCTTAATGATATTTGAGATTAGACCTAAGGGCCGACATATTTTCAGAGGCCCTAAAAAGGTTTTTATTTTTTAAAGTCCAAAGAAAACAAATTTGAGGTTGAATAAAATGTTTATCCATCATTTTATATATATATATAATATATAATATGTAATGTGTAATATGTAATATATATATATAATAAATATGCTAATGCTGTAGAAAAATATAATTCTTATAAAGCAAGGTACCCACAAAAGCAGAGGTGTTAAAGACCATAAAAATCATAATACCACCTTATTCAAGATACCAGCAACAACCAAAATGTGCTATGGAAATCTCCATGATCACCATTAAGGCCAAGTCACAAGTTCTGCTAATATTACTAAAGCTTGTTGCCTACATTCATAACTGAAGGAAATACTAAATTGAGTGGAAGAGAACCATGCACTTGAACTGGTTTGAGGCCCTGTTTGCCAGGGAAAAGAGGGGCATAGATATGTGAAGGTCACCAGTTACAGAAGGGCTGGGTCCAAGTCTGCACGTTGACATGTTTGGCCAGGTGGAGAAGAGAGATGGTTGGGGAAAACTGTATAGTAGGAATGCAAAATTGAATGCAAGAGTAGAAACGAATTCTATTTTGCATTCTTTTAGGTTGAAAAAAAAAACAACGCATCCTAATAGAAGGCAAAAATAGAAACAAGCACAGTGTCTGGTGCCCAGGGGGATCAGTAAGATAACAGACTGGGCTAGAATATATGACAGAAATTCACAGGAGTGGGAGACAAAATTGAAAAGACATCTTAGGGAGAGCCTTAAAGACCAAATAGCATTCTAACCCAACCCAAAGGCTGAGATACAGTCACCATGAGTTCCTCAGCAACGGAGCAGTGAGTAAGAGCAATCCTATATAATAAAGAGGTAATATGCAAATTTACCCTCACACCCTCGCATCACAAGATAGCCGTTCCCATATTGTCACAAGATAGCTACCCCTACATCGTCACAAGATGGCCAGCCGGGGAGGGCAGTTGGGGGTGATCGGGCTGTTAGGGAAGCAGTTAGGTGTCAATCAGGCCAGCAGGAGGGTGGTGAGGGGGTGATCAGGCTGGCAGGCAGAGTGGTTACGGGAAATCAGGCAGCCAGGCAGGCAAGTGGTTAGGAGCAAGCAGTCCCAGATTGTGAGAGGGATGTCCCAGATTGAAGAGCATGCAGGCTGGGCTGAGGGACACCACCCCAGAGCAAGAATTTCATGTACTTTAAGAAAAGCCCATTTGAATTAAGCCGGCAATTTTAATGTTTTTTTTTTTTTTAATTCAAATACCTACTTTAATTTTATTTTTCCTTTTGGCAAGACTGGGGCCCAGTGAGGCGGGCCTGCCAGAGAGAGTGCAACCTGCAACATAGAAAAACTAGCACATGCATTCTAGAATGTTCTGGTGGAATGTGGAGTTTACCTAAAATCTGTTAAAGCAATGCCAAGGTTTTTTCCCTTTCGGTGAGTTTGGGTTTCCTGTGGGCTAAAAAATAGTTTTTTAACCATCACTGCAGAAACATTTCTCTCACTTTCCTGCTTTCCTACAATTTTCCCCCTTCAGGGACCTTTGCCCTCTGAGCAGCCCAGAGAGAGCCGAGACCCTAGTTGGAGCAGCGCAGCCCTGTGCCTCCTCCCAGCCTTGGCTTCATAGCCCACCTGGGACTTAGTTCATGGTCAAATTCAGCACATCCTGAGATCCTCTGGGTGTGGGAGCTGTCAGGGAAGAAAAGTTTAAAGGTTGCTCTACTCAAGCAATTTGCTGTATTGAGCAGACGGGCAAAATCCATACATTTAGTAATTATCGAGATTGAGGGGAAAGTACCAGTAAATTGCCCCAAACATAAAATAGAATTTATAAAACAGAGAGAAGTCTGGGAGTTTTTCTCCCTTCTTTCCCCCCAATTTGCTTATGTGGGGGTCCAGAACAAGTCATGCCAAGATGTGCCTCTGTGGTATGCAGATTACTTTGAACGAAAGCAATTTTAGCTTTAGGCTCAAGAGAAACTTCTGCCCCTCCCTGAAACCACCTAGAAGAACTTGAATTAGAGGTCTTGCTCATAATAAGGGATTATCACCAATAAACTCTTTGGCCTACCTACATGGCAAGGAAAACCATTTACTAAACATCTGTTCTCGTCATTCTGCAATGACCCTTTGAAGCCCTGCAAGTGCATTATCTCATCCTTAGCTCAGGACATTCTATACATTTCAGTCCCCCTTTCCATCTCTGAACCTCTCCTGAATGTGGGGTCTCTGACTCTCTCATGTATACAGGGTTCCCATACATATGTATGCAATAAATGTGGTTATTTTCTCTTACTAATCGGTCTCATGTCTACTTGATTATTAGACCAGTCAGAAGAGGGGGTAGAGAAAACTTTGGTCCTCCCCATGCTTCCATTGACCCTCCAAAATATCTTTTGCCCCAACCTAGTTGTCAGTTCCATATCCATATTTCAACTGTGACATTCAGTGGCTCCTACTTGCCCTCTGGGATCAATCAACATGGGGGTACAAGCCCTTTGTGAGTCGGCCCCACTGAAATTCCCTACTCACACCCCATACACTAGCCAGCCACACACAACCAATCCCTTGCAGTTCCCCAAAGACCCCATGCTCTCTTGAGCCTCTGCACTTTAGCACAAGTTGTTCTTATTGCCTGGAAGGGGTTCTGCTCGGCTCACTCTGAGTCATCCTACAGAATACAGCTCATGTACCATCTCCTGACCACCATGCTTGGTGAGCAGCATGACTATGCCTGGCCCAAGACCCATGGTCGGCAAACTGCGGCTCGTGAGCCACATGAATGTGGCTCTTCCACAAAATACCACGGCCTGTGTGAGTCTATTTTGAAGAATTGGCGTTAGAAGTTTAACTTTAAAAAATTTGGCTCTCAAAAGAAATTTCATCATTGTACTGTTGATATTGGGCTCTGTTGACTAATGAGTTTGTGGACCACTGCCCTAGACCCATGGCTCTGACTTACCTTTATACTTATCTGTCTTCTCATCTTTTTCACACTAGGTTTACTGAGGATCTGGGCCTTTCATCCTTGTACCCCTAGCTCAGGTCTTTGTTTTTTCTTCCAGGGACTTCTGCAGGTACCTTCATAACATATCTTCCAATAAACCTTTCCTCTCCCCAATTCTCTCTCTTCCCACTTCTTGAATTTTATCTATAAAACATTTAATTGCTACCCTAGCCAGTTTGGCTCAGTGAATAGAGCATTAGCCTGTGAACTCAAGGGTCCCGTGTTCGATTCTGGTCAAGGGCACATGCCCAGGTTGTGGGGTCAGTGCAGCTGATCCATGATTCTCTCTCATCATTGATGTTTCTCTCTCTCTCCCTCTCCCTTCCTCTCTAAAATCAATAAAAAAATATATTTTTAAAAACACATTTAATCCCCTCTTTGCTCTCTTTAAAAAATCTTATATTGCTTCTCATTGCCATCTCAATAGCCCCCATTCAAGACCCTTGCTAACCTGACTCCAAATTTCTCCTCCCACCATTTTGAGTCATACAGCCAGTCAGGAGCTCCCCAAAGGGGACACAATAAGTCTCTTCTCCACTCTGGCTCATGCGGTTTCCTCTTCTCCATAACTGATTGGCAAATCCCAGGTGCAATGTCACCAGTCTATGCCCTCAACTCCAAACCCAGAATTAATTTCTTTTCCAGAGTCTGATGACTCAGGCCAGTTCTGTTCAGCTGTTTCTTTGTTAGAGGCTGAGCTCCTGACCAGCAGGTGGCAGCTGGAATTTGCTGAGTTGTCTTTGGCCTCGTGCACTGAGCCTGAGGTGAACCAGGATGCTGAACACACACATACACACAGCATAGATTCACAACATGTCATAATGGCCTTTTAGGGTGGCTGGGCGGGCTGTCTGGAGCACCAGCCAAACACTCCATTCCTCCATGTAACTGGGCCTCTGTTCTGGACTCCTTCCAGAGTGGCCAGGGGATCCTCCTTGGAGCTCTGTTACTTGCTCTATCACAAACCCTAGTAGCCCCAGGGCATGGATGACCACTAGATCCATTATAAGCACCTTCATGGATGCTTCTTTTTATGGTGGTGCCTTAGTCCATTTGTGTTGCTATAACAAAGCCCGTAGACAGGGTGGCCTATGCTGGCATAGGTTGTATGCGTTTCGTTCCACAATAAAGGAAGTAGCACTGTAATCTTCTGCTGGTGGAGAGTCTTGCCTTCGATTTATAAAAAAACACACCATGAAGTGCAATAATGCAAAGCACAGTAAAACAAGGTAGGCCTATAAACAGCAGAAAAGTATTGCTCACAGAGGCTGGAAGTCCAAGATCAGGCTACCAGCATGGTCAGGTTCTGGGGAAAGCCCTCTTCTGGGTTGCAGGTGCTGTCTTATCATATCCTCACATGGCAGAACAGGAAGGGAGTTTTCTTAGGCCTCTTTTAAAATGACACTAATCCCACTCATGAGGGCTCCACCCTCATGGTCTGATCACCACCCAGAGGCTTCACAGTAGCATCACTTAGGACAGTGGTTCTCAACCTTTTTAATGCCACAACCCTTTAATACAGTTCCTCATGTTGTGGTGATCCCCAATCATAAAATTATTTTCTTTACTACTTCTTAACTGTAATTTTGCTGCTGTTATGAATCATAATGTAAATGTCTGTGTTTCCCGATGGTCTTAGGTGACCCTGCTAGCGGTTCTCAGCCTGTAGACTGCTGCTGTAGAGCCTAAGACCATGTGGAGCGATTGGGGCTGGCACCAGCAGCAGGTGTGAACAGCCAGTGACTTTTCAGTAATCACCAGAGGTTTGCCCCGATGATAGTGACTGGTGCCCTGCCTTGGTCTGGCACCCCCACTCACCTGCTCCACCAACCCTGCCATGTTCCACACTCAGCTGCCTGCTGCTGATGCCCACCATGTGCCGCGCACACTCCCTGGTGGTAAGCACACACACATCATAGCCACTGGTTGTTCGGTTTTTCAGTTGTTCTGCTGTTCAGTTGTTCTGCTGTTCGGTCTATTTGCATATTAGGGTTATATATATATAGATATTTATATTCTTTCTCTCTCTCTTTAAAAATAAATCTTTATTGTTCAGATTATTATAGGTGTTCCTCTCCCCCCCCAATAGCTTCCCTACACCTGATTTCCCACCCCACCCCATGCCCTTATCCCCCACCACTGTCTTCATCCATAGGTGTAAGATTTTTGTCCTGCACCCCTCTCACCCTCTCCCCGCCTGAGAATTGTCAGTCCACTCCCTTTCTATGTCCCTGATTCTATTATACTCATCATTCCATTCTGTTCATCAGATTTTTTATTCACTTGATTTTTAGATTCACTTGTTGATAGGTATGTATTTGTTATCATTTTGTTGTTCATAATTTTTATCTTTACCTTTTTCTACTTCCTCTTCTTAAAGAATACCCTTCAGCATTTCATATAATACTGGTTTGGTAATGCTGAACTCTTTTAGCTTTGTCTTATCTGACAAGCTCTTTATCTGACCTTCAATTCTAAGTAATAGCCTTGCTGGGTAGAGTAATCTTGGTTGTAGGTTCTTGCAGTTCATTACTTTGAATATTTCTTGCCACACCCATCTGACCTGCATAGTTTCTGTTGAGAAATCAGCTGACAATCGTATGGATACTCCCTTGTAGGTAACCAACTGTTTTTCTCTTGCTGCTTGCAAGATTCTCTCTTTGTCTTTTGCCCTTGGCATTTTAATTATGATGTGTCTTTCTGTGGTCCTCTTTGGATTCCTCTTGTTTTGGGTTCTCTGCACTTCCTGGACTTCTAAGACTATTTCTTTCACCAGGTAAGGAAAGTTTTCTGTGATTATTTCTTCTAATAGGTTTTCAATATTTTGCTCTCTCTCTTCTTCTGGCACCCCAATAATTCAGATGTTGGTACATTTAAAGTTGTCCCAGAGGCTCCTTACACTATTTTCATATTTTTGGATTCTTTTTTGTTTGTTTGTTTTTCTGGTTGGGTGTTTTTTGTCTCCTTATATTGCAGATCTTTGGTTTGATTCTTGGAATCCTTCGATCTACCATTGAATTTCTGTATATTCTTTATTTCAGACAGTGTATGCTTAATTTCTGTCAGGTCCTTTTCCATTTTCTTGGCATTCTCATTAAGGTCCTTGAAGGTCTCACTAAGCTCCTTGGAGATCTCATCAAGTTTCTTGGTGGTTTTTAGAAGATTCTTGAGTAACCTTATAAATGTGGTCCTGAACTCCATATCTAGTAGTCTGCTTTCCTCCATTTCTTTCATTTGTGACATATTTCTTTGTCTCCACATTTTGCTGCTTCCCTGTGTTGATGGTGGAAGAACTGCTATGCTGGAGATACGCCTATGGGGCCGGACTTGTTTCAGAGGGGCTTTGGTGCTCACTGAGTCTGCCTCTTGAATGTGTCACTTATGGATGTGAGTAGTTGAATTCTGGTGTCATCTCACACTGACCTCTAGATATTTCTGGATCTTTAATGGGGTGCAGGTCAGCTACTTTCTGAGGTGATTCAGTAAGAGCTATAGTGAGATCTGCAGATTTCTCCTTGTCTGACTAGAGCTGCAGTTTAGGTTAAGCTGCAATAATGAAGGCCATTTATATGCAAATGCTGCTGCGCATAGTTCAGACGGGTCTGCAGATTATGCAGGGCAGGGTCTCAGGGAGTCACTGAGCTAGGGTGTGGCAAACAGGGATGGCTGCCACTCAGCAGTTTCTGCATCTCCATGTTTCCAAGTCTCCCATGTCCCGCGCCCCTGCGCAGTGAACAATGATTACTGTGGGCACCTCTGCAAGGGAGCCACCCTCACTTTCTAACCTGATGGAAGATCATCCAGCTTCTCCCTGTAGGAGTCTGGGTCACCAGCGTCTCCCCAGAAACTAGAGTTCAGAGTAATCCAGAGCTCGTTCCCCTTTGGGTTGAAAAAAGGGTGCTCCCAAAGTTGCCTGCTGCCAGCTCAGCTCACGCACCTCTGCACATCAGCTTTTCAGCACTTGTGCACATCCCAATGCTCCTCTCTCTTTCCTTCTAGTTGCAGAACTTCCACTCGGCCAGCTTTCCCGTGGTTCTGTCTTTTAGTTGCAGTTTTGAAATTGTTGTGTGAGGCAGCAGTTTAGGTGTTTACCTGTGCTGCCATCTTGGCTTCTTTCCTGTATTCTTTGTCTTAAATAGAGTTCTCCAAATTACATATATTTCAAGCCCTGCTTCTACATGTCCCTTTGAAGGAGCTGTGTGAGAATTTCTAAAGGACCCATGCCATGAGTGTAATTGCTGGGTCATAAGATATCCCTATACTTAATATGATTAATTAGTGCCACATAATTCTCCAACCTTTGTTCCCACCAGCAGCAGCAGGAATCTCTATACCCACACCCCTGCCAGCACTTGGCATTGTCTAGCTTTCTAATTTTGCCAGGCTAATAGCTATAAGCCTTACAGCTTATCATGCTCTTAGAATGTAAGGTGATCTCTCATTGCTTAAATTTGCATTTCTCTGATTACTAACGAGCAGCCTCTTTCATATCCTTGTAAACCTTTTGGGTTTCCTCTTTTGTAAGTTGTCTATATATTCAGCCCATTTTTCTTTTGGTATACTAACTTTTCTTGTTGAATATAAGTTCCTTTATAGTCTAGATGTTGATCCTTTGTCATTGTAAATCTTAGACATCAAAAATCTTTTCTCCCAATCTATTATTTGTCACTTATATTCAATTCAACTTTGGTGTCACTTGCTAACAGAAACTCTTAATTTTGCTATAATCAGATCTACCATTTTTACCTTGTGGTTTGCACTTCTGAAGTCTGGTTTAAGAAATTTTTGACTGTCCTAGGTTACAATGCTTTTCTTTTGTTAACTTTATGGTTTTACACTTTGTATTTAGGTCTCTAATGTGTTGGAAATCTCCTTTGTATGTGATGTTCGATAGGGATCCAACTTTTTCTTCAACGTTTCTTCCCTGTTTTCCACCATCTCCTAGACAACCCATCTTTACCCTAATCTGTGGTGCCAATTCCATGTTAGATGAAGTTCACAGGTAAACACAGGGCTGCCTGCAAGCTTTTGATTCCACTCCATTGCTACATTCAAGACAACTGTGTTGGTGTCTCAGCATTTGAGAGGCCATTTCCCCCCTCTTTATTCTTTCATTCCAAGATTGATTTAGCTATCTGTGGAAATTATTTTTCCCTATACATCTTAGAATAAATATATAATTTCTTTAAAAATTACAATTAGAATTTTGATTGAGATTGCATTACATTCATAAATTAATTTGGGGGATACTTAACATCTTTATAATTTGACATGCGATCCAAGACCTGGTATACCTGAGGAGAAAGAATTGTGAAAAGAGAGTAAAATAGATATTCATAAGTATCTTTGAGAGGCCTCAAAATTCTATTCTCATCAATGGCCTTCTTACTGGAATGTGGGGAGGTGAAGAAATAAAAATCCCATGTTGGTCAACAAGGAACCAGAATCAGGGGGTGCTATCCTTCATTCCCCATGGAGTGGCCTGAGGCTCTACAAACATCTGGCATGGCAGCAGCCATGACTGAGCAAGGGGCCGAAGGAGTGATTTATGGGCCCCTACCAAAGGGAAGAGAGAGCATCCAAGTGTGCTCTCTGGGGGACAGTGACATCACCCCAGAGATAGGCAGCCAAATACCATAGGCTCGCAGAGCCCAGGGAACCTGAGACTGGGACCAAGAGAATGCAGATACGTGGGCCTGCTGACTGGAGACTCTGCAACACTGGGGACACAAATAGGAGATGCCAACCCATGACTATGGGGACAAGACAGGACAAGTTCCAGCTGAGTAGATGCCAGTGGAGAGCAGAGGACAGTGTTGAGCCAGAAATACCCTCTCACCAATGTCTGGGTGCTGCATGCCCTGTCCCCCTCTGCCAGGACCTGGGATGGCATCCAGGGACAAGGTGGCCCAGGGAGAAGGAAAAATCCAGAAATTGACTATTCATGCAGAGGAGTCTCAGTTTTAAAGCAAAGTTATCTTGGATGGATAAGTTAAATTTTGTGGAAATAAGTTCTTTCTTTCACCCCAGAGATATCTAACTATGATGGTTATATACATTTCCTATCTACTGTACAACTTTCACTCTCTGCAGACTAGCTTTCAGCAGTAGGAAAAAGTCTAATAAGAAAGGACGGGGAGAATTAAACAAATAAATATGACACATCAATAAGACTGGTGAGAAAATTGAGGCATAAAGAAACCAAAAGCTTTGCTTTTCATCAAAATGAATTAATGGCAGACAATTGTGGAAAACTGTGTCATATCCAGTGCTCATTCTGGCTCTGAACTTAAACAGTACCTTGAGGGGATTCTGGAATAACCCCCTGAGAACATAGCCATGCTCACAAGAGCTCTGGAAGGTCTGGGATGCTGAATCATAGAACTGGAAGCTCTTTGGTTTGGTCTTCTATCTCTGGGGTGATGTCACTGTCCCACAGGAAGCATCCAGCACCCTAGGGCTGGCTGAGTTTCCTGCCACTGCCAGGTGACACCCTGTCTCAGGGACCACGTGTAGCCTATTGGGTGGTCAACCATCCTACAGCTGATCTGCGAAGCCTGCCTTGTCCTGTGATAAGAGATGGGTGTAGCTTTTAAATATCGCTCCATGTGTGGGTAAAAGTATTCTCTAAGAAAAGGCAGATGCTACTGCTAAGAAGATACACTCCATCTTAGTGCTGTTTCAGGCCTGGCTTTGCACAGAGTGTGCTCTGCATGCAGGCCCCCAGCTCCTCCAGCGGACTCACCAGGGAACCTGGAGGAGAGGGGGCAGGCTGCTTCTCCTCTGAGGAGCCTCACTCCACTATTACTGTGGGCATCACCCTCTGCTACGGCCCTGGGGAGCCGCTCCTCCCCTGGCCCCTGGTTGTGGGTCTGAGCAAGTCTCTTCCCAGCCCAGTCTTCTGTTACTATACTGGCTGCTTGGTCAGCCTCTCCTCACTCACTGGGATGGGGGCTCTGGGGCTCTGACTGCTCGGCTCACAGCACTCCAGGTGCCTGTCCCAGAGCTGGCACAGCCTCCCCCTGGGGCACCATGGCTCTGAAGCTCCTGCACCAGGGGACACAAAGCTTCTCCAGGAGGCTCACATCTCTGTAGGACTCACCCTGGGAAGGAGTCCAAAGTCCCTCGCACCACAAGGCCCCCGCATTTATCCAAGGCATCTATCTGTTCTGCACCCCGACCCCCAGCACTCAGGTGGGGCAGGAACAGGAATTCAAACCTGCATCCACATTTTCATCCTGTTTGGGTACAGCTCACAAGATAAGGATAGCTCTTACATATATAATGGCCAAAAATAAATCAAAAGAAGAATATTTTGTGAGACGTGAAAATTATTTAAAACATTCAAATGTTAGTGCCCATGTTATAAAGCCTGATTGGACCACAGCTGTTCTTGCTGACTTAGGTATCGTCTATGGCTGCAGCAGCAGATCTGAGTAGTTGTGCCAGAGACTGCAAGGTCCACAAACTGAAAATATTTACCATCTGGTACTTTACAGTAAACACTTGCTGGCCGCTGGTCTATCACAAACCTTCCCCCCTCCCCCCCACACCCCCCGACGGTCATGTGCAATGAAAACTACCACTGCTGTCAGAATGGTGGGCAAAGGCAGACCGACAGCCACCAGAGTGGGGACCATGGCATTAGGGGATTGATACACATTCCTTTTTCGGTAAATAATTTTCAAAAGCTCCAAGTTCAAAAGTTCTCTTCATAGCCAAACTAATTTTTACATATCTTTGGAAGAAAGGATTACTGCTTTTTTTGTAACGAATTAACTTTTTTTTCAAAATTACAAAAGAGTGAATTGATCATTTCAAAGCAGGAAGATGATCTCAGACTAGTGCTAGTACATTTTAAAGAAGAATCAGACAATTGGGACCACAAACTAAAAATAATTGAGGACTGTCCAAAAATCAAAATGATGAACTCTTCCGTGTGTGTGTGTGTGTGTGTGTGTGTGTGTGTGTGTCTGTGTGTGTGTGTGTGTGTGTGTGTGTCTGTGTGTGTGTGTCTGTGTGTGTGTGTGTGTGTGTGTGTGTGTATCTGTGTGTGTGTGTGTGTGTGTGTGTCTGTGTGTGTGTGTATGTGTCTGTGTGTGTGTGTGTGTGTGTGTGTCTGTGTGTGTGTGTATGTGTCTGTGTGTGTGTGTGTGTGTGTGTCTGTGTGTGTGTGTGTGTGTGTGTGTGTCTGTGTTGATCAGTTCAACAAACTGGATTGAGAAATAAGAGTAGGAGAATTTACTTCTTGAGGGAATTTTTAAATCTGATTAAGGATTTATATTTTCTAAAATTAGCAATGTGTCTCTAATTTCATGGAGTATGAAAGTTTTGGGGTAGGGGGAAATGTTAGGAAATGTGGTCATTCTTTGTTCAGCTTTGAGAGGATCAAATTGAAGACATCCTAACATAAGATATAGTAAGTGTGAATTTGTCTGTTCATTTGGGCTTTAAAAATTCATTCATTCATTTGCCCAAAACCCATTACTTACCAAGATTGTATTAGGGGCAAAAAGATGCAAAGTTACATGCCACCCTCACTGCCCAGAGAGAGGAGATGGTAAAATGGGAGTGTTTTCTTGGTCAGAAGGAGCAGATTCAGGCAGACTGGCTCAGGAGGGGGATTTTTAAAACTCAGAGTATTAATGGAGGGGTCATCCATAGGCTGCCAAAGGCAAGCACTGGAGGGGCAGGCTCAGAGCACTGAGTCTGGAGAGACACTCTAGTTGGGGGAGATTCCAGGCTGTGGCAGGTGTTGGGGAGCCATATTTGTTGAGCTAACTCAGTCTCCTCTGACTTTTTCTTTCCCATGGCTTAATGCACTTCTCACCTCTATCACTTCTGCTTGCTCATAGTTTCAATATTTTGTAATTTGGGCTTCTTATGACCCATGTGGCCTCAACTCTTATTTTCTTGCTTCTAAACATCCTACCAAATCTTATTTTTCCTGACATTTCTCTGTCTAAATTTCCAAGAAAGAAACGGGGATTTTCCCGGCTTTTATGTGTGTGTGCCAGGTTATAAAATGAGTCGTTGAATAGCCCACTGATTACTTGCCTGTTGGTTAGATGCCTACTCTAAACCAATCAGTTCGGGGTGGGGGTGGGGGTGGACATAACCATTTAAAGCTGCTCCTTCGGTTTTCCCCAGCAGGGTTACTGGAAATGACAGATAATGTGAATAATTTGTTAACCATGAGTGAAACATAAAATTAACTCTATGCTGTAATAAGAGTAAGAGCCAAATTCCCTGGGCAAGTCTGGCAGCATAGACGGTGGGAGGGAAAGAAAAGAACCCGTAACCAGGTTGGATTAAGGCTGGGAACCTCTTGTCAGCAGGACTCATTGTCCCAGGGGTAGCCATGTGGGCAATATCCAGAGCGGTTGGCTATGTGTTGTATCCAGAGGGGTTCATGGCAGCCAGCCTGGCAGGAAGGCATGGTTCCAGGTGGTGGGATACACTGTACCAGTGGTGGCTCTAGTCCTCTAGGGAATGGCAACAAGAGCTAGGCAGGATCTCCACGTTGTCTGAAGTTCAGAGCAAAACACTAATTCCAGTGGGGAACTGGAGTGCTGAGCAGATGCCCAAGATAGAGTCTCAGTCTCTCTCTCTCTCTCTCTCTCTCTCTCTCTCTCTCTCTCTCTCTCTCTCTCTCTCTCTGTGTGTGTGTGTGTGTGTGTGTAGGAGAGAACATTGCTACAACTCCAGGGATACATATCAGCCACAAAGGATCAGTAGTGGCACAAACCACTTGAGCCCTCCACCTGCAACATGGCTTAGACTCCTGACCAGCACGGAGTAGGTTAGCCATGCAGGGTACGCATGTCCAGACCTGGGAGGCTAGAGAAGGTGGGAGCAGAGATGAGTTTATGAGGAATCAGGGAAGCCATCACAGATGACTTTTCAACTGACCTTGACATAAGTATTTATCAGAAACAAAGAGAGGAAGATAAAAAACCGTCCTTGGTCAATAGAAACAAAAAGTTCTGGAGCCCAAGAGAAACCAAGATGGTGGCATAGGTAAACACCTAAACTGCTGCCTTGCACAACAATTTTAAAACTACAACTAAAAGACAAAACGGACATTATCCAGAAGCACAGGAAAGCTGGCTGAGTGGAAATTCTACAACTAGAAGGAAAGAGACAAGTACATTGAGACTCAGAGGAGCTACAAAAGGCTGAGGTAGAGAGACAAGCACACGGAGAAGACTGGTGGATGAGAGCACGGCTGGCTTTCTCAAACAAAAGCTCCCAACTGCGCTGAACTCCAGTTTCAGGCAAGACTCTGGGAACCCAGACTCATTCAAGAGGTAAGGACTGTCAGGAAAAGAGGAAAGCACAGTGAGACTCAGGGGAGCTGCAGAAGGCAGAGGTCTGGAGGCACACATACAGAAAGGACTGGCAGCTGAGTGTGTGGCTGGCTTTCTCAAGTGGGAGGGAGATGGAAGCTCTCAACTGCACTGAACTCCAGTTCTGGGAGAAACTCTGGGAACCCAGACTCATTCAGGGAGAAATTGGACTGTCTGGCAACAGGCAAAACTCAAGGGTAGCTTTCTCTCAGAGGTGCTTGCAGTGATTACCGAGGAACACTGAGACCCAGGGGTCTCATAGGGCAGGGCTGACGGGAAGCAAAGGCTGCCTGCTCCACCCCGAGACTTTGCCCCATCCACACTGAGCACACAGACTTTTTCAATTTTGAAAGTCTTGTTTCATAAGAAGTTCTCATAGTATAGACACAGCTGATCCTCACAGCCAATTGGCCTGGAGGTCAATTCCTCACAGCAATACCAACAACAATCAAGACTTACCTACAACAAGACCATGCTCATAGTCCACAAAGGGGTACACCAAGAGTATCCACCTCAGGTAACTGGGGAGGCTGAGCCACTGGGCCCTATAGGACACCTAGCACACAAAGCTACTCTATCAACTCAGGGAAGCAGCAAAAATGTGGAGACAAAGAAACAGGTCACAAATGGAGGAAAGCAAATGACTGGATATAGAGTTCAAAACCATGGTTATAAGGTTTTTCAAGAATTTCCTAGAAAAGGCTGATAAATTTAGTGAGACTCTTGAGGATATGAAAAAGAACCAACTAGAAGTTAAACATACACTGACTGAAATAAAAAATATTATACAGAGCCCTAACAGCAGACTAGAGGACCACAAGAATCAAGTCAAAGATTTGAAATACAAAGAAGCAAAAAACACTCAACCAGAAAGAAAAAAAGCATCCAAAAATTTGAAGATAGTGTAAGAAGAATCTGGGACAATTTCAAGTGTACCAACATCTGAATTATGGGGGTGCCAGAAGAAGAAAAAGAGCAAGATACTGAAAACCTATTTGAAGAAATAATGACTGAAAACTTTCCTTACCTGGTGAAAGAAATAGACTTATAAGTCCAGGAAGCCCACAGAACCCCAAACAAAAGGAATCCAAAGAGGACCACACCAAGACACATCATTATTAAAATGCCAAGAGCAAAAGACATAGAGACAATATTAAAAGCAGCAAGAGAAAAACAGTTAATTACCTACAATGGAACACCTATACGATTGTCAGCTGATTTTTCAATAGAAACTATGCAGGCCAGACAGGAGTGGCCGGTAAAAAATTAAAATTGATGAATAGCAAGAACCTACAACCAAGATTACTCTACCCAGCAAAGCTATCATTCAGAATTAAATAGCAAATAAAGAGCTTCAAAGATAAGGGAGTTCATCAACACCAAACCAGTATTATATGAAATGCTGAAAGGTATTTTTTAAGAGGAGGAGGAGGAGGAGGAGGAGGAAGAAGAAGAAGAAGAAGAAGAAGAAGAAGAAGAAGAAGAAGGAGAAGGAGAAGGAGAAGGAGAAGGAGAAGGAGAAGGAGAAGGAGAAGGAGAAGGAGAAGGAGAAGGAGAAGGAGAAGGAGAAGGAGAAGGAGAAGGAGAAGGAGAAGGAGAAGGAGAAGGAGAAGGAGAAGGAGAAGGAGAAGGAGAAGGAGAAGGAGGAGAAGAAGAAGAAGAAGAAGAAGAAGAAGAAGAAGAAGAAGAAGAAGAAGAAGAAGAAGAAGAAGAAGGAGAAGAAGAAGGAGAAGAAGAAGGAGGAGGAGGAGGAGGAGGAGGAGGAGGAGGAGGAGGAGGAGGAGGAGGAGGAGGAGGAGAAGGTAAAGATAAAAAATTATGAACAACAAATGCATATCTATCAACAAGTAAATCTAAAAATCAAGTGAATAAAAAATCTGATGAGCAGAATAAAATGGTGAATATAATAAAATTAGGGGCACAGAAAGGGAGTAGACTAATAATTCTCAGGGGGAAACGAGTATGGGGGCTGTGGGAAGAAACTGGACAAAAATTGTACACCTATGGATGAAGACAGTGGGCCTTTAAAAGTCTGAGCTGCTTCTATGGCTTCCCTTAGTTCACCATAAAAAAAATTTACTCAAATGGTTGCCCCAAGTGCTTTAACTATTTTTACCTGAGTCAATAGCAGAATCAGCTTCTGTTGGCAAAATTAGCAATGTGTTAATTAACTTAAAGAATTTTTAAGCCCTATCCAGTTTGGCTCAGTGGATAGAGCATCAGCTTGCAGACTGAAGGGTCCTGGGTTCGATTCTGGTCAGGGGCACATGCCCAGGTTGCGGGCTTGGTCCCCAGTGAGGGACGTGCAGGAGGCAGCCAATCAATGATTCTCTCTCATCATTGATGTTTCTCTCTTTCTCTCTCCCTCTCCCTTCCTCTCTGAAATCAATAAAAATATATTTTTTAAAAAGAAAGAATGTTTAAAATGGGCCTTTACTGTCAAATCTGATGATGTTCAAGACAAGTGGAATAGCTAGAACATTAGAGACCCTCTCTGCCCTTACATAAACTGAGTACATTTTCAGGCAGCCCTTCACTGATCCCCTTTCAGAATGGCATCAGAGGCACCATTCAGAACTTATCCTGTGTTTAGCCATACATTTAGACAATTCTGATGGCCTGATATTACCTAAAATCTGGTATTTGCAATATTGTCCTGTCATTCCCAATAGAACCTTCCATATAAAGTGTGGATAGAGCAACTAAAGCGTCAGAGGGCTAGGACTTTGCTGAGCTTAGAGAACCAGCTGCTTGCATGGTTTAGAGTCTTCTTGCTAATAAATGTGTCACAGCACTTGGTCTGAGACCTGCTTTCATTATTATACCACAGTGGGGCTGCAGGGAGATCAGATCAATCAGATCCCACCATGTCTTGGCCAGAAAAAGGCAACCTTAGTGATGCAGAAACGGGATACTCTATGGTGTCTAGGCAGCACTCATCCATTTGTCCATTCAACAGATATTTCTCACATAACTTCTATTTCCCAGACATGTGCTCGATACTGAGGGTACAAAATGGCATGATGCACCCATGATCCCCTCCATCAAGAAGCTTTTAGTCTAGGACAATGGTCAGCAAACTCATTAGTCAACCGAGCCAAACATCAACAGTACAACATTTGAAAAATTTTTTGAGAGCCAAATTTTTTAAACTTAAACTTTTAACACCAATTCTTCAAAATAGACTTGCCCAGGCTGTGGTATTTTGTGAAAGAGCCACACTCAAGGAGCCAAAGAGCCACATGTGGCTTGTGAGTCGAGGTTTGCTGACCACTGGTCTAGGAAGTAAGTGATCAAACAAGTAATAGCAATCAGTGGTAGGTGGCACGGCAGGGTGGGCACAGAGGTGTGGGAATGTGGAGCAGGCAGAATATACAGGGCTGGGAGGTTAAGCAGTTCCTTCTTTATCGGGAAAAATTCAAGTGCTAGAATTGACCCCACAGATGACTGGACAAATGCCTGAGGGCACTGGATTGGACCCTGCTACAGAGTCTGCAGCTCAAGGACATTTTTTGGTCCCGTGGTCATTCTCCTCCCATCACTTTGGAACCACATGGACACCTGCCCCCCTCCTATTTTTATCCCGGAGGCCACTAAGGTTCAAATCTACATGATGCAGTTGGCAGATTTCATCCCCAGAGACCGCAGCACGAAGAGGCTCAGTGACTTGCCCAAGGGCATTTATTGAGTCAACAGTAGAAATGGGGAAAAACTCAGTCACCTGACGCTGAGGCCAGCTCCCCTTCCCTGGACACATCACCTAATGGGGAAAATAATCCCCTGAAGTATCAAATAGCATTGGTCTTTAGATGACTGAGCAAACTGATGAGCAAATAATGAGAAAAGTGGGTGTTAAATTTCCTTTGCCATAACCCCTTAGGAAAATGCAGCAACAGAAGCAAGTAGAATGTGACTTATGTTATAATAAAAGCAAAAATATTTTAAAATAGCCCAAACAGCTGATGAACATGAGACCTGGCTGTGACTGTCAGCTTAAAGAAGAGCAGAGAACAAGAGTCAAATGCATAAACTGCCAGAGTTCTCAGGTACGCAGGTGACTGCTCACGATTCACGGTGTTGATATAAGTGACTGAGCGGCCCTTTTCCATCCTCTTAGTTATGGAGGGATAGAGAAGAGGCACTTTTAAAACACAGATCATTTAAGAGTAGTCCCACTGGAGACTTTGATAAGCTAACTAACGACATATGCCTGATGGAATCACAGTTGCTCAGATTCTTACTGAGATGAAAGAAAACAGTATCTGCCTTTGGGAATAGAGGGTCTGTGACTCACTTCCTCTGTGATTAGGAAAGTGATCCCGGACAAGTCTGAACTGTGTACCACTAACTCACTGTCCACTCACACCTAGCCTCTACTGAACTACAAAGGCTTTTACATCTTAGATTGTGAATTTTGTGAAAGGAAGGAAATTGTTTACAGAATTCCATATTCATTTTCTTTCCCTTGGAATTTCTATTTGTTTCTTAAAAGATGGTGGTTTCCCTTTGCCTCAAAAAGTGACAATATAATTTCCTTCCACATAGTTCTGCCCCACACCAAAATAGTGCTGAGCCAGCCTCCCAGCCCCTCATTACCTCAATAGCAGCACCTAGGATTAGGTTTTTCCAAAAACAACAAAGATGAGTTGAGTTTCCTTATTTATCTTCCTGTTTGAAAGAGAAATGGAGGTTGAAACACAGAGGGTTTCCTTGTAATCTCTGTTTATTGAAACATGTCTGTGGTCTTCATTTTCTTCATGCAACTAAATGCATCACTAAACATATAGCATCACTAAACTATCAGCATCACTAAACATATAGCATCCAGGCCCCCGGGCCATGTGAGATTAGAAAGCTCAGACAGCATCAGCCTTGCTTCACTCCAGTTTTGTTTCCTCATCACAGAGATACGTAAGTTTTGATAGACAGTTGTACTGAAAGGGGAGGGGAGAAAATGTTGCTGAAAGTTCATAATACTTTCCCAACGTCTCAAAGATGTGTAACAGGGAAATTAATCTCCCTAGACCTAAATATACAAGAAGCAAATTTTATTCAAATTTAAAAAACCTTCCATTTGACAGGATAAATGCTTTGGTCTACTGTAGGTCAATGGTATGGAAAACCCAGAGTGAGTTTACAAAGAGTGGAGAAGAGAAATAAGTTCACTGTGGATCTCCTACCAGATTGTAGATTCACACAGCCAACTGCAGGTGTCATCTCCTAGATAGCCCCACACTAGCCGGGAACAGAGCAGGACCCACTGTCACCTCTGCCCACTCCTCCAACTCTGCTCACCAAGAGTACTATCCATCTCAGTGAATGCCACCATCTTCCTTGAGGGGATCCAAGCTAGAAACCAAGCAATCTTCCTGATGCCTTTCTCCGCCCCCCTCTCTCCACTTCCAACAAGTCACTCAGTCTTGTTACATCCACCTCCTAAATCTCTCCCATATTTGTCCACACTTCTTCATTCCCACCATCTGCCACTGCCTCGCTCAATGTGCTAGCATCTCTCACCTGGGTCACAGCACCAACCTCTTGGTTAGGGCTCTGTTTCCTGCTTGGCCCTCTATGCCTCCTCCACCCAGGGAGAGTGACCCTTCTGACATGCAGATCTGATCCCCTTAAGATCCTTCAATGGCTCCCTCTCTACAGAAAAGGGCCAAACAAGGCTCATCAAGACCTTCTGTGTTTGAACAAGTTTGTCTCTTCAGATTCTTGACTTGCCACTCCTACCCTCTCAATTCTCCATCCTTGAGCTATGAAAACTTTTAGGTCCCAGGAAAACCTGCCTGGCACTCTCTCTCCTTTTGGCCATTGTATCCTGTCCCCACAACTTGGAAGACTTCTGACTCTCTCTCCTCCTCACCTGATTAACTGTTCCTAGTCTTTCAGATTGCAGAAGTCCTTTCTTGACATCACTATGTCCTCCAATAGTACTGTCTGTGTGTCCCATTTTAAAGTTCTTGCCTCACTTAGGAGTGCAAATGCCTTGTTAGCATCTTAGCTGTATTCACTACTAAAATGTATGTTCCTTATATGAAGTTCTAGAAAGGCAAAACTATAGTGACAGAAAGCAGATCAAGGGTTGGGGGCAGGGAATTGATGACAGAGCAGTCAAACAAACTACTTTGCGGTGATGGAAGTGTTCTACATATTAATTGCAGTGTCGGTTATATGAACCTATGCATTTGTCTATACACATCAAACTGTACACTTAAAATGGGTGAATTATTGCATGGAAATTATACCTCAATAAAACTGGTTTTCAGGAAAATAAATCTATCCCCCTTGAGGACAGGTTTATACTTTAAAAAGGTCTGTAATACATGCCTATAATAAGTCATCTACACTAATAAAAGAAACATGCAAATTTACCATCACTCCACTACACCCACTAGCTAATCAGGAGCAAGTATGCAAATTAACCCACCAAAGATGGCACTGCTAGAGTGTTCCCGCCTGTCAGCCTGGCTGGAGGCCACAGGAGCTGAGCAGTGAGGCTGGATTCACTGCCCTTGGAGTGTCTGGGCCTGTCAACCCCTCCATGAGGTTGGATGCTGCATCCAGAGGGCACACACCCCTCAGGAATTTGACTGGGAGACCAAGAGTTCAATCACTTGCTATGACGTAGCAAGGGCTGCACCAGGGTGTGGCACAGAATGAAGGAAGACCCCAGTTGGCAGCTGAGGAAGGGAGACTCCAGCCAGCAGCTGGCAGCTGGCAGTTGTGAAAGGGAGGCCCCGGCCAGCAGCTGGGAAGACTCCGATCAGCCCTGATTGCAGGTCAGGCCTAGGACCCTACCTGTGCAAGAATTTCGTGCACTGGGCCTCTAGTTGTTAAATAAATAGGTGGGTGGATGAATGGATATATATTATTTCCTTATAACCTACTGTTTTGTACATTTGGCATCAATTTTTTTTAATATACATGTTTTTTAAAAGTGGTGCTATGACCAACCTTGGAATCCCATGAATGAGACTCAAATTTCTTTTAATGAAATATTACCCTGGGGCACAACCAGGTGTGGTGGTTGCCAGAACAGATACCACAAATTCCTTCATTATCATGTTAATTGTTCCTGCATTCACCTAAGTATGTGTCCATCATTTTACTTTTTATCCAATCCCAGACGTTTCCCACCACTTTGCTTTATCCCACCTCCTTAATCCATCACCAAAGAATTTCATGTAACCCACCTATGTCCCTCCTTTGATTGCAATGTATACATACAAATGTAATCCGCCATTCTTTGGAGCATTAACTCAATTCATTAAGGTTCTGCTTCCTGGCATATGTCAACAGTTTGGCTCAAATAAACTCACAAAAATTCTTTTAAAAAAAGAAAAAGAAATATGAGACATAAGACCTGTGCATGTCCTTCAGAGGGGAAAAAATGGTTTCAGGACAAATTTCAGACATTACAATGACACGAAACAGCGATTCTGCTTGACCTCTGTCTGGAGAGTGTGAGAAATAAACAGCTTCAGGCGATGGCTAGTGGCCTGTCTGTCCAGAAGCTTCTTGTCTGGAGCCTCAGTCTGATTTAGGTTCTGGATGAGCCATGTCCTGAAGGCAATGACTATGTCCATTTCCATTCCTGAGCTGCACACGTCCTCTTTGGCCCCCAATAGCAGTCTGCTCAGAATAAATGGGGTGTTGACTCTATCCCAGACCACCATGTAAATGCCTGGACATTGATGCAAAGGAGCTGTAAGTGCCTGCCTTAGCTGAGACATCTTTGACCAGAGGCATAGGTTATATTTGGTTAACAATGTTCTAGACCCGGTTAACCCTTGCTTAGCTATCCAAGGTTAGGAGTCCTTTCTGTTTACGGAAACATACATGTACACTCTCTACCAAGAACAAAAGAATACTTAGAACTGGGAAGGAACAGCTGGCTCATTGCTTCATTTTCAGACGAGGAAGTTGAGGTCAGAAAGGCTGAGAGACGTGGCTGCACTGTGATAAGACAGCAAGGGCAAGGTCTCTCTTTCTGGACCTGACGGCCAGCTACCAGCAGCCTCCTCCCCGGACCACATGCCTCTCTGGTTGGTTTGTTCATCTTAGAGCACAGCCTTCATCAGCCACCAGTGGTTAACCCAGTTGCTTAGCCGGTTTTATATATTTAGTGAATCAAATAACGAATCTCAGAACTCCAATTTCCTCTCAGAATTTACCATTGAATGAATGAAAAGAACAAAAAGAAAAAAAACAAAAGGACTCGTTTTGTATAGCTCACACAGCTCATTTGGCTGAGAGAGAGGTGATTCCACCTCTCATAATTTATTGCTGCCTCCAGGAGGTGCCTGCTTCTCTCCCACCTGTCAAAGCACACACAAAATACATCAGTTCTGCTCTCCATGGCTCTCAACACCACCTCCTTCCTCTCACACACTTGGTGGGGACTGTTGAATGAATAAACAGATAACCTCATTTGTAAGTAGGTGGCTTGAAATCCAGAGTACATTTTCCAAAGGAAGCAACGTCATAAGGATTTGGGTTTCCCGGACCTGCCCACAAAGCTGAATTAATCGGTCACACCGCTGAAAAGATATATATTTTCAGGAGGAAATAAGTGGGAAAAGAAGTAGAGTTACTATGCTAAAATAATCTGAACAAGAAATGCTCGCTGGGGCAGACCTTAACCGCACTGCCCAGCTTCACTCAGAAGACAAGGGGGGCCGTCTCACTTTTAAGTGAGTGATCATGCCTTGAAATTAGTGACTTCCTTAACTAACAGCCAAATCTCTCTCTGACAGCTGCTCAGATCAGCCAGGCATACATTACTTTCATCTTTAATAAACAGGCCCTCTGAAGTCAGTGACTGGTCTCCATAGCAACCAGAGCATGTTTTTCCACTGATATTGGGGGCAGAAAGGAAGAAAGAATGGATCACTTTTGCTGAGAGCTGAACCCTGAGATGGCAGAGGAAGGTGGGTGTAGGGTGCATGCATTGTCCTCTATTTCCCTGTGACTCCCAACAAGTTCCCAGCAAGATTGGGGGTGACTGTTTCTACCTTTTACTAGGCTTGGAGGAAGAGGGGTCTTGATCAATGATGTAAGAAATATGGGAAAGGGCTTGTTTAGAGAGCATAGCATACACTAAGGCCTGCACTGCCAAAGAGCTAAAGGCAACTTGATGCCACCTAATTCTCATTTACTGAGTGTGCCAGGCCCTCTGCTACTTGCTGCAAAGGTTATTTACAGTAGGAGAATATAGACAATGTGAGGAGAGGTGGCAGCAAATACAATAGTGAGGGGCGGGAGGAGGGCAGGACAGGTTCCCAGAGGAAGCGTAGTCCCTGCCCTGCTAAGCCCCCGCCCTGCTAAGCCCCCGCCCTGCTCAGCCCCGAGCAGCAGCAGTTCAGAGTACTCTTCTCCTTCAAGCTCAGCCAGACCTTGGTTTGAGCTCTAGCTGGGGAGACTAGCAGCTGGTCAGACTGACTCAATACTTTGTTGATAGTTCATTGATGCAGCATGCACTGGGCCTTTAACACCGGAAGCCTGCAGAATTTCCACCTTCTCTGAGCTCTCCCTGGGGCTTAACTTGGTCTGCAAGCCTGGGATCTGATTCACATTCCTAGTCCAGGCTGGGGCCTTGGCATCCTGCTTTGTTCTTGCTACTTCCCCACTCGTGCACCGAAGTCCTAGCTCTACAACCCTAGCTGTGGTCATGCTCTAAATAAACCGGTCACCTTTGTCTGTCCGGTCACCACACAGACAAAGCTTCTCACTTAATGTCAGCTATTTCCTCCTCTGAGAACTGACCTTCGATGCCCCCGCAGGAGGCTGAACCCTAGAGTTCCCCAACTGCTGCTTGAGGAACTAAGCCTGTTTGCTGTGAGGCCCTGAAGGTTGTACCTTGGGCCACTAGCATCACTTCATGTTACCATCCCAACACGTGTCAGCTTCTGGTTCCAAATTCTTTCTTCTCGCTATAAACCAGAGCTGCAGCCAAAATACTTGGAAGCCTCATTCTTGAGGGGCCCATTCTAGAGGTGATGTTTACGATGGGTCTTGAAGGGTGGCCAGGATTTGGGCAGTAGAAGAGAGACTTCCTCTGTTGGAAGCAGAGCTTTGATAAGATCATAGGCTGATGGAGTCTTCTCTTTATTCAAATTTTAATTAGGCAATCCCAACCCCCTGCTCCTAGACAACAGGTAAGTGTGCAGGAAGTCCAGGCTGGAAGAATCACGTCCCGCCAGGGCCCTTGTTGCATGGACAGATAATATCACAGTGTTTTCCTGGAGTTGGGGTGTGTAAATGCAATTGATATCCTCCTAGGGTTTGCAAAGAGGAACTAGACATTTGAATTCCACGAATAGGGTTATAACTGAAATTGGTGGAATGTATTCACTTACTATTTACAAAATAGAAGGGTCTGGAGGAGCAGGCAGGGACCAGCCATGAAAGGCTCTGTAGGCCACCCTAAGGAGCTTGGATGTTTTAAGGAGATAATCTTAAGCTATTAAACAATTTTAAAATGGGGAATAATGGGGTCAGATGAGGTTATAAGAAAGCTACTGTCCTGTTGTGGGCATACTACTGTAAGGAGAGTTTGGAGACTGAGAGGAAGAGCCAGGAGGTCATTCGCCTGACCCAGCTGCTCCATGAGGGACAAGGGGAGTTACAGGCTGCAGGTGCTGAGTGCATAGGGGTCTTACTTCAGGTCTCTTCCTTTTCCTTGCCACTGCTGTGTCTTCTGTCTGTTCCCCACTGGCGCTGCTCCATATTCACTTTCTCCTGTGCTTTTCCACGTTCATCTTCCACTTGAGTGTCCCCTATCTCTGCTTCTCTTTCACTTGTTTTTTGTCTCATTCCCGGTGTGGAAGGAAAGCTGCCCAGGAAAGCCCCCTCCCTCCAGCTTTGGAGGAAAAGACTGGCTCCAGGAGACAACCCTTCCTCTTGTCTGTTGGAAACAAGTACGCTGATTTTTCCATCACAGAGCAGAACACCAAAGGCTGTGAACAGGCCACAACCAGTGGATCAGCAAAAGGTCTGTTAGGCGTTATTGTTCATTTTTATCCATTCAGTGTGGATTACTCTGGGAACTTCTCTTGACCTTCCCTTGACCTGAAATACCTCCTCTACTGATGCCTGAAAGCCCACCATTAAGCCAATCATTCCTTTGTGTTAATCATTACTTTCTCCCCAGGGTTTTCCTTTATACATTAAAATGCTCCTGGAAGGGAAAATACATTAGTTTCCTAATGCCTTGATATAAACAAAGAATGGAGAACAGTACAAAGGTTTATAAACCCTCCTCAACATCACATATGGAACTGTTATAAATCTAATTTGACTAGATGCAAAATTAACAAAACATGTTTAAATTATAGAAGTGCTGGTGTCCATATAATAATTTTCTTTTTAAAAATCTTTTTCACTGAAGTATACAATAAAGAGTACAGATCTTAAGTATACAATTTAATGAATTTTTATACCCATGTAACTACCACCTACATTGAATATACTTACAAATGCCAGAGGGCTCCCTGTGCTACTTCCTGGTCAATATTTCCATAGTGATCATTACTGTTATGACTTCTATTTATTAGTTCTGCCTGTTCTCAAGCTTCCTATAACTGGAGTCATGTGGATTCCCATCTTCTTTGGCTCAATATAATTTTTTTGAGATCCAAATATGCTGTCCCATGTATGAGTCATTTGTTCTTTTCTATTAGTGTTTAGTATTCCTTTGTATGAATACACTACAATTTCTTTATTCATTTTTCTGTTGATGGAACTGGAGTTGCTTCTGGCTATTAGGAATAAAGATGGTGAGAACATTCTTATACAAGTTGTTTTGTGAACATATGCACTAATTTTTCTTGGATACATACCTAGAAATGAGATTATTAGGTTAAAGAGTAGGCATATATTTAACTATATTAGAAATGTTGAACAGATTTTCAAAGTGATTGCACCATTTTGTATTCCCACCAACAAATGTGTTTGAGTTGCAGTTGTTCGACATCCTTGGAAACACTGGGCATTGTTAGTCTTTTTCATTTTAGCTATTGTGGTAGAGAAACACGTGCAATAAATTTGCCTGGGAGGTGGGTTCTGAGCAAGAGAACGAAGGCCTCACATTTCTAACAGCTGTGGAAGTGGAGTTCTGATGAGTTTTGTTTGTGTGTTTTTTATAATAACAAGAAACTGTAAGGGCTAAAAAGCTAGATGAAAGTTTTCTATCAATACCAGCTAAAAGAAAGGTAACTTTGGGGCTGTGTCACCAGTGGAGCAAAGAGTTAATTTAGGTACATTCTAGAACTCTTTGGATGAGGTAGACTGGAAGACAACACTATGCACCCCTGAAATGGTCCTATAGCAGGGTTCTTGGTTGCAAGCCACAAAGATAAGTTCAAATTAATGTAATCAGATGACTACGTATTATTCAAAGATATGTGGGTACTCACAGAATTGATAGGAAAGTAAAGGGCCAGGCATAGAGATGGGCAGGAACAAAGGGTCAACAATAGGCAATTTAGTCTCTTCAGTGTTGTTCCTTGACAACAGTTCCTGGGGTTCTTGAGTCACTTGTTCACTATTCAAAGTTCCAGGGGAGCTTATCAGCTTGGTTGAGCTTAGACCTCAAGTCAAGTCTCAAGGCTGGGAGAGGTAGAATCTGGTCTCTTCAAGAGCTTCCACGGTGCAGAGCAGACCTCTGGCTTTATACCCCACTGAGACTGCATACATGGGATGAGAAATCAGATGTCATTTGGAAGGTGGAATGCATATTGAGTAGCCAAAGAAATGTCACATATTCGCTACAGTCCTGCCTTCACCAGAATGATACTTACAGTATGATGTTAATAAAAATAGGGAGAATGAGAGACAACTGGTCTGAGCCTATAGGGTGAGCAAGGAAAGGGAATCTGACAAGACAATAAAGCCCAGCAGATTTGCTAACCTGTTTTCAAAAGGACTTGAATAAGAAGAGATCGTGTTACTCAGAGTTTCCTGATTTGTCATTTTCAGCAAGTCTGAATCACTCCAGGACCCCTTGCAATGCAGTTAAAGCTGACTGAGAGAATCCTGGGGGGATGTGGGTAAGGGCTGTAGAAACTGAGGGCAGGTCACAGCACAGGGATGTTGCTCCTTTTCAGCTCCTTTTATCCTGCAGGTACTATAGGCATAATGCCTAAGCCTGTGAGCTTCTCAGGGAGCTAAGAAACTATCTGAGACTTTGGGGGGGGAGGGTACTACAGGTTCCTAAATATGAAAAGAAAATTTCAAAAATTTAAGGAAGTGTTCAATTAGCATTTAGGCACTTCTTCCCCCTCTTTGGTGATGCTCATACCCTCAGCTCAGAGTTCCCTATTGTTCATTTTTCCAATTACAAAGCCACCAGTAAAAGAGAGCAAGCAAGAGGGAGCAGTGGCAGGCGACCTGACTACTCCATACAAATGGCCATGTCTTAATCTTCATCTGAAGCAAAGAACTTAACTCAGCTCTTAACTTCAAAAGAGAGTCCTGGCTGGTATGGTTCAGTTGGTTGGGCATTGTCCTGTGCAACAAAAGGTTGCTGGTTTGATTCCCAGTCAAGGCACATACCAGGATTTCAGGTTCGATCCCTGTGGCAGACATGCAGGAGGCAACAGCTGATCAATCGATGTTGTGCTCTCTAATGATGTTTCTCTCTCTTAAAAAATCAGTCAACTATTCTTTAAAGAAAAAGGAAAAGACTAAAGCCCTAACCTCAGATTCAGAGACCCAGTTCCTGGATCCCTTCTTTATCCCTTCAATTGTTCCATAGAATTAACTCAACATAGCTTTATGTCTAGAAAGATTATGAAACTGTCTGAGTTACCTGAAATAGGCCAGAGGTCCCATCCAGCTTGGACTTTTGGAGCATGCATTTTCCTACAATGGAAAGAACGTCCAGGTGTATATGCCAAGCTTTGTCATGAACTCACTATATTGCCTCAGACAAGTCATAACTTTTATTCTTCTCTTTCCTCTTTCTTTTTTTTTTGCAGTTTATTAGTTTTTTTAAATATTTTATTTTATTTTTATCTTTATTGTTCAGTTTATTAATTACATTGTTCCCTTTTTTTTCCCCTATAGCTCCCCCCCCCCTCCACCCGGTACCCATCCCACCCTCTGCCCTCACCCCCCCCCGCCACTGTCCTCTCCCATAGTTGCATGATTTTTGTCCAGTCTCTTGCTGCACTTCCCGCACCTCTTTCCTCTTTTGTAAAACGAAGAGTGTTGACTGAGTGCTGAAGTTTGTTCAAGTGCCATGATCACTTAACCTTAAGTAGATTAATAAGTAAAGGAAGGAACCATGTTAACTTTGCTGACACATATTCCCTCATCTGCCAGAAGACCAAAGGATATAATAAAAGCATCTTTGTCCCCCAGACCATGCTCAGTCTCCAAGTTATGCAGCCTGTGATCAGTAAAACCTATTTTGCTCTAATTGAGCGGGGTAGTTCTAGGAAAAAATTATATCAAATTTCACTAAATGTGCATTCATTTGGTTAGCCAGGCCACTAGGACTGACATAATGTACTGATTACATAATGTGAGTACCTTCAACATCCCTCCATTTTTGGTGAATTGGCATTTTAGCTATAAGTCTAGAGGCCACTATAATTTATTTTCTTTGTGGTAGTGGCAAACATGCCTAAATTAGTTAAATTACTTTAATATGTTGTTTCTGTAAGGATCAAAAATTGTTGATCACTCCTTCCAAGAAAACATCAACCCACAACATGTGGAATAAATTTTCGCATTTCAAATCCATTTTCATGTCTTTGTTTCCTTTTTGGTTCTTCTGAATGATTTCATTTTTGTTAGTGGTGTTCAATCAACTTAAATTTTGGATTTGACTAAATACTCTGATATTTGTGCTAATCTTTGACCAAATACCTGCTTTCATTCAGCACTCTACAACAAAACAAGGTAATTGTGATTAATTACTATGGCTGGCTGGTGAGCTCTTCATTCTGTCCATGGCAAGATAAATGACTTCTTTGCCTAAACAACCTCTTACAGAATAATATTCTGACCTCCTCTCATTCTCTGTCCTTCTCAGAGGAGGCCGGGATAAGTCATGCTGCTGATCCACGTGAATGTAATTTGAGCAGTTTGGAAAATGTGCAAACACATTATTAGCAACGTATTTAAACAGCACCTTTCCCTAAGGTGTTTATGATCCTTTAAAGTTATGGCATAATTATTCTTTCTGGTGCCACTCTAAAATGTATATGGCACAGCAAGATTTACATTTGTCAGAGAACATGATTGTAATAAACAAATAAAAATTCTTTCTCACGTCTCATACAGCACTTTTATTTATTTATAGGATCTATATATCCCTTATCTCTTTCCAACAGGATTTGAAGCAACTTACAAACTAGTATGTGCATCATAACTCTAATAAAATAAGAATAAAATCAGGATAGAACGTAGGATAGCTCTCCCCAAACAAGATCAGAAGGCTTAAAGGAAAATATGACAGATCTATTACACAGAAATCTAAAAGTTTTATGTTGAGCCCTAGCCAGTTTGGCTGGGTGGATAGAGCTTTAGCCTGTGGACTGAAGTGTTCCAGGTTTGATTCCAGTCAAGGGCACGCACATGCCTGGGTTGTGGCCTTAATCTCTAGTAGGGGGCTTGCAGGAGGCAGCTGATCAATGAGTCTCTATTATTGATGTTTCTGTCTCTCTCTCCCTCTCCCTTCCTCTCTGAAATCAATAAAAATATATTTTAAAAAATAGAAGTTCTATGTTGAGAGGTTAAGACCAACAGATAAAGGTTAATGTCTATAAATACCTAAAAGTCAGCAAAAGACCAACCACTCAAGTGTTTATTTTGTGCAAAGAACATGGTTGATTAGGCCCAGAATAAGAAATACAAAGAATCAAAAATCTTGTGAGGAACAAAATACTTAAATTCTAATTCCTACAGAGGAGTTTCAAATTAAAACAAGATAACAGTTTGCACTCAACTCAATGCCATCCTTTGAACTTTACTATTCCCTGCAAAGTTATCCCTTCAACTCCTCAAACATGATCAACCCAATTTTAGAATCCCATTATGAAGATCTAGTTTCTAATGTAACTTCAGTATCAATTACTGTATTATTCAGAGAACCACCAGAAAACAGTTGTATGCTCAAATTAGAATAATTTTAAAAGGGAACTATTTACATTGGTATAGATGAATATAGGGAAATCAAAAGAGAGAAGGCAATAACCAAGGGCTCGTAGCAGCTGAGTATTATTGCCCCAGACTCGAGGAGGAGGGTCATATGGAGAATGCCCCATTAAAAGAAGTACTGACCTTCAGTGAAGGGACTCTGAAAGCCCCTGGCAATCTCACAGAGAAGGAGCTAAAGGAAAACACCTTGAACTCCCTTTATCCCCTATTTCCAATTTCTTTCCAGTTTTTCCCAGTGGCCAAACCCAAGTGGAAGCCAGAAGCAAGTAAACCAGTGGCTTTAGTCAACCAAGTCAGCCTCCTGGGTAGAGAGTGGATCTCAAGAGGAAAATGCAAGATCTCCAGCATGGTGGGAAAGACCGTAAGTTTAATTCTAAACAAATGTGTTTGTGATGTCTAAGCAGAGATGCAAAGCCAGTATTTGAGTGGCTCTTGAGATTGGAAAAATGTCTGGGCAGTTGCACACACTTGAGAGCTCTCAGCATAGAAATGAGGCCATGAAAGTGGATGAGTTGACTTAAGCAGAGAGTGTAGAATGAGAAAAGAAAAGGATCTAAGGCTGAACTGTGCAGTTCCAACATTTCAAGGTCAAGTAGAAAAGAAAAATCTGGCAAAGAGACAGAAATAGAGCCACAGAGGAGAAAGAAAAACAAAACAAAACAAAACAAAACAAACAACAGAGAATGTGGGAGTTTGGATACTAAGAAAATATGGTTTCTGTCAAAAAGAAGGAAGGGTCAATTTTGTTAAAGTCCACTGAGATAATATAACATGAGACAGGAGCATACAAGTCATTAGATACTTTAATAAAAATAGTTTTAGTTGAGAAGTGGGGAGAAAACCAGTTGGAAGAAGCTGACAAGTAAACAGGTATGGAATAAGGGCAAACAGTGACTATGCAAAATTCTTCCAACCAGTTTGGGTGTGAGGAGAGCAGAGGAAAAGAGTAGAACCATGAAGAAAATTTGGGATCCAGAAATGAGATTTTACAGATGTGACTAGAGCATGTTTAGATGATGATGAAAAGAGGGGAACAGATCAAAGATATAATGGGGGCTAATTGGTAACATACCTCTCTGAGAAGGTTGGAATCTATGACTTGAGGAAGAGAATTGACCTCCTTAGGAAGAGGGACATCATTTCCATTTTGTCAGAAGGAAAGAACAAAGGATGGGCACAGGTGCAAGTTGGTTTATAGATGCAGGTGACAGGAAATGAGGTAATTCCTACCTGAGGACCTCTATTTCCTCCGTGAAGCAGGAACAAAGACATCTGCTATAAGTGAGGGATGAGATAGGGACTCAAGGCTTTGAGAAAAATGCTTGAAATGCTAGTTTTAGAGACTGAAGTGTGAGTGGACAAGAGGACAGTGGGATTCCCCAGGGGTGGAGTGGTTTAAGAGTCAGTGGAGATGTTGATGGGAAAGACTCTGCTAAATTGGGCGATTTTTTCTCCTGTCATGCTTTGCTACCTAGGAGGAGATAGATGTGAAGAAGGTATATTGTTGAGTTCTCCCAGAATTGTTTTCCCTGGAATCCCCAAGGCTGGTGTAATAAAAGGACAAAATAGGCCAGAAAGTATAGGATATTGGCAAGAGAGTGATTAATAGAATGGACTATGGAATCTACAGTGGTTTCCAATGCAAACAAAGGCAGAGTGGGTTGATAGATAAGAAAATGTAGAGAGGCCCAGGAGCTAAGGGCCTCGGTGGGTCAGTTAGCAGACTAGACTACATAGAATGAGAGAGAGAGTTGTAGTCAGAGTGAGAAATTTGAGAGATGGCAAGATCTAGGGTGTGATGAAGAAGTGGATGCTGGAGGTGGTGGAGTAGATTAAGAAATTTGAGAGGCCAGAGTATTGACTAGGTAATTCATGAGTATTGACTAGGTAATTCATGAGTCTCCTAGAAGGATGAAGGATTAAGGTGCAAAAGAACATCGAGAGCTAGAAGGGAAAGTCCTTGGGGAATGAGAAGGAGTAGCTGGGATACCAGTAGATGGCAACCCCATCAGAACCTTAGCAGAGCAGCCATTTTTCCAGGAATGTTTGGATGCTACACCAGGGCACAAGGAACACCCATCTCCTTATCTTGGGTGGGAAGGGGCTCTTTGGTCCCTTGAGTGTGGCCCTTCCACAAAATACCATAGCCTGGGCAAGTCCATTTTGAAAAAGTGGTGTTAGAAGTTTAAGTTTTAAAATATTGGCTCTTAAAAGAAGTTTCAATCATTGTACTGTTGATATTTGGCTGTGTTGACTAATGAGTTTGTCAACCACCGGTATAGAGGAATACTTAGAAGAGCTACAAGAGAAGCAGTAGAGCTGGGTTTAGATTCAGGCAAGGAGACAGAGTCCTCCATGGGTCTGAGGTACCAAGAATCCTGCTGTGAGCATAGGCAGCAAAGTGACCAGGGATGAAGAGGAGAAGCTTCAACTTGAGTGTGTTTGGCTTATAGCTTATGAAAAAGAGTTGCTATTAGAAATATTTCAAAATAAGTGTCTGTGTCCAGAAAGCTTTATGCTTGCTTTTCAAAGACATACACACATACCAACTCTAATTGTCCTTTATTTTCCATGGTGACCCTCTGTGTGTGGTCTGGCTCTAGAGAACAATGCCTAGCCAGCAATATTTTCTCCACACTCAGGACTGTCCTTGGGTTTCTTGGGTTCCAGCTGCTGTTTGCTGAGTCTGGAATGATTTTTACTTTAGTCCCCTTCTTTCCTAGCTCACTAATCATCATGGTTTGTTAAAGAAACTGCTCACCAAAAATTGTTTTAGGCCAGTGTTCTTTGGATGGTTTTCTGTATCTGACTCTCATCGTGTCTTTAGGCATTGTACTTGTGACTACCTTCCAGTGATTTCTCTGTGCTGTTCTATCCCTACTATACTGCTTGGGTATCCACCCTCTGGCTTTATCCATTCCCAGGGCAATAAATGGGGTTTGGGGGCAGCCAAGGTGCCTCCAAGATCACCAGGTGGATGGCAGTGTAACCAAATGCCTCTTATAAATAAGAGAAATTATGTGGGACCTAACTCTCAGGATTTGTTAGTTGCACCTTGGACAGCTAAACAAACTGGGCAGGTATTATTAGGTAAAACAAAAGTCAGTCTGTAGCCGAGTCGGGTTTGGCTCAGTGGATAGAGCGCTGGACTGTGGACTGAAGGGTCCTGGGTTTGATTCTGGCAAAGGCATGTACCTTGGCTGCGGGCACATCCCCAGTAGGGGGTGTGCAAGAGGTGGCTGATTGATGTCTCTCTCTCATCGATGTTTCTGACTTTCTGTCCCTCTCCCTTCCGCTCTGTAAAAAATCAATAAAATATATATATATATTTTAAAAGTCAATCTGTAAACAGTGAGACCGAACTTACTAATTTTCCCTTTCGCTAAAGGAAAAACCTTTCTCATTTCATTGTAATTGATTGCTAAATCTTAGAATGCAAGCTGTGACCTCATCTTGATGAGTAGATCACAAGTGTTTGTCAGTGTTTTTCTCCTTCCCCATAAGTACAACCTGCACCATAGTGGGTAGACCAACCTAGAACACAAATGCAGTTACGTGTGAAAACACACTTAGCAAACCCAATTCACTGTGCAATAGGATGACTGAGAGTAGCCACATAAGCTATTGCCATTTAAATATTTTTTATCAAAACTCTTCCCATAATTTTCAATTCAATGTTCTCTTCCATTTTGTTTTGTGCTTGTTGTTTTAAATTTCATTGTTATTAGAGTCCTCAGTATTTTCTGGTGGTGCTGTGAATGGATTGACTCCATTATTGACCCCACACTTGTTATCACTTATCACCTAACATGCTCGCACACTGTCCCAAAAGCAGACTCTACTGTCTATCAAACCCATCTTGAAGGGCTGGAAAAACGTCTGATGCTAGAGAAAGTCCCATAGCGCAGGTACTCAGATTTTCAACAGCAACTGCATGGGCTTGCCAGTTTGTGCTTTAGTGACATAAAATAAACAAAAATGTAATTTACTGTTGCTATGGGAGATTTAGTTCTAAATTATCAAGATATGTAATTCCAGCGCCTACCTGCTATCAGAGGCCTTTTTAAAGAAGCTGTAGAAACTCAGGTTTAAAGTTAACCTCCACATATGTGTTCTAAAATCTTATTGCTGACGTCTGAGATAAATTCCTTTTTCCTTACAGAATTGAACTAAGTGAATGAAGGCCATAGTCCTTGTTTGAGGAGTCTTCTTGCTTTATCGTTCTCCTTCTATATGTCAAGAAGTCTACACATGTAGCTCATGCCACGGCAGTCTTTTCAAAACCCAAGGAAAATCCACCTTAAGGTGAAACCTTTGTGGAGAAGAACAGAACAGGGAAGGTGAGAATACGGATCCTTGTTGACATAATTAAATTGCTGAATCAACCAATGCTGGAGGCCACCCTTCCTCTGGGATTTCAATTTTGTGAGAAAAAAATTTCATTATATTTAAGTCTATTTGGTTCAGAATTGTGTGTGTGTGTGTGTGTGTGTGTGTGTGTGTGTGTGTGTGTTTGTTTGGCAAGAAAAATATGCTAGCTGCCATATTTACTCACATGTACGTCACTTGTGTAATTAAGGAGGGCCCGTCAGGAATATGAGTCACTGGGACTAATTCTTGCAATATTTTCTTCATTCCACTCATCCAACCTGATTCGTGGTAGGGGAATTTTTAGTGCTTTGAATTAAATTTCCTTTGTTTCTTTCCCCAATCTTCACCCCATTTTCTCTAGCTCTAAGAGATCATTGTTATTCTCCATCTAAATATACCATTTCTTTCTAATTGAATTAAATCTGAAGTCAAATCTTACCTAATACTTGCAAAATGTGTGAAAAACCCATTGCAGGGTTGGCCTGAAAAGAATGTCCATTACGTAGAAAAAGTGTGTCCTAAGGATGTTTTCTGGAATCAATCAAATTCTGAAGAAACTTCTCTGGAATTTTTTCAAGACCATCACTGCTTCTGAATATTTGTATCCTTTACTCAGGCCCTATTGTACTTATGGAAGCTCCCCTGTATCTTGTCAGTAAGTGGGTGAGTCTGGGTTTGGGGTCCAAGACATCTAAATGGCTGAAATTATGCTATTTGGGGTTTACCAAGATTACTGGTTTTGACCAAATTTGAAAAATTTCCAGCCACCATTTCTCAAATACTTTTTCTATTTCATTCTCTCTCTCTCTCCTCTCACTCTGGCACTCTTTACCTGTATGTTAGGTTACTTGATACTTTATGACAGATTATTGAGGCCCTGTTCTTTTTATTTTAATCTTTTGCTCTTCCCTGTTTAGGTAAAACTCATTGTCTTTAAGTTCACTGATAATTTCACATGTTGTGTTCATTATGCCGTCAATTCCTAACCAATGAGTCTTTAATTTCAGATATTTGTGGTGGTTCAATGATTTCCATTTGGTTCTTTTTTAAAGTTTCTTATCTCTCTTGAAATTTCCCATCTCTTCACCTACTATATGCATATTTCTTATAGATTCTTCAACATATTTATCATAGCTATTAAGTTTGTGTTAATTATAACATCTGAGTCACATGTGGATCTGTATTTATTGACTATTGTTTCTCTTCACAATAGGTGGCATTTCCAGCTTATTTGAACATTTAGCAATTTTTAAGTTATATAATGAGCTTTATGAATAATCAATTAAAGAGATTTTTGGATTTTGCTATCTTCTTCAGAAGAAAATTTAGATTTGTTCTAGTAAGCAGTTAAATTATTTGCATATAACATTGATCCTATGGAGCTACACAATACAATAGTGCTTCTATGATGATAGAAATGTCTTGTAACTTTTGAAGCCCAATACATTAGCAATTTACCACTATAAGCATTTGAAATGTGGCTTGGATACTATTTTTTTTCCAAATCCTCACCAGAAGATATTTTTCCATTGACTTTTAGAGAGAGTGGAAGAGAGAGAGGAAAGACAGAGAGAAACATCAATGTAAGAGAAATACATCTATGGATTGCCTCCTGCACAAGTCCTGACCAGGCTGGGAGGAGCCTGCAACCAAGGTATGTGCCCTTGACCAAAATCAAACATGGGACCTTTCAATCCATAGGCCAATGCTCTATCCACTGAGCCAAACAACTTAGGGCGGATACTACATTTATAATTTTATATAATTTCAATTGAATTTCAAAGACCACATGTGCCTAGTGGTTACAACACTGAATAGTACAGCTAAGGTTTTAGGGTTTGTCAGGGCAGGTCTAAAATGGTTTGCCTTTATTCCTAGGACACAGCTATTAATCCCAGGAAGTGACACTTGTAAGGTGTATCCTTTTGTGGTCTCAGTGGAAAATCTTAAGTGTTTGCCATGCCTCTCTTAACTAGGTAGGAATTGAATGCCATCTCCCAACACAAGGCAGCAGCTCATTCAGCCCTCCAGCTGTTGCTTTCCTCTGGGCTCCTTGACTCTCCCCGTGTCTCTCCACCTGCACATTCACAGATCAGTTGTCAGCTGAGGACTTGAGGAAAGTTTGTATATAGATTTGGGAGCTTCCCCTCTGAGGGTCCTTCCTCTCTGGGATGTTCTCCTCCCCAATTTACAGTTACTGTGGAAACCCCAAACTCCAGCTTCTGACTCCTTAGCTCAATAGGACTGCCCTATCTGTTTGAGCTCTGCTTCAATCCATGGGAAGGGAATAGTGCTGTGAGAGGAAATGCCTGATCAATGGGGGTCTCACCCAGTACGATACTTTTTTTTTCAAGGGTCATATCTTCTACAGTTTTTGTCTACAAAACCAAACTATTTGTTGCTCTCCAGGACCTTAAAATGGATTTTGTTATTATTATTTTTTGGTTAGGGTTCAGAATTTATAATTGTCTTTGGCAGGAATGTTAATCAAATACATTTTACTCTGCCATTATCAGAAGTTGGAACTGATCTGAATGGCCAAAATTAGAACCTAAAATATTGAGTTTGGTAGAAAAGTTTGGCTAGCTTTTCCTCCTAGCACACTCTCCTACGTCTCCGTGCACCAGACAGGGCTCAATATTTGCTAAGCAAATGCTGAAAACTGAAAATTCTCCTAAGGAGTCATACTTTGAAGCGTTAGCCGCCATTCATAATTTGGAATGGATGACCTTTTCTTGAAAGCAGCTTTTGATGTGGGTTAATGAGACCAAACAAGAGGTTGCTGGGTGTTTTCATAGTCTGACGACAAATGTCATAAAACCTGTCACAATTTTGGCTTAAGCAAGAGGAGAATTTAGTGACCAGTTCAGGTCAAAATCCCATGATAAGGCTGCCTCTAGGCATAGCTAGATTTAGGGCTCATATAGTATCACCAGAACATACTTTTTGCTTATTTTTCTCCCTCAGCTTTTGGACCTGCCTACTGCATTGGTAGAATTAAGCCCAGTTTCCTGTGGCTGCAAGAGGATGGTAGCAGCTTCAGCCTGCACCTTGTCAGGTGCCCAATACAGCGAAGAAAGTTAGAGCCTATTTTTTAGGAGGACCCACAGAAATCTCCCTGCTTCTCATAGGTTCTGCCTGGGTGGTGTGCTCATCTCAGGACCAATCATATGGCCATGAAATAGGATGAAATGAGAGGCTTGTGGGTGGCTCACCTACTCAAGCCCACAGTCAGAGGGGTGTCAGTTTCACCAGACCCTCACTAATTGATAAATATCTGGGTTCTTATTCCCTCGAAGAGCAGACACACACTGGGACAGAAACAACAGAAGCCCACTACGGTGGTTATTGGAGGAGACTGAGACCAAGGTACCTGGAGGGAGTGAAAAGGTTACAAACTAGGGAAGCAGGGAACCTGAAAGAGAAACACTGCCTCTGTCTGATTCCACTTAGCCCCGCTGCTCAGGGCTGCTGGAAGCAGGTGCTTTGCTGTATCACTGCTTCATGGTTAGGTGCTTGGGGACCTGCAATGAACGAAATACATGAAATTTAGATACCACAGCGGTATCTTTAAAAGGTATCGGGTAGAGAATGGTTTTTAATGTGGAATCCAGGCCTCCAATGAGAGGCTTGTTCCACTTGCTAAATTTGGTGCAGGTTAATGCCCAGTGACCTCATGTTGCTATAGCGTTTCATCACCATGGTGAATGCTTGGGAACAAACCCTCCTCTCCCCGCCCTTTCCAATGGGACACAATCTCCATACCATTAGAGGTATGACTTCTTTTTCCAGATAAATTTCCCAACCCTCTCAATATGTTCCATTAGTGAGGAAGCAATCCAAGGGAAAAAGAAGGCTGTGCCAAACACAGTGATGCTTCCGAATGATCACTTGGCTTGGACCAGCAAACCCTGTGGCTCCAAACTATCTAGCAGCATTTGGGGGGGAAAGGAAGAGGAGAGAAGACTGCTTTTTCTCTCCCCCTCCAGGAAACCAAATAAAATATAGAGGACCCCAGAGACCATTGGAAAATACCTTGGGAGTCTCCCAATTCACTCCAGCCTCATTGGTTGCACCTAAGCACCTTCTAACCTGAATCTGACTGTTTTTAAGATAACCCCATGAAAGACTTCCCTCAGTAATTTAGAGGACTCCCTCTGATTTTTTCAAAAAATGTCTGTACTTTTCAGTATCTTTCATTTTTCTACAATAAGTATGCCTTCTGTTTGCCACACAAAAAGTTAAAGTAAGTATGGATATTCAATAGTTAAGGATTCCCTTAGAAGTTCCTTCACTAACTAGTGACTGGCTGGGAAGTTGTTGCTCCTGGCGTTTTAGGCTTTTCCTGGCACTACAATTACATAAAATAATAAAAAGATAAATATATTTTTGACAAATTAAAAAATGGAACATGGCAGTTGCTTCTGGAAAGAAGAATTCCCATCAGCTCTTTTCATACCCATATTCCCTTTGAGATAAACTGGTCGGATGAGGAAATCAGTCCATTCTTTGTTTTCTGAAACCATCCAGTTTCATCTTCCTAATGAGCTGGTCTTTGGAGAGGTAGAGATATTTCGGTACATTCTTCTTCCTTTCTGCCCTCCCACCACACACCTTGCTTCTTTACGTTGCATCCCACCTCTCTGAGGACACCTGCCACTGACCTCATTCTCAGCTTTGTTTGTTTCCCCGATAAGATTACTGGCCAGGTGCAGGAATCTCTGGTGTGCTGGGCAATTGCCTCGCAGTTCCTGTGACCTACACTCTGGAGGCAGCCCGACTTCTTCATTATTCAGGATGTGCTGGAGTTCCAGTTACCAGCAGTGTCCACCTCCCAGACCAGTCAGAAACTCGTTTAGCCAGTTTCCTTCTTTCACTCGGTTGTTCCAAGACTGACACACAGAGACTGAGAAAAACAGTGAGAGTTTCTGTGCTCCCAGGAATAAATCCCACCAGAACAAGCCTCGGTCTGTTGCTAAACTATGATTGTCATTTCCTCTCCCCGCTCTGTTCTCCCCTCCGCCTCCATCTCCCTTTGCCACGAAGCTACGGACCATCAAGTTTTAATGCAGTGCTGAGTTGTTGATTAAAACAGCGTGTTATTTTCTGAATGTCAAACAACATACGACAATAAAGCAGCCCTAACGCATCAGGAAAAGAAATGTGTACTGCTTTGGCGCTGGATGCAAACGCACAAATGGCTGGTCTACAAAAGCCTCCATGTTCGCAAGAAGTCTCGAAGCATTAAAATTGATGATGGTGATTAGGTTGCCTTTCAGAGCAGCAAAATCTGTATAACTGAATCCTCCTGGGCTTAGCCATTGTCAGCCCAGGGATATTAACTTGGCTCGCTGGGCGTCTGCTTTTATGTACACACACACAGTATTTAACCAGGAGTGCCGTGGGCCCCAAATTAAAACCATATTTTGTTAGCACCACATGTTCCAGCCTTGACAATATTTATCAAACGGGAAGCTGCTGGATTTATTGAAAGAAATGAACTTCACCAGGGTCTAGCAGACCGAACCCCGACGGGGAGTGGTAATTATTACCCTGCCTGGCAGTGGTTCTGCAGCTATTAGGTCAAGGCTGTTTACTCACGTTGAGCACTGTTTGCTGCTGTTACCTCTCCGGTGTCCATCCCCCCACTGCCTAGGCCTCATGGATGTCATCGGCTCCATGTCCATTTAATCTTCAAGGTCCTATTTGTTCCTTCTTTTCTGTGAAATCTTTGCTGCCTACACCCAAGGTCACTTCCTCCTCTGATCGTTCCAGCCTTGGTCTGGGCATCACTTAGGACCATGGTAAAATGCAGAGTTCCGGGCCCCACCCCAGCCCCTCTGAGTCTGCATTTGAGCAAAATCACCGGGGGATTCTTATACACACTGAAGTTGGAGAAGCGTTGCTCTACCCACATTTACCTTTTCTACCAGTGACTCTCACTGGGAGTCATGTTACTCCCACAGATGTTTTAGAACTATAGAGGGGAGTTGGGGGATGTCACAATGATGGGTGCTGGGCAGGAGCACTGCTGGCAGAGGACAGGGATGCTGCTGGGCTGCCTGCAGTGTACAGCAAAGCTCCACGTAAGGAAGGCTTGCATCATAAATCTCAGGACTTTCTAAAGAGCTGCCAGGCAGTCAAGTAGGTAAAAAAACTTTTTAATTATCTGAGCCTGGAACCTATTTACATATAGACACAGAGTACTGCTTGAGTTATACGCTGAATTTTCTAGGAATTCAACTTCTGTGAAAATTCAGGGCAGATTGTGCTTTGTTTTGTTCAGACTGACTTTACCTTTGTTCATCACTTTGAAGACGCACATTATCCATGGTGCCAACTATAGATCACTGCCACCAATCTAATGCCAACAGGAGTCCCCAAACTGGGTTGTAGTGAAAGGAGAAACTTTACTTGGTAAATAGTTTGCCAAGCAGGGAAAGATAGCCTTTAGTGGAAACCTAAAGTGCACTCCACAGAAACAAAGGGGATACCCTGATTGATTCGGTTTTATGCAACTGGAGAATCCAAATTTACAGTCTGATTGGTACAAATAGGCTGTCCTAGTCGGTCAGCTTCATGTGCTCTGATTGGTTGTTATGAAGCTGCTTTGATTGGCCACCATCTTCTTCATCCCATTGAATTAGAAGCTTCTTGAGAGCCAGTCTCAAGTCTTCTAATTCCTTTGTATCGCTGCCAAGCTTCAGTGTTGTGTCAAGCAAAATCCCTTCTATTTCTTGGAACAAATTCCACAAGCATCCAGTCTTTTCAATTTTGTGTGATAATGTGATTTTTTTTTTTTTTTTTTTTTTTTTGCCTGAGCTACACTTGCCTGGTAGAGGTCTGGATTTTATTTTATTTATATTAATTTTTATAGAGAGAAACATGAATTTGTTTTCCAATTATTTATGCATTCATTAGTTGCTTTTAGTATGTGCCCTGATCAGGGATCAAGGCCTTAATCTTGGTGTATCAGAACCATGTTCTAGCCAACTCAGCTGCCTAATCAGGGCTCAGGGGATCTTTATATTAATCTGCTGGTAATTTGCATAAATTGTCTGGTCCTCATTTTCCTCATCAGAACAGAAGACGAACCAGATTGGTGGTTCCCAAACTTGGCTGTTCCTGGGGAGATTTAATACAGAGTTCACTGGCGTATACTCCAAACATGTTGAAACAGACTTTAGGGGTAGGATCCCTGGTATCTGTAGATTTCAGAGGGTATCAGATAATTGTGGTACGTGGCCAGCTTTGCTTCCCAAACTTTATTGTGCCTATAAACAACCTAGGAGATCTTATTAAGATTTTGATGCCAATGCTGCTGATCCATGAACCACACTCCAGTAGCCAGCAATAAAGAACTTTTAAAGTCTGTTTCAGGTAAATATTCTCCATTACATCAATTACTTAATAGGTAATGTTATACAAAATGATCCATTAAAAATAGTCCACATTTAGTGTTAGATGGCTTAGCTCAGTTAAATTGTGATGGTATAGTATGGATTTATTTCCTTCGTTTATGATATTTAAAATAATCCATGGAGGATTTATTCCCCTTAAGATAGTATCCCACAGTACAGTGTTGAAAAGTTTTCAAAATCCTGAGACCAGAAAAAATTTTTACCTATCAGCTGACTTTGAAGCGACATTTTATGGCACCTGAGGCTCAATGCTGGGGGTGATCTGAATGTCATGAGGACACCCTCCATTTCTGAGTGCTCCCCGTGGGCGGTATGTCTATACATTCTTCTAACAGGGGACAGAGTTTTTCACTCATTCCATAATTAGTGGTGAGGCTTAAAATACAAAATCACTGAGGAAGGTTAAGCACTGACTTGCAGTAGAATAAAGAAATAATGGAGATTTTCCTAGAAAGAGATTTCCATAGGAAACAGTTGGGTTTGGGGGGATGGGTGGAGCAGAGAATAAGAAAGATGTTTCAGAAAGGGAAGCCAGGGACTGAAGTACACTTGACCTTCTTCATAATTTTGTACAAAGGAGGTTGCCAGTATTGACTAAAACAGTCCCACCTGCCTTCTTGTAAAATAGACATCCCCATCCCCCATTCCTTTGATTGCTCACTTCCTGTGTCCAGGAGGGAGGCCCTTGGGCATCTTCCTTCTGCAGTTCTTCTGCAAACAGCTCCCTAATATAATCACTGGGGTCCCAGCAAGGAGAGGATCTGGGGCCTGAGGGTTGGGCAGGAGAACTGGCAGCAGACACTGAAAAAAAAAAAAAAAAGATGAAGAAGAAGAAGGTGGAGTGCAGTGGGAAGCAAAGGTTTGCTTCCACCATTGAACAGCTGCTTAGGCTCAACCTCTTGGCAACACAACCTCTTCCTCAAGGTCATTACTGCCAGGTTGAGACAGGTCGTCAACAGGCTGAGGAAATGTATCTTTCTTCCAGCAATTAAGACACTCATTCTTCCCCACAAACACTGAGCCTTGTGACACCATGCTCAAGGAGCAGAAGGCAGTGGCAAGACCTTTTCAGAGGTTGCTGCTCAGGCTTACCTTGCTTATGTTATGGGCATAGTGGCTGAGTATCTAATATCTGAAACAACATTTAAAAGCAGGCAATAGCCTTAACCGGTTTGGCTCAGTGGACAGAGTGTTGGCCTGGGGACTGAAGGGTCCCAGGTTAGATTCCAGTCAAGGGATGTACCTTGGCTGTGGGTACATACCAAGGAGGTGTACAGGAGGCAGCTGATCAATGTTTCTCTCTCATTGATGCTTCTAACTCTCTATCCCTCTTCCTTCCTCTCTGCAAAAAAATCAATAAAATATATTTAAAAAATCAATAAAATATATTTTAAAATAAAATAAAATCAGAGAACAGACTGGACATTAAAGTCTGGAAGAGCTTGGTCTAGCAATTTCCCCTCTCTATGTATTTTCTTTTACCTAAGAATCACTTTTCCTGAAGTGCGGCAAGGTTGGGGGGTGGGAGAGAATGAGGAGAGGGGCTAAAGATAGATGTCCAGACCATCTGGGCTATTGAGACCAGAGGAAAGGAGTTCCAGATTCAAGTTATTATCTATACCTCTATAAACCACATGATTCACTGAGTACCAACTGACAGGCAGACACACTGTGAATGAATGTTCAATTAAACTAATAACGGGACAGGAAATTGTTCTGTTCTGTTGAAGCCTGCCGCAGTGCAGCCTAGCTGAGTGGGAAGTCTAGGCTTGTGACAGAGATGGGTGGAAGGTCTCTCTGGTCCCTGCAACTCAGAGCAAATGGACATGGCTCCCTTCAACCAATGAGAGCAACACGACCTAAGAAGTTTGGCACTAGAAGGGACTTTAGAGCATTTAATTCACACGCATCATTTTATGGACAGGAAAACTGAGGTTTAAAAAGAGAAAGAGATTTGTACAAATTCACTGGTAAATTCTGGGTAGAGTTGCGTGTAGAATCCAGGTGCCTCCTAGACCCATCCCTGCTCCCAGCTCCCAGCGCCCTTCCATTGCTGCCTCCCCAGAGAACCTGGCAGCTCACCTGTCTACTTGCAGTTTTCAAAAAACCCTAGAATTACCCAAGTTGACCTTCACCTGCCCTTATTTCCTAGTCTCCTAACGAAGCTGGCCAAGTCTTTCATCACTCTGCCCCCTGAGGTTCAAAGACCAGTGGGACGGGGGTCTTTGTTGAAGGTCCTGGGAGGCTGAAAGAGGGAGGCCTTAGGTTTATGAATTTATACCACCCCCTTGAAGACTCCATTTTCACATTTAGGGGGAGAAATGAAGCTCTTATCGGACCCAACTAATTTAGCACACACTAGTTCCAGCACAGACATGAATAGGTGAGAAGGGAACTCTCGAACCATGATTGGTCCTACATCCGGAAATTATGATCCCCTATAGCAGTGATTAGCAAACTTATTAGTCAACAGAGCCAAATATCAACAGTACGACAATTGAAATTTCTTTTGAGAGCCAAATTATTTTAACTTAAACTTCTTCTAATGCTACTTCTTCAAAATAGACTCACCCAGGCCGAGGTATTTTGTGGAAGAGCCACACTCAAGGGACCAAAGAGCCTAGTGTGGCTTGTGCGCCACGATTTGCCCGTAGAATATTATCAGTAGCCTCCTGCAATTAGATACAAATGGGGCCAACAAACTCGCTGCCAAGTGGAGCTATTGACATAAAAGCAAATCTTAGCTCACACCAAATTTCATCAAATTGAGAGACCTGTTTCAGATAGCAGACAAAATTAATCTAAAGAAGTATTTATTTATGGTTCAGAAGATATTTCTCTCTCTCTTCTGCTTTCAACCCTTCTCCCCCCCCCGCCCCAACTCCCCCCCCCACAAACACACACACACACACACACACACACACACACACACACACACACACACAAAAAAAAAAAAAAAAAAAAAAACAGCACAAACACCCAAGCAAGAAGTTTTGTTGTCCTGGGCCCTGTCCTTAACAATTTTAGTTTCTCTGGGTGCCTTATGTACCCTCTCTTCACAGGTTGATGAGGAACTCATCCATTCAAAGCCCACACCTCTCCTTCTAGGCCACCCTTTGGTACCAAGACCCCAGAATTCCCTGCCCAGGGGGCCTGAACCCATCTCCAGAATCTGCATAGGCCTCTCCTCGGATCTGAGTCCTGAGGATGGACTGGCCGTGGCTGTGCTCACCCCGAGGCCTAAGGAATGGCTAGGGCATCGGGTTCACGGAGAGCTGGACACTCAAGCTTTAATGACTGGGGTATAGCTGAGGGGTGGGCAGAGGAGGGGAGCTTGGGGGAAGCAGGTAAAAATCTCAGGGGTCCAAGAATTCTATATTGAGGCATGGCATTATGGGTCTTTCTGAAGACATATTTTTCAAGGCAAGAGGTTAGAATATATTCTATAGCAGAGATTTTCAACTAGTGTACTGTGGCACATGGGTGTGCCACAATAATTTTTAAAACATGCAATACCTGACTATTTGGTCAGGGGCACTGACCTCTTTTCCCTTAGATTGTCAAATAAAAAAATGACAACAGCCCACACAACAATATTTGTCTGGTGTGAGTAAGTCAAAATTATGCCTATTTTTTTTGTCAGATTGGCAAAAAATATGATATATTTTGGTGTGCCACAGAATTTCAGTAATTAATTTATTTGTGCCATGAGATTAAAAAAAAAGGTTGAAAATTGCTGTTCTATAGCATAGTTTCTAGGGTGGATTTTCAGTTTTAAAATATTTAGATACATGGTATGTGGGTCTCTATTTGTACTCTTGTCCAATCTTCAAAAAGGAAGCAGTGTTTTTTAAACAAACACAAATACTGGATTCCTATAGTTAGATGGTAGAAAGAGGGAGGAGGGAGAGAGGTGTTATCTGGGGAGATACACCAACCCTCCAGTGATGCCATAATTGTCGGGCTTGCTGATTTTTATCCCTTATTCATACAAGGCAATCAGTCCTATTATATTACTTCTAACCACACACAGATCAAGAAATCAGGTTCTACTAAATCAAGAATTACTTTTAACACTTTTGATACAAATAAAGCAAACTAAATTTTTGACAGAAACTAGAACTGACTTGTTGATTTTATCTAGTAATTAACCCACTCCCAAAAAGTTAGAGCAGATGAACTCATTGACACACAAAATCAGGTTATTCATGCTAGAATATTTAAAAATAAGTGGTCAGAAATACAGCATAATAGCCAGCCTTTCAGTGTCCAGAATCCTTTTGTTCCTCAACTGGACAGGCCTAAGAAGGCGTTAGGGACAGCAGCCCCTTGGAGTGAACAATCAACCTGGCCCAGGGCCCAGAACAAAGAGGGCTCTGGCTTTTATCCTCTCCCGCTGGAAGGGCCAGATCAGCCCCCAATGCTGTTTACATCACTGTGTCAGGAAATAATTTTTCTACTCAACAAGCCACATCTCACAAGCCTATATCTAGATTTGGGGTTCAAAAGTACTTTCTGCACAAGATTTACACAATCTCTCTCTTTTTTTTCTGTGCCAGTGGTACATGTTAAGCAACTTTTTCTGCACTTATGCTACGGGGCTAAGAGTTTTGTATTTGCATCTACTTACGGGCTTTTCTTGGGCAGCCCTAGCCACACTCCACCATAAGCTGATTTTCCAACTCTTTGCTATGGTTGCTCTTCACATAAACTTGGGAAATTCTAATAATTGTGTTTCAACATTCTTGGGAGTTATGGGAATGGAACAGTAAGCCCAAAAAGCAGGATCAGAACTAAAACCTGTGACATTAAAAAAAAAAATCCCAGATTTCTCTCCAAAACTCACTAGGATGTCCATTAGAATCCTAGGTAAGTCAGCTGGGAGAAAATCTTTATCACCTAGCAACAGACAGAAGCAGGTACAAATCTTAGTCTACAGATATGTACATTTTTATTTATTTTTCTATAGAACAGCTTACCTACTAAATTAGCCTTCATTTCACCAGAGCAGTCAAAAGTTTATCTCAATTAATTCAGGGTTATATCTTTGTCTAGGGCAGTGGTTAGCAAACTTATTAGTCAACAGAGCCAAATATCAACAGTACAATGATTGAAATTTCTTTTTGAGAGCCAAATTTTTTAAACTTAAACTTCTTCTAATGCTACTTCTTCAAAATAGACTCACCCAGGCCGCGGTATTTTGTGGATGAGCCACACTCAAGGGGCCAAAGAGCCGAATGTGGCTAGCAAGCGGGAGTTGCCAACCACTGGTCTAGGGCATTAAGGGTGTGTGTGTGTGTGTGTGTGTGTGTGTGTGTGTGTGTGTGTGTGTGTGTGTTTAAGGACCTTTAGTCTTTTTTTCTTCTTCTCTCTCCTCTCTCTTTTTTAATAGAACTATAATTGACAAACAACATTACATTAGTTTCATGGGTACAACGTAATGATTGTGACATGATCACCACAATAAAGCTAGTTAATATCTGCAACCACACATGGTTACAGGGTTTGTGTGTGTGATGAGAACTTTTAAGATCTATTCTCTTAGCATCTTTCAAGTATATAATACAACATTATTAACTATAGTCACCATACTGTACATTACAGGCCCATGATCGATTTATTTTATAACTTCAAATTTGTGCCTTTAGACCATTTTCACCCATTTTGTCCACCCTCATTACCTACCTCTGGCAACCACCAATCTCTTCTCTGTATGTATGAACTTGGTTGTTGTTTTTTGTTTGTTTTGTTAGTTCTGTCATTGGGTTCCATTCCCATAGACACAATCTCACTTTCAGGAATCCCTTCATGACTGTACGTTCTTACTTTCTCTCTAAGCCACTTCCTCCTCCATAGTCCCAGGAACTAGGGACAGGGACCTTCATATGGAACATCATGCACTCCCAAATCTCTAGGCTATGTCCGGGTCCTTCCTTCACCTCCAAAGCTTAGACTTTAAAGAAAATCAAAAGCCAACAAAATGGACCTTCTGTATCCCTGTTCTCTGTTGAGCATCCTTGGCTGGGGTAATGAGCACACACTAACTTTGCTCAAAGTAGCAAGGAGATGAGAAGTGGGTGAGAGGGTTAAGAAATAGGTATTAGGAAGAGAAAGACTATATACTATTTCAATAGTAATACCCACCATAAAAGAGTTTTAACTGTTCTCCTATAGCCTGTGGATAGAGTTATCTAAAATACAAACATGATTACCTAACTGCTCTGCCTCAAATCCTGCAGTAGTTCCACTTTCCTACAGCGGCAGTACAACATCCTCTCCATCAGAGAAGTGAGGTCCTGGGATCACCGTGCTATTTGTCTGGGAGATCTACTATTTGCATGAGCAGAGAAAGCAAACATTCAAGTGGAATATCCAACCATGAAAACATCAGGTCCTAGAACTAAAACTAACAATTTTCCAAACATTTCCAAAAGTCAGCTTTGACCTCTACTTGAGCAAAACTTCTGACCTACTGCTGCAAGATCCTGTTTCACTTCTTAAATACCCCTAGCCCTCTTGCACCATAACTGCTCTAAATCAACCAATAAGAACAAGCGCAATATTAAAAATGCCATAAGAGTAGTTTCAGTATTGGCCTGTTCTCCTTCTTTCTATCTGCAGACTCTACTCTGGGTTCTCTTTTCCAAACCATGGCTTGAGCCTGCAAGAAGTCTTCATTCTTGTCGCTGACCCTATTCTAATCACACCAGGTCCAGTGTGAGCAGCAGAGATCTTGACTGTCACAGTTAAAGGGTTCATGTTGCTTTTCCTAGATTCTTTTCTTGCATTAAACTATACAATCTATGGCACTGGGTCTGTACCCCACATCCTTTGCAGTACCCCAACTACTTAGCACAACAGTCTGCACACTGAAGGAGCTTCGTATGTTAGTTTTGCAGTTTGGTTTCTGGGTCCCCACTCCAGCTGCTGGGTAATCATTTATCAGCAAACAAATTAGTTATCAGTTAGACAGCCAAGGTTGCCAGGGTGAATCATTTGTATTTCCACTGCCGGAAAAAAATAACTCATGTCACTTGCCTTGCAAGGAAGAGTTTCAACAGAGGCATGTGGTCATGATGCCATTTGACCCGAGAGTTTTGACAGTTTTGTGTCTCTTTGGCCTAGAAAGATGAATCAGCTTTTATTTTGAAGTTATTTTGTGTAAAGACATAAAAGTCAGAGAATGTGATCCCCCATAATATTGGTCAACATGACAAATAAATATGCATGTGGTCTCAGGCTTAGCACCGGCTAGTGTCATTCCAGAGAACCAAGTGCCCCCTGCAACACCCAGAATTGGCTCACTGATGGCTGAGGCTGTGCCTGCCTTGGTCCATACCAGATGGGCCCCACCAGGTGCCAAGGCTGCTTCTCTCTTGTGTTGTCCGATGCTCCTGCTGATGCCCTCTCAGGTGGAGCTGCCCCAAGCCTGGCCCCCAGCACTAAGCCTGTGGGGCAGCTAGGAGTAGAGGAAGAGCCCTGCCTCTGGCCTGCCTTGGTCCCCCACCCCTTGAATGGGCACTTCATGAGGCAGCCCAGCCCTAGGGTTCTTTTTGAGGGAAGGGGTTCTTTCCCTCCACCACTCTTCTCCAATCCCCCTCCTCCTCCGTGCTCTGCTGGCCCTCAACCTACACCAGCTCTGACCCTACCAGGTACCTTTCCCACCACAGGGTTTGGAGCCCAACAGCTGTGTTTAAGTTTTGACTCCACCTATACCAATCACTTCTTTTCTGAACCTCAAGTTTCTTATAAAACAGAGATGATAATGCCTACTTATGGCATTGTCCTGTGGACGAGGCCATGATGTCAACTGTAATGATAAATGACTTAGTGACCAAGGAACTTCGGTGTGTGAGGGGCTATGCCATGTTTCATAGATTTTCTTAAAGCTCAGCATGGTGACTGGCCCAGAGCAGGTGGTCAACAGGATCTTTTCCCTCTTCTGCCTTTTTTCTTCTCCACCTTCCCTTCTCTGAGTCAGGTAGGACCTGAGGATGCTGTGTCTGGTCCCGTGGGGGAAGGGAGGGAGTTATCTCTCTGCAGCATCTTTTTTTTTTTTTTTTTTTTTTTTTTTTTTGAGGAGACACCACATCTTTATTTTGCAGGTCTTGAGGTAAGAGGGGAAGGGCCACGGGGACTAGAGGTCTAGGGATGTGCGAGTTGGGGCAGTTCGCAAGCCTGTGCATGACAATGGCTTGGCCTAGCCAAGCTTGCAGACGACCTCTACAACACTGGGTTCCATGGGCACTGGGTCCACGCATCGCAGGGCGGCTGAGGCCACCACCTCGTCCAGCAGCAGGTGTACAACCTCCTCGTTAGCCACAAAGTGCCACAGGTAGAGCTGCAGAAAGTGGCAATCCACCTGCACCTGCTGCAGCCCAAAGCACTTAAAGGTGCGCAGCCGCACACACTCCAGCAGCGTCTTCAGGCTGACCTTGATGATGCCTGTCAGCACTGACACCTTGTTGAACGCAACGGGGCTGAACACATCAATACGCTTAGAGAGCAGCTTCTGGATGTTGCTCAAGAAGTTGGTGTCCATTGGGGCACTGGGTGTATAGCTGGGAGCATAGTGTCCCTGCTGCCGGGAGCTGTTGTGCTCAGAGAAGGTCCTCTTGCTGAAGTCACTGCTCTGGGCCTTGCGAACACCCTCTTCATACTGGAGCCCCACCTTTGTGTCCTCCACCACATGCTTCATGACAGCGCACGCATTCCAGGGCTCCAGGGTACTGAGCCAGTCCCGCATCTCAACGCTCTTGTGCAACATCTGTGATATGACCAGGCCCTGCACCTTCACATAGTGGGTCAGCAGCTGCTGTGCCATCTCCCTGGCCTCTGCACACAGTGTGCTCACAGGTGTCACTGGAGACTGGTCCTGCACCAGAAACTGTTCATCAGTGAGGATGGGAATGTAGGAGATGGTGGCCGGCAGAGGTGGGAGAGGAGCAGGAGCAGGGCAGGTGGCATGGTACCCCCCTTCTCCCCAGAACTGTCACAGAAGCTCTGTGCTGTCTGGAACATGGGTGGGATAAAACCCACGATGAGACCCTCACAGATACCCTCACAGCCTGTGGGGCATCTGGGAGTGGAGAAAGAACTCTCCCCAGAAGTAGGGCTTGTTGGAGAAAGACATCTCCTTGGTGATGAAGAGGTGTACAGCAGCCAACGAGGCCTTGATGTGGTTCAGGATGGAGCTGGCCACAATGGCCAGCAACTCAGCCAGGCCAGGGCCTTCCTTCCCAGCCAAGCAAGGTGCAGCCAGTGCCTGCCGCACATCTGTTAGGCAGCCCAGGAAGGCTACCCGCAGGCCCTGCAAGTGGTGACCCAGGCGCTCCTGGGAGGCAGCGTCGGCCAGCCCAGCAGCAGCAAGCAGAGCCCCAGGTGCTCGCAAGCGCCGGTGGAAGCAGTCTAGTGCCCCCACCAGCAGTGAGTTGTCACTGCCACCTTGCTCCTGCGCCAGCCGCCTCTCCACCAGGGCAAAGTAGCAGCCGCCCAGCTCCTGGGCAAAGGCTGCCAGCTTCTCTGCACCTGCTGGGCCCTGGGCCGCAAACAGCTCCTGATAAGCTGTGGCCACCTGGCAGAGGCCACTTACAAAGCCGCTGCCTCCATGGTGGTAAATTCTAACACATCAGGGGCAGGAGGGGAGGGCCCCAGTCTGCCTCTAGGCTTCTCAGATCTTCCTCCAAGCGCCCTCAGGCATGTGCCAGGAACTCCTCACACAGCTCCTCTTCCAGCTTACCCAGAGCCAGCAGCAGCTCCACGCACTCCGCCTGCTCAGGGGCACCGGAGCCCCCCTCCCTGAAGCACTGCTGTAGCTGCTGGGCCAGGCGAGCTGTGATGACCTGGCAGTCATCTTGGATGGCCCGGAATGAGGGCAGGTGCGGGTACTGCTGCAGCACAGCTCACACGGCCCGTCCATAGGCGCCCAGCTCCACGTATTTGGTGGGGCGCAAGGGCAGCTGGAAGAGGAACTGCAGCTTCCTCAGCAGAGCGTGGCCCCTGCCAGCTTGGTGATGCACTCGTGGCGGTCCTGCAGTGTGGCCCTGATGCACGCGCTGAAGTCTGTGATCACAGCCATGTTGGTGGCCAGCCGGTCCATCTCATCCTCCATCTTCCGGAAATCATTCTTCATCTTCCGACCGGTGTCTGTGGCTGAGACGAATTTGTTGTAGTTCTCACAGACCAGCGTCTGCATGTCGCTGTCTAGAGCCCGAATCTGCCGCACCATGTCTGTCTCACTGTCCATCAGCTGAGCCAGGGGGCACTCTCCATACAACTTGTCCAGATACACTTCCGGGTCGAAGTGCGCCCCGTGGAGATCTGTTGGATCCAGGGGGTCCGACCCTTGGGTGTGCCCCGCCGCCTCCCCCTCAGAGAGGCCATAGTAAAGCTTCAGCATCCCGTGCGCCTTCCTGCGACGCTCCGGAGCCTCGGCCTCGAGTCCCTGGGGAGTCTTCAGGGCCAGACCCCGGGGCCAGGCCCAGAGGCTGCAGCCGGTATCATGCCAACTGCAGCCCACTGGAATCTCTCTGCAGCATCTTCCCTTCTTCCATGGGCCTCCTGGAGTGCCCAGATCCCCCATAAAAAGGAGCTCTCTTACCTCTCCTGCCCACATCCCCAACAGGGCAGTTCCATTTCTGTTCTCAGGCATGTTTCTAAGCTCCACCTCCACCTGGACCTCCACACCTGGTATCCCATTCCTCCCAGGAGCAGATAACCATTTGTTTGAGATAAGGCTGTTTTGTGTTCTCCTGGTCCTGAGGTGCCCCGAGGGCCCTTTTCTCCCACTCTGGAACACAGGCAGGCCCTCTGGGCCCGGCATGCTGCAAAACACTTGTTGGACACAGATAACAAACTCCAAGGAGCACAGTCTCCTGCAGAGCAGAAGGACAGGTCCCAGCTGGACCCAGCCAGCATCCCATCCTGGGAGGAGAGGGGCTTACCACCAGCGTCAGGGGAGGTCAGCAGGGCACCATGATTTGGCCAGACTCTAAGGGGACACCCCACTGTGGAGTTGGAAGAACTCTGCATTGCCATTGCCCTTTACCCTGCCTCTGGTGCACATGCCTCGCGTTGTCTGAATAAGGCTGCTGAACTTTCCCATTCAAGAATTTGCTGTGAGTGTCAGCTGGAGTAAGAGGGCAGCCATGGATTGTCAGTACCCTGGGAATCTTTGCAATGCTACGAGGAAGCGAGATTCCCTGTGTAATTTTAGATGAAGACTTTAGCTGCTTGATAGCGTATGGAAGAGAAGATTGAACGATTTGGAAACCTTCTGTTGTGCCACATGCAATTCTAACAACCACCCAAGGATCTAAATAGCTCATTTTTTCCTTTGTGCAGATAATCTGCCCCGGGCATTTAAGAGCTGGAACTCATTGGGAACCAAAAGCCAGGGCCCTGATGCAGACAGTGTCTGCCCAGCTCTGCTCCAGAGCTGCTCTCACACAGGGAACCTCAGCCCACCTTCCGGCTCCAGCCAGCCCTGCACAGGCCTCTGCTGGAAGCTAGCTCCTCATGCAGGATGCCACCTCTGTTCTGCTTCCCCTGCCAGTGCACCTACACTGCCTTCCTAGTGGACTGTGGAGTTAGAAGTCCGGATCTGACTCTGAAGTCAGACAGCCTAATTGTGTGACCTCAACTTCACTGGGACAGTTTCACTATTTGTCAAATGGATGGATAACTATGACAACTATTTCATAGGGCTGATATGGAGATTAAATGAAAAATGGAAAAAGGAAAGTACCTAGCATATAGCCAGCTTGCAATAAAAATTAAGCAGATACTATTATGGCATTATCTCACTTAATAGACACAGATTATTTTTCTTAAATTCTAGAAACATAGAAGGAAAACTTCAAATAAAGTTGTACTGTGCACTACATAGATAAAATTAAAATCATCAAAGGAAAACTATGTGGATTTTGGAAAAACTAATAAATTCTAATAGGTAATTTTCTCTATTGCTTTAATTCTGTTACAGATTTACATTCTTCAGTAGTGTTCCCAGATACTTTTATAACCTATTAATTAAATAGTTTGATAGCCTCAAGGCCTAACTTAAGAAAATCACCAACTATAATTTAGCTATATACATATTAAATATGTACCATTTCTTAACATATTATTAAATTAACAGCATTTATTTTATTTTTAATGGTAAAAGCCAACCTAATTATTGTAAAATATTTTTAAATAAAAGATATAAAAGAGGAAATAAAAATTACCTTTACTCTATCATCTAGAAATACTCACTATTCATACTTTGATTTGATTTATTAACATCTTTTTAAAAAATAATTTTATCAAAATAAACCCTTTTTTACTGATTATATGAGAACTAGAGGCCCAGTGCATGAAAATTCATGCACTAAAGGTGGGGTCCCTCAGCCCGACCTGCCCCTTCTCACAGTCTGGGAGCCCTCAGGGGTAGGAGATGACCCAGGTATCAGTAGAAGGCAATACTCCCATCACACCTCTGCTGCTGCCACTGCCAGCAGCGCAAGCCTTGGCTGGCCCTGGTTACCTGAGCCTCAAGTGGCCCTGGGCAGTTGGGCAGCTGCCATCCGAGGCTTGCCTGCACCTCAGATATCAGCTGGGCTGCCATCCAAGGCTTGCCTGAACCTCAGGCTGGCCCTGAGTGGCTGGGGGGTTGAGGATGGGTCCAGCCACACCACGCACCTGTCACCCCAGGTGCAGGGCTGAAAGGACTGGGGGACTCTTGTGGGGCTGAGGGGACTCAATGCTGCCATCTTGCAGCTTCACCATCTTTGTGATGGTGTGATGGTCAATTTGCATATCCCCTCTTTATTAGATAGGATAACTATAGATTCATTGGAAATTGCAATAATGGTTCAGTAAGGGCCTGTGTACCGTTGGTTTTTTTTTCACTATTAACATCTGACCAAAACTAGGACATTGACATTGGGTACAATCCACAGATTTCACTAGCTTTAAATGCACTCATGTTGGGCTGGGGGCGGGGGGAGAGGAGTGTACGCACATGCGTAGATTTTATCACATGTGTAGATGCATATAAGCAACATCACAATCAAGATATATCTTCTGTTCCATCATCATAGAGACTCTTCTGCTATCCCACCTTCCTTCTTACATCATCCCCATCCCAAGTCTTCTACTTATTTTTCAGTTTGCAGGAGGTATCTCAGAGAAAAATCTCAGACATGATTTTCCACTCCAGCTGCTTGATGCTGAGACTTCCTACCAGCCTCCTATGTGAAGCCCAGTGCTGCCCCTCTGCCATTGCTGTCCCCAAGTCCATGCCCTATTGCCCTCGGTGCTGCCTCTGGGTCCTCCAAAGCTGACAAACCTTAGATATGCCAGGTGGGACTGTGATGTGTGTCAGTTGCCCAGGATAATCTCTAAGAAATGGAGACACTGCCTACTTTCCAGCTCTGTCACACTTTGCCAGTTGGGTCCCAAAGCAGCATTGCATTTGCCCTCATACACTTCTACAGCCCTTACCCTTACTGGTTCTGACTGCAGGTCCCTTATCTTGGACTCAGAGCTAAGCCCTAGAGCTGGGCTGAGCACACTGCCCTTTCTCCTTTATGCTCAACCTCAGCCCCAGGGGCCTCTAATCAAAGCTTCTTATCATAGTTTTCCATTCCTCTAAGTAAAATGCTGCCGTCACATGTTCATCAGATGTGTCTGGGCAAAAGTGCAGAAGCATAGTTTAGGCTTGGCTGGAAGCCCCACTCTTCCCAGGATAAATCTGACAGCGTTAAAAAAGATGAAGTAGCTGAAACTGGTGTGGCTCAGTGGATAGAGTATCGGCCTGCGGACTGAAAGGTCCCAGGTTCGATTCCGGTCAAGGGCATGTACCTTGGTTGTGGGCACATCCCCAGTAGGAGGTGTGCAGGAGGCAGCTGATCGATGTTTCTCTCTCATCGATGTTTCTAACTCTCTATCCCTCTCTCTTCCTCTCTGTGAAAAATTAATAAAATATATATTTTTTTAAAAGATGAAGTAGCCAATTTAAGCCCAAGAACTGTCTTAAGTGTAGCACATTCACACTCATTCAAAATAAAGCTTTTACTGAGTCTAGCTTGGTCAAAATTGTTTGATTGTCTAAAGAAGATAATTACCTCTCTTATTCCCCTCCCATTTAACACGGGGTGTGTTCATAGTAATTACGTTTATACCTCAGTATCTAAGTTACAGAATAGTGGTGGGGGGAGGGGACGTCTGACTTAGATGAGAGAGGAATTAACACCACCCAAAGATAGACACAGAACTCTAGAACTTCTTAGCAGGAGAAGGTAGCATGTTTTAGGTAGTACAAGAATAACTGCATCGTGTTAAGCAAAAGCACAATGTTGCTATTGTCTTTATTTGGAAGTTAAACATAAGTAAAAGAAGGGTGTGTGATTGCCAAGTTGACAAGGGATAGACTGTGGTGGCTTTGTACCATGAGAACTGAATTAAACTTTAACTACGTTTCTAAGAATGTCCTTCCCTGAAGAGCTCCAGATTAGCCTTGGCCTCAAGAGCTGTTTTGCATCAGATTTGGAAAATGGATGTGAAGGAGTAGCCATGTTTTACTTCCTGAAAGTTCTCATGGGGCATCAGGTGCTGTGGCAGTTGATGAACGTTGTTGCTGACCTGCTGGCTTGGCTTGTTATCCTGAGGCAACACCCACATCACAGTTCCTCCGGCTCCTGCCAGATCTCTTTCATCAGTTTCTCTGAGTCCTGGGCCACGTGCAAGTGTAGCTCCATGGCAAAGAGCAGCAGTTTGTGCTGCAGGTCAGGCGGAGGCAAGGCTAGAGTTGATGAAAGGGAGATAAAGGGTCCAGTGTTTCTTTCCAGGGTCTGTCTGTCCTTGTTCTTATCCACTCCTAGCTCTCTTCTCAGCAGCCCACCTGGCTGACCCATCGTGACTTCAGGCTCAACATCGTGACTTGCAGGGCCAACCGCAACCATAGACCACTTCCCCCAACTCATACAAGTGCAAAGGCAGGACCCCTGTACCGCTTATGTATGTCACTCACAGTGGTTCTGCATCTTTGATTGGACCCTGACCGATAGAGAAGTATGTATTAATTACCTCTCAGAAAAACTATACCTGACTGTATGGGATTTGTTGTTTGAAGAGAATATCAAGTTTAACTGTGTACTGCCTGGAGTGGCAGAAGATGAGCAAAGTTAAAATGCCCGGTGGAGACACATGGAAATGTATATTCTCTACCCGGAATAACAAAGCCTAGGCAAGATTGGGCGCTTCTACTCGGACATTCAACCAGGACATTCTTGGAACAGGAAGCATTTTTATAAATGCTTACTCATTCATTTATTTGACAACTTATGTATTGCTTACCTCTCATGTATGTTTGCCACACACACACACACTATGTCCCAACTAGATTCAAGCACATGATAGTTAAAATAAAAGGTATAAAAGAGGAAATAAAAATTACCTATGGTTCCAAAAAATTGCTTAGTCATTTCTCTTCCTCTCACCCTAGCCTTGATACCAATCTTATTTCACTTTAATTTTGTCTCCCAAACTCCAAACTTTGGGTTCTGAGGCCCTGACTCAGATTAGGAACTCTTAGATTTTACATGCATTTGTATGTATCCTGGTCTGGACCCCAGACTTCCTATGGATTCTGGATAAACTTGGTCTTTGTGCCCTGCCACCTCCAATAACCTTGCAAAAGCTCACAGTGCATCTCCTACCAAAGTCAACTTCTACCTTTGATTACCTGGACGATGCTTCCTGTGAAAAGGAAATAGTTGATATGCAGACACTATATTCGGAAGCCACAACTTAGAGGGGAAAGTAGCCATATACACAAAACAAAGTAAGCATCTACGAAGTTCTGAGGAGAGCACACACTCCCTTCCATCCAAACCAAGATAATCAGGAAGTCCTCCTGGATTAAGTGACCTTGGTAGGACATGAAAATTTTAGCATTACCCCAACTATAGTTCAAGGTCCAGGAGATGTGCTGGGAAGATAGGAAAGGAAAATGCTTCAGATCATGGAGAAAGCCAGAGAATCAGAGCAATGAGATCTTTTTTAATTTTTTAATTTTATTGATTTTTCACAGATAGGAAGGGAGAGGGATAGAAAGTCAGAAACATCGATGAGAGAGAAACATCGATCAGCTGCCTCTTGCACACACCCCACTGGGGATGTGTCTGCAATTCCTTGACCGGAATTGAGCCTGGGACCCCTCAGTCCGCAGGCCGACGCTCTATCCACTGAGCCAAACCGGTTTCGGCACATAAGGTCTTGCATAGACAAAACTCGGTTACTGGTAAATTATTAAAATGGGGGCGAAGAGAAAGTTGGGAACTACAGGTAAGTTTCAGTGTTCTGTTCTAAAAAGAACTAGGAAACGATAAATAGCAAAAATAAGCCCCAGTCCATTAATAACTTGAAACTTGTCTTTCACAAACTTCTTGATGAGGTCAGAAATACCTGAGCAGTGAAAAAGAAGAAAAACCAGATGAACATAAAATGTAAGTCAGTTGCCTTCAAATTAAGAGTGCACCATTTCCATCGGGATGAGAAGGAGACTAGCTCTGAGCTCCCGGCAGGTGAGGGGGCACCGCTTACCTGCTGGACTCAGCACTCCTGAAGGCTGGGATGGTAAACTCCGCCTAAGATGCATTTCTGAACCTGACAAATACCATAAACAGCATTGCTAATAAAATGCACAGGGGAAAATTGTGAAGATATTTCTGTTATAGATAAAAAATAGTACCACATCGTTTAGATAATTTATGGCAGTGGGAATTTTCTGATTTTTTTTAAGGCACAATTTGAAAAGACATCAACAAATCACCATTTCCTCTAAAAAAAATTGTTTGATTACTTTCTATAAGACAGTTGTGTGGTCCTCAGGAGATTCTCTAGACAAGAGGATAGAGCAAACCTGAAATATTTTGAAGCTTATCTAAAAAATACGATTCCAGTCAATATACTTGAAGTAAGTACCATACATTCTCACTACTTACATAAGGACATTTCTCACTCATGGTAATGAAACAGCTTTTTCCAGGTTCATCAGATTAATTAAAGCAAGAATGAGTTATGTCTAGACTTATTGAAGCCCCATCCAAAGGACCGTGATAGAAGTACAGTCCAGCACACAAAGGAATTTTAGACAAGACTTTTAAAAATGTCTATTGTTGACAGTGTTGCAGATGTCCCTCAATTCCACTCCCCCTCACCTAGCTTTACCCACCTCCTCCCAGCCCCTACCCCAACCCAGGCCTTCACCACACTATTGTCTATGTCCATTGTTTATGCATATATATGTACAAGTTCTTGGGTTAAGCTCCTCCTGTCTCCACCCCCCCCCTTCCCTATGAGATCTGTCATTCTGTTCCATGCCTCCATGCCTCTGCACCTATTTTCTTTGTCAGCTTATTATGTTCATTAGATTCCACTTATAAGTGAGATCATGTGATATTTGCAAAGACTCACATTCTTTATTTGAGATTCTTGGAAAGCATAAAGAGAAGGCAAATCTATTGCGACATTTATGAAATTGTTTTTCCCCTGCCTGCCCTTACCCGCCTCGTTTCACTCACATCCATTGCATTTGTTCTCAGGCATCTCTCTCCACAACTCCCGCGGGCCTTTTTTTCCCAAACTGAGTCCCACACTTGTGTCTTCCTTCCCTTTCCTCTCTTCTTTCTAGCTCTCGGTTGTATATAATGATACAAGCTTATCCCGGTGGTTTAAAAAAGAAATAAGCCAGTTCCTTTTTTAGGAAGGGGAAGGAAGAGAAGATGTTGGGCAGGCCATTGTAGCATTCCTTTTGGTTGTCTGGGGAAGTGGGGAAGGCTGCAGACATTCCCAGAGAGCAATGTCTAGTCCATTGAGCACCCTCCCTGACAGATAGGCAAGATAATTTATCCTGAGACCAGCATCAGAAACCCAGTTCAGAGACAGAAATGAATCCAGGGCCACACATTCATAAAAAAAGATATCTTTCAACCATCTTTCGTTGGACTTTTTAATGTGTTATTTAAGAGAGTAAATACTAGTGTAAGATATTAAGTAGCACATGCTTTGAAAATTAAGATGAGGCAACGTAAAACTTGATTGAATAAATGCAACAAGTAACAATAACAAATTATAAATGCTGGAATGTATTCAATTATATCTCTTAATAGTCTGAGTAATGGAGACTTAATGTTAGATAATTTGCGGATGGGGATGGGGGGAGGGTAAAACAATGACCTTCCTCATATAAAGGTTACACCCTAACTCCAGTCTGGGAAAACATTGTATAATTCATTCCTCATAAACCCCAGGTATTGTGCCAGCTCTTAGGGCCACAACAGTGCTCTAACATCTGTGAAGCCAGGTTTATAATTTTTGAAGAAAAAGTTTAAATGGAATTTTGTAATGCATGTGCTCTGGAGCAGGTTTTCGTTTCCTTGAGCCAGGCAGGCCAGCCTTGAGGAGTGAGGGCTGCTGTCTGCTTGGCTTGGCAGAAGCATCAAAACTGGCAGAGGGGCCTGAGAAGGGCCTGGGGTTGGAGCCTCCACAGATTGCTCCAAGCCACAAAGGTGTGGAGAGAGAGGCCTGCGGGAGCCCAGGAGTCTGAAGTAGCATTTCTGCTGTGCATTCAGGCAGCATTTTTCATCTATTTCCGGAAAGGCTTCCCTTACTTCAGAGTTCATACATCCTCTGTGAGCCAGCTAAGCCAGGGAAAGACACCCAGACTCTAGGAGCAAACAAGATCTCCCCCTGGCCTTTCCCCCAAAACAAGTTCCCAAGCATCGTGCTTCAAGAGCCCACAGCTTGGACACAGCCTTGCAGCCACAGTCACTTGCTTCACCCTCAAGCCAACCAAGGCTTCATCTGGCAAGAAAGCAGTGATGAGATATATATGTGGTTTTAGGCTCTTCAAGGTACTATAACAAATGACCATAGATGAGGTGTCTTAAACCACAGAAGCATTTCTTTTTCACAGTTCTGGAGGCTGGAAGTTCAAGGTCAAGGTGCCAGCATGGTCAGGTTCTGAGGAGAACCCTCCTTATGATGTATGCACTCTTTCTCCCTGTGTCCTCACATGGCAGAGTGAGAAAAAGAAGTAAGCTCTCTCATGCTTCTTCTTCTAAGGGCACTAATCCATTAGTGAGGGTTCCACCCTCCTGACCTAATTACTAGGAAGCCCCACCTCCTAATACTATCACATTGGTGTCTGGATTACAACAGATGGACTGGGGGCAGGGGGGTGCCAAAATTTAGTCCATTACACACACACACACACACACACACACACACACACACGCACAATTTGCAGACACAGAACTAAAATCACAGTGTGAACTCTCTTGGCAGTCAGAAACATTCTCTGGTCATGTTCTTATCTAAACAGAGTTCTAAACTAAGGTCAAGAGGGTGTTTGTTAATTTTAAGAGACTGTGATTTGCTAAAGAGGCCTTGTGGAATGAAGAAGACAGCCCGAGGGATACTTCTACTTAGGTGAACTTGAGGAAGTCACTTAACCTGCTCAGTTTTCTCGTCTGAAAATCTGGCATGATAAACCCACCTTACAGGATTTTCATCAATACTAAATGAATAAATGAACGTGTCAACAGCAACTGGCCAGAAGTGGTAACAAGCGAGAACGGGATTTAGAAAGAGGATTTGCTTGGCTCTAACAGTGGGTCCCAAAGGTGACAAATGAGGTTGGTGAGCAAGGCTGTGGCTGGATGACACGAGACTTTGAGGGCCGCCTACCTGTGCAGTTTGATGCTGCAATCTTGGCTCTTCGAAACTTCCATGAGGGGACAAATAGTCACAATGCCATATCTTGTAGTGCAGCCTGCAAGGATGCTTGTAAAACACTCAAAGCTTATTAAACATTCCAAACAGATCTCTTCTCCTGGAGTCTTCCCCGCCCCACACCAAGGAGTCCCTGCCCGTGCAAGGGAAACAAAGAAGCAATTCTGAAGCACAAAGGAGCTGCGGGCCCTCCCAGTAGTTTTCCCCAGGGAGGGCAATGTGCCTTCGGACTTGCTTGGCTGGAGCTGGCTGGGAACTGGGCTGTGCTCACTGAACAGGTTGAGAATGATTTGTCTCTAGCTTTGGGGAATTATGACATCACCTTTTGGCAGTTTACATATTCAACTGTTTACCTTAAAAATGCCATTCATTTGTAGGTTGAATAAAATAGGCCGATCTCCACCTTGCATTCATTTAAACTCCTGAGTGAAAAAGCCTTATAAGACCCATTTCAGAAAAACAACTCTTGGTTTGGTGGGAAAAAAGCACTGGACTGGCAGACCGAAGAACCAAGTTCCAGTTCCTCATCAGGGTCACCTAAAAGCAACGCGTCAGCATGTCCCAGCCTCCATTCCCTCTCTGCTGGGTAGACTGGGACATCTTGGGGATTCCTTCCAGTTCGGAGAACTGCATGCAGGACTGAGGCACCAAGGAACCAAGGGCTGATTCTACTAAGGGCTTCCCTGTCACCTGTGGTTTCTGCTCCTTCAAAGGGGAGGGGATTAGCTGCCATTTAGACGCAGGAATGCAGCGCTCAGATTATTTCGGTGTCTGTTTTCACAGGCATTGAAGCTGAGCCCTGCCGCCAGGCTAGAGACCTGACTGGACCTCTCCCCTCACTTGAGAGTAAGCAGGCCTCGCTGATACGAGACACCACAGAGACACCACAGACACGGCCAGGATAAAACCCCTCTCGTTGCTTCGGTTAACCACAAATCCGCCCCAACGCCTCACTGACAGGCCAGCTGAAAGCCGTTGCTTTCTTACCCAGTCCGGAAGGGATCGGATTAGACGAGTTACTTTAACTGTTAAAATGTTGCCTCCCCAAAGCCCTGGCTGTAACCCAGAGGGACGCTGGGCAAGAGGGCTAGTCCCCGCTCCTTCACTCCCAGGTGAAATAGAAGCCACCTGCTTTCCTTGGGATGGCATGGCGGGGAGAATGGTGAGTGAAACTAAAGCTGTTTTGGCAGTTCTCTGAGGTTCCCTGCGCAGGCACGAAAGGAAGAAAGCATTGGCTTTACTTAAAAGGGCAATTAAAGTTCAGGGAGGAAAGGAAGTGTTGTTATTCTTAATTTTTCACACTCTCTCTGACCCCAACCTCCATTCCACAAATAGCCCAAGGTACCGTTTCCAGCCGGCAGAAGTATATGGATACCTCTGGAAAGCCATGAATGATTTACAAGCCGGGTCAATAATTAAGTTGCCAGGGAATGTGTACAATACATAACCAGTCTTAACTCTTTATGTTTCAGAAGACATGTTCCCAGGGCTGGCAAGAAAACCATGGTTGGAAACCAAACAAAATCCACACAGATCTGAACTGCTTCGAGGTAGTAAAGGTGTCCATCATCATGTGGGGAAAGCTGCTGAGCAGCAGATGGTGTTTCCCATCTTGGTCCCCAACACTCTCCTGGGTAAAGGAGGTTGACTAGTTAAAGCAGCCACACACCCAGCTTCTGCTCTGCGGGGCTGGTGAGCCTGCATGGGCCCGTTCCCTGGACCTGACTGGAGATCCCATGAGGAACTCATCAACAGAACTTTTCATTGTGGTGGATCCTAAGGGGAAGTCACCCACACTCGTTTGGGAGAAGAGAGTCTTTTAAAGCAGCTTCTTTGTGCCTGATTCCAGGGAGTCCCAGCCCCACCACCCACTCTAGTGAACGGGTCAAGGCTGAACCCCTGAAAGAGTGGTCACCAAGGGCCTGTGCATAAGTATAGGCTACAGACAGTCAGAGGAAAAAGTCAGCCAGGCTTGGGAAGTCCTCTCAGGTTGGGCAGGCTAGACCAGGCCTCAAATAATGAGGGATGAGGGTCAGGACGTTCAGGGACAGGCATTCCAGCAACAAACCTGGAGTCCTGCTTTCTATGAGCTGGACATGGGACTAGGTGCTGGGGATGCAAGTGAGGGAGAAAGATACTGCCTCTTAAGGACTGAATTGGGTCTCCCCAAATTCATATTTTAAAGCCCTGACCCCTAGTACCTCAGAACATGCCTCTATTAGATAAGGCCTTTGGCGGTGATTGCACTGGGGTGGGGCCTAAACCCATCTGACCGGCATCCTTATAAGGAAGAGGAAAGCTGGACACATAAGGAGACACCAGAGATGCATGTGCAGCACAGAGGGACCACCATGCGAGGCCACAGCAAGGAGGCCATCTGCAAGCCAAGGAGAAAGGCTTTTCTAGCTCCCAAAGAGTGAAATTGGACAGAGGGAGCACAGTGAGGCCCAAAGACCAGCTCAGGGGGCAGAGAGCATGGGGAGGCTGACCGAGCCCGCTGTGGAGTGGTGGGAGTGAGGCTGACAGCCGGGGGGATTCAGACTGCGGAGCTCCTTGACATGAGAAGAACTCGTGCTCCATCTCCAAGGCAATGCAGAGCTATTTTCAGTTTCTCAGTGGAGGAATAGCACAGGGGAGCAATGTGCTGGGAGGTTTTTCTTGCAAGTGTGTGCTAAGAGGTTGCAGGCTGCAAGGCACAGAGAGGGGGAGTGGGGAGGAGGGCAGAACCACGGTGGGGTGGGCACAGTCAATGCAAATGGAGGGTAGAGCCTGCACACAGAAAGAATTTTGAAGAAGTGACAGGTCTTGGTGATTGACAGGAAACTCTTTTTTAATTTTCTTATCCCTGTAGAAGTCCATCAGTGATGCTGCTGACTTATAGGAAAGCCCTTTGTAGACCCATCTCCAAGGTCAAGTGGTTGCCATGGTACCCAGCTTGGTGCCAGGGGCATAAAGACCAAATGGAGAGTTCACCTCACACCTTCGTTCTCCATCCCCGCAATATGCACTAAGGAGACCCACAAAACTTCTCGAATCCAGAAAACAGGTATCATCAGAATGGTGGTAGGAAAGCATTGGATTGTGGCTTTGAGTCTCAGTAAGAAAGTAAGACCTGGAAAAATGTATTGCCAATGATTTCTCTCTGAGGGTCTTCCAGCTTTTTGCTGTGTTTTCAGCTGTTTGCAGCCAGGGTGGGAGGGAAGAGGGTGCCATTAAAAGAAATGACTGAAGTAACTGAACTTCTCGTACCTCCCCCAGAAGGGATGTTCATGGTAGCTGCTTAGATCTACTGGGAAGGAAATGAAAATATGGAAAACACTAGGGCTAACGTTCCAGAGTGCCTGCTGATAGCCAAAGCTGATTGACTTGCAGAAACAATGGGACATAGAAAGCTATGAGAAAGGAGAGCCTGGGTGGTCAAGGCTGATGGAGCCTTTCACCCATGTGAAAGAGAGGGGACGCCAAGCCCCTTGTCAGAAACCATGGTTCTATGAGCCAAACTTCACCACTGCAGACAGCTGCCAAAGCCAGAGCTCACTGTGAGACACACAGGAGAATGTCAACCTCGTCTGCCATCCATTAGCAGTCGATGGTTAATGTGGAGATCAAATTAGATGCACTGCTCTCTGAGACACCCAGATATGAAGCACTAGGTAAATGCTAATAAAGAACATGAGAACATAAAACACACCTGAGAATTAAGAAAAAAAAAATCTTGTCATAGCTGCTGCCTCTCAATGCATTCTCAAAGGCTGGGGGGCAATATTTTTAAAGAACAAACTATTCAGTAAACTATTTTGTGCATGATTACAGTCTATTATTTTATTATTTTAAAAAATCTCTTTTGTAACTATACTAGAGGCCTGGTGCATGAAATTCATGCATGAGGCGGGGAAGGAGGATGGGGGATGTCCCTTAGCCTGCACCCTCTCCAATCTGGGACCCCTTGATGAATGTGTGACTGTCCTACTGGGATCAGGCCTAAACGGGCAGTTGGACATCCTTCTCACAATCCAGGACTGTTGGCTCCAAACTGCTCACCTGCCTGCCTCCCCTGATTGCCCCTAACCACTTCTGCCTGCCAGCCTGATCACCTGCTAACCACTACCATGCCAGCCTAATTGATGTCTAATTGCTCCCCTGCCAGCCTGTTTGCTCCCAACTTCCCTCCTCTGTCAGCCTGGTCACCCCTAACTGCCCTCCCCTGCAAGGCCTGGAACCTCCCAATGGCCCTCCCCTGCTGGCCATCTTGTGATGGCCATCCTGTGTCCACCTGGGGGCAGTATCTTTTACCACATGGAGGCAGCCCTCTTGTGTGTTGGAGTGATGGTCAATCTGCAAATTACTCTTTTATTAGATAGGATAAAGGCCTGGTGCATGGGTGAGGGCCAGCTGGTTTGCCCTGTTGAATGTCCCAGATCAGGGTGGGGGTTCCCTTGGGGCAAGAGGCAGCCTGGGCGAGGGGCCTGTGGAGGGTTGCAGGCTGGCCACGCTCCCCAGTGACCCAAGCAGAGGCCCTGGGATCTGGGATTAATTTATGTCTACAATTGAAACTTTGTAGCCTGGAGCGGAGCCAAGCCTTCTGCTAGCTCCATGGCAGCAGCCATTTCTATTTGAAACTTTATAGCCTAGAGTGGAGGCATAGGCCAGCAATGGCAGGCAGGTGGAAAGTTTGGCTTCCTCTGTTGCCAAGGAAACCCAAGCCTTACTCCCGCTCTCAGTGAGGGCAGCCATCTTGGTTGGGGTTTATTTGCATAATCTGCTCCTGATTGGCTGGTGGGTGTGACTAAATTAGATAGGATGGCTTCAAGTTGTTCCATGTTGGCCTGGCCAGAAAAGCTGGTTGATAATTTTATTGCGATCCAAGTGTGGTCTGAGGATCAGCTGCCTTAACGCCCCTCTGGAGCCCGATACAATCTGAGAATCTCAGACCCCAGCCCTGAATTACTGAATGAGAATCTGCCTGAGAACGAGATCCCTGGAAGCTTTATGCACATTAAAAATTTAAAAGCACTGCTTCAGAGCAAGTTATGCAAAAAGAGCTGAGAAGGTTGGGTAGCTGAGCACTGGCTGGCTTTAAGCTAGTTATAGTCAATGTTCACTTCTACTCACTGAGCAGAGAACTAACCACAGGCCCCAGCCTGCAGCGAGCTAGTGTATGTGGTCATGGAGAGGCCGAGGACCAGGCTGGCTTCAGCGCCAGGACTCAAAGACCAAGAGGCACTTCCCCCTCTATGTGCTCATCTGCAGGGAAGGCCAAGGCATACATATGGCTATAGATCATACACAAGAAGCCTAAGCAATGTAAAAGAAAAAATATTTCTTTTTCCAATTAACAAAGGGTAATGGCACCTTCTAAAAATTGCGATTGGTAGTATATGCCACCGAAGTGATTTTCCTTTGGCTTACTTTTCCAAAGCGGCTGCACCATGTCTACCCAAGAATGACTTTACTTTCAGCCTGCTGAGCAGCAGCTCCTCATGGTACCTACAGCCCCGACGCCTAAGATCAGTGAGATGAACCGAAACAAGAAAGGGATTTTGTTCATTCAAAGCTGTGCTGGAATCTTGACTGTTGTGGTTACCAGGTGAATATAGGCAATGAAATGGGGATAGTGAACTATAGGATGCTGAGTGTTAATTATAATTAATTTCTCATTATTGAGTGGGAGTGTAACAGCCTGGCCTGCCTAATAACAGCACTACTATGATCTGTGTGTTGCAGTTGAGAAGATTAAAGTGTTGAGAGTTACAGCTCAATGTCCTACTAGAAACTGGCAGAGCCTGGCCTGGTAGATATGCCAGGTCTGTCTCTCAAGAGCCCAGAAGATGCTTAAACCTGATATCATCGCCTTAATGCACTGAAGATGCCCTCTCCCCGCCTCCCCCAGTTCCTTCTACTCTGCCCTGTAATTAATGCTCCCATACTTGAAGATGGAATTACAAGTGAACCAGATATGCCAGATTTACCAAGAGTGCTCACTGACAGTTTATGGTAGGGGAGTAATTATTGCTCATATCATTTATCTTACTACCCTTTTGACTGCAAAAGTCACTATTGATATATTTTTTAATTGTGACCTGTTTAATCTTCACTCTCCTTTGCTTCTGAATCATTTCATTTTTCACCCATGAAAAATGTAACTCTTCATGTCAACAAGAAGAATCTCAAAATGAAATGGTAATCAAACATCCCATTGACTCTCAGACGATAAAAAAACTAATCTTCTCCCTCTCTCTGCCCACCCTCCCTGCTTTTTTTGTGTTGTTGGGTTTTCTTAGTGCAAATGAAACCAAGAGACCTTGAGTCTCTCTCCCAGGCTAGAGAATAAATACACCCTTAGCTTGAGTGAAATAGAGAAGGTTGAAACTGAAAAATAGAATAGATTTGAATTAAAACAACTTTGCCTCAAACAAAAAGAGAGCTCAGCAAAGGTTAGGCATGCTGAGAATGCTGTATTTCCTGGTATCTTCTGATCCGCTTTTAAGATAATTAGTGGGAATGGGAGTATTATTTGATCAAGGGCCACATTCCTGGAGAGAAGCAAGAAAGAGAGAGAGCTGAGAATCCTGAGATGCAACCCCACTGACTCATTGACTTCTTTTGTACATTCCCTCTCCGGCTGGGTGACCTCTAAGTGACCTTGGGGGCAGGACTTTGATGTATGGGTTAGGTGGAACTCAAGCTCCCAACACTTTGCATGCATTACCCTTGATTATGCATCATACACTTTCCTGGGAGAGAAATGTGCTACTTCGGGACTGGGGAAATTGCTGTGAGCACACACACAGTGCTCATCACTGTCCAATGTGGCACATGCTATTATTATTCCCATTTTTGCAGATAAGGAAGCTGAGGTCTATCTAGCAAGGTTTCCTTTTCCACTATCATTCAATAAATATTGGAGCTGGAATTAAGTCCAAATCTTTCTAACTACAGACCCTGAGCTACCACAAGAGGTAACATTTCTGCCATATCCTGCTTCCTTGTTTTACATTCCACAATTGCATGAGAGCAGAGAGAAACAAAAATAGTCACAACAAAAACGTCCTGTTTGTTTCCAATAACCACTAGGCTCCTTTTTTACCCCTAGCTGCCCCAGCAGCCAAGCAAGTGTCACCAGAGGACACAATCAACCAACGCTGTTTTCATTTTATCTTTTCTCAGACTGTGAACTACTTCTGAATAGCGATCATACTTTTTTATTTTTATATCCCTCCCAGCATTGCCACATTGTAAGACAGAAAAATTGCCAACTGCTGAGTACTTAGTGCGGAGTATGTCAGCACACAGACTGCCACTTGAAAACACCCCCCCTCCACACACACACACACACATACACACACCTCATCAGACATCACTGATCAGCTGTGGTACTCTTCCCTAGTAAAGCTGAAAAGATTCTCAGGATCCTTCTTAACACAATGTTTCTAACAATTACTACAATCATTCACTGGGTGAGACCTATTTGCTTTTCTCCCTCTAACTACTTGGCTGAGTGCTTTCCCATGGTCCTTGTTTCGTGAGCATTTACTCACCAAGTTTCAGTTTCGAGGTTGCAGAGGGAAAGGAGAGACATCATTACACGAAAGTATTCACCAAAGGAACTGACCACCTTTCGTTTTCCATACCTCTTTCCTTTTTCAGCCACCACTTCCCTTTCTACATGAGGCAGTTCCCTGGAGTTAAAAATGTTACACTCTGTCGACTGTTTTTGCAGTAAATGTGCAAAAATGCTAAAAGATAGCCAAGGTTTTTGTGAAGTGGATGAAAGTGTTGTCGGCAAACTGCTCCAATCAGACATGTGAAGCCATTAAAAAATGAGCATCTGGAAAAGCTACAGCCGCTAACAAATGAAGAGAAAAATCCAAGGTGATGACATGATAGGTGCTTCAAAAGAGATCATTTGAATATCAAAGAACTGAGCTGAAGCTTTTGGAAAAATTGACAAAGCCTTGGAATATTTGTGCAAAAATAAAAATAAAAAACGGCCTGGTTTATACACATACTGTGAAAACCCAATACAAAGTGAAGCTTGTACCATCTCCCTGCACAAGTTCGTCAAAAAAAAAAAAAATTACATCCAGAAACATAATCATCATCAACAACAACAAAAAATAATAATAACTAGCACTCCACTAGTCAATGTTGAATTCTTGATAAGGTTATTTATAGGTAATTCTGTTCAAAATCAGACTCCATCTCATAATTCATATTAAATTTGGAATTTAATAATATGGAGTGTGGAATTAACTGGGGGAATTTTTTATGTTGGTTTAAGGAGAAAAACTCTTCCTCCAAACCTTTTTATACATAAACTAAAGGTCACAGAGAGAGGCAGTGATTTGCTGAGGTCACACAGCAAACTACAGACAAGACATAGTCCCAGAGACTCTGAGGGTCAGTCCACTTGACTGCCACGTCTCTCATTCATGTCTCGAGCTGAATGTCAGACACACATCCAGAGCACTGAATTCCTTACTTCCCCAGGGAATGTAATGGGAGTGGTGAGAGTAAGTTTGATTCGTTTTGTATAGAATTACCTGCAAGTAAAACTTCATTAAGAATTCAAAGAAAGAACACCACATTCTTAAGGTGTTTCTGGATGCTTTCTTCCAAAGTGGGTGGGGCAAGGAAGTGAAACTTAAAGAGAATCTTCTAGGTGAGGGCTCCTGGGCAGAATTGCTGAATGGTTAAGACCCTGGGCATCAAGTCAGACAGAATAGAGTGTGGCTCAACACCTTACTAGCTGTGTAACCCTGGGCAGGTGAACTAACCTCTCTGAGCCTCAGTGACCTCATCTGTACAGTGGAGATAATAACAGCCATCCCATGGTGTGCTTGTAAGGTTTAAATCAGGGAATGTGTGCAAAGTAACCAGAGTAAGATTTGGTCAAGGATAAGACTTCTTTCCATCCCACCTCTCCAGGGTCTCATTCTTCCAAGCCTTGGTCCAGACCTTTAGGGATGGCTCCTCCTCCCCTGCTGCCAACTGGAGGCAGAAACTGTGATGCTGAAGGTAAGAGGCAAGAGGCAAAAGGAGCCTTGCTGGGCTCAAACTAACCCTAATGCCCAAGAGCCCTCGTGACAGTCTGTTAATGGAGCAGGGTGCTTTCCCTCAGCTCTGCTACAGCGCAGGCTGTGAGTAGAACCTCTCAAAAGTCTCAGGCCCCAAATCCCATTTCCAAATAAGCTCTGCGCTGAAGCCAGCTCCCATGGATCCTGTCAGCATCAACTGAGGAGGAGGCTGAGGTTGGGCTGCAGGGCCAGATGGTCACATGGTTGCCTCCAAGGCCAGGAAACAAGACACCTGGGTGAAGCCACATTCCTAGACTGCTGTTCACAGTCATGCATGCACTCAGCCAAGGGTGGAGGAAGGTGACAGAAGGGGACAGAGTGCCTGCTGTTCTCTGTCATCAGTGAGGGGGAGAGGAAACTTGCTTTTCATTATCTACTCATTTGTACTAGGGACCTGTGTATAATGGTCTTAAAAATTATTGATGACACCAACATATAGCATTTAATTGGGACACTGGTGTCGAGAGACCTTGTCTACTTGATTTTGTTACCACCTAGTAACATCATTGCCACCATTCATGTTACTTCATTATATGTAACAGTGTTTTTCAAAGTGTGATCCAGGGAGTTCCTAGAGTGGGAAGGGGCGGGGGGGAGGTGGCGGTGGTCATGACATCAAGACTATTTTCCTAAGAATACTAAGATATCACTGTTCTTTTCCCTCTTAATCTCTCACTAGTGTACAAGTGGCATTTTCCAGAGTCTACACAATGCTCTGACATCATCAATGTTCTAACGGATGATGGAATGTCTGTGTTTTCAAAATTTCTAGTTTCTGTTAACATGGCAAATATTAATAAAGTGAAGCCATATAAACTAAAGCTCTTTGGGATCAGCAATAATTTTTAAGATCATTATATGCAGGTCCCGAGTGCAAATGAGTAGATAATAAAAAGCAAGTCTCTCCGTTCTACCCTCTTCCCCAGACACCATGGTCCTCTCCCCTGAGGCAGGCACACCACAACCTTCCTCTGATTTTCTCCTGAAGTGGTCAAAGCACATGCCAATGTGTATGTGTCCCTGTGATTGCCACACTCATAGCATGGGGCTGTACACCTGCTTTCATCTATCTCCCAAGTCATTTTGCAATGGCTTCCTATCACTGCAGGTCTGAACCACAGTTTAGTTGACCAGAGCCTATTGAAGAAGGCCTGGTTGTCCTCTCCATCTTGTGCAGCTTATAAACAATGTTGTAATGACTATGTCTGTGTAAATGTCATTTTACATGTACTGCAGTATATATATCCTGCACACTATTCCATCATGGGAAGATACATTATTTATTTAGTCAACTTGCTATTGAAAATTATTGACATGATTTCCAACTTTTTGTATGAAAATCCTTGTACATAAATTTGTTAGAATAATTCCTTGCAAAGAGATTGCTAGGTCAAAAATGTATTTGAATTTTAAATTTTAGTCAATATTGTCAATTTTTCCTCCAAAGAATTTGCACCAACCTCCATGACTCCCAAACTAATTTTTCCTGCAGCCTCGCCTAAGCTGTTTGGTGTAAAAGCTCTTTGATCTTTGACAGTCTAATAGGTGAAAATTGTTTCACTTAGCATTTATTTAATTATTCATGTGGTTGGCCACTTATCTTTATATTTATAAATCATTTGTATTTCTTTTGTCTGCCTCTAAATGCCCTTTGCCCATTTTTCTATTGAGTTGTAGGTCCTTTTCTTATTATTGTAAAACTTTAAAAATGCATTCAGTAAATCAGCTCTTTGCCTTCTCTCTATATATATAATCTCAAATATTTTTCTAAATTTTTATTTTTATTTTGAATTACTTTATGGTACACCATTCTTTGCTCTGCAGATATTTAAAATTTTTTGAAAGTCAAACGTACTAGTCTTTTCTTTTATGACTTCTAGCTTCTGTATTCTACACAGACTATTCATTGAATAATCTATCTTTTCCCTACTGATTGGAAGCGAGCTTTGATAGGAGCTGCCACAGATCCAAAGCAGCATCCACATAAGGGCCTAGAACTTGAGGAGCAGTACACATGGCAGCCACGGGCATGGCTCTGGACAGGAAGCACCATCCTCCACAGAGTGTCTGGTGATTAGCGCTCCACTTCTGAAGGAGCAGTATCTCTGGGGTGCCCCATGCCCTCCTCTCTGGGGCTTTACACCTGCAACCTAAGGTGGCTCCAGGTACTATTTGGCAGCTACAAATAAAATTCTTAATGAAAACATCACTTCGAAAATGAACAGAGTGCCTCCTCAAACTATTCCAAAAAATTCAACAAAAGAAAAGACTTCCAAGTTCTTTTTCCCAAGTCAGCATTATCCTAATTCCAAAACCAGTTAAAGACATTGCAAAGAAATAAAATTATAGGCCAATATCCCTGATGAACATAGATGCTAAAATCCTCAAAAAATATTAGCAAATTGAATCCAGCAAATTATCAAAAAGGTCATACACCATGACCAAGTGGGATTTATTTCAGGGTTGCAAGACTGGTACAATATTCACAAATCAATTAACATGATACATCTCATAATCAAAATGAAGGACAAAGTTCACATGAATATAGAAAAGACATTAGACAAAATCCAACACCCATTGTTTGTAAAACCTCCTAGCAAAGTGGGAATAGAGGGATCATACCTCAAAATAATAAAGATCACATATGACAAACTCACAGCCAACATCATACTTAATGGGCAAAAATGAAAAGTGTTCCTTAAGATCAGGAACAAGACAGGGATGTTCATTTTCACCACTCTTATTTAACACAATACTGGAAGTCCTAGCCATAGCAATCAAAAAATAAGAAATAAAAGGTATCCAAACTGGAAAGGAGGAAGTAAAACTGCCATTATTCATAGATGACAAGATATTATATATAAACAACCCTAATGACTCCACCAAAAAACTGCTAGATTTAATAAATGAATTTGGGAGTGTAGCAGGATACAAAATTAATATCCAGAAATTGATGTCACTTTTATACCCCATTAATGAATTCTCAAAAAGAGAAACTAAAAAAATTCATTTACCATTACAAAAAAATAAATAAAATAAAATACCTGGGAATAAACTTAACCAAGGAGATAAAAGATCTGTATTCAAAAAACTATAGGACATTGAAAAGGGAAGTAGAGAAAGATACAAAGAAGTGGAAGCATATACCATGTTCATGGAGTGGTAGAATTAACATCATTATAGTGTCCATACCACCTAAAGCAATCTACAGATTCAACAAAATCCCTAATTAAAATACCGACAGCATATTTCACAGGTCTAGAATAATTATTCCAAAAAATTTAAATGGAACCAAAAAAGACCCTGAGTAGCTTCAATAACCTTGAGAAAGAAGAACCAAACTGGAAGGATCACAATACCGGGTATAACGTTATACTACAAAGCCACGGGTACTCAAAACAGCCTGGTACTGGCACAAGAACAGGCATATAGGTCAATGGAACAGAATAGAGACCTAGAAATCGACCCATACCATTATGGTCAATTAATATTTGACAAAGGAGACAAGAGCATACAATAGAGTAAACACCACCAATACCAATTTACACCATACACAAGAATAAACTCAAAATGGATAAAAGACTTAAATGTAAGTCACAAAATCATAAAAAGCCTAGAAGAAAATATAGGCAGTGTAATTTTAGACATCTCACATAGCGGTATTTTCACCAATGCATCTCCTAGCAAGAGAAACAGAAAAAAATGACAACTGGGATAACGTGAAACTAAAAAGCTTCTGCATAGCAAAAGAAACCACCAACAAAATGAAAAGGGAACCCACTGTATGGGAGAACATACTCATCAATGATACATCTGATAAGAAGTTAATTTCTAAAATATACAAAGAACTTATGCAACTCAACACCAGGAAGACAATCCAATTAAAACATGGGCAAAGGACCTGAATAGACACTTCTCCAAAAAGGACATACAGATGGACAATAGATATGTTAAAAAAAATGTGCAACATCACTAATCAGCAGAGAGGTGAAAATTGAAACTACAATGATGTATCCCCTCAAACCTGCCATAATGGCTACCATTAATAAATTAACAAACAAGTGCTGGTGAGGATGTGGAGACAAGGGAATTTTAGTGCACTGCTGGTAGGAATGCAGACTGGTGCAGCCACTGTGGGAAACAGTGTGGAGTTTTCTTAAAAATAGAACTGCCAGTTGACCCAGCAACCTCACTTCTGGAAATATATCCTAAGAGTCCTGAAACACCAATCAGAAATAATATATGCACCCCCTATGTTCATAGCTGTAACCAAGATCTGGAAACAGCCCAAGTGCCCAACACTAGATGAATGGATTTTAAAAAGCTGTGGTACATTTATATCATGGAATACTACACAGCTGTAAAAAAAAAAAAAAAAAAAAAAGGAGTTTTCTCCCTTTAGACAGCATGAATGACCCTAAAGATTATTAAGCAAAATAAGCCAGTCAGAGAAAGACAAATATCACATGATCTGATTTATATGTGGAATCTAATGAACAAAATAAACTGACAAATAAAATAGGTCCAGAGACATGTGTAAATGGAACAGAATGGCAGATCTCAGAAGGAAGGGGATGGAGGGAACAGAAAGAAATTAACCAAAGAACATATATGCGTATATGCATAACCTATGAACACAAACAATTGTGTGAAGAAGGACTTGGTGGGGTGGGGACTGTGTGGAGAGGAGCAAAGGCAGAAAAAATAGGAGATATCTGTAATACTGATAACCATAAATTTAACAAAAATTAACACAGTGGCCCTGGCCAATGTGGGTCAATTTGTTGGTGCATTGTCCCATATACCACAACTTCTCAGGTTCAGTTCCCCATCGGGGCACATACCAGGTTTCAGGTTTGATCTCCTATCGGGGTGCATACAGAAGCAACCAATCAAATGTTTCTCTCTCACACCCATGTTTCTCCCTCTTTCTTCCTCTCTCTCTAAAATCAGTAAAAACATATCTTTAGGTGAGGATTATTAATAAAAAACAATTAACACAGTAAATAAAATAGGAAAATCAATAAATACAACTTTATTTACAATTTTGAAGCAAAAGCTTAAAGGAAAAGGAATTTGGAGGTGTCATAGACGAAGGGCAGCCAAATCTAATAAAATGCCCGCAGTGAGAAGCCACAGGACCTTTGACAAGCCTCTGCTCCTCTGTGCCTTCCTCTCATCTATAAAATATGGAGATTGTGCCAAAAAAGCTGGCCTTTCCTTTAGCAGTAACACTTGAGATTCCTTGGGGCCTCTTTCCAAGGCTTTCTCTCAATTCCCATAGCATTCTTGGTGAGAGTCTCAGGAAACTACGGTTGTTCTTGGTGGGGGCCCTTGACTCTGCTTTGCCCAGGAAGCCTCAGATCACGACTCTGGAATGAAGCCCCTCCTTTGGGTAGCCATTCTTTTCAAAACCCTTTTCAAAAATGTCTTGTGAAACTAGCAGTCTCCCACCTTCTTGGGTCTTCCCCATTGAAGGAAACTGTAAGCTTGGGTAGCCACCCCAACCTTCACAAACTTCTCTTTTCAGCCAAAATGCTAGAACTGAGAAATAGCAATATGTGGTCCCTGTAGAACATTTGACCCTTGAAAAAAGGAAATGCTAAATCATCTCTAGATAGTGAAGAGGGGCCACTTCTGGGAAAGCTTCGATGCAGGCTGTGTGTCCAGCGAAAGGCAAGGCCAGAATGACCAAAAGGCACAGAACACAGGTTACGGTTGTTTCTACCCTGAAGCAACAAAATCAGGAAGTTCTCAAAGAAGTTATTTCAAAAGCAGTGCTGGGACTTTGGAGCATGGGGAAAATTATTGTCTTTAAAAAAAAAAATAACTAGAACTGTTTCACACAAGGCCAGCCCTAAATTAGAAGCAAAGAGCCCTTCTTGAACAACTCTACAATGGGAGCTCAGTTCTACAATGGGCTGCACAGATACAGATGAGACTGCAAGAGAAACAAAGAGTAGAAAGCATTGAATACCCTGAATTCCTCTGTATTTGAGTTTCAGAGTAAGTGAAGGTTCTCTTTAGACATATTCATTAGGACTTTACATTTATAGATAGGATGGAGAAGTGAAAGGGAAAACATGCAAAGGACTGAGACTTTGTGGCAAAGGAGGAAATTTCCCTCCACCCTTCTAGGCTCTTCCATCTGGTCTAATTATTAAATCGACACGAGACAGATTAACAAGAGAGAATAACCAAAGTTAATTATATACAAATATGTGAGAACCCCACATGCATGAGAGTGTGGGAGACAGAAATGAACAAATGAAATACATATGGCACCTTGAGCCAAGGAATGAGGTAAGAAAGAATCGTGGGGCTAGAGAGGGGAGGAAGGTCATTCAAAGGACTGTAGGAAGATTACATGTTCAGTAATTAGAAGCTTGCCCTACCCTGTAGCTAAGTCATAAAAAGTTATTTCTGGTGGTAACTCTTATTAGGAGCAAGGCCCCAATTTAGATTCTTTAAGGGAGAGGTAAGCGTTTCTCTTAAAGCCCACAGGGTCTCCATTGCCTTCTGAGGCCTATTCTGAACATTTCAGTGTCTAGAGACCTTGGTAGTAATAACACAGTGGTACATTCTGGTTGTTCAAGAAGTTGCTGGATTCCACGTCTGTGGATATAAAGTTCAGCACTCAAAGACCCAATTGCTATTCATTCATATTACACAGAATAAGGCCTGAGGGGACTCATTTTAAATACCAGCAGTGGTGAAGGATGGGCTAAAGGAAACATTGATTTCTTACTTATCTGCTTCCATGTGCTTTATTTTGTGTAACAAATACTTATTCCCTTTAAATGTTTTCAAACTATTTTTAAAAGTCCTCATGGAGCCCTAGCCAGTTTTGCTCAGTGGATAGAGCTTCAGCCTGTGGCTAGTGTCCCGGATTCAATTCCAGTCAAGGGCACATACCTCTTTTGCAGGCTTCTCTCCAGCTGGGGCCCTGGTCAGGCTCGTGCAGGGAGGCAACCAACTGAAGTGTTTCTCTCACATCGATGTTACTCTCTGTCTTTCCCTCTCTCTTCCACTCTCTCTAAAATTAATGGGGAAATATCCTCGGTTGAGGATTGAAAAAATAATAATAAAGTCCTCATGGAGTCATTCAACTGCATGAAAGGAATAAGTGCCATGGCAATGCATTGGGGAACAGGGTTTGGCCAGAATCAGTTGTCTTCAATTATCTAACCAGAGCTTCTACTGTCTGCCAAAGCCACCCCTGAGCATTTATGTCATCTGTTCTTCCCCCCACTTTAGCAGAGATGATTTGCAAATAAAGTTCCTTTGCTGACCTGCCCTTGAGATTGAGGTTCGAGTGGGAGGCCAGAAGGGCAGTGTGGAAAGAGGTCCTGGTAGGCTGGGCAGGGAGCCCAGGGTTGAGAGAGCCAAGGCCGGCCAACGAGGTCAGAGACACCACACGTTTGCTGGGACTCTCCACCTTTGTCTTCTCCTAGATCCTATAAAGTAAAGCACTTTCAAGGCTGAAACCCCTGCCTGCAGAACAAGGCAGGTCCTGAGCAGCCATGGAAGCTGGCTCCAGGTGAGTGAGAATCCACTGGGCTGAAAGGGGTGCTGGGAAGAGAGTGGGGATCAGTTGGGAGGGATTCCCCTGCCAGGAGGCCAGAGGAGCTCAACGGTGCAGCAGATTTCTTGCTCAGAGAAGGTCTAGACAGCAGTATTCCCAGGGATCCTGCTGCCCAGCTAATGGTGTTGTTGGTTTTTGTTGTTGTTCCTTAAATCTCCTTCAAAATTCTGGGTTAAAAATGTGCCCTCTATGTAATTTTTTACCTGCTGGGGAAGAAGGGTGGATAGGAATAGAACTTATGTGGGGTAAATCCCATATACTTAATGTGTGCCTTTCTCTCCTATCCCAAATAAAAGTTATATCACCTTTGGATGTTTCCAGCATGTATATTTTGCATGTACAAATACACAGAATTATTCTCTGGGTTAGACATTCTTATGTTTCTACTGCCCCAAGAACCCTACTTCTTTTCTAGGTTCATCTCTGATCCCTTCCGACTGCTTTCACTACCTTCAGCCTCAAATCCCATACCCAAAGATTGAGTCTGGGTATTTAGATAGCTCTGTAACTCGTACCAAATTCTCAATATTGTTCTAAAATTTGAATTGGAAGTTACAACCTTTCAACTTCAACAATCTGTTCTGAAACGGACTCTGGAGCAGGGGGCATGGGATGGTTGATTTCATCAGCATCATCAGATTGATGGCATTGGCCATCCCTTTCCATGAGTTTGAGTGGTCTTGGGAGTCCTTCCATGGAACATCTACCTTTGTCTGCTTCTTACAGGCAAAGGACAAAAATTGAAATGTTTCACATCTGGCATCACCCCCAGAAACTTAATGGGGCTGGGGGATACTAAGGGCCAGTGCCCTGACCAGGCAGACTCCCAGGGGAGGGATGCTGGAAGGCATTTCACTTTGGTGAAAGGCTTAATTGTTGCTGCCCATTCTGCCAAGTTCCCAGTCCCATGTCTGCTGTGTCTCTCCCTCCATACCCCATATAAGCAGCAATTTAAATGTAAGTGGATTTGAACATTAAATCCAAAACATCAGAATCAGCCAGGTCTTCAGTCCCCAATCCAGCATCACTATAGCATCTTATAGGTGATAAAGAAAGATATTTGGGGGCATAATCTCCATTTGCATCTCTCTCATGAAAGTTGAGCTGATCCTAGCTAATAAAAGAGTAATATACAAATTGACTGTCACTCCAACACATAAGATGGCTGCCCCTATGTGGTCAAAGATGGCTGCCCCCATGTAGTCACAAGATGGCCAGCAGGGGAAAGCAGTTGGGAGGGACTAGGCCTACAAGGGAGAGCAGTTGGGGGCAATCAAGCATGCAGGGGAGGACAGTTAGGGGTGACCAGGCTGACAGAGGAAGGGGGTTGGGGGTGACAGGGCCTTCAGGGGAGAGCAGTTGGAGGGGGTCGGCCTGCAGAGGAGGGCAATTAGGGGTGACCAAGCCTGCAGGGAGGGCAGTTAGGGGCAATCAGGCTGGCAGGGGAGCAATTAGGCATTAATCAGGCTGCCAGGGGAGTGGTTAAGGGATAATCAGGCTGTCAGGCAGAAGTGGTTAGGGGCAATCAGGAAGGCAGGCAGGAGAGTAGTTGGGAGTCAGCAGTCCTGGAATGTGAGAGGAGTCAAGCCTAAATTGGCAGTCGGACATTCCTCGAGGGGTCCCAGATTGGAGAGGTTGCAGGCTGGGCTGAGGGATACACCCCCCGCCATGCACAAATTTCGTGTACCAGGCCTCTAGTTGAAAAATGAAAGTAACAAGCTGGTAGAAACCTTGGATCTGTGCTTTAAAGCTGAAGAAATATGCCTTTTGAATAAACTGCAAAATAAAGGACAAGGGGAAAATTGAAGGGGACTTTTGTACAGATACTTTCTTATTATTTCATGACATGGTTTTCACATCAGATATTCAACAGCCCATCAATCTGATGGTACAATTAGTCCCACTTCCAAACCTGATTAGCCACTCTGGTCTTATTTCTTACAAATATTAATTTTAGATTTTTCTCAATTAGGGTTAAATGTCAACTAAACTGTAATACATGAAAAGTGTTATTAATGTTATCATAATAACAACTTATGTTCCCTCCACATTAAAGCATGTAACACAATTGCCTAAAATGTGTGATTGAAACCCTTTTCTTCCCAACCTCAAAAGCAAAGCAAAAGATCCTGGAACTGAATATGCATGAAACAGTTTGTCAAGAGCTTTGCAAATATTGCCATAATTTGTGCAAAATCAAATTTATCTCCACTAGGTTAAGTTTAATTGGTTCAGATCCACATGGTTGCCAAAGATGGGGTGTTAAACTCCTTTAAGAAATAATTTTGAGCAGAGACTGGTTTGGCTCAGTGGATAGAGCGTCAGACTGCGGACTAAGGGGTCCCAGGTTCGATTTCGGCAAGGGCATGTACCTTGGCTGCGGGCACATCCCCAGTGGGGGGCGTGCAAGAGGCAGCTGAATAATGTCTCTCTCTCATTGATGTTTCTGACTTTCTATCCCTCTCCCTTCTGCTCTGTAAAAAATCAATAAAATATTTTTCTTAAAAAAGAAGAAATAATTTTGAAAATATCCATTGAATTTTCACACTCTTCTATTTGAACAGTCAAAGGCCCTTTATGAATTAGCAATGAGATTGGACAGAACTGATTTTCCTTGGGGGTTATGTAAGATATTTTATTTTTAATCAGAAGCCTAAAAAGTGTAATAAAAATCAATGCCTTAAATTAAGTCTGCATAAGACCTCAGGAAAAAGTTCTTATCAAAGAACCAATAAGATTAAAAGGATTGGTGGGGGGGACACAATTTGGAGAAATTTTGGCTAAAATTCCTCACCATGAAAATCTGGTATCTTACATAAAGGAAAGAAATGGGATACACACACTTCCACATGATCAGCCACGGACTACAGGAAGTCCCCAGTCACTGGCCCTGAAGCTAACCTTACATTTCTGTTCTGAACCAGTTCTAGGAATTAAATTCAAAAGTGAAGCGTGGGATTTTATCTGATGGAAAAATGAATTAGAAAATCTTCAATTTTGGAAAAGTATATAAAAAATTAAAATTAGGCTGTATCCAACAACTCAAGAATCTAGATATATTTTTTAAGAAAGAGAGCTAGGTCCGTGTGTGTGTGTGTGTGTGTGTGTGTGTGTATGTGTGTGTGTGATCTTGTTTTAAACACAATTGGAATTCTACCACATAAATTTTACTTCGTTTATCCTGGGTTAGTTCTGGTTGGCAGAGCACCCTGAGAGAGATATTCCCGAGGGTGACGAGTGACCTGGAATAACATCTCCCTTGCAAAAAGGGGCCAGAGGAGCTGCTGCAGGCAGGGAAAGCCAGTAGCACCAATGCGCCTCAATTCTCCCTCTGTTCCCTTGCCTCCTCCATGGCCCAACACTCCACTCCTTATTACTCGCATAAGCTGAAACAGGGCGGGACTTTGGGAAAACTTTTACTGAACGTTAGAGACAGTAAAAGGGAAATAAACACAGAACCAGAGGTACAGACAGGCTGGCTTTGGAGGAACTAGCCCATCTGCCCACAGCTGGCTCCTTCCCAGGGCTTGCTTAGTCTGGTTTATTCTCAGTGGTGATTCATGGTTAGCCTCAGTCAGACCTCCGCACTTGCTGTGCCTTCTCATCTTCCCAGTTGGAAGCCGACCCAGGAGCCTCCTCAGCTCAGCCCTGGCAGACCTCACCTGGTCTTGCAGCCTCCAGATTTCCACTCCCGCACTCTCCTCACTTCCCTGCTCCAGGCTCAGCTGCCCTGGGCAAAATCGCTCCCCTTCAGTGACCTCTCTTGGTTCTGTCCCCAGTCCTCACCCAAAGCACAGGATAGATTCTAAAACCGGTTCACAGTGAAGTGGAAAAGATGGGCAGCTTCCAGTTAAACCTCTCTCCTGAACCACCCGGAGAGAATCTGGAAGTTCCACACAAAGCCTGGAACAATCTTGCCCACCAAGTCAAGGCCCCTCACCTGCTGCACCATTACCTCCAGTGTGTCTGCCACACTAGGATGCCTGCAGAGTAGCCATTTTCTGATTTGCACAAAGGTGCCCGCAGGGAAGGATGGCCCTTTCTTTATGGATTGTCTTTTAGCAATGGAAGAGCTTTGTAGGTAATTGAAAAAGATGCCCTCCTGGGTACACACAACTCCCCTAGCAAAGATTTCCTCCTACTTCCTATTGAAAAAACTTGTCCTCAGCCTCAGGCCTTTATGCAGGGCATGAAGAACAATTGAGGTTTGGGGGGAGGGGGGTTGGTCAGCTAGCTTCCCTGGTGCCTCTGACACCACAAGGTGTCACCAGTATAGAAGACCTTGCTCTGAGCATTCCTAGATCAATACCATGGATTACCTTTGGTAATCGTCACTGTAACAAAACCTCAACCACAGAAAGCAAGCACTTTTTTCCAGTTGTTTTTAGTCCTTGCCCTAAAGCAAGATTACTTTTATTTCTTCTCCTTCTCACAGTATTGGCAGAAAATACTTCTCTGGGTTGCCTTTTATCTGAAGTCTTTTATGTTCTCACTATTCCTTTTCATTCTTTTCTTCCTAGAAACTTCTTATCTCTTGCCATCCCCCAATGCCCCTCGAAGGGAAGAGAGCCAGCTCTCACCTTTGAGCATTTATCAAAAATCTCTGAGTCACGATGAAGGCCTGGGGCCCCAGGTGCCTAGAAGAGGTCCATGGGGGTGGGAGGGTTGCAGAGAGGGGTACATATGTAATACTTTCTACAATAAACACTTAAAAAAATAAATTTCAGAGTTACATGGATGTCTCTCCTTGGGAAGGGAGGTGCCTTGGGAGGGGCTGGCTTTTCCCTAGGCTAAGGTCCTAAGGATGGCCAACCTAGAGTAACAGGGTTCATGGGGAAAGAGCCTAGAGAACTTAAAAAGTTCTTCCAACAGTTCTCCCCATTGTTGCCATACATATCAGAAATAATTCCTTCAGCGCTGATATATAAAAGACTGTCAAAATGCTGTTCTGAGTTATAAATGACAAAGAGCATTCTCCATAGACACAGACGACAGTATGGTGATTACTAGAGGGTAAAGAGGGTTGGGGGTGGGGGAAGAAAAAAGAGGGGATAAATGGTGGCTTGAGGTGGTGAACAGACAATGCAATATGCTGAAGATGTATTACAGAATCGTACACCCAAAACCTACATAATTTTATTAATCAATGTCATCCCAATAAATGCAATACAAAAAAGTTCTCATATACTTTACCAAACACGCATGTTAAAAATGGCAAATAGCCTTGGCTGGTGTGGCTCGGTGATTGAGCATTGACCTACGAACCAGGAGGTCACGGTTTGGTTCCCAGTCAGGGCTCGATCCCCAGTGTGGGAATGAGCAGGCGGCAGCTGGTCAGCAATTCTCATCATTGATATTTCTATTTCTCCTTCCCCATTCCTCTCTCAGATCAATACAAATACTTTGTTAATGGCAAAAAGGAGAATTGAGATCATTTAGAAATTTCTGTGACAATTTTGTGAACAATTTATTATTTATTACTACATGTCATGGTGAGGGGAAAGGGTGCAGAATACACAACTGGCATGAAATTATTTTGAGCAGAGGACATTTGAGTTCCTGAAATGTCTTACCTGCCTAAAAGCACAGACTCCTCAAAGAACTTCCAAAAATTCAATTGTCATAAATCTCCTCTCAGGGTGCAACTGGAGAGCAGAAGTCTCCACACACCTAAACAGACACAGTCTCAAAGCTACCATATCACCCATCTCTTCTCCTATGGGCTCATTTATATTTGCAGGAAGCCATTTATTTTGCTGTTAGTGCCCTTCTCTCCATCTCCTTTCCCTATTAAGATGGTATCTAAGGCCAGAGCCAGTTTGCTCAATGGATAGAGTGTCGGCCTGCGGACTGAATGTCCTGGGTTCGATTCTGTTCAGGGCACATGCCCAGATTGCCAGCTCAATCACCAGTAGGAGGCGGCTGATCCAGGATTCTCTCTCATCACTGATATTTCTATTTCTCTCTTCTTCTCCCTTCCTCTCTGAAATCAACATTTGTTTTTAATGATGGCATCTAAGCCCCAAATTTTAACTTGTCCCTGTGAGTCACATTTTTCTGTACAGAACTCCTATACATACATTAATTTTAAGATATGTGATTAAAATTTGTTTTTTCTCTTGCTAATCTGTCTTTTGTCAATTTAATTACTAAACCTAAGAGTGTAGAAGAAACTTTTTTTTTCTCCTCAACAAGAGTCTGAAATAGATTAAGGGGGTAGAAAATGCTGGATGCTTGGCTACTCTAAGATATATAATACTTTGCAAAACATAAGCAAACGAAGAGGTGAAAGGTTCCTGGGTATCTTTAAAATATAAACTTTAAACAAATTATACAATTCATAACATTTTATACTGCCCTTCTAGTTATTCCTGAAATGTTAAATTTTACATAATACCTCCAATAAGCTTGACTTCTTGATTAGGAAGCAGAACGAGTGTAAAAGAAAGACACTGAGGTGTTAAGACTGAATATCCAAAATCCAGTATCTGAAACGATTGTACCGCGTACATTTGGAGAAAAGGGCAGTCTACCTTCTGGGGGCAGGTACTCTTCTTCTCTTTCTCCTCTCAGATCTTCTGACTAGCCTAAGAATTACATTAACATGATACATTAAATGGAGAAAATAACCAAATTTAATTACGTTTGTATGTATGGGGATTTGTAATACTATGGGGCCCTAGGACAAGTTGGACAATTGAGGCTTATATGCCATATTGAGCTAAGGAGAAGGGGTGGGTTCCACTTCAAAGGGGAGAAAAGAAATTTACACAGAGATAAAGAAGCAAATGTCTATTAAGCCAATGTTTGCTGTGCCATCTTTAACAATGGGACAGAGAGAACTTGAATCAAATGGGCCCTCCCTGTCTATCACACGTGGTTCACATTAAAACAGTTCTATTATAATGTTAGTTCCCTTCTCAGAGCATGTTCTCTATCTAAATTCTCTTAGGCAGTTAGATCAAAAGTTCTTCTTGAGTTTTTTGTTTCTTAAAAATAGACAGTTTAAAATTATCACTATCTCCAAAAAAAAGGCATATTTTGGGACAGCAAAGTCTGCTCCCCCTCATTTCACATATACATAAAGATATATAAATACTATTATTGATAATCTGCTAATATACATAATATTCTTTTTGATAATTACACTAATTTTTAAAGAATTTAAACTATTTGTTATAAAATTGGTTCTCAGCCTTTTGGCTAAGATCCAGTGTAAACTACATGTTATTAAAAATGTATAAAATATGGTTAGTAAAACATTTAGATAGCAAGCAAAATGAATTAACCAAATATTGGGATGAATATTAACAATTTAGTACATGTTCAAATTTTATATAAAACATATTTCACAAAGTTTAGACAATTTATAATAAGGATATATAATTCTTAGGAATTCATTTGCTGCAATAAAACTCTATTAAAAGGAAAGCAAAAGAGTAATGAATTAAGGATCAAGATTATAATGAGGGAAGAGAAAGGATTGAGGAAACCAATGCTTAAGTGCAAATTATTAGAAAAATTTTGGGTTTTGTTTGGGATGGTGGCTTCACAGGGACCTACTACAGTATTTAAAATTACTAAATAACCAAAGAAATAAATAAAAGAGGAAAATGAAATTGAAAATGCTCAGAAATACATTAATATGTAAAATGTATTATGTCTCCAGTCCAATATCCCAGAAGTGTCCAATGTACCAATTTCTGATATATACTTCCAATTTTTTTTCTCTTAGTATTTGAAAGCATATTCTAATTCCACATTTAAAAAGCCACAAATAGCCTGCAAGCACACCCCACGGAAAACTAGTGAGGTCATGAGTAAAGTTGCTAATATTACCATGATTACAAGAAGAGCCTCCTGAGTAATTTACACTATCCTATATAATAAAACCCTAATATGCTAAGTGTCCAACCATTCATTCTACTGTTTGACCAGTTGCTATGATGCACACTGACACTGAGAGGCATATGCACTGACCAGTAAGTTAGCTTGCTGCTGGGGTCTGGCCGATTGGGACTGAGCAAGATGGGACAGACAGGTCCTGGAGCACTCCTGTGGTCCCTGATCGTGCACCAGTGGGGTCCCTTGGCCTGGCCTGCGCCCTCTCACAATCCAGGACCCGTCAGGGAATGTCCAAAGGCCAAGCTGAGGGACCCTACTGGTGCATGAATCCATGCAGTGGTGCATGCATTGGGCCTCTAGTATACAATAAAGACTTTAAGAAGCAGAGTAGAGTCAACCCTTAAGAAAAGGGCCTTAAAACTATTAGTAATAGAAAACCACAGCTTCCTCCTAGCTCAACCCAGACTGCTCTCCCTTCAGGGCTGTTGAAAAAGACAAGTTTTGAATCCCTTGTTGTCTTCCCTAAGCCCCTAAGGTTAGACTATCGCAATCAGAGGGACAGGTGAGGGCAGAAGGCTCTGAATGAAGAGCCATTCACCTCTTTACCCTCTAAAACACTTCAGACTTCTCAGGGTCCAGAATCCAGATTGGACTTTCTCTTTTTTATAAGTGAACTGGGTAAAAAAACTTTGTAGGTCTAGAACCCAGATGGGAAGAATATGGTTAATTTCTATTCATAATCTCTTCCTACAACAAAAGTCCCACTTAATCCTTTCAAATGAAGACCACAGTTCTCAGTCTCCAACCCAAGCTACTCTTAGCTCCTCCAAAGAAAGGTCCACAGCCTGCTCCCCAAACAGTCCACTTCCTCAATCTCACCCTAAGGAAGTCACACATCTCGCACACCAACTTGACCTGCATGGGCAGAAAGTAGAGGTGAAAGAAAATTACGCTCCTTGCATTGAGAGACTTAGATATCATTGCCTAATTCAAACTGCACCATCTCCGTTGGCTCTCTCTGCCAACTGGATTGATACCATTTCTTCAATGTGCAATTAGATTTAATTAATTGCCTCCCACATTTAAACTATAATTAGTTGTGTACTGGTAAGTGTTGAACAACTGGCTCAATGGAGGAAAAGACATTAGCATTTGTCTATTTTCATGATGTAAATACTCCCTCTATGGCCTATTTCAAGTTACCAATGTGATGTCACTGAACAGAGGGGAAATGATATGCACAATCAGGTCTCCTGAGCTAGGACGAGCAGGCTCCCTCACACCACTAACTGTAACACCTTTATTACAGTTTATTATTATTTTGGTAAGTAGCTCCACAATTGACCAATATGTTACAGCCATGTCTCAGTTTCTTCACTTTAAAAAAAAAAAAAAGGTACAGTAAGACCCACTTTTCCATATTATTGTGAGAATCCCAGTGAAAGGCACATAAAGTTTTCAATTCATGTTAGTCCTGCTTCCTCACCTCCTTCTCTTCTTCTCACATTGCACCTTCTTTACTCTTTCTCACTGCAAAGGCCCCGTCCTAGCAGGGACCAAAAACCATGAAAGTACCGCCTGGAGCCCAGGAGATGGAGAAGTGATCCAGTGAATGACAAGCTGGGATGCCAAGAGCATATTTTCTCATAGAGAGATGTTGGCATTCTATATAACACTGGGGTTATATGATGAATAGTCCTAAGGATTCTGTTCATGATTGTCATTGACGGATCCTACACTGAGTTCCAGATGGAGGTGGATTCTACCCATGAGAGTCCCTGAGCCAGACCACCCAGCTAAGCCACTTCTGGATTATGGACCCTCAGAAACTGGATGAAAAAATGTTCATTGTTTAAGCTAAGTTTTGGGGTGACTCATTACCCAGGAATGGATAACTAATGCAGCTTTCTAGGGGATATATCTCATGACTGTGTTTTTACCCTTTACTTGACTCAAGTTGTGTTATAAGTAACACTTTTTTTCCATATTTCCTCCTAGAATCATGAAGTACTCTTCCCCCTTATCTCCTGTTTAATCCCACCATTCTTGGCTTCCTCCTCCCTGGGGTTCCTAGAGTTAGGACTTTACAATATTCTTTTTTCATTCTACATGCACTGTCTCATTTACTCTCATGATTCCAATTAATACTTACATTCTTTTGAAGGGAAGGGACAACTCAAACTCTCAGAAGCAGGGGAAGAATGTATTGCCTTATATGGTTGGGAAAGATAGTAGCTCATGGAATGCCCAGATCTGTAACAATTTCAGCCCCAGGCACTGCTTGTTTTGGTTTCCCTTGAGTATTTGCTTCATTCTTTTTCTGACACTGATAGACTCTGGCTACAAGCTGTAGAAGATAGCACTATGATGGGCAGTCCCGCTGAGACCACATGGAGTGGTAGAGAAGTATTTCTACAAAAGAATGGATGATAGATAGAAATGCCATATATCCACCACATTGTCTATGGATGGATAACTCCATCACTGGTCTAGTGCTATCTCCTGAACTCCAACGCTGTACATCAACTGGCTCCCAGATATCTCTAGTTGGATAGACACTGGGCACTGTATTAGTTTGCTGAGGCTGCCATCACTAGCAAAAACTGCATGGTTTATAGCAATGAAATCTATGGTCCCATGGTTCTGGAGGCTAGAGGTCCAAAATCAGGGTGTTGACAGGACCATGCTCTCTCTGAAGGTGTTAGGGAAGAATTTGTTGCAGGTCTCTCCTAGCTTCTGGTAGGTAGTTCCTTAGCTTGTGGATGCGTCACCCCAATCTCTGCCTTCATCTTCACATGGTGCTCTCCTTGTCTATCTCTGTGTCCAGATTCCACCCTGATAAACTCCTCTTAACTTGCTTACATCTGCAAAGACCCTATTTCTAAATAAGACCAAATTCTGATATACTGGGATTTAGGACTTCAAAATATGAATTTCAGAGACACACAGTTGAACCCGTAACAGGCACTATAAGAACTTCAATAGAGAATTCATTGTCTTTGTTTGTTCTTATCTCCCTACTTATTCCCTATAATTGGTGAATACCTTGTCCTGATGAAAGACATCACCACATGCCCTGCCATCTAAACCAGAAATCCTAGAGGCGTGTTTGTCTTCCTTTTTCCTTCTACTTACAATCATTCATTAACTTCTGCCAGGGCTACACTTTAAATGTCCTCCCTCTCCAATGCCAGGGTGACCTCAGATTCTTAATATTTCACACGTGGATGTTATAGACACTTCTTAAATGGTCTCTTTACCTCCAGTGTTGACTCTGTTCTGCCCACTCCACTCTCTAATCTACCAAATCCATCCAATATTCAGAAGCTTATGTGATATATCAAAAATAGGTTGTGTGTTTTGTTTTGCTTTTTACCACTTCAGAGCTTTTTCAATAAGTCCCAGTAAATATAAGACAAAGCACAAAGTTCTTAGACCCACCAGGCCTTAATACATTGTCCCTTCCTAGCTTCACCGCTGACCATTCTTCTCTCTACCCTTTACCCAGACTGAAACGCTTGCAGTTTCCTAAGATTGGACCTCTGTTCTTCCTCACCATCTGCCTGTCACTGCCTTCTTATTTATTTTAAAAAAATATTTTGCGCCCTAGCCGGTTTGGGTCAGTGAATATAGCATCAGCCTGCAGACTGAAGGATCCTGGATTCAATTCCTGTCAAGGGCACATACTTCAGTCTCAGGCTTGATCCCTATCCATGGTCAGGTTGCTCATGCAGGAGGCAACCAATCGATGTCTTTCTCATATTGATGTTTCTCTGTCTCTTCCCCTCCCTTCCACTCTTAAAGATCAATGGAAAAATATCCTTGGGTGAGGATTTACACACACACACACACACACACACACACACACACACACACACTTTGCCAAAGTTGGCTTAATATTTTTAATTTCTTTATTTTTAAAAAAATCCTTACTCCAGAAAGACAGTGGCGGGCGGGGGGAGAGACAGAAAGAGAGAGAGAGAGAGAGAGAGAGAGAGAGAGAGAGAGAGAGAGAGATGGACTGATTGCCTTGGGTAACCTTTCAGTGCACAGGCAAAACTCAACCAACCAACTGCACCACTCTGGTCGGGCCCTCCTTATTCTTTAGGGCTTGGCTCAAGAACTTCCTCTGGGAAGCCTTTTAACTTAGCCAATTCAGGCTGTTACAACAAAAATATCATGAACTGGGTGTGTTAAACAACAAACTTTTTTCTGACAGTTCCGGAGACTGTGAAGTCCAAGATTAAGGAGGCAGAAGATTCAGTACATGGTGAGAACCTGCTTCCTGGCTTCTAGACATCCTCACATAGGAGACAGAGAGAGAACAAGCCATATGTGCACTCAACCTCTTAATTATCACAATGTTATGAGGTTAGGGTTATTAATATCTCCATTGCATAGATGGGAGTACTGAGGCACAGATGGGTCAAGAAATTTCCCCTGAGGTTGCACATCTAATAAGAGGAAGGCCAGCCAAGGATCTGGACTGGGCTAGCTAGCTCCAACAACCACATTCTTAACTATCATACTCTGATGTCCTATCAAGTCATACCGATTAATTTTTATAAATAAAATTAAGATGTTAACACCCTCATTTTATTTAAAGTAGATATGAAATCACCTTTGGGGCCCCAGGAAGTTCACCTCAAGGCCGTAGGAGTTCATTTTCTAAAGCAGCTAAAACATAAAACCACTATCAGCGCAGCAAAGGCCATGGATACCAAGAAGCCACAGAGAGAGACTACAATGTTTTTTACCTTGGAACCCCTAACCAAAAGCACAAATCACCAGGTGCAGGGGTGGGTTTCGTATACTCTTGGGCTTGACCTATATTCTTAAAAGGTGGATAAGGGCAAGGTGAAGAGAAAGGAGAAGATTCTAGGAAGAGGACCCAGCATTAGCAAAGGGATGGAGGGCAGGTGTGCTTGGGTAACTAGGCAGTGGTCGGCAAACTCATTGGTCAACAGAGCCAAATACCAACAGCATAATGATTGAAATTTCTTTGGAGAGCCAAATTTTTTAACTTAAACTTCTTCTAATGCCACTTCTTCAAAGTAGACTCGCCCAGGCTGTGGTATTTTGTGGAAGAGCCACACTCTAGGGGCCAAAGAGCCACAGTTTGCCAACTACTAGTCTAGAGAAAGATAAGTACATAGTATGACTTAAATGTAGTGGTTTGACATAGAATAATTTCTATGGAAATGACTTATAAAAATGGTAATCTTAAAATATGACGTGATTCCACATGTCAGAGGTCAACAGAGAATGCATAGGGAAACCATTTATTCATTAATCACGTGCTCTTGAATGCTGATTGTGTTTACAGTGCTATGCCAAGTGTGAGCATAATTCGTGAAATCTCAAGACAAACAAAATTCTGAGAGTTCAGCCAGCTTCAATGACAGCAGCAGTCAATTTGATTTTCTAATTTACTGTCAACTTGTAGTTCAGTGGAGTGATTTCTTTACAGTCCCAGTACTAAACTGTTCCAAATACCTACTATGAATAAGGAAACGTTTTATTAAGGGGCCCCTAAATGTGTATAACAAATGTCATCTAATTTCATCAACATGCAAGTACTAAGCGTATTTACCATATCGAATGCAATCAACTAGAGGATTTTGAAAGGAAATCCATCTGTCCACTTGAGCCTTCCTGACAGCCTCCTTCTAGGAAAGGAAGCCAGGAATGAAACTCAGCCTCTAAAAGTATATATTTAAAAATTAATAGATGTCCATTCTCAGGTTGGGGGTTTATTATATTTCTTCTTGTGTGCTTTTCATTCTTCCTCTAATCACCATCTGTTTTATTCAATTCCTATGACTGCCCTAATTTAACTAATATTTACCTGAGCTTCAGTCAATATTTGACATTTTTAGTAAATGGTTTACTATGATATTGCTTAAACATTTATTAAGCAGTTAAAATTGAGTCTGGACCTCATCTCGTGTTTATCTTTGAGTAGAGCAGGTATAGCACAGGTGCCATGGTGGAGTTCAGAGCTTATATTTAGTGGCTCGATCAACAGTCAACCCTGCAGACTTGGCAACCTGTGCGACCAAGGCTGTTACCAGAGAGCAACCAGCTGCACAAGAACCAGGAAGCCTATTCATTAGTGGCCCCACTAACTCCAACCCTTATGGGAAGAAGCCAGTCAAACTTAAATTAAAACTCCAAATTAACTTTTAGTTGATCTTGAAGTCTATGCCGAGAATGTCACTATATTCACAGCAATCTAATACCTTGAACAGTTCCTCATCTTTTACATTTCTTTTCCATCAGGTGAAATTCTGTAAGTACAGAATTCTTCCTCCTAGAACAACAGTCAATCAGCTTTTGTGGCCAAAGCAAAGTTGCAGAAGGTGGGAAGGTAGAGGTAAGACTAACTTCTTTGACACCAGTAAATGCTTCAAGTCCCACGTAAAAGGAAGGGAGAAGGGTGACCCTCTATTGGCTGGCCTGTGGATCTGGAACCCAAGCTCATTCATTCTACAAATATTCGGAGCATTTATGTGTTACTCTGTACTAGGCACTAACCCATCAACTGAGGCCAGGATGTTGAACAAAACAGACCAGATTCCAGCTGCTTAGGGGACAAACAGAAAATAGGCAAATAAACAAGAAAAAAATTCAGATACTAATCATTATAAGAAGTTTTAAATAGAATAATTTGATCTTGTTGACTGGTGTCTCCTTTGGATTGACCATTAAAGAAGAACTCTCAAAGGTAGTGACAGCTAAGTCTGAAAAAAACTAGAAGGATCCCTATGGGACAATCAGGGAGAAGAGCTCCTGTCCTGCCGCCAAAATAAATTAATGTCCTAACCCCATACCTGTATAGGACCTCATTTGGAAATAGGGTCTTTGCTGATATAATTAGTTAAAATGAGATCATTCTGGATTAGGTTGGGCCCTTAATCCAATATGATGGGTGTCCCTATAAGGAGAAGGAAATTTGGACACAGACAGGGAAAATGCCCAAGACAGTGGAGGCAGTGATTGGAGTGATACATCTACAAGGAACACCAAGGATTGCCAGCAACACCGAGAACCAAGAAATTGGCATGGAATCGATTCTCCCATAGAGCCTTCCCCAAGGATGGGGAAGGAAGAAGCATGGCCCTGCTGACAACCCGACTTCCAACTTCTAACCTCCAGAACTGTAAGAGAACTCTAAGTTGGAGATACTTTGTTCTGGCAGCCTTAGAAAAGAAATACAGATGGAAAGTGCTCTGAGGAACTACACTTGCTAGGGAGTCAAGGAAGCAGGACCGACAGAGGGAGACGTTAAAATAACTGTGATGTAGCTAACAAAGTGTCCTCAATTCATGAGGAGCTCTGGAGTGGGGAGCATCCTATGGAAATGATCTAAGTGGAGGCAGAGAGCCTTTATGTCTCCAGGATGGATCTGTCATTGGATTGGGGCTGCCCCAGGGAAGAGGTGAAACCTTAGGTGAGGCAGCTCCATTCTGCTAAAGGCAAGTCCCAGAGAGGGGTTCAGCTGTGAGCCATCAGCTCCCAACAATCAGCAGCTAGAGGCTTAGGGTGGTAAGAGCCTGTAACCAGAAGAGAGAGCTGGGTGACCACTGCCGTGCCCATCACCAGTGGACACATTGTCTGAGCTTGGAAAGGGCTCAGGGGCCCAAAGAGAAGGGGTCTGTTTCTTTAGGGACCAATTGACTAGAGAGAGAATCAGAGGCAGGGGAGAGAGAGTGAACAGAGAAAGCAGAGGGGCTCTGAGAGCTTAAAGAGGTTGACAGACCTTTGGTCCAATCCCACAACCCCATATGGGACTGTACCCCAAAACCAGGAGGAAAGGGCAGGCTGCCTTCTGTAGAGTGGCCCTCTGCCTGGAAAGTGGAGACGTTCTTTCTTATTGTCAGCTAAGATCAGCCTTCCTGGGACTCAGTCTTCCCACCTTGCCAAAGCTTTTTCACACAGTCATCTGCTTGTTCCCAGCAGACGAAAGATTTACTGAGCTTTATTTTTTTGTAGTTTGCTGTGGAACTTTTTTTCCAGCTACACACATTCTCTCCCAAGTCCACTCCCAGGCAGGACAGACTGCAAAGTGGCCCTTTATCAGAGACCCACACTGTATACTCACTCATCAATTCCTCTCCAAATCAGGTCCACAAAGAAAAGGAACTTGCAAAATAAAAACTTCTTACTACTTCCAAATATTATCATGCCTCACAGTTTACCCCATTTCTGCCCCTTGAAGCCTGATGAGGTGGGGAGGGCGGGGGCCTTCCTACAAGGTTAGACTACAGTAATCTTTGGATTCCTTGATCTCCTCTCTCCTTTGCCAGACTCCTGGCTCCATGATTTTTCTTTCATTCTGATTATGCCCAATACTCAGAATTTGGTGGACCTCCTCAGATGGCTTCTCCAACAACAGTATCTCCTGGTGTATTAGGCAGGGGAGTGAGGCCTGAAATCAGAGGCAGACAGAAATCAGAGAATATTTACTATAATCCAGGCAAGTTGCGATGAAGGCCTAAATTTAGGCAAGGCCAGTGGGTGTTCAATGCCCTTCCCTTGAGGGATGCCAGGCCACCCCAAGAAGCTGGATAGAGGATGTAGTGCCATAACCAAGGCTGAGAGCTAAGGTGAATCAGAAAAGCAGGAAACAGATCAAGAGGGATTCTAAAAGCAGTAAGAGATGTTCCTAGTAGTTTTTGGTGAGATCCTCCAGCAGGTCTGGCAGGCACATTAATTACGTTTAAAGGATTGACATGAGACAGCCATGTGAATGGAAACAACAGAAAGGAAATAGATTTATCTATAGAATTGAATAACCAGTTGTGGTAAGCAAAGGACCTGACACTCTAATTTCATACTGTAGGGGAGGGAAAAAAGACTTTCCTCTATCCTCTAGTTCAGTGACTGGGACCTGTCAATTAAACTGACAAAAGACAGATTAATAGGAGAAAGGCATACACATTTTATTTGATTTTAATATATATATATTTTTAATATGCATGGGAAGGCTTAAGAGAAAGGAAGTGAAGACCCAAAAAAGCAGTTAGACCCAGGAGCCTAAATGCCATTTTAACAAAGGATGATAAATTTGTGGAGAATTATAAGACAGAGGAAAAGTCAGGGTAGGCTTCTGGGGCAGTAAATTGTGGGAAGGTAAATATATGGAGAAAACTAATGAGACATAAGGGTGATTTTATTCGTGCAGACCCATCTGAGTGCCACTGACCTGTCTCTAGTGATAAGGGTTGACCTCCTTCCTCTTAAATGGGACAGGGGAGGGGACTATCTTCACAAAGGGAATTTATGACCTGCTTTTAGGCTAATAGGAGGAGGATGGAGAACTCTTTCTGCATTTGCTCATCTTAATTACCTTCAGCTACAAACAATTCTTATGCCATATTGGCATACCTGGGGTAGCAAATTCTGATTTCTTTCAATATTCAAGTCTGGAGTGATTAGGGAAGTGAGAGGGACATGCCCAAGTTTCTGACTTGGAGCCTGAGTGAGATGTGGTGGCATTCACTAATGCAGGAGAGAAACCAAGTGGATAGAAATAGGGAGAGAACGTGTTGAGAATGGGTTTAGTGGGAGAGGCAGAAAGTAAGAATTGGAATGATGAAAGATGGCGCCTTGAGGGGGAGCAGTCTTAGGTAATAGCAAGGAAGGATGATAAGGAAGAAGACGACCCTCCTTGGAAATGGGCAGGTCCAGGACCTGCAGGTTTGAGGCCACCTTTCCCCACAGGGCTGCTTCACTTCTCTGTAACTACACACAGCAGTTAGCTATCCCTCCCAGCATTGGTCACCTAAGAAATCTGAAACTTTTACATGACTCTTCAAGTCACTGATAGAAATTCTAAACAGGCCTGAGCCAAACACTTACCTTGAACACGCTTGGGGAGTTCCAAATGTGCTTTTACAGTTATGAAGGATTTTGTTTCAAATAATTAGAAAGAAATGCCAAGATATTTCTAAATACCTATGTATTCAGTTTTCTATTCCCTCACCTTAGTTACTTTCCCATGACAGCTTGATCAGAAAGTATAGCAGAGAGAGAAGGTGAAATATTTTATCTTGTGGTTTGTTGCTGGGGCTGACCAGCAGCCCCTACATGACAGATGAACTTATTACTTATAATGACTCCATCAATGCTTTTATATTTGTAGATCAAATAGTATACCGAAATCTTTCCCTCTCTTTCTCTCTTTCTCTCTCTTTCTCTTTCTCTCTCTCGATTGCCTGCCACATTAGGCTTTTATTGGAATTTATGTCTTTAGGTACAATTAGTAGGGTAATCGTGGGAGGACACATGTGTTTACATTGTCTCTAGGCAAGGGCATCCAGAAGTTAAGCATAAGGATTCCAGTAAACACCCAGGGGTCTACACATGCACAGACTTGTTTGGAAAGGACAAGGAATAATTAGGGGCGCTGCCTTTAACACTCCTCTAAGTCTCCCCTAAGTTGGAATTGTGATAAACAGGCAGGCAGCTTTCCACACACTTCTCTTTTCTCAGAATATCCTCCTTACAAACTTTCCAACCAAGTCTCATGTGCTCCCCAACAGTTTATTTCCCAGATTTTATCTTGTATAGATAAGTCCTATCTCCTGGAATCTATAGAGTTCATGTCCCATCTATGTATATAAAAGACTAAGTGACTGACTGTCCATCTGACCAACCAACTGACGGGCCAGTACATATGACATGCACTGGCAATGTAAAAATAAACATTGACTCGTGCACGCACAATATGTATAAAGCTCAGCTGGCACCAATCGCACATGTGTGTTTTGATCTGTCATTGTCAGCTGTGAATTTGGTTGATTTGTTAATATTTCTATTACAGAGAAAGGGTGAATAGCGATATTAAAATATTCTTATTAATTTCCTTTCATTGTGCACTGTAGGTGTTTTTCTCTCTTTTCCACGTTCAGTGTGGAGAGAGAGATTGGGTCCAGTTTCTGAGTAGAGGAGCTGGGGATTAAGAAATAAAGGAAATAGGAGAACTAAGATGGCGGCAAAGGCAAAACACCTATCTTGCCGTCATAATCAGCAATTTTAATACTACAACTTATCGAAAGAACAAACACCTTCCAGAATCACCAGAAAGCTCGCCTAGTGAAAATTCCACAAATAAAAGTGAAGATAAGACACTGTGACTCAGAGGAGTGGTGGCGAACAGCATTGAAAGATTCGCACAGAGAGAGGTTTGGAGTGCGCGCCGCGGAGAGGGCGGGTGGCTGAAAACCGGCCAGTTTTCTCGAACGGGGAGACAAAGGCGTCCCACTGGACTGATTCTCCAGCTCTGGGCGAAGTCCAGGGAACCCACTATCACACGGGGTGAAAACTGGACAGTGGGAGGGCACGCCGAAGCTCGGGTGCTGCCGGGTCTCCCGGCTTGTGGAGAAGGCAGCATGCGCGAACAGCTGGGCTGCGTGACGGCGCAGAGAGCGCACCGTGACTTGCCTCTCATTCGGAAAACCGTCAGACTGCTTTGTTTTACGACCCTGGGTGAGACATTGCGCATGCAGACTCATTTTGGGAAAGTCTGAATTCCCCAGCAACCGGCAGCAGGTGGAGCTCCTCGGCGGCTCTCTCTCAGAGGTGCTGGCGGCCATTGCCCCCAGCACAGAGTCCCTGGGGCCGCATAGGGCGGAGCTAACGCTGTCTGCTTGGCCCGGAGACTCCGCCCACCGAACCTGAGCACAGCTGAGCTTCACAGACAATTGGCCTGGAGGTCAACCCTCCAAGTGCTAACAACGATTAACCTGAGCTTAACTTCAGCAAGACTGTGCAGCCCATATCCACCTCAGGTAACCGGGGAGGCTGAGCCACTATCCCTAGTAGGAAGTCTACCACACAAAGCTAATTGACCAACTCAGGGAAGCAGCCACCATGCAGCAACATGGAAAGAAATCAGATGTGAAAGAAATGGAGGAAAAAAAACGACTGGACATGGAATTCAGAACCACGGTTATAGGGTTTTTTAAGAGGCTCCAACAAAAGATCGAGGCTTATACGGAAATAAGCAAGACCACAAAGGAAATGAATGCGTCCTACAAGAAAATGAACAAGACCCTCAAGGATATAAATGAGAGCTGCAAAGAAATGATCAAGACCAACGTGGAAATGATCAAGACCAACGTGGAAATGAATGAGTCCTACAAGGAAATGAAAGAAACCCTCAAGGATATAAAGCAGACTCTCAAGGATATGAAAAAGGACCAACCAGAAATTAAGCATACACTGACTGAAACAAAAAATATTATACAAAGACCTGAAAGTGCCCTGGAGCACCCCAAGAACCAAGTTAAAGATTTGAAATACAAAGAGGTAAAATCCACTCAGCTGAAAAAGCAAGAAACCAAAAGAATCCAAAAAATTGAAGATAGTGTAAGGGGCCTCTGTGACAACCTCAAGCATACCAACATCCGAATTATAGGGGTGCCAGAAAAAGCGAGAGGCCAAGACAATGAAAACCTATTTGAAGAAATAGTGACTGAAAACTTCCCACACCTGGTGAAAGAAATTGACTTAGGAGTCCAAGAAGTGCACCGAACCCCAATATATAAGAACCCTAAGAGGACCACACCGAGGCACATCATAATTAAAATGCCAAGAGCAAAAGACAAAGAGAGAATATTAAAAGCAGCAAGAGAGAAACAGTTGGTTACCTATAAGGGAGCACCCATACGACTGTCAGCGGATTTCTCAACAGAAACGATGCAGGCCAGACGGGAGTGGCAAGAAATATTCAAAGTGATGAACAGCAAGAATCTACAACCAAGATTACTCTATCCAGCAAAGATATCATTCAGAATTGAAGGTCAGATGAAGTGCTTCGCAGATAAGAAAAAGCTAAAGGAGTTCATCACCACCAAACCAATATTATATGAAATGCTGAAAGATATTCTTTAAGAAGAGGAAGAAGAAAAAGGTAAAGATGAAAATTATGAACAACAAATACACATCTATCAACAAATGAACATAAAAATCAAGTGAATTGATAGGCTGTTGAACAGGATAGACTGGTGAATATAACAGAGACATGGACATAGAGAGGGAATGGAATGACAATTCTTGGGGAGAAAAGGGTTGTGGGAAGTGCAGCAAGAGACTGGACAAAAATCTAGCAACAATGGGAGAGGACAGTGGGGAGGGGGAGGTGAGGGTGGAGGGTGGGATAGGTACAGGGTGGAGGAAAGCTATAGGGGGATAAAAAGAGGAAACAATGTAATTAATAAACTGAACAATAAAGATTTTAAAAAAAGAAGAAGAAATAAAGGAAATAGAAATAAAAAGCTGGGCTGGGTGGAACATCTGTTCTATCTGATGGAGAGACAGCAACTCAAGCCCATAAAGCCATGTTTACTTATATCCCTACAAAGGGGTTTCACCATTATTAGGATCAAAGGAGTTTCGGTGGGCCCAGTCCCTATTCATTCCCCCATTCCTGGGGCAAGACTGTATTTACATTTCAAGGCCCTCTCCCCGACACCTGAGGCAAAGTTAAGGCCAAGCTGATAACATATTCAGCCTTGTGGGTGAATGTGTTTTTCCAAGATATGGCTTTGCCAGGGACCTTGGATTCAGCTGACAAAGATTTAAAGAATGCTCAAGGTGTCTTGCCTGGGGGTGCCCTCCACAGTGCACGAATCTGTGCACCAGGACACCAGTAACTAATAAAAGACCATGCTTCTCTCAATAAGATACATGCAAAGTGCAAAAAGGCTCTTGGATTTTCTAGTAGTAGTTTGTTTTCTCTTGTATCTGGATCTGAAAAACTCAAATTTAATGTTCAATTCTAGGATAGGAAGGGCTAGGGAGGAAGAATGAGGGCCTGCTGCTGGACATGCACAGACTAGATGACAAGGAGCCTAGAGGAAGGAAGACAAATTGAGTCAGATGAACCAGTTTCTTGCCTAGGCCTCGTCTTCTAGGCTCTGGGAAGTGAGCAGACCGCTGAATTTCAGTTACTATTCCCAAAGTGGAGCCTCACTCTAGTTTACTATGTCTGGTTTAGTAGGTTAGCTTGAGAATAAAGATGAAACAATAAATGGGAAAATTCTTTGCAAACTTTAGCTATTAGAGATGTGTTTTTAAAAAAAAAATAAGGAAGAACCTCTGGGCCTGCATTTAAAATATTTAGCAAGTCTTTGTTTATTAACTCTTTGCCCATTGCTATGCATAATCCTTCCCATCAGCAAGATCCTTTGAAAACCGAGGGCTGAATGAAGAGCTGCTTGAATCTGGTTGCAAAGCAAAGCCAATCAAACATAAACTTCGAGGCCCATCACCAGCAGCAGTGAAAGACATCTGCATGTAAAACATAGTAAAATGCAACTTTAAATTTCCTAAAGGCAGGGGGATGCTGCCTGGAAGTAGCAATTACACCCCTTCTACACAAGAGGGTCTGTAGAGGACCCTCTTGCCAAGGCCTGTCATTCTTTCTGGAATTTTTCATTCTCATGTGGATAATTTTCTGATGCTTTTCTCTATCCAAAAAGCCCAATGGTTCCAGCCCAGCAGCTCAGTGTTGCAGGTTTACCACAGAAAATGTTGTAAATACTTATTCCCCGCCCTCATGACAGTGATCCAGGTCATGGCTGCCTCTTCCCTGAGGCTACATATGTGTTGCATAGAATTCAGGGGGTGGCCAAGAGGCAAGGTAAAGATAGACACTAACCTCCCACTCTCTATCAGCTCCTGCGGGGAGCTTGCTAACCCTGGAGAATAGCCTGCTCTCAGAAACTGGAGACTCTGGGTGGGCTGTTGGCACCACACCAGGGCCCACTCCTTCCCTTCTCTCCCCATAATAACTACTGCTCAACAGTTTGAGGCCCCAGGCAGGTAAGTGGCTCATAAATTGTTCAGTAAAGGGTAGCTGTTAAGATTACTAATAGCATGCTATGTGCTATGGGATACTTAAGGGAAATATATGACCCAATTTGCCTTGGAGAAGTTTAAAATCTATCAATTCAGGTGGATAGTGTTTTTTTTATGTTCTAACACAGAACCTTATGTCTGGCTAGAGCTGGGGAGAGCAAAGGTCTTATGCCTGATTTCCAACAGGAAATCATCTTGCATTTGCATAGAATGCCCTTGAGGCTTAGACAGGTTGAGTAAACTCAAGGTCATACATTTGGCTGGGACAAGAGCAGGGGCTTCCCCTAGCCTCCTGGTTCCCTGTAAGACATTGCTCATGGCCCTTCAGTTCTTCAGAAAGTAGCATTTGCCAGTCCAAAGTGTCAAGTACACAACTGTAAAAATTGATCGCTCCATTGTTTTGACTAGCCTTAAGATATTTGAGTCATCTCAGACTGAAGCTAGCTAAATAGCCAGAGCTATTTCCAAACCAGGGATGGGCCAGGACACAGAGAATGAAGTGGATCCCATCCACCCGGGGCAAATAGAGGTAAATTAAGAGAGAGGGGCAAAAAGTAATAAACAATGTAACAGCAAGATGACAAAAATGAAAGAGCTTGAATATATTAACAGCAGACGTGGCCTCAAGGAATGTAAGTACAAAGACATGTTGATTAAGAAATGTGGGTAGCTGCTTGAAATAAATATAAAAGAAAAGCCAAATGAGGTTAGGCTCTGCCCCTACAAGAAATTAGAGAAGATGAAGATCCTTCCTTTACATCTCTCTGGCTCTCAGGCAGGCATGCTCTTACAGTAGACACACATACACACACACACACACACACACACACACACACACACACACACACCCTGCACGAACTACACGTGGTAAATATTGTGAATGCAGCACAAACCACCACATCAAAGCTCATCATCCTCCTTTTTCAAGGCTGCTACAACTCCAGAACTTGAGACTATTTATTCAAAGAGCTTTTCAAATGCTACAGCTACAAAAGCCTCTTGACTTTTCTATTTCTTGCCTTTAAACTCAGTTCAAAAGCCCTTTTCTTCTTCACCCGCCACCCTGAGATGGAAGTCTATGACACCATTAGCAGCTCTAAGATGGTGAAGAGTGGAGTGCTGCCTAATTATCCAGTAACTTAAACCCATTGACTGGACCCCTGGTGGTGACAGCACCACGCCAGAGATCTGCCCTTGTGGTGGCTCAGAGAAATTCATTATCGGTGTCTGCCATACTTTCCTTGACTCCTTTAGCATCCTTTTTCACAGACTCTTCAGATTCAATTTTTTATTCTATTTTCATTAGTAAACTATTTTTAAAAAACAGTTACAGGTTTACAAAAGAATTGAGCACAACATATAGAGTTCCCATATACCTTCCCTCCCCCATGTTCCTGTTATTAACATCTTGGTTACAGTAGATGAGCTTACATTACTACTTTATTATTTACTAAAGTCCACAGTTTACATTAGCGTTCATTCTTTGTGTTGTACAATCTGTGGGTATGAACACGTATAATGATATGTATTCTTCATGATGCTATCATACAGAGTAGTTTACTGCCCTAAAAATCCCCGTGTTCCCCACTTATTCATCGCTTCCTTCCCCAGACCCTAGAAACAACTGGTCTTTCTTATTATCTCCATAATTTTGCCTTTTTTCAGAATGTTACATAGTTGGAATGTAGCAGGTAGATTTTTCAGATTGTTCCACCTCGCACTATACATACATTTAAGGTTCCCCTGTGTCGCTTCATGATTTGATAGCTCATTTCTTTTAAGCACTGAATAATATTTCATTATCTGGAAAGTCCCACAGTTTATTCATGCATTCACCTATATTGTGGCTGCTTCTGAGGTTTTTTTTATTGTGAATAGCACTGCTGTAAGTATCTGTGGGCAGGTTTTTGTGTGGACATAACTTTTCCTCTCCTTTGGGTAAGTACCAAGGAGTGTGGCTGCCAAGTCATACAGTGGGAGTATGTTTCATTCTGTAAGAAACTGCCAAAGCTGCTTTCCAAAGTGACTGTACCATTTCACATTCTCACCAGCAGTGAGTGAGAGTTTCTATTGCTCCACATCCTTGCCAACACTTGGTTTTGTCAGTGCTTTGGATTTTAACGATTCTAATAGGCATGCGGTGGTGTCTCTTTGTTTTAATTTGCAACTCCCTAATGATATATGATGTCAAGCATCTTTTTATATTCTAACTTGCCATCTGTACATCTTCTTTGGTGAGGTGTCTGTTCAGACCTTTTGCCCATTTTTAAAGTGGGTTGTTTGCTTCCTTGTTGCTGAATTTTAACTGTTCTTTGTGTATTTTAGACAGCAGTCCTTATTCGGTGTGCCTTTTGGAAATATTTTCTCCCAGCCTGTGGCTTGTCTTTTCCTTCTCTTCAAGGTCCATCTCCTTTTCTGAATCAATGTGATCTCTGTCTTTTTCCTCCCTGTTTCCTTGGAAAGGTCTTCTCTGTCTGAAAACTGAGGAAAAGGAAGGCTTTATATCTAAACTCTCAAAGTCCTAGGGAGGGAGTCAGACAAACCAAGTCCTGAAACAACCTGACAGTCCAGGTTCTAAGGAGAATCAACTACCAGCCGCTATCACACTGAGCTGAGAAAATAAAACCTGCTCTTGCCTCTGCGGAGCCTGGAATGAACCGTCATGAAAGCAGCTGTGTGCCGAAAGCAGATGTTTAACTCCGGGAGAGCCCCCTGCACAGTGGTGCATGCAGGAGTTCTCAGTTGCCAGCCCCTCCTTTCACAGGGTCTATCGGGGAAAGTTGTGGCTGATAAGTGGACTGACCAGCTGGCTTTCATCAGTGCATGAACACTGCATGCAAAAAGAATAAATAAATCAAATCTAAGAGAGTTAAAAAGGGATATGGTTACATCTCACCAATAAGTTCATTATTTTCCACATTGGCCCAGCTCTGGACTGTGTCAGAGAAATTGGTGGTGTTTTCTAACACAGCCCAGACCACCAGAAGAGGCAGTGTGGGCAGGATCACATGCAGTCAAGCATGTACTTCAGCACAGAGGGTTTAGAAAGATCAAGAAAGTCAGCTAAGGAACAGGGCCTGAGAAATGATCCCAAAGAGAAGTCTGCAGTATCTTTTCTAAACTTCAGTCTCACACTTGCTCTGATGACTGTGCAAACAGGATGATCTCATTGTGCGGGTTTTCTCCATTTGCAGGCTTTTCGCTGTTGTCAAATACAGGTCCCAGGAATTATCTTTGATCACTCACCCTGGTGCCTTTTTGGGTCTCTCTCTGTGAGGCACTGTAGAACAGAAGGATATAACCCTTTCTGCAGTGTAACAAAAGGCACCTATAAAATCCGCAGTAACACATTCAGGCTGACTGGACCATGATTGACAAGACCAGGAAGATTCACTTAAAAAGTGAACTGTCTCCCACTCACATACTTTATTTCAAATAAATGCTGGAGATTTAAAAATATTCTATATATAGCTGACCTGAATGACCCCATATGAAAGGGCCCAGCTACACCTGGGGTTTCATTGGACAACTAACCAAAACCCCAAAAATGGGTTAGCCCAGTCCTGGCATCATCAAAAAGTGCTGGGGGGAAAAAAAACCTAATTAACAGACATTCATTCTTGGCTATTTTTCATGGTCTGCCCTACCTTTTTTATTGAAACAGGAATTTTAGGGGTAAAATAGGACAGGTTTAGGAATTTTGGAAATTAAGGGGACCATGGAGAAAGCACAGGGCTGCAGAGCACCAAAAGTATATTTCCATAGAACGAGGAAGCTGGGAATAGCAACAGGCCTATATTTACAAAATAAAGAGGAGGCCCTTCATCCAGAAAAAGAAGGAAGCTCAAAGGGAATAGGAAAAGAATAAGGAAGGGGCGGGGGAGGGGGGAGAACCTCACACGTCCCATGTGAGGTTCAACCTGTGATCCCAGGAGTTACTATAGCAACCAGTCCAAGGGAATAGTGACCAATCAGAGGGGATATCAAGGCACCAGGATCTGCAGCCTTTATAAGCCATAGGGAAAAGGAACTCAGTGGGACTCTTTCCCCCTCCCTACTTGAGAGTCCATTCTGTGGGACTCTTTCCCTCTCCCCAGGTGGGAGTCTCTACTTGTTCTTCAATAAATATCCACCTTTGCTATACCACTTTCTGTCCATAGATTCATTCTTCTATTTCAGCAAAGAATCTGCATGTAATCCAAAAATCCCATTTCACTATCATTAATTTAAATAAATATGTAATGGTAACATGTGTTTAGTACGGTGATGAAAGATGGGATCTCAAATTCCTGTTGAGTTTTCCTTTGCTGGTTACTAGATACTCCTACTTCCAGGCAGCTGACAAAGCTGTAAAAATTAGATATTCATTTATCTGATGACTAGTGACTTTGAGCATTTTTTCAATGTCTCTTGGCCATTTGTATGTCATCTTTGGAGAAATGTATATTCAGGTTTTCTGCCCATTTTTAAATTGGATTTTTTGTCTTCTTCTTGTAGATTTGAATGAATACTTTATATATTTTGAATATTAACCCCTTATGAGATGTATCATTGGCAAATATGTTCTCCCATACAGTGGGTTCCCTTTTCAATTTGATGGTGTTTTCTTTTGCTGTACATAAGCTTTTTGTTTTGATGTGGTCCCATTTGTTTGCTAAGTGAAATAAGCCAAACTGAGAAAGACAAATACCACATGATCTCACTTATTTGTGGAATCTAATGAACAAAATGAATTGACCAACAAAATGAGACCCGAAGTAGGGAAGCATAGAACAAACTGACATACCTCAATGTGGGGTTGGGGGGACAAGAAGAGATAAACCAAAGAATGTATCTATATATATAAAAGCCTAAATTGACTGTTCAACCATTTGACAGGTAGCTATGACAACACTGACCACTAGGGGGCAGATGCTCAACACACAGGCATGGGAACATGGAATGGACTGATGAATCTCAGTGGGGAGGGAGAAGGTGGGAAAAGATTAACCAAAGATTTTATATGCATACTAGAGGCCCAGTGCATGGATTTGTGCACTGGTGGTATCCCCTGGCCTGGCCTGTGGGGATCAGGCCAAAACAGGCAGTCCAACATCCCCCTAGGGGGTCCCAGATTGTGAGAAGGCACAGGCCAGGCCAAGGGACCTCACTGGTGCACGAATCTGTGCACTGGGCCTCTATTATATTTACATGCATAGCCCATGGACAGAGGTAATGGGTTAGTGAAGACCTGAGGGAGGAAATGATTGGGAGGGGGAGAATGAGGATAAATGGGAAATATTTGTAATACTATCAACAATAAAAAATACATTAAAAATTAGACATTCATATCTATGAATAATGATTGCCACAGGGTCTTGCTTCTTTGCATTTGACCAGTAACATGTGAAATTTTAAAAAGATAAAATTTTAGACACTTTGAAGATTAGAAACACTAATTTTCTACCCAGTCTTGAAATTGTAATTTTTTTTCTGGCAAGATTTAACCTTTAAATTGCTTTTTTTTTTTTAGTTTTAATTGCTCTTTAAGTTAATTTGACTTTGCCTGCCCTCTCTCCCTGACTTTTGCTTCTCTTATCCTGTTCACAATTCTCCCATTTTGGACTGACAGTTTCTGTCTTGGGAATCATGAGCCACCCAGCACTTCACATCTCCCAGCCATTCCAAGTGGGGAGCCAAGTTGCGTCTCTCTTATTGCTGAAACTTGCACAGAAGTGAGTTACTCAAGGAAAAAATGTATTCCTTTACTTGGGAGTCCTTTCAAAAATAATTCTCTTGCCTGACAAGCTGGTTGCTTCAATTACTGCTCTGCCTAAATTCTGAGGGAGACAAGTTAGGAGACTTCTGCTAAATGGATATGTTACTGGCAATTGCAGACAATTCATCTGATTAGAGTCAGAATTTGGGGAGAGGGCAGGTAATGCAAGGCAACTTCCCCATCACAAATGGCAACCCCACATCTCTCTCACCTCAAGGAAAAAATCCTTAAGCTTGTTGTTCTCAATGTAAAATGTATCTATGACTACTACTAACCAGCATTGTTGAATAAGAGGGGCAATTATACCCAAAGCTACAGAGCAAAATACCCAGGTTCAACACAAGATGAATATTCTCATCTTATCCATTTGCTTACTAAAATTCTGATCATTGTGCCAAAGTAAATATTGGAGGAGCTATTGATTACAGCTGACATCATAATAAAGCTGGGGGGTTAATCTACCAATGTTATGAGTAAATAATTACCAAGTTGAAGCAAAATTATGAATATATGTCTCACTGCTCTTACATAGTTTGACCATATTAAAATTAATTACTAGGACCTGGCAATGCAACTAATTGATAGAATGCTCAATGTAGAGCACGGGCTTACATGTCAAACAGCAGACAGGTTGTTCAGCACTTAGAGTCTGAGGCACCGGGCCACTGTTACTAAGTTTATCTCATAGCTAATTTCCCTCAAATCGTCTGGAATATAACTGCATGATGCAAAAGTGTTCTCCAAACCTGTACTTAGGAAAGAAGAGGTTCTCTTCATACCAAGGTATTTAAGGGATTGCTAAACAAATGTAGATTCCACCTTAAATGCCTGGGCTAACTAGCCACTGTAGCAAAAATGATAATTTGGGCATTCATTTAAGGAAAGATTTAATGTGTCTAGAACAGAGATGACATTTTATTTTAAAACATATTTTTATTGATTCCAGAGAGAAGGGGAAACGGAGAGAGAGATAGAAACATCAATGATGACAGAGAATCATTGATCAACTACCTCCTGCAGGCCCCATAGAGGGGATTGAACCCACAACCCAGGCATGTGCCCTGACCGGGAATCAAACTGTAACCTCCTGGTTCATAGGTTGACTTTCAACTACTGAGACACACTGGCTGGGCAGAGATGACATTGTAAAACAACCACCCTCCTGAAAAAAAAATACTTAAAGAAGAAAAGTAAACCACCCAACAAACATCAAAATGTAATTTTGTATAAGGTGTGATTTATGTATAAAATATTGACTCTTTTCATATGTATTTGTGTTCCCACAAGGACTCAGTAGCTGTTCAAGTATAGTTCAAAAATTATTAACTTCCTTTTTCGCTGTCCCCTTGTACCCCATCAAAGCAATTGAAATCCTGTACTTAATTTGAAAAATGCATTCTAAAACGTCAAAGTAATAAGCACCAAAGGAGAACAAGGCAAAGCTAAGCCCTTCACAAACAGGAACAGAAATTATCTCATTAAGCACCCCTGTCCAAACAGGTCCACTTTCAAACAGGCTGGGTAATGAAAGATGGTATGGGGTGCTGGTTCCTATTTTATCTCCACCTGAAGGTTTTTCTCTTAAGCAGAAACTGAAGCTTGGATTCTCTGCAGAGTCTGCTTGTCTTAAAAGATACAAAAAACGTTCCAAAGAAAATTTTTTTAAACTAAAAGTTACGGTTTAAATAATACTATTGCCATTAGTCATAACCATAAACACAAAATCAGCATCATAAAAAAAATCTTTAAATGTTCACACTAATTTCACCACCACCCCTAATTTTGTTGTCTCTGCTACACCCCACCCACTCCCAATCGTTTAGCACAATGATTTCAACTTTTTTGTCTTATGGCATAAACTAATTAGTAAAATTCTGCAGCACACTAAAAAAATGTTTTATATTTTTTGCCAATCTGACCAAAAAGAATATACAATTTTGATTGATTTACTGAAAATAATAACAATAGCAATTACCTACCCTTTTTGCTCCAAAGTGACTTTTTTTTTTAGGGACCTCTAACTGTTTATTGAAAGAAGCAAGGGGGATGGGGCACTGCCCTCAGGCCTGGATGTGGCTCTTGGCATGGAAGGCCAGGTAGTAGATCACTATTCCGATGACTGCGGCCAGTACCTCGGTGAAAACCCAGGGCCCGTTCCAAGTGTTCCGATGGTCTATGTTGACTGTGAACAGGGGTGCTATGATAGAAATGTCTTCGTTGTTTCTCTGAGCCTTCCTCAGCAGGCTATAGGACTCCTCATCGAAGAATCTGACCTCATAGGTACCTGCATGGGCGTTTTTGTGATCTAGGCTCCAGGACACCTGATAACGTCTCATGTCCCATTTCCTGGCCCCGGGTGACAGGAAATTGTTTTCCACTGACATCAGCATAAAGAGCCATGTTCTGGACCCTGTTCTTGCATGTGAAGGAAATCTCCACAATGAAGACAGTCTCAGTGGCAATGACAGCATCAGAAGTTGTATAGTCGGAAGGGGTGATTTGGGGCTCCACGCAGTCCTCTGCTGAGCAGCAGGAGAGGCCCAACAGCAGGAGGAGATGCCAGTGCCACCATCACCTCTTCTATGCCGAGGTAAAAAGAGAGCCAAAGTGACTTTTTTAAAAAATCAGATGCCTATAGTTGTATATAAAGATTTCTGCTCCCAGAAATGAACAAATCACATGAAATCTTATTATGCAAAGTGACCAATAAGATGCAACTCTACTGTATGGCCTATATATTTAGAGTTCAAGACAGGGCATTCACATTGGACAGCTATTGTTGTGCTGGCTGTTATCAATTTTTAAATTTGACAATCTAAAGGAAAAGAGGTCAGTACCCCTGACTAAATAGTCAGGTATTACATGTTTGAACAATTTTTGCAGCACACCAGTTGAAAATCACTGATTTATGGTAACAAGATCTCTCTGCTCAAAGTAGTTTAAAGAGAAAGCAAGTATTTAGGGCACTTTTCTGATCAGGAGCTAGTTATTAATAGTTGGTGTGATTGATTCAATTCAACAAAGTATTTTTGCACGTCTACTATGTGCTTGGGATATATCAGTGAAAAAATAATCATAAAGAGTCTCTGTCGCCGAAACCGGTTTGGCTCAGTGGATAGAGCGTCGGCCTATGGACTGTAGGGTCCCAGGTTTGATTCCAGTCAAGGATATATACCTTGGCTGCGGGCACATCCCCAATAGGGGGTGTACAAGAGGCAGCTGATTGATGTTCCTCTCTCATCGATGTTTCTAACTCTCAATCCCTCTCCCTTCCTCTCTGTAAAAAATCAATAAAATGTATTTTTAAAAATAATAATAAAAAAAGAGTCTCTGTCCTCATGGACTTACATTCCATGTGGGGAGAGAAAAAATAAACATTATTAAAAGTCAATATTTTGGCCCAACTGGCATGGCTCAGTGGTTGAACACTGACCTATGATCCAGGAGGTTGATCCTTGACCTATGAACCAGGTTGAGGGCTTATTCCCCATTGGAGGGAATGCAGGAGACAGCCAGTCAATTATTCTCTCTCATCATTGATGTTTCTCTCTCTCTCCCTCTCCCTTTCTCTCTGAATTCAATAAAAATATATTTGAGTCAATATTTTGTATGCATGAAGATATTAAATAGATTGAAAATGTGAGGGAGTCAGCAGAGAGGACATCAGGTGGCACAGAAGAGCTTTATAGTCTGAGAGAAAAGCTAGAGAAGGTGGCAGGAGGCTGGAGCAGAGCCAGAATATTGGAAAAAATAGAGTGTTCAGTGTGGCTGAAGTAGGTTGAGCAAGGTTGGTAGTCAGAGAGAATCTCAGAGAGGTCAAGGAAGTATATGTAAGAAAGGGTAGCAGAATATTCTATCCCAAAATATGCCTCTTTGGCATAAGGAGTATTTTGAGCTGATTGTTTTGAGAAACAGCAGACACAGAGAAGCTCTGAGAACAGTTACCTCTTTACAAGGGACCATCACATTTATAAAGGACATCTCCATTTTTAAGGGTGTCTCTCTCCTTATATCAGGAAGGGAAAGTTGATTCTAAATCACAAGAGACTCATATTTATGAAGAAGACTTCTCTTAAAACTGCACAATAAACCTTACCCTTGTTTACCATGCTTTTCCTGGTAACCTCCCCATAACTGGTTTCCCCATAACCTTCTTCCTTTTCTCTTCAGCTAAACTTGGTATTTAAGCTGAAGTTCTAAACCATCTTAGGGAGTTCCTCATTATTCCCTGCGTGCCAGGCATCTAAACATATCTGTCTCTATCTCTTGTTAATTGTCTTTTGTTATAAGAGGCTCTGCAGGGAACTAAAAGGGTAAGAGAAAAATTAATTTTCCTCCCCTGCGTAAAGACCTGTATTTATCCTTCTTAAAGTCTTCTGACTGAGAGAGTTTTTGTCTTAAAAAGGTGACACATTTTCATAGCAGATCCTTGGTCCCCAGAGTGCTTGTTCCATGTCTTTGGACATCAGAAGATAAGACATGGTTTAATTTTTCTAACTTGCATAAGTCACCTTATAAATCTCCATTTATTACCACCTTTTCTCTTTAACATTTAACTTGCAAGTGATTTCCAACATAGCTCTTTCTTTTTATTTGCAGAAAAGATCTTTATTTTGAACTGCTTGCCTCAGATGAATGTTGTAAACTTTACTTTTCTGGTGATTACAAAATTGTTGTCTCTTAGAAATGGCATTTGCTTTTAGTTCAGACACAAAATTTCTTATCCAGCCACACTTTTATCACAATTGTGAACTTTACCAACTAAGATATTTCATCTCTTTCCAATCCCCAGTCCCTAAACCCACCATCTTCTGCTCCCACTCTTACTCCTCAGGCCTCTTTTATGTGCCCTCCTGAAAGAGCAATTATATCCTTATTATTCAGAAGAGCATTATCCATCTTGTGGCTTATACATAGTCTTTGCTTGCTAACTTTCCCTCCCCCGACCCCACCTGAATTTTAGTCATTTCAAATATTCATTACTGGAGAAAAGCTAGAGGTAATCTTTATATATAAAAGCCTAAGCAACTGAATGATCAGTTGGCCAGTCACTATGACACGCACTGACCATCAGGAGGCAGACACTCAATGCAGGAGCTGCCCCCTGGTATTCAATGCCTGACCAACGGGTGCCCAATGCAGGACTTACGGCTGGCCATCACAGTACAGGAACCACAGAGCATGGGCCTACCAAGCAGCTATGGCAGCAGGCGCAATAGGGCCGGGATGAACAGGAGCAGCAGGCAACATTGGACTGCCAGTTTCATTTGTGCACCTGGCCTCTGGCCCTATCTAATATGCAAATTGACCATACCTCCACTACACCCACAAGCCACACCCGCCATCCAATCAGAAGCGGATATGCAAATAAATACAACCCGGATGGCTGCAGCCACAGAGAGAGCAGGAAGGAGGCTTGGATTTCCCCGGCAATAGAGGAAGCCAAGCTTTCTGCCTGCTCTTGCTGGCATAGGCCTCCAATCACTGCTACAAAGTTTCAATTATAGAAGATAAATAAATCCCAACAAAATGAAGCTGGAGAGAGCAGGAGGCTAGGGTTTCCCCTTGCAATGGAGAAAGCCAAGCTTCTGCAGCACTGGCTGGCCTACACCTGCACTCCACGTTACAAAGTTTCAATTATAGAAGATAAGTAAATCCCAGCAGAAATGGCTGCAGCCACAGAGCGAGCAGGAGGCTTGTCTCCACTCCAGGCTACAAAGTTTCAATTGTAGAGCATAAGTAAATCCCAGATACCAGGACCTCTCCTTGGGTTGCTAGAGCGGGGGGGGGGGGACGGCCAGCCTGAAAACCACCACAGGCCCCTTTCCCAGGTAGCCCTATGCCCCAAGGGAACCCTGACCCTGATCCAGGACACCCTTCAGGGCAAACCAGCTGGCCCCCACCCATGCATCAGGCCTCTATCCTATCTAATAAAAGACTAATATGCAGATTGACTGTCCTTCCAACACACAAGATGGCTGCCCCCATGTGGTCAAAGATCTGCCCCCATTTGGACACAAGATGGCCAGCAGGGGAGGGCAGTTGGGAGGGACAAGGACTGCAAGGGAGGGCAGTTGGTGGTGATCAAACCTGTAGGGGAGAGCAGTTAGGGGTGACCAGGACTGCAGGGAGGGGCAGTTGGGGGGTACCTAGGCCGGCAGAGGAGGGAAGTTGGGGGTGACCAGGCCTGCAGGGGAGGGCAGTTAGGAGCAATGAGGCTGGCAGGGAAGTAGTTAGACATCAATCGGGCTGGCAGGGCGTGGTTAGGGGGTGATCAGGCTGGCAGCAGAAGCAGTTAGGGGCAATCAGGAAGGCAAGCAGGCAAGCAGTTGGGAGCCAGCAGTGCTGGATTATGAGAGGAATTTTGTGCAGCAGGCCTCTAGTATTTATAAAATACATTTACAGCCCTGGCTGATGTGGCTCAGTTGGTTGGGTGTCACACATGGAAAGGTTGCTGGCTCTATTCCAGGTCAGGGCACATGTCTGGATTGTGGGCTCAATCCCCGATAGAGGGTGTGTGGAGGCAGCTGATCAATGTTTCTCTCTCTCTCTCTCTCTCTCTCTCTCTCTCTCTCTCTCTCTCTCCCCCTCTCTCTCTCTAAATAGAAATAAGATTTTTTAAAAATAAGTTAATTAATTTAAAAAAGAAGCGCATTTACTTACATGTGAAAAGACAATGCCGTTATTTCACCAAATCTCATGTTCTTTTTTCTTTCTGGGAAGTTGAGAAACTATATTTTCCAGTTTACTTTTAAGTTTTATTGGGGCTATGTGACTTAGTGCTAGCTAATGGAGGATGTGTAGAAGTGACAAGCCACTCCCAGGTTCAAACATTAAAAAAAAATCATTCTCTCTTTTCTTTCTTCAATAATCTTAGAGGCCTTATGTTGAGGCTATGTCAAGAGATGATGGAAATATGGATCCCAGAGTGTCTAGAAAGAGGAGAATCCCACATCTAAATTCACTTTGATTGTGCTAAGCCACTGACGGCACTGAGTTTCTGGCATTACTTGCTTCTGTAACACAATCTAAAGTATTTTATTACCATCACCTATCTTATTTAATTCTTGTTTCATTCCTCTATCTCCCCAAAAAAACATTTAACTGGAGAAACCAGAGCTCAATGAAGCCTGTGGTCTGATTAAGCAAGTACAGCTAGAAAATGAGGCAACCGATTCTTGGTCCTCTCTATGCCAGAATTATCCTGTTTCAGGGACCCTCAGTGTATATTTTCTGTTCTTTGTCATGTAAGAAAGGGAAAAAAATCTTTTTCCCTCTACCATCCTAGGATCTCTGGCTGGACCATATATATTAGACTGACAAAATACAGATTAATAAGAGGAAAATAAAATACAGAAGTTTATTAACATGTGCATTGTTTATACACATAGGAGTACTCAGAAATTAGTAACTCAAGTGAGTGGTTATAACTTGGGCTTTTATGTGACATCTTACCAAATTAAAATAAAAATTAGGGAAGCAAAAAGACAAAAGAAAAGGACTGAGTTTCTAGAACAGCAAATTGTGAGAAGGCAAATCTATGTAAGGTAAAGGCAAGTTAGTAAAATTTGTTATGTAAATTTCTCCAGTGCCATCATTGGGCTGATAAAGGTGTAGCATTGTCTACAATGATTAACTTCTGTCCTTCCTGATAAAGAGGGGAAAGAACCCACTTACAAATTTATGTCCTGCTTTTAGAAAATTAGGGAGAGGGCAGAGAGATTTTCCTACATTTGCTTTTTCTTAATTGCCTTCAGCTCAAAATAATTCTTTTTTTCTCATTTTTGCTTTCTAATTGTTTGTGTGTACACGCGCGCACGCGTGTGTGTATGTGTGTGTGTGTGTGTGTGTGTGTTTAATTTAGAATGTACATGTCAAACAATTTTTAAGAAGGGGTGCATAATTTATTTCTAATATAGACTTTAATAGTAATTTGTCATACATTTTAGTTTATTTCTGATATTAAAAGCTCTCAAATTTGAGAAATGCATAAGTGACTCTATTTGCTTCATCAGATTAATTCCAGATATGTTAAATGATGATTTCCCCATCTATATATATAAAAGCCCAAGTGACCGAACAACCAAATGACTGGTCAACTGATTGCTATGATGCACACTTACCATCAGGGGGGAGATGTCAAATGCAGGAACTGCCCTCTGGTGTCAGTGTGCTCCCACAGCAGGAGCGCTGCTCAGGTAACTGACAGGCATCAGACGCTGGGCTCACTGCTGGTGAATGCAGCTGTGGTGGCGCAAGCCTCTCTGCCTCCATGGCTGTGGGCTACTGAGTGGCGGCAAGCTAAGTGGGGCCAGGATGAGCAGGAGTAGGTAGCACCTGGCCCCACTACTACATCTCTTGGGATCAGGATTGCGAGAGAGAGCAGGCCAGGCTGAGGGACCCCAGCAGTACACAAATTCGTGCACTGGGCCTCTAGTCTATAATAATAAAAGCATACTCTGTTAATTAGACAGGACGATCTTCCAGACAAAGCTGGGGCTTCAATGGAAGCCCAGGTCCTGGGTGCCATAGGGAAGCTGGTGCTGGCAGCCAGGGGAAGGAAGGCCTATTCTTGAACGAATTTTGTTCATGGAGCCTCTAGTCTCCTATAAAGCAAATCACTTACATGAACAATCCTTGTTTTCATCTTGTCTGGACACTGGGTATGTATACAGAGAAAATACAGCTTTATTCTTAATATATGCCTGTGTTTTTTTTCTCTAGCCAGTACCTAAGTTTATAAAAATATAGCACATAAAATTCTGCATATTCAAATAATAATACATGACTATGCTACTGGCTTCTGTATTTTCTATACTATACTAAGGTGGTACATTTTGGGGTGGTGCTTCCTGCTACCCTTCTGTAGTGCTCTACAACTCTCATTAAGCCATTTACCATGAATTATCCTCCACCTAATCTCTTCAGAAAGGGCTTTTGTTCCTAAGCATCATTACTCTTTCTAATATGCAAAAAGAAACAGAATGGACATACTAAAGGGGTGGCCTACTGAAGAGCAATGGTAGACTTCTCTGATACTTAACTTATACAATCAGAATAGCCACAGTGTCATGCTTCCAAGCAGTAAGGCAAAACAAACAGCCATGTATCACAACAGGTACTGTAAGGGAGGACCAAAACGAGATGCTGATGAAAGTCATCTTCACTCAGCCTTCTCCTGTACCATGTTCTATGAAACCTCTATCCCATCTCATCATTTTGCAACCATGCTGCCATTTGTAAATAATGACACCTCCCAAAAGACAGGGGAACATAATTCTTTATTTATATGTGTGTTCGTGTCTGGGCTTTTGAGGTAACTTTGTAAACATCCTTTACCTAATCTGGTCTCCCCATTTTCACTTAATCTCTCCATTAGCCCAATCTCCTCAGATCATCTCAGCCCTCCACTTAAAATTCTTAGTTTCTTATAGCACCGACACTAGAATCCATACTCTGAACCATGGCTTCCAAGATTCTTTGTGATCAGAACCTGCCTATATTTCTTGCCTTATCTCAAGGGTTCTCCCTACTCCCCACATTCTAGCCACTGTCCTTCCCCAGCTGTGTCTCACCTTTGCCTGAGGATTTGCTCTTGCTTTGCCTGCAATGCTTTGCCCTGGCTCCCTTTGTGGCTGGCTCGCTTCCTTCTTCAGGTTTATTTTTAGATGTCATCTCCCAAGGAAGGTCACCCTGACCTTGCAAATGCAGAAGTCATTCTCCCATTAGTTTCTATCATGCTATTAATCCCTTCAGAAAACTAGGCACAGTCTGCAGTGGTCTTATTCATCTTGTGTTTACTTCCCCCACTCGAGTGCTGGGTTCATAAAAGTCAAATAACAATAGCTAATACTTCTTTGTACCAAGTGTCATCAGCACTTTATATATGCATGCATACCCTGTCAAATATGTCTCAGAAGCAACACTTTTTGTTTTTTAATACCCACACTTCATAGAATACATGTATCTCTTAATATAGTCTGTTTTAAATTGACAGAAAATGTTATATTTATATCTCAAAGGTTTAATAGGCTTTATCAAAACAATGTGAGAGAGTTTTTCAGTTACCTCCCAAATTCAAGTGGCAGTAACAACAGTCACAGACATTTGAAAAGCACAACTAGTGTCCAAGTCTTTGGACAAGTCACCCAGTCATGCTTTACCACCGACTGCCTTCACCAGGGCTCCCCCCGATTGAGGAATTGTTTTTGCCAAGAGCAGTACAGTGAGTACCAGAAAAATTGAGAACACTTTGAAGAGAATTGTGGATAAATAATTAAAGGATCATTAATAGCAGCACAATTTACAATAGCTAAGATTTAGAAACAGCCTAAATGCCCATCAGCAGATGGGTGGATTAAAAAACTGTAGTACATCTACACAATGGAATACTACACTGCTATAAAAAAGAAGGAATTCTTACCATTAGCAACAGCATGGATGGAACTGGAGAGCATTATGCTAAGTGAAATGAGCCAGTTGGAGAAAGATAAATATCACATGACCTCACTCATTTGTAGAATATGATGAACAACATAAACTGATGAACAAAAATAGAGCCAAAGATACAGAAGCATCAAACAGACCATCTAATCTCAAAGGGAAGGCCGGGGAATGGGGGTGGGGTAAGAGATCAACCAAAGGACTTTATCCATGCATAGGAGCATAACCAATAGACACAGACAATAGGAGGATAGGGGCATGTGCTGGAGGGCGGGAGCGGGTGGGGAGAGGTCAATGGGGGGGGGGAGGGGAGGAGACATGTAAAATTTTCAACAATAAAGAATTTTAAAAAAGAATTAAAGAAATAAAAATAGAGATTACAATGGAAAAGATGTTACTGTATGTAAAGCAACTATTTAAATTTTCTAGCGACCAATGTTTTAAACATTTTATACAGTATCCTATTACTATTAATTTCCTGATCTTTATTAAAATATATTTTTATTGATTTCAAAGAGGAAGTGAGAGGAGAAAGAGAAACATCAATAATGAGAGAGAATTATTGATCGGTTGCCTCCTGCATGCCTCCTTTTGGGGATCAGGCCCACAGTTGCCGCATGTGCCTTGACTGGGAATCGAACCATGACCCTCTGGTTCATAGGTGGATGTTAACCACTGAGCCATGCTGGCAGAGCTAATTTCCTGATCTTGATGGTTGTATTATGGTTACATAAGAGAGTGTTCTTATTTTGAAGAAAGAAAATTGGCTTTTATGAACACTTTTGCCATGATATCTACAGGAGTTTCGTGTGTGTGTGTGTGTGTGTGTGTGTGTGTATTTTAAGTTATGATATGAATAAAGTTTGCACTACTTACAAGGAAGAATGGGCAAAATACACGGTAGTGCAGCAATGGGCGATGATGGCCAGTATATCGAAACTATAGCCATGCCTGTCAACAGGGCCAGAGTGAGTGGAACTCCAGGGAACATCCTCCAAGCTCAGACCACTGAAGGCAAAACCAGTCAGGAGAGGAGCAAACGGGAGAACTTTGCATGTCTTGGCTTCCTCACACCTGACTCTGGGCATTACCCTTACCTTGGGCACCCACTTCACAGCCCACTTGTGTTCCTTTCAGTAAGATGGAGAGTAATGCAGGTCTGAAGGAGTGAGTTCAGAACATTGCATCCCAAAATATACCAATTTTCCCCCAAATATGCCAATTTACCCAAAAATATGCCAATTTGACATATTGACTATTTTGAGCATAATCAAGGACTCTTGAAAAATAAGAGTAAGAAAGGCACACTGACTTCCACATTTTTCTTAAAAACAGAAGCTAAAACTCCCATATGAAACAGGCCTTCCCTGTACCTGAAGGAAAGAACATTCTCACCACCAGAGATGTAGAGTCGAGGCCAGGAAGAATTTGTAGGAACAAACCTTAAAAATAACCCTCATCTTCCTTTACTCTCAGTCATATACAGGGTGGGACAAAGATAGGTTTACAATTATTTATGTAGAAAACAATCTACATAAATAGATTAGGTCAGTGGTTGGCAAACTGCGGCCCGGGAGCCACATGCAGCTCTCTGGCCCTTGAGTGTGGCTCTTCCACAAAATACCATGGCCTAGGCGAGTCTATTTTGAAGAAGTGGCATAAGGAGAAGTTTAAGTTTAAAAATTTTGGCTCTTAAAAGAAATTTCAATTGTTGTACTGTTGATATTTGGCTCTGTTGACTAATGCATTTGCAGACCACTGGCCTAGGCGGTCCTTGCGCCCTCACGTGCAATGTTACAAGATGGCTGCCACAAGACGGCCACCACAAAATGGCCACACACATAGCAGAGGCCAGTCCTGGTGTCTTTTCCATCTCGTATGAAGAAGGCAGGTCCTGGCAGAGGAGGCGAGTCAAGGCAGCACAGGGCAGTGGGGGCAATTGGGCCAGCAGGGGAGGGCAATTGGGGGAGATAACACTGGCAGGAGAACAGTTAGGGGGCAGTCAGGCTGGCAGGCAGACAAGCAAGTGGTTAGGAGCCAGCGGTCCCAGATTGTGAGAGGGATGTCCAACTAGCAGTCTGGGACTGAGGGGTCCCAGATTGGAGAGGGTGCAGGCTGGGCTGAGGGACACCCACCCCCTGAATGAATTTCATGCACCAGGCCTCTAGTACAAGAATAAATAAATAACAATAAAAGAATAAACTGTGTGTTTGGTATACTCACAAATATAATTCAGGATGTACTGCCCCATCCTGTATTTTAGTTCCTTTTTCATAATTACCACTCTGCTCAACCTGATATGTTAAACATTTAGGCTTAACTGCTATTTAAGTCTTCATTTTCCTAAGAAGGTTCCCATGTACACACAAAAATAAAATTTGTATGTTTTTCTCCTGTTAATTTGTCTTATGTCAACTTAATTCTCAGGCCCCAGCCAATAATTTAGGAGGGTGAAGAGACAAGCCAAAATCTTTAACAGGGGAGAAGAAAAGGCTTGTCTTTCTGCAGCCCTAATAAAGTGCATTGGCAGGGAAAGAGGATTTGAGTGACCATTACCACTAAGCAAAATGCCATATGATCTTACTTATGGTATCTGATGAACAGAATAAACTGACAAACAAAATAGAACCAGAGACATGGACACATGGAACAGACTGACAACTGTCAGAGGGGAGGAGAAAGGGACTGGATGAAAGAAGGTGAAGAAATTAGCCAAAGAACATATATGCATAGCCCATGGACACAGAGGACAGAGCGGTGAGAGCCAGAGGGAGGGCCGGGCGAGGGCTGGTGGAAGGTGGCAAAAGGGGGGGAAGTGGGAGACAACTGTAATCATGTCAACAATAAAAATAAAATTATTTTTAAAAGATTGTTGCCACCAAAACAGATTTTTCTTTTTGTTTTTCAGAAGATTTGCTATCATATACTTGCGTTGTGCTCAATATCAACTGACAAAGAAGGTGTAGAACTAACCATATTTATAACATAACCTGACAAATGACCTAATATGAGGAACAATTTAGATCCTTGGCTCTCGAATTCTATGCTGAGACTGAGATAAACGCCAACAGTCTTGGAGATGTATTTTAATTCACTTTCATATACTCATTTGATGCAAAGGAATTATTCACTTCTCCACTGTACCTTTGTTCCCCTGGTGCTTCTCCACACTGCCTGATAATCTTGCCGATTCTTACAGGTTATGGAGGGTGGCTTCTCATTCTGATACACATAGGAGGCCCAGCAGGGCTTCTCATTTCTCCTCTCAGTATCAGCCACAACTGCCTAAGTTTATGTTCTATTTGTTGAGTATCACTGTAGGCTTTATTTTTACTGTGTAGAGGATTTTATCATCCTGTATTGACCCAGTTACTGTGCCCATTTAATTATATTGCCTAACTTTCTTATGTGGATAAATCTTTTACAATCTTAAAGAGGGCATTTTAGAGAGCAATCATACTGGTTCCCAAGGTTTTATTCCTTACACTTAAGAATTTTATTTAAAACTAGAGGCCCTGTGCATGAAATTAATGCATGCGGGGGGTGGCGGGGAGTTGTCCTTCAGCCCAGCCTGCACCCTCTCTAATCTGGGACCGCTTGAGGGATGTTCAACTGCCCGTTTAGGCCCGATAGGATAGAGGCCTGGTGCACAGGTGGGGACCAGCTGGTTTTCCCTGAAGGGTGTCTTAGATCAGGGTTGGGGTTCCCTTGGAGCTTGGGGTGGCCTGCGCAAGGGGTCTGTGGTGGTTTTCAGGCCAGCCACGCCCCCCAGCGACCCAAGTGGAGGCCCTGGTATCTGAGATTTATTTATGTTCTACAATTGAAATTTTGTAGCCTGGAGCAGAGCCAAGCCTTCTGCCCACTTCGCGGCAGCAGTCATTTCTGTTGGGACATTTACCTTCAATAATTGAAACTTTGCAGCCTGGAGTGGAAGCCTAGGCTTGCCAGGGCTGCAGAAGCTTGGCTTCCTCCATCATCAGAGCAACCCTAGCCTCTGTTCAGTCCAGCTCCTTGGCTGCTGCCATTTCTGTTGGGATATATGTATCTTCTATAATTGAAACTTTGTAGCATTGAGTAGAGGCCTAGGCCAGCAAGGGCAGGTGGAAAGCTTGGCTTCTTTCATTGCGCAGAAAACCCAAACCTCCCTCCTGCTCTTGGTGGCTGCAGCCATCTTGGTTGGGGTTTATTTGCATATTTGCTCCTGATTGGCTTGTGGGCATGGCTTCTAGGTGTCACGGGGGTGCCATCAATTTGCATATTATTCTTTTATTAGATAGGATGGTCATGGTTGGGGGGAAAAAAACAAAATACATACACATAAAAAAATTATTGGAAAAAACACACACCAAAATGTTTCTTTTTATTGATGTTTAGAGAGAGGGAGAACCGAGATAGAGAGAGAGAGAGAGAGAGAGAGAGAGAGAGAGAGAGGGCAAACCCACAGCCTTGGCATATCAAAATGATTCTCTAACCAACTGAGCTACCCAGCTAAGGCTGTTTTTCTTTCTTCTTCTTCTTTTTATTTTTTATATAAGCTTATATAATAGTCATAATAAGAAAATGCAATTACTTTGTTAAATAAAATGAACACAGAACATTATCATATTTTATTTTAAAAAATCTTATACATATCATCTCTAGATCAAGGTAAAAGTAGAGTAACCCTAGTCTGGCAAAATTATTTTTCCCCTCCAATAGCTATAAGGAACATTTCTCTGTTGCAAAACTTATATCTTATTGACTTTCACTATAAAATTTCAGTGGTTTCATTAAAAAATCCCATAAATTAAGCTTTTGGAAATATTGAATAAGAAAGAACACTCAGTAGTGATCATGTAGCACTTTTAAAACTTGCAGCTGTACTCAAAACAGTGAATAATGTCGTTTCTGTTTACAAAGGACTCAGCTTTATTCAACCATCCACTCATTCAACCAGCCATCCAGTTCCTGAGCCCCTGTGGTCTTAGGGAAACAGTGGTGGGTAGAAAAGTCCATCCTTGCCTCTCTGAAGCCAGCTGGTTGGTGGAGAACAGAGCAATGAAACAAGCCACCAGGGACAATCTCATATGGGAAGTTAGGAGCACTGAGAGCAGAGATGGGGCAGGGGTGGGCAACTAGGAATAATGAACAACCTCTTTGAACAATGTCCAGATGAGTGGACTTACAATTTTCTAGACTTAGGCCATCTTTTAGATGCGAATTCCTAGCTAAGCCTCATTGGCCCACCCCTTGTCTGGGGGGAGCTGTGGATCGAATCCTTCCATCACATGCCTTACTACTGGATAGTGACATCTGTCCCCACCCTTACCCCAGGAACTAAGACTGTAAGTCCAATTTACTTAGTCATCTTGGTTCCTGGTTCAGGGCCTAGCCCATATAATACATTTAATAAATTTTGAGGAAACTGTTTGCTCATAAGTAACAGGACTGCATGTCCTTGTCTTCTATGGGGGTGTGTAGGACTCACTCTATGAATCTAAATAATGATGTGTTAGTAAAAATTATGACTCATTGCTAGTGAAGAATGGAAGTAAAAGAGCTTAAAATATTATTTGTTAAGTAAAAACATGTAAAATATTCACATTTAAGAAACCTTAAGAGTGCTTCTCCTGATATTATCCAGATGTGGCTCTAATGGTGCACTGAGACAGCCCAGACAGAGAGTCAGGCTCACAGACCAGGAGCCGCCATGGATCCACCTGTGCATATGATTGTTGTCCAGTCTCTTCCCACACCCTCCCCCCCCACCACATTCCACCTGAGAATTGTCAGTTCACTCCCTTTCTATGCCCCGGTTCTATTATATTCACCAGTTTATTCTGTTCATCAGATTTTTAATTCACTTGATTTTTAGATTCACTTGTTGATAGATAGGTTTATTGTTCATAATTTTTATCTTTACCTTTTTTTTCTTCCTCCTCTTCTTAAAGAATACCTTTCAGCATTTCAGATAATACTGGTTTGGTGGTGATGAACTCCTTTAGCTTTTTCTTATCTGCAAAGCACTTTATCTGACCTTCAAGTCTGAATGAAAGCTTTGCTGGGTAGAATAATCTTGGTTGTAGGTTCTTGCTATTCATCACTTTGAGTATTTCTTGCCATTCCCATCTGGCCTGCATAGTTGCTGTTGAGAAATCAGCGAACAATCATATGGGTGCACTCTTGTAGGTAATTAACTGTTTTTCTCTTGCTGCTTTTAATATTCTCTCTTTGTCTTTTGCTCTTGGCATTTTAATAATGATGTGTCTTGGTGTGGTCCTCTTTGGATTCCTTTTGTTTGGGGTTCTGTGTGCTTCCTGGACTTATAAGTCTATTTCTTTCATCAGGTGGGGAAAGTTTTCAGTCATTATTTCTTCAAATAGGTTTTCGGTATCTTGCTCTTTCTCTTCTTCTGACACCCCCATAATTCTGATGTTTGTATGCTTGAAGTTGTCCCAGAAGCTTCTTACACTATCTTCAAATTTTTGGATTCTTTTTTTTTTTTTTTTTTTGGCTTTTCTGGTTGAGTGTTTTTTGCTTCTTTGTATTTCAAATCTTTGACTTGATTCTTGCATTCCTCTAGTCTATTGTTGGGTCTTTGTATAATATTTTTTATTTCAATCAGTGTATGTTTAATTTCTAGTTGGTCCTTTTTCATATCCTCAAGGGTCTTGCTAAATTTATCAGCCTTTTCTAGGAAATTCTTGAAAAACCTTATAACCGTGGTTTTGAACTCTATATCCAGTCATTTGTTTTCCTCCATTTATCTCATTTGTGATCTGTTTCTTTGTCTCCACATTTTTGCTGCTTCCCTGAGTTGGTAGAATAGCTTTGTGTGCTAGGTGTCCTATATGGCCCTGTGTCTTGGCCTCCCCAGTTACCTGAGGTGGACACTCTTGGTGCACCCCTTTGTGGACTGTGTGAACAGCCTTGTTGTGGTTAAGTCTTGATTGTTGTTGGTATCACTGGAAGGAATTGACCTCCAGGCCAGTTGTGTCTACACCAGGAGAGTTTCTGTGCTGGAGACAGCCTTATGGGACAAGACTTGCAAATTGCAAAAGCCTCTGTGCTCAGCTTGAATGGGGCAGAGTCTCAGGAATGAGCAGATAGCCTTGGTTTCCCATCAGCCCTTGGATTAAGAGGCCCCTGGGCCTCAGTGTCCCATGGTAATCGCTGCATGCACCTCTGAGAGAAAGCCACCCTGGAGTTTTGCCCACTGCCAGACAGTCCAGTTTCTTCCCCAATGAATCTGGATTCCCATATTCTGACCTGGAACTGGGGTTCAGTACACTCGGGGGCTTTTGTCTTCTTCCTGCTAGAGAAAGCCAGTGGTACATGCAACAGTCAGTCCTCTCTGCGCATACTTGCGAGTGTACCTCCAGATCTTTGCCTTTGGGACTCCCCCGAGTTTCTGCCTGACAGTCCAGATTCCTTTTGTATGAGCCTGGGTCACCAGAGTCTTGTCTGGAACTGGGGTCCAGTTGAAACTGGGATTCAGCGCAGTCAGGGGCTTCTGTCTACTGCCCGCTAGAGAAAGCCATTCAGGTACCCAGACGCACATTGTCTCCACACACATCTCTGTATCTCAGGCTTTTGTGGCTCCTCTAATTCTCCTCTGATTCTGTGCTTTTCCCTTTCCTTCTAGTTGTAGAATTTCCACTCAGTCAGCTTTCCTGTGGTTCTGGATGATGTTCATTTTGTCTTTTAGTTGTAGTTTTGAAATTGTTGTGTGAGGCAGCAGTTTAGGTGTTTACCTATGCTGCCATCTTGATTTCTCCCCAAAGTCCTTCTAAAGTCTTAAAAAGATGTATTCTGCCCCACCTATCCCACAAACCTCATCTACTCTTCTCTCTGGATAACTCTTCTTCAGCCATGATGGCCTCCTCACTCTTCTGCTTACTCACTAAGTACATCCCAGCTGACTGTTCTCTCTGCTGAAACATTCACAACCTAACTTTATCCCCTCCTTCAAGTCTTTGCTCTGTTAAGAATAGATTGTAGGAAGGTGAGAGTGAAAGCAAGGATACCAGTTGGAAGACAAGCTCTGTAACTCAGCCTTCTTAAGGAGGCCTACTGCATTAAAAAGTTGCAGTTCTGCCCTGAGCCCCACATACTTGATCTTCTTCTCCTGTTTTACTGTTTTTAGCATTTCCAACTTTACTTATAATGCCAACTACTTAGCCTGACTACATTATAAACTCCATAAGTCCAGGAGGACAAATGTCTTTGTTTGATCCTTACCGTGTGCTTTTCATCTGGAAGAGACAGCACAGAGGAGCTGAGTGAATGCATATATGCTGAATGAATGAAATCAGTTTACACCAACAAGCAACTGAGGAGCTACCCATGCCAGGCACAGCCCTGGTGACTGGGGAGTGAAGAGCTAATCTTGCCCTATTGACAGATATAGGCTGGGTTCAGAGTTAAGCTCTAGGGCACCCTGCCCCCTGGTACACAGATTTTCATCTTCATTATTAATATACTTAGCTGCAGGACAAAGGCAAAGACATTAAGGTTGACACAATTCAAAGACAACTCTGACAGTGCCTATGCTTCATTTTGTTCAATGGCTAGACATGCAGCAGGCCCAAGCTCCAGGACAGATGAGGGCAGCTAAATCAACTAAAATTTTGGATATATGTGATACACTTATCAATGAATACCCTTTAAAAATCCCTTTCAGAGGTGCAAATGGCAGACCAATTGGTGTCAAACATAATATCTGGCAGCCTTAAGCAAGGTGGAAAGGGAAACTAGAGACTCACAAGTCTCTTCATCTTTTCCAAGGAGAACTGTTTACCTCCTTATCATAAGCATGACCAATTTTTGCCTCTTTCACTAAGTACTAAACAGAAGGAAATGTCCATCCTGCTAAAATTACAGGGTCTCACCTGTGAGCTGAACCCAGCACTGCAAATTAGCTCCAGGAGAACTCTGAGCAAGGTGTATCAACAGGCCCCGAGTATGGGGTGGGGAATGAGGTGCTACACACATAAAGAAGACAATTGCTATTTTTTAAGATAGTCAAATATTCTGGATTGAATTGTGTGCCCCCAAAATTCATGTGTTGGCATCCAAACTCCACCTCCTCAGAATGTGCCCTTATTTGGAGAGAGGGTCGTTACAGAGATAATCAAGTTAAAATGAGATCATTAGAGTGGGCCCTAGTCCAGGATGACTGGTATACTTAGAAAAGGGGAAATTTGAACACAGACATTCATAAAGGGACAATGATGTGAAGATACATAGGGAGAAGACGACCACCTACAAAACAAGGAGAGAGACCTTTGAGTAGATCCTTCCCTTATAGCCATTGAGGGACCAACCCTGCCAACACCTTCATCTCTAGCTTTCAGAACTCTGAGACAACACATTTCTGTTGTCAAAGCCACCAGTTGAGGTACTTTGTTATGGCAGCCCTGGCAAACTAATACAATAAGAAATGTATATTTTGATGTGTATATAATTCTGCCTCGCCTTACTTCTCGGATACTTTAGAACTTGTTATGACCCAATCACTCATGTTGTTAATCCTCAACCAAAGATATTTTTCCCATAGATATTTTAGAGAGAGTAAAAGGGGAGGGGGGAGTGAGGGAGAGAGGGAGAGAAAGAGAGACATAGATGTAAGAGAGACATAACAATTGGGTGCCTCCCAAACTCACCCTAACCAGTGATCAAACCTGCAACCCAGGTATATGTTCTAGACCAGGAATCAAAACAGTGGCCCTTCAGTCCAAGGGACAATGCTCTAACCACTGAGAGACACTGGCCAGGGCCCACTCACTCATGTTATGTAGAACCAGGCCATGGCTGCCACCGAATCACCAATATCCATTTCAGTGCTTGTGTGACACAAAAGGCTAACAGGTCACCAGGAGAGATGGTCTGGTTACCTTTGGCTTTCTTCACCCACCCTCCATTTCCCTTCCATCCAAACTCTTCCCTGGAAAGTTGAAAAGCTTTCCTTCCTTTTCCCAGTGCAAACAGCTCCACCCCCCAACCCCAAGGTATACATTCAGTCTCCCCCCATGAATATGCTTGGCTAGTGATTCCTTTTGGCAAAAGCAGACGACTCTTTTTTTCAATTCTCTCTGAGCCATCAATTCATGCCTTTCAGGATGGGCTTTGCACAGCCCATTCCACAGGAGATTTATTGCCCACTCCATCTTCCTTTTGCACGATTTAATCTGCTGTATTTTAATTGGGTAATAAAACTCTGTGTGCTACCCAGCAAAATTCCAGGGTAAGCAATCACCAGGGACATTCTCTCAGCAGCCAATTTCTAATTATTTATTCAGGCCCAACGCCTAATTCCACCCCTGAGCGCAGTGGTTCTGAGCTGCTGTGTTCCCTGTTTGTGGAGGGGGAAGGGCTGGATGGGCAACTAGGGATGCCAGGAGCCCATGACATCCCTGGACTGTCTCTGAGTCGGGATGGCCTTAGTACCAGGGAGAAACTTCTCCTCTGCTGTCACAGCAAATGGGAGGCTTGTCCTGGGGACTTTGCTTTGTTGGCATTGGCATGCCCCTTCGCCCAGCCACACCAACCCTTCCCCTTTCATTCCCTCCCCCAAATTACTTAGGAATGAGATTGCCATAATTGTTGAAGGTTGCCCAACCCTAAGAAAACAGGAACTAGTGAATTCCTGGTGCCATTGTGTCAGAGTAACTGATAGCCATCTGAAACCAAATTGATATAGAATAAGCACTGTGTAAATAAGAACAGTGAAGGAAGGACAGCAGATTATGCCACCCTAAAATATGACTGTAGGAGTTTAGAACATGCCATTCCCAAATATGCCACTTTGTTCAAATATGACGCTTTGTTACATTGATTATTTGGGACTGTGGGCATTTGAAAAATGCAGGATAAAGCTTTCTCCAAACTCCCTTTTTGTGCCTAAAGAGAGATCCTCAAAAGAGAAATCAATTGTCATATATCCCCTCTCCAGGAGTTGCATCAGCCAGGGAAGAGGACTCTTCTCACAGGAGAGACTAGACAGCGACACTGAGCCCAGATGGGAGCTATCATAACTCCCATCTATTCTTCCATGGGCACATTCATCTTTCTTAAAAATCATTGACTCTCCTCTAAAGAGGCCTCCACTTACCTTCCCCTTTCCCTATTAAGACGATATTTAATTCTGAATTCCAAGATACTTCAGGGAGTTACTCATGTTTCCCTGGGTATCTCCCATGTATGTATGAAGTAGACATAATAGCAAACTTCTGTTTGTCCTTCTCTTATTAACCTTACTCTTATTATAGGAGTCAAGAATTCAGAAAGGTGAAGGGAAAAATATTTTCCTTCCTTACAACATCAATATAAATAAAAATTAAAATATTAGACTAGAACATGGAAGAATTTTTTATAACCTCAAAATAGATTAGCTCTATTTAACAAAGTTAGAAACATACAAAATCCAAAAACTTTAAAATATTGAAATATTCAACTATGTAAAAAATAAAATTTGTTTAAAGTATGCATTCCTTTCCAAAATAAAAATAAAAAGCAAAGTCCAAAGATAAATGACAGATTGGGGGAAAAGTTCACAATTTATATCACCCTTATATATAAAGATGCACCCTAAAAATCAGTAAGAATTTATCAACAACCTAATAGAAAAAAATGCAAATGTCTGCACAGAAAGTTTATTTAAAAAAATAATAAGTAGTTCTTAAAATTTTTAAATGCCAATTATAAAAAAAATTATAATTATAATGAGATACCATTTTTTACTGATCTAACAAAAACTCAATCTCATGCACTGTTGGTGAGATTATAAAGTAGTTTAATTTCTATTAAGAACAATTTGGCAGTATTTACCCAAATTACAAATATATATTTCTTTTGACCCTATGAACTTATCATCCAGATAAATACATTGTATAAGGTTATTTTTTAGCATAAAAGGGTTATTTATGAGGCATTATCTGAAATAGCTAAAGATTGGAAAGCACCCAAGTGTTCAACAAAAGGGAACTGATTTAATCACCTGTGGTAAAGCTATCCAATGGAATGCTCTTCAGCTATGAAAAGGATGGAGCCCTGGCTGCCGTGACTCAGATGATTGGAGTGTCATCCAGTGCATTGGAAGGTCTTGGGTTCAATTCTTGGTCAGGGCACATACCTGGGTTGCAGTTCAGTCCCTGGTCAGGGCGCATAGGGAGGCAATGGATAGATGTATCTCTCTCACATTGATTGTTCTCTCTCCCTCTCTCTCTCTAAAATCTATTTTAAAATGATAGAAAAATGGCAACCCTTATTTCTACGGCTTTCCCTAACCCCTGCCCCTACTTGATTAAAAAAATATATAGTTCTTAATGAATCAATATGGAAAAATCATGTTGAAAAATATACATACCATACCTGTATGTCAGAAGGCTGACATGTGTGAGAAGGAAAAAAAAGCTGATTGTGAATAAAATGTGTCTATATATGACTTAGTTATGCATAAAAAAATATCCAGAAGGAAAACAAAAAAAAAATAATAATACTTATTGTTAAGGAGGATAGAAACTGAATGAAGGATAAGGCACAAAGGAATTTTTTGTTTTATAGTTTTTGATGTTTGATCATTTTGATGTTTGAAACATGAATGTGTTACCCATTCAAAAAAACTTAAAAAATTAAATCTGCTGTGAAGGGAGTGGAGGAGGAGACTATCTAGATTAGGCAGGTAGTGTGGTTTCCTAGCAATCAGCCACACTCAATTCTTTCTCCCCTCCTTCCAGAGCCTATCAGGTGAGGGTGATGCACTGGGAGGTGGGGCAGGAGTGAGAGGAGAAGGGAGATGGAATTGCCAGACCTCACACTGAAGCAGCTCTGCTTTTTGTGTTGATGTCAAATATATACATACACCATTGTGTTTGTATGTATGCGAATGTTCTTCTGCTAAACGTAAACATTTGGCAACCCTTGTTTCATCATTTCTTCATATATATATATATATATATATATATATATATATATCAGCTAAAGGAAAGGAAGTGGCCTGGCCTCTTCCCCCCTGAGAAAGCCTCCCAGATGAACTTTTGTCACATCTTTTTTTTCATCTTGAAACTTCCCATTGGGTGCTCATGTTAACCAAATTTCACTTGGACACAGACGTCAGTGAGGGGCACCCTCAGATGACTTGCCCTGAGCACTGCACTGTCCCAGGAAGCCCCAGTCCCTCCAGGTCCATCTGAGGAAAGTAAAGAGGCCAGCTGGGGTTATTCCAAGGTATACTGCTTCTTCTTAATGATTCAATATTCAACAGATATTTAGTAACGATGCAGGATTTCATATAGAAGGAATCTTACCCACCTGGTATCTTGAGGCAAAGCCTCCATTTTGGTTTCAATTTGGGTCATTGTTGGAAGGCATGAGATGGGAATTTGTTGGCAAAGAAAAGGAATTGGGTATAAAAAGCAAACAAAACACACACACACACACAAACAGCCAGCCAGCATGGCCCAATGGTTGAGCATTGACCTATGAATCAGATGGTCATAAATCTATTCCCAGTCAGGGCACATGACTAGCTTACAGACTCAATCCCAAGTGTGGGACATTCAAGAGGCAGTTGATCTATGATTCTCTCTCATCATTGATGTTTCTATCTCTATCTTCCTCTCTGTAATCAAAAAATATATTTTTTAAAGCATGAATTTAGAATAAGGAAGTAGAATCCCCCCTTGAGAATTGACTTCCACTGGCAATGTAAAATATTCATTACAGTGCCATGTAGCACAAAGATTACTTAGGAACTCACTGGAAAGATTTAGTGTTCCAAAGATGAGGTACTTATGAGCTAATACAAGATTCCATAAAGAAGAATTATTAGAGAAAGACTACATCTGCTTTCCTTGGGTGGAGTCACTGGCCATAGATATTTGGAAACCTGGGATAAAACTTCTGCTTTAAAGTCACTTTTGCAGCATGCTTTGAGTAGAAGGAGCCATATCCAGGTACTGATTGGTTTGGGGAGGAGGAGGCCAGCCAAAGAAGAAGAGTCCAGCATGTCCTAGGAGAAGGGGGCAAAAACTAAAACTAAGCCACTTCAACTATGACCCTGAACCCTTAGAAAAAGAGGTCCTCTATAGGCTCCCAGCAGTACCAGCATCATTCTCCTCAGCCTCTTGGTTGTCCCATCTCAGCTCCCTCTCCAGGTTCTAGTTCTGCTGCATTGCTGACAAGAGTTTCCAGAGGCCCTCACAACAAAACTATAATCATTTTACACCTAGAATATAGGGAGGCAAACACTCTTAGGAGGCAAAAAAGAATGGATGAGAGGTATAAAATGCAAGATGCCCAGTGGGGCTCATTCCTATATGGGCAACCCAAGTCGTCAGCCTGCATCCACGAAGATTCCCATAAGGACGGGAGGGACAGTGTGCAGGCCTGACTGTCCCCGGGTGCCTCTGGGATGGAAGATGAGTTTTGAAAGGGGCTAAGATTGCCTGAAGAAGAAGACAGTTATAAGTAACCGACCATGGGATGAAAACGCGAAACGGAAATTCAAAAATGACTTTCAAATACCATATTGAAAAGAAGTGAGAAAGCATAGGTCAAAACCAGGAACAAGCAAGTTCTAAACCTAAATAATTTCCTCATGGTTGCTTCCTCTTCTATGATCATTTTATTATCTTTCCTAGACGGACAACTTTTAAAACCTTACAGCAGCCGGGGCCAGTGTGGCTAAGCAGTTGAGCATCGGTCCCCGGTCCCATTCCTGGTCAGTGCACACGCCCATTGTAGGTTCAATCCTCAGCAGGAGGTGTGCAGGAGGCAGCCAATCAATGTATCTCATCACTGATATTTCTATTTCTCCCTTCCTCTCTCTCTAAAATCAATAAAAACACATTTAAAAAAAAAACATAAAGCAAAAATGCCAAATGTTGCCCTGGCTGGTATGGCTTACTTGGTTGAGCACCATCCCATGCATCAAAAGGTCACTGGTTCAATTCCAGTCAGAGTACACGCCAAGTTTGCCAGTTTGATACCAGGTCAAGGTGTGTGCGGGAGGCAATCAATCAATTTTTTTTTCTCTCTCTCTCCCTCTCCCCTCTTCTCTCTAAAAAGTCAGTTTTTAAAATGTCAACATGTTTGCTTTGAGAGCAACAGTTAGTCACAAGGTGGGGCAACCTGAGAGAGGAGAACAGCAGGAAGGAACTGGTGAGCAGGGCAGTTTCAGAGAGGGCAGGTGGTTATCACGAGGAGGAGGGAGCGTCACTTACGATGTTACATGTGCCAGAACCTTAGTCATTAGGATGTGACGTCATTTAAAGCTTTTATTTTTATTTTGTTATGCATTTTTATTAGTTTACTAGAGGCGCAGTGCATGATATTCATGCACTGGGGAAGAGAAGGGGCTCCCTCAACCCAGCCTGAGCCCTCTTGCAGTCCAGGACCCCTTGGGAGATGACTGCCTGCCAGTGTAGGCCCAGGCGGACATCCCCTGAGGGGTCCTTCGTGCTGCCATAGAGACAGAAGAGGCTCCTGCCACTGCCACTGTGCTCACCAGCTGTGAGCTCAGCTTCTGGCTGAGCAGTGCTCCCCCTGTGGGAGCACCCTGACCATCAGGAAGCAGCTCCTACATTGAGCATCTGCCCCCTGGTGGTCCGTGTGCATCATAGTGACCGGTCGCTCTATCATTCAGTCAATTTGCATATTAGGGTTTCATTATGTAGGATAACTTACCTTTTCCCATAAAATATTTAAGTAGTTTATATATATAAGAAACATATGCAATAAAATAAAAAGTCTAGAGCAGGAAAATGTACATTTTTAAAAGAGGCCATGACTAGGAGAAAATTAGAAGACATGTTCACAGAAGGTCCTACTCAGTTACTTAGGGACAGACTGAGATCTATCTCTGAGTTTCCAGGCACCTGAAGAGGGGAAAAAAAAAATCAGATCGTTTCATGAGAAGACAAACAACTCCCGAGATAAAGTTCTTGTGATTTGTGATTCTTATCTCTAAAAGGTCATTCTCTTACGGTATTTCATAGAGTTGTGAAAGAGAGGCCTGGTAAACAGTATCTCCCACAAAGCTTCTCTTATGGAGACTTAGAGGATGACTCCAAAGCAAGTCTCATAGGTGGTGTTTCGGTGGGACTCCTCCCTACCTCACCTAACCAGAGGGCAGCAGAACCAGATTTGGAACTCAGGTAGTAACTCCTGTTTGCTTTTCACCCCCTTTACTTACCTATTTCCTACTCCTCTATTTCAATATAAATTTAAACTTTACTTCCTGAAAAAGACCTCTGAATTAAGCTGGGCGAGGTTGCTGGACTTTTCCTACTTTTAACTCATCAATTCTTTGTTTTCATTCATTTGATGTCTTTCCTTACCAAAAGACTAAAAGATCATGGGAGCAGGGACCATCTGTCCATTCCAGTAGATACTGAAAAAGCATTTGACAAAATTCAGCATCGATTCATGATAAAAATCTCTCAGCAAACTAGGACTAGAAGTGAACTTCCTCAACCTGACAAAAGGCATCTAAGAAAAATCTACAGCTAATGATGAAAGACTAAATGCTTCCCCCAAAGATCAGGAACAGGGCAAGAATATCCATTCACATCATTCGGCATTGTAGCAGAGGTTCTAGCCAGGGTAATGATGCAAGGCAAAAGAAATAAATTATATATAGATTAGAAAAAAGAAAAAAAAAACTATCTTTATTCTCAGATGACATAATCATCTATGTTGAAAATCCTGAGCCCTGGCTGTGGTTTGTTTTGTTGAGTATTGCAGCCAATCAATGGTTCTCTCTCATCAATGTTTCCCTCTCTTCCCTCCCCCTTGCTCTCTCTAAAATCAATAAAAACATTTAAAAAAAAAACAAAGAAATTGATTGATTTTCCTATACCTGTTAGTAAATATAGCAAAGAAGGAAGATTCAAGTTTGATATATAAAAATTAACTGTATCCTATCTAATAAAAGAGTAATATGCAAATTGACCATACCTCTGCTACACCAACCAGTCATGCCCACCAGCCAATCAGGAGCAAATATGCAAATAAACCTAATTAAGATGGCTCCAGGGCACAGACAGCTGGAAAGAGGGTTGGGTTTCCCCAGCAATGGAGGAAGCCAAGCTTTCTGCCTGCCCTTGCCAGCTCAGGCCTCTACTCAATGCTACAAAGTTTCAATTATAGCAGATAATGAGGACAGCCACAGAGCTGGTGAGAGCAGGAGGCTTGGGTTGCACCCAGAGATGCAAGCTTTCCACCTGCCCTGGCTGGTCCAAGCCTCCACTTAAGCCTACAAAATTTCAATTGTAGAGGATAAATAAATCCCAGATACTAGGGCCTCCACTTGGGTCACCAGAGGGTGTGGCCAGTCTGCAAACCACCACAGGCCTCTCACCCAGGCTGCCCCACACCACAAGGCAACCCCCACCCTGATCCAGGAAACCCTTCAAGGCAAACCAGCTGGGCCCCACCTATGCACCAGGCTCTACCATCCTATCTAATAAAAGAGAAACATGCAAATTACTGTACCTTCACTATATTACCAGCCAATCAGGAGCAGGCGGGTGGGGTGGCAGGGGGACGTGAGGCCGGCGGGGGGCATGGCCATGGTGAAGGACTGAAGTCACCCCTCCGGAGGTTACCCAAGGTCTTATTTTAGCCCTGATGTTGTGCTGCTTCCCCCGACCATAAGGTCCCAATGCACTTCCAGCCAGAGTTAAAGGGGCTTCTTCTGTTTTTAAGGCATCGCCATATCCAGTGCCAGCCAGGCCCCTGTGAAAGCACTACTCCTTAGGTCTGGGGTGCTGGGAGCTGAAGCAGAGAGGCTGTGAGGCCCAGCTCATCCAGGATGCTGGCCCTCCATCACCCCCTCCCAATTATCCTGGCCCAGCCTTCCCTATGCATATCTGGTCATGGAGAGCATGAGGTGGTCGTAGCAGTGGGACAGGAGGCCGGCTGGGGGCATGGCCACGGTGCAAGGGATGGGAGGCCTACACCCTCCCGCAATCCAGAGGGGCTTGACAGGGGACCTCAGGCCTCAACCCCTGCCCTGGTACCAGGTCAGGGCACCTGAGGCCATGTCCTCCACCCAGTGGGGCTTGACGGGGGACCTCAAAGTGTACTTCCCATCCTGGTGCTGGGCTAGGGGACCTCTGGCTGAGCCCCCTGCCTGGCAGGGCTTGACAGGAGACCACAGGCCATGCAACCCCCCTGAACCCCTTGTCATGGCTTGACAGGGAACCTCAAGGTGTGCTTCCCACCCTGGTGCTGGGCTAGGGTACCTCAGGCTGCTCCCTCTGCCCCAGCTCCAGGCTGGGGGACCTCAGGCCGTGCCTCCCACCTGGTGCGGCTTGACAGGGGACTGCAGGCCACACTCCCAACCTAGCAGGGCTTAACAGGGGACTTCAAGCCACACCCACATCCCGGCACCAGGCTGGGGGACCTCAGACCATACCCTCCGCCCCAGCACTAGGCCAGGGGACCTGAGGCTGTGCCCCTCTTGCCTGGCTGAGCTTGACAGGGGACCTCAGGCTGTGACCCCACCCAGTGGGGCTTCACAGGGGACCTGAGCCTGAACCCCTGTGCCAGTGGGGATTGACGGGGGACCTGAGGCTGCGCCTCCCTCCCGGTGCTGGGCTGGAGGACCTGAGGCTGTGCTCCTCTGCCTGGTAGGGCTTGACAGGGAACCTCAGGCCATGCCCCATACCCAGCAGGGTTTGACAGGGGATCTCTGGTTGTGTCTTCCACCTGGTAGGACTTGATGGGGGACCTGAGGACACACCCTGACCTGCAGGGCTTGATAAGAGTGGGACTGGCCGGGTCTGGATCTACCCCAATGTGGGAGGCGGGGCTAGGGCTGGGTCTAATGTGATTTTGAGGCACATATGAGTGGGGACTTGACACTGGGTCCCATGGTGCACTCCAGACTCTGACAGGAGGAAGGTTTTCATATACATTTTACTAATTTTCTTTAGTCTCTGATACTTCTATTATAGAGAAAGAGCAAATAGCAATATTAAATTATTTCTTCTAATTAATACCCTTTTAATGTGCAAGAATTTCATGCACCAGGCCACTAGTATCTAATAAAAGAGCAATATGCAGATTTACCATCACTCCAACAAACAAGATGGCTGCCCCCATGTGGTCAAAGATCCTGCCCCCATGTGGACACAATATGGCCACCAAAGATGGCCATCAAGGGAAGGCAGTTGGAAGGGACAAGGTCTGCAAGGAAGGGCAGTTGTGGGCAATCAGGTCAGCAGGAGAGGGCAGTTAGGAGGGACCAGGCCTGCAGGGAAGGGTAGTTGGGGGCACCCAGTCCTTCAGGGGAGGACAGTTAGGGGAAAATAGGCTGGCAGGAGAATAATTAGGCATCAATCAGGCTGGCAGGGGAGTGGTTAGGGGATGATCAGGCTAGCAGGCAGAAGCAGTTAGGGGCAATCAGAAAGGCAGGCAGGTGAGCAGTTAAGAGTAAGCACTCCTGGATTGTGAGAGGGATGTCTGACTGCCCATTTAGGCCCAATCCTGGGAGAGCAATCAGACATCCCTCGAGGGGTTCCAGATTGGAGAGGCTGCAGGCTGGGCTGAAGGACACTTCACCTCTCCCCCCACTCCCCACCCCAGACAAATTTCATGCACTGGGCCTCTAGTTTCTATATAATAGTAATGAAAATGACCAACTGAAAATGAAATTCATAAACAGTAAAGTAAAAGAGCATAAAAAGTATAAGATACTTATGGATACATTTAACAAAAATACACAAGATATGTGCGCTGAACACTTCAGACCATTTCTGTAAAAAATATTAAAGGTGATCTAAATAAAGAGCCATTTCATGTTCACGGATTGTTAAAATTTCAATTCTTCCCAAATTAATCTGCTGATCAAAGCAATTCCAAGTCAAATTCCAGAAGACTTTTTTTTAGAAATTAACAAGCTAATTTTAAAATTCATATAGAAATTCAAAGGACATAGCATAGCCAAACTATTTTGAAAAAGAACAAAGTTGTAAAAGTTATACCACCTGATTTCAAGACTTACTGTAAAGTTACTGTAATCAAGATGGTGTGATAGTGCAGGATAAACATATAGATCAGGAGTCAGCAAACTTTTTCTGTGAAGGGCCAAATAATAAATATTTTTGGCTTTGTAGTCTGTTTCAACTCTGCCTTTATGAAATAGTCATAGACAATATTTAAAGGAATGAATGGGCTTGAATAAGTTCCAATAAAACTTTATTTACAAAACAAGTTGTGAGCTGGATTTGGCCCTCGGGTCACAGTTTGTGACTCCTGATATAGACCAATGGAAAAGAAGAGAGAACCCAGAAATAGACCCACATATATAGTATATGCAGCCTATTGACTTTCAACAAAAGTCAATATAATTAAACGGAGAAAGGATATCCTGACAATAAATGCATTAGAACAATTGGACAATCATATGGGGAAAAAAGGAACCTGAATATTTTACTTTATGCCATATAAAAAATAACAAAATAAATTATAAAGCTAAATGCAAGATCTATGACTATCAAACATCTAAAATAAAATATAAAATAAAATTTTTGTGTCCTTTGGGTTAGGCAGATGACACCAAAACATTGCACATTTTAAAGTATTAAGTTTATCAACTTGAAAAGAATGCAATGCTAAATATGCAATAATCTGTGACTGACAGACTCAGACTTGCTCCTGGCAGTCAAGGTGGCCATAGACACCAGGGATGTCTAATGCTTTTTCTGTATTCCAGTTTCTCAATTTGTCAAATGAAAGTTGAGGAACATGCCTGAGTGGAATCTTTACACAGGCCCTCATGTAAGCAATGTGAAATAGAAGAGAACTCATCTGGGCAAAGTACAGAGAATTACCTGATTTGCATGACCAGGAACTAGAGTTGGAAATCCCATAAAGCACAAAACTTCCATAGGGCCCCTTTCAATGTCTCTGTTTCTCTCTGAAATTATCTGGCTACTTCTTACACTTCCTCAACTCATCTGATCATGCCAGGTCATAGTTTGCTGGTCAGCCTATGGGTTTATTTCATCATGATTAAAAAGATCATGTGATGTAAAGGTTTACTATTTAGGCAGAACCCATAAAAATTTTCAATTACAGGAATACAGATGAATGTAAGATCTGATCAGTACAGAGCTGCTATTGTGTCTCCTAGTCAGGTAATTATGCTCCTTTCATAAAGGAGTATTTTAAGGGGAAATTGAAGGTCCTGTGGCATCAACAGAGCATGTTTTAAGTTCCTAAAATTATACTAAATTCAATACTTAGATAATATGTCTGTGATGGTTTATTTTATGTGTCAATTTGACTGGGCCATGGGCTGCCCAGTGAAGACATTGGGTTAAACATTATTCTGAGTGTGCCTGGGAAAGCAATTTGAGGTTAGCATTTGAATGGATGGACTGAGTAAAGCAGCTGGCCCTCCCCAATGCGTGGGCCCCTCCCAATCCATTGAGACCTGAATAGAACAAAAGGCTGAGTAAGAAAGAATTCATTCTCTGCCCTACTGTCTTTTTGAGCTGGGACAGGGTCTCCTCCTTCCTGCCTTCAGACTTGGGCTGGAACTTACACCATCAGGTCTCCTGCTTCTCAGACTCCCCTGGCTCTCCACGTGCAGAGCTTGGGACTGCTCAGCCTCCTTGTTTGTGCGGGCCAATCAATTCCTTATAATAAATATATGCATACACCTGAATCCTGTTGGTTTGATCTGCTTCTTTGCAGAACCCTGACAAATACAATGTCTCAAAGGCACAAAAATCAATTCAACACAAACAAGTCCAAGTGAAAATTTCATTCCAGACTTTGTGATTCTTCATACAGAGAGGTATGAAACTCAGTTCTGCTGAGGTGTCTTACGCCCTCCTCTTCGGTAAGATGGTGAGCAAGACACTGACGCCGAGTGATCCGCACATTCATCCCATTTCTCTCGCCTGTCACCAGTGCACCCCGTCAACTCCCACAGCATAAAACCCTCCTCACAGTTCACCCTCCCCAGGCCAAAGAGAAGCTCCTGAGCCGTAGGTAAACTACAGTCTCATTTTCTTCCTCTCTCCTCTGTTTAATTACCCGCTTCACTTCATTTTCTTTTTCTCTTTCTCATTGGGTAAAGACAACTTTGTATTTGGTAAATTAGTCTTCAGGGTCTAATAATAAGGGAAGATGTTTCTCTTTGACATTTATTATCATGATGGAAATTCCCAATGTGCCCTGAATCGCTGATATTTACTTCTTGTTACAAACAAGCTCAGATCTTTTCTCCCATTAAGCACCTAAAATAATCCCCTTTCAGCCCAAATGATTCCTGTTGATTTTCAATATAAAGCGTTGCTGGGAGAGGTGCCTGCCAATGTTGAAAGCAAATAGTTGGCTTGTGAACTTGCTTGCTCAGAGTAAGTAGGTGGTGTGTGTTATTCCCAAGAAACTCCTCTGCATTCCACCCAGCTGCTACAAGTTGTACATATTCATATATTTTTCCAGGATGTCCCTTCTTATCATTCTGGACTCACAGCAGGATTTCCATCTATGGTACTGCTCTTCAAATCTGAAAGTACCTCCTGGGGTTTTTCCTAGTCATGCAGTGGTCGGCAAACTGCGGCTTGAGCCACATGTGGCTCTTTCATCCCTTGAGTGTGGCTCTTCCACAAAATACCACGGTCTGGGTGAGTCTATTTTGAAGAAGTGGCGTTAGAAGAAGTTTAAGTTTAAAAAAATTGGCTCTCAAAAGAAATTTCAATCGTACTATTGATATTTGGCTCTGTTGACTAATGAGTTTGCTGACCATTGTCCTAGTGGATCACTTTTCCTAATGGGAACTATAGATGGTTTTTCTTTCCAGCTAAGTTTTGATAACCATATGAAAGCAATGTCAATGAGAGTGTGGAAATACATCTTTGCAAAGGCCTCATAAACAACTTCATTCGGATCATGAGACCTGGCTCTACCCACATTGAAGGGGCAGGAAAGATCCCATTCTCATCCTTTGAGAATTAAACAAAAGCTCTGAGAACATGTGTGGTCTTTTAAAGCAGTCAGATCATTTTCTTTCCATTCCCCGCTCCCCCGCCCCTTTTATTTTTAATGTCTGCTCATATCTACTTCAACTGTGGACTTGTTCTATTATGAAGATTTCTTTTATATTTATATGTAAATATATATACTTGTTATACTGTATTTTGGAAATGGAAGTGCTTTTGTGTAAATTGAGAATCAGCTAAGAGTGATACGTAGCTCTCACCAGACTAATGTGGTCTAGTGGATTTTGTGCCCTCACAGGAGTGGGAAACCATAAATCCTGTCACTCTAAACTGGTTTTCTGGCGAGGTCTAGACAACTAATGTCACTTAGTATGTTGTAGCTCACATGGGCACTTTAGGGATCACCACCAGCTTGTGAACTCATTATAAAAATAAGGTTTATCTCATGTGTCAGCTGCTTTCAATAGCTATTTATTACCCACTGTTCGCATTAGCTGCTAGCTCCTAAATATGATCCAGACATGGTTGGTGGTAATTAACAAAAGCTGTTAGCCATTCTGTATTCCTCACACAATTCTTTATCCCAAGGCAGTCTCTTTTCAGTCAGGAAAAGCACAGGTAGTTCTTAGAGATCATCCAGCCCAGGGGTCCCATTTCACGGAGGTGCTGTGGGGGCCGAAAGGAAGCTTGATTTTGAAAAATTAAGTAAAGATAGTACGTTAAACATTTATGCAGAGCCTTACCATTTTCTTTCATCTGCTCCTCATAAAAATCCCATGAAGTAGTTAAGACCGTTGCTATGATTGTCCTATGTTATTTTAAGGCAAAGGCCAAGCTTCTAGAACAGAGACGAACCATACAGTGGCTTAAAGAGCCAAGAAATATATTTCTCATTTACATAACAGCATTGAGGTTGGTGGTATGGTCCTGCTCCACATGGTCATTTGGGAATTCTGGGTCTTTCCACTGTGCAACTCTGCCATTTCTTCAGGCATTTCTATGGTCAATGCTGGGCAGCCAAAGACCCTTCCCTGACAGAAAGGGAAAGATGGCACAGATGGAGTACACGCACTACTTTAAGACCTATGCCCAGAGTGGCATACGTCCCTTTCACTCATATTCCTTTGGAAAGAACATGGTTACACAGCCACCTTGACTGCTTGGATGCCAGGAAATGTGGGATAATGCACCCACAAAGAAGGGAAGAATAGATTTTAGTGGATGACTAACCATTGCGACCATACCATTCTCATTGTACAGATAAGGGCACTGAAACTTAGAGAGGTAGCTCACAACAGATAATTAAGTACATAAGTAGTTTCCCCTGCAATATTAAGTAATTTCAAGTGAGCTATAAAAAAAATAGCATGGTTAATGTATTAGTCAGGATTCTCCAGAGAAACAGACCAATATTATGTGCCTCTGTGTGTGTGTGTGTGTGTGTGTGTGTGTGTGTGTGTGTGTGTAGATAGATAGATAGATAGATAGAAATGTAGAGATATAGATATAGATTTATTGATAGAGATATATAGATATATCTATAATAATAAAAGTGTAATATGAAAATCAACTGAACAGCAGAACGACCATCCAGATGACCATGCTATGACACACACTGGCGCCAGGCCAGCCAAAGTGGGTGCGATGCAATTGGTCAAGGGGCCCCGCCATAGCCCCATGATCACCCCACAGAAGAAAGCCCAGGCCACCCTCTGTGGGATGATGGATTGGGGCGAGGGGGGTTCTGTGATCAATTGCCCCAAAGAGGGAGGCCCAGGCCACAGGCCAGCGGGGCAATTAATGGGGGGGCGGGCTCCACAATCACCCCAAAAAGGGAGGCCCAGGCCACCCTCTGCACAGATCCATCACAGAGCCCAGGCTTGGTGGGCGGGGCCTTCCTCTGCAGGGCAATCTATCTGGGGGCCCCACAATCGATCACACCACAGAGAGAGGGTCAGGCCAACAGCCAGTGACACTGCAGTGGGTGTGCAGGGCCGGTCAGTGATTGCCCTGCAGAGGGAGGCCCAGGCCAGCCAAGTGATCACACCCCATGCCTATCACCCAGAGAGGCGACCAGTGGCAGAGGAAGATGGGGCAGCAATTCAGAGATGGCAAGTAATGGCAGTGGTGGTGGCAGGGCCAGCTGCTGGTAGTCAGGGGAAGGAAAGCCCCTACAGGCCCTGATTGCCAGCCAGGCCTCAGGACCCTACCCAAGGGGTCCTGGATTGTGAGAGGGCGCAGGCTGGGCTAAGGGACACCCCCTTCCTGTGCACAAATTTTGTGCACCAGACCTCTAGTAGAATAATATTAAAGAATTTACTCACATGATTATGGAGTATGGCATAGCCCAAAATATTTGGGGTAGGCTGGCAGGCTGGAGACACAGGGAAGAGCAGATGTTGCAGTTCAGCTCCAAAGACTGGCAGCTGGCAGAATTCCCTCTTGTGTGGAGGGGTCAGTGTTTGTTCTGTTAAGACCTTCAACTGATTGGATGAGGCCCACTCACATTACAAAAGGCAATCTGCTTTACTCAAAGTCCACCAATTTAAATATCAATGTCATCCAGAAAACACCCTCAGGAAAACATTCAGAATAATGGTTCACCAGCCTGACTGACACATAAAATTTGTTGTCACATTCAACAACTCCATCACCCCTCAAAAATTTCTTTTAACTCCCTGATTACACAAGATGTACCTGGTAGCTAATTGCAACTCTGCCAATAACTTTAACATCTCTGGTTCTCAGCTAACCCCACAATATCAACAGAGGAAAGAGTATCATCATTCTCTTCACAGTGACAACATAGCAGGAAGTAACAACACATGTGTCCACATGAAGATTTAAAATTTTTTGAGTGCCATTAGTGCACTATTTCCCACAGACCACTCAGTCTTTTCCTCAGGAGTTCTATAGACATAATTTTTAACACAGGGAAAAGGAAAGAGATGGGAGTAGCAAAAAGAAAGAAGGTGGGGGTGAGTTACTGAACACTTATTTGCCATATCTCTGTTATCCTTCCAAATACTCTCTCTAAGAACACAGCATTGCACCAAGCATTATCCTCATCAAATATCTACTGTCTTGTCCCAGTTGATGTGGTTCAGTTGTTGAGCATCGACTATGTACCAGATCAGGGTTTGATTCCTAGTTAGGGCACATGCCTGGGTTGCAGGCTCGATCCCCAGTGTGGGCATGCAGGAGGCAGTTAATCAATGATTCTCTCTCATCATTTGTGTTTCTATCTCTCTCTTCCTCTCCCTTCCTCTCTGAAATCAATTAAAATATATTTTAAAAAATAAAAATAAATGTACTGTCGAGAGAACCAAGATGGCAGCATAGGTAAACACCCATACTGCTGCCCCATACAGCAAATTCAAAACTACAACTAAGGACAAAACGGACATCATTCAGAACCACCAGAGGGCTGGCTGAGTGGACATTCCACAAACAGAAGGAAAAATAAAAGGACACTGAGACTCGGGAGAGCTGAGGAGGCAGAGTTATGGATACGTGCAGAGTTAGAGGTTCAGAGCTGTGCATGAATAGAAAGGGTGAGCGGCTGCAAACCCGGCTGGTTTTCTTGAACTGGGAGGGAGACAAAGGTGTCCCACTGCACTGAGCCCTGGTTCCAGGTGAGTCTTGGGGAACCCAGACTAATACAGGGTGAAACTGGACTGTAAGGAGGAAGCATGCTCAAACTTGGGCGTCGCAAAGACGAGCGAGCTAGTGGAGAGAGCTCGTGGCTGGCTCTAACATTCGGGAGGGAAAAAAAAAAAGCCAGACTGCTTTGTTTTCCCCGTTCCTGTGAGTCTTTGGGTGTGCAGACTCATTTGGGGAGAAACTAGACTGTCTGGCAGCGGGCAGAGCTCGGCAGCAGCTTTCTCTCAGAGGTGTGTGCAGCCGTTGCCAGGAGGCATGGAGACCCGGGAGCTGTTTAGGGCAGAGCTGACCGGAAACCAAGGCTGCTGGCTCAGCCCGGAGACTCCGCCCCATCCAGGCTGAGCACAGAGGCACTCACAGCATAAACACAACTGATCCTCACAGCCAATTGGCCTGGAGGTCAAACCCTCCTAGTGCTAACAACAATAATCTAGGCTTAACTTCAACAAGACTGTGCAACCCATAAAGGGCTGCACCAAGAGTATCCACCTCAGGTAAGTGGGGAGGCTGAGCCACTGTCCCTTAGAGGACATCTACCACACAAAGCTAATCAACCAACTCAGGAAAGCAGCCACCATGCAGAGACATGGACAGAAATCAGATGTGAAAGAAATGGAGGAAAAAAGCGACTGGACATAGAGTTCAAAACCACAGTTACAGGTTTTTCAAGAGGCTCCCAGAAAAGGCTGATGAACTTAATGAGACCTTCAAGGATATGAACAAGACCCTCGAAGATATGAAAAAGGACCAACTAGAAATTAAGCATACACTGACTGAAATAAAAAATAGTATACAGAGACCTAAAAGCAGACTAGAGGACCGCAAGAATCAAGTCAAAGATTTGAAAAAAAAGAAGCAAAAATCACTAAGCCTGAAAAGCAAGAAGCAGAAAGAGTCCAAAAAATTGAAGATAGTGTAAAGAGCCTCTGGGACAACCTCAAGCATACCAACATCCGAATTATGGGGGTGCCAGAAAAAGAGAGCGAGCAAGATACTCAAAACCTATTTGAAGAAATAGTGACCGAAAACTTCCCCTACCTGGTGAAAGAAATTGACTTAAAAGTACAGGAAGTGCACAGAACCCCAAACAAAAGGAATCCAAAGAGGACCACACCAAGACACATCATCATTAAAATGCCAAGAGCAAAAGACGAAGAGAGAATATTAAAAGCAGCAAGAGAAAAACAGTTAGTTACCTACCTACAAGGGAGCACCCATATGATTGTCAGCTGATTTCTTAACAGAAACTATGCAGGCCAGATGGGAGTGGCAAGAAATATTCAAAGTGATGAATAACAAGAACCTACAACCAAGATTACTCTATCCAGCAAAGCTATCATTCAGATGTAAAGGTCAGATAAAGTGCTTCACAGATAAGAAAAAGCTAAAGGAGTTCATCCATACCAAACCAGTATTATATGAAATGCTGAAAGGTATTCTTTAAGAAGAGGAAGAAGAAGAAAAAGGTAAAGATAAAAATTATGAACAACAAAAACACATCTATCAACAAGTGAATCTAAAAATCAAGTGAATTAAAAGTCTGATGAACAGAATAAACTGGTGAATATAATAGAATCAGGGGCATAGAAAGGGACTGGACTAATTATTCTTGGGGGAAAGGGCTGTGGCAGGGTGTGGGAAGAGACTGGACAAAAAGCATACACCTATGGATGAGGACAGTTGGGGAGGGAAAAAAGAGCAACATTGTAATAATCTGAGCAATAAAGACTTATTAAATTAAAAAAATAAAAAATAAATGTACTGTCTTATACTGTAGTAGATGCTCTATCCAGCTAAGGTATAAATATCAGCTAACGCAGACTCCCAATTAGAGTGATTGAAAGCATTAGCTACCAGGTGTTTCATGAGCCAAACAAACAGGGATGATTTCAAAAATCAATGTCAACAATTTGTAGTCATTCCTGAAAAAAAAAATACTTTCCATCTGCACACTGCACAGTGTTCTAGAAAGTGGCACAGAAAGTGAAAAGCAGTGTGCTCTGTTCTACCATCGAAATGCTGAGCCCTGCACCCTCTCAGATCCTAGGGATATTTGGCTTGATGTGAATATCTGCACACCCTTGGGGTTGGGCCCACATCCTAACCTGCATTGGTGTTCTGTGCACTCCATCCCCACAACCCCAGGTTCTCCTTCCATCATTGTTATTTTATTTATATAATCATCAGACTAGTTTAACAACTAAGTCTTCATTGTTTCTAATCTGACTGATTATTAGGGGACCTATAGAATGACAGTTTACCCTTCTGGCTAATCCTCTTTTCACATCTGAAGTAAATTATTTTTCCCCAAGATTTAGAAGATACAACCATGACTGGCATTGCTCACTGGTTAGAACATCAGATCACACACCAAAGGTTCTCAGGTTCAATTCTGATCAAGGGTATGTACCTGGGTTGCAAGTTTGATCCCCAGTGCTGGAGGCAACCAATCCATGTGTCTCTCACACATCAATGTTTCTCTCTCTCTTTCTCTCTCCCTCTTCCTCTCCCTTTCTTTCTCTCTCTTTCCCTCTCTCCATCCCTTCCACTTTCTCTAAAAAATCAATGGAAAAAACATCCTTGCATGAGGATTAACAAAAAAGAAAAAAAAAACAAGATTTATAAGATACAGATTTTATTATTAGCATACCCAAAATAATATAGTATCTATGAATCTAAAAATAATAACCAAGTTGTGTTTGTGTGTCAGACTAAGTTATTTGGGTGATTACAACTGATCTTATATTTTTAATATTAATAATGGTGTCAAATAATTTAAACATCAAAAAGAATGAAAAGGTATACAGTGAAAAGTCTCCTATTTCCCCAACCTGTTATTGGGTGGTTGTTTATTCTTCTTATTGATTTGTAGAAATAAATATGTTAAGAAGGTTATCCCATTATCTGAGACATAAGTTATAAATATTTTTCCAGCTTATGTGGTTTTCACGCAAAAATTTTATTGTAGTTTAACCTATCATTTTTAAATAATTTTATTTAATAGTTAGAAAGGTTTTGTCTATTTTGAGGTGTTCAAATAATTTTCTCATGTTTTTAAAATATTGTTATTCTCTATTTTTTAACATTTAAATCTTTGATCTTTTTAAAGAAGTAGGAAGTATCGGTAGATACTCATCTCTTTTCTTCCTGAGATCTCCTCTATTGTCACAAACATGGATGACTAGATTTCTTCTGTGAGCTTTATTTAAACTATGACAACATAGATCAGGACCAGAGAAGCAAAACCCTGTAGGCCAAAATCTGGCCCACAGCCTGTTTTTTAAATGAAAAACACAGCCACTGCCTTGGCTAGTGGCTCAGCTGGTTGGAGCATCATCCCATACACCAAAGGTTGCTGATTCTATTCTGGTCAGGGCACATTCCTAGTTGTGGGTTCAATCCCATGGTCAGGGTGTGTACAGGAGGCAAACTGGTTAATGGGTTGATGTTTCTCTCTCACATTGATGTTTCTCTCTCTCTCTCTCCCCCCACCCCTTTCTCTCTCTCTCCAAAACAATTTTAAAAATATATCCTCAGGTAAGGATTAAAGAAACAAACCAGCTACACACATTCATTTCTGAAATGTCTATGGCTGCTTTTGCACAGCAGTGGTGGAGTAGTTGCAACAGAGCTTGCATTATCCTCAAAGCATAACATATTTAACGTTCTGGCTCTTTACAGGAAAAGTTTGCTAACTTCTGATATAAAGAAAAGACAAGGAAAAGAGGAAAAGGAAGAAGAAAACGAAGAAAATAAGGAGGATGAAAAAAAAGGAGAAGACATTCTGAAAATAAAAAGTTTTTTAATAAACTGCAAAGAAAAAATATTTATTAGGTGGAAAAAAATTGAACTAAAATTGTGGGTTTATTTTCCTTTTTTATAGTCTTGGTAAAAACTGAGGTGTTTTACTTTGGTTTTATACTGTGGTCCACTTCACAAAGACCCTCAAGTCTGTCTTTCTTTTTTCTATCAAGTGAGGCTCACATGTTTAATGAGGTGTGGGAGTTCTCAGGGGACCCCTTGGAATGTGGAAATCTGGGGTGCTTTTTTTTAACATATCACTTTGGAATATGTGCTACAGTCTTTTGAAACTCCTTTCTTAAAAGATTGACAAGAAACCCTTCTAAAATGGCTTTTATTATTATTATTTTTAAATGTGTTATACAAGACTCAAAGGATTGTTTTCCTCAGAAAGTATACTGTTTCTTCCTTCTAAGTATTGGGGGGAAAAAGGAATTTACACTCCAGTGTCTCAGTGGATCACACTAGGATTTTAATGCTGCAGCTGTTTCCCCTTCTTTTCTCAGACATCAAAGCTTTCTACAAATTACTCCCTAATCTAACTAGGTCCTTTCCAGTCATCCTAAGCATACTTCAGCCTCTCTAAGGTAGTTATAAAGCACCAATTATTAAAAGGCAAAAATTATATTGACCTGCATAAAGAGAAAAAGTACAATAGGGGGCATAGAATTAAGTTATTTATCCTATCTAATAAAAGAGTAATATGCAAATTGACCATACCTCTGATCAAGCCATGCCCACCAGCCAATCAGGAGCAAATTATGCAAATAAACCCTAACCAAAATGGCTGCTGCCACTGAGATCAGGAGGAAAGCTTGGATTTCCCCGGCAACAGAGGAACCAAGCTTTCCACCTGCCATTGCTGGACTAGGCCTCCACTCAATGTTACAAAGTTTCAATTATAGAAGATACATAATCCCAACAGAAATGGCAGCAGCAATGGAGCTGGAGAGAGAAGAGGCTAGGATTGCTGGGGCTATGGAGGAAACCAAACTTCTGCAGCCCTAGCCTAGGCCTCCACTCTAGGCTACAAAGTTTCAAACAGAAATGGCTGACACCTCGGAGCGAGCAGAAAGCATGGCTCTGCTCCAAGCTACAAAGTTTCAATTGTAGACATAAATTAATCCCAGATCCCAGGGCCTCCGCTTGGGTCGCTGGGGGGCATGGCCGGCCTGGAAACCACAATAGGCCCCTCGCCCAGGCTGCCCCACAACCCAAGGGAACCCCCACCCTGATCCAGGACACCCTTCAGGGCAAACCAGCCAGTCCACACCCATGCACCAGGCCTCTATCCTACCTAATAAAAGAGTAATAAGCAGATTGACTATCACTCCAACACACAAGATGGCTGCCCCCATGTGGACACAAGATGGCCACCACAAGATGGCCAGCAGGGGAGGACAGTGGCAGGTTCCAGGCCTGCAAGGGAGGGCAATTGGGGGCTTTCAGGCCAGCAGGGGAGGGCAGTTGGGAGGGACCAGGCCTGCAAGGGACGGCAGTTGGGGGCAGTTAGAGGTGACCAGGCTGGCAGAGGAGGGAAGTTGGGGGCAAACAGGCTGGCAGGGGAGCAGTTAGACATCAATTAGGCTGGCAGGCAGAAGTGGTTAGGGGAATTCAGAAAGGCAGGCAAGTGAGCAGTTTGGAGCTAGCAGTCCTGGATTGTGAGAAGGATGTCCGACTGCCCGTTTAGGCCTGATCCTACTGGGACCAAGCCTAAACGGGCAGTCGGACATCCCTCGAGGGGTCTCAGATGGGAGAGGGTGCAGGCAGGGCTGAGGGACACCCTCCCTACCCTCCCCATACACGAATTTTGTGCACCAGGCCTCTAGTATGTATATAAAAGGCTAATATGCTAAGTGTCCAACTGCCTGGGTAATGACAGCATGTAGCAACATCCAGCTTTCTCTCCTTAGCAACTAGCTTCCTTGCAATTTCTTCAGCCCAGGAACATGATTTGCTTTATAGCCAGATGCAAACATGTCACATTTTAACCAAATGTTTGTGAAACGTTTTCATATGCCTCATCTCATTTGATCCTCACAGAAGTCCTGGAGTAGGTAGATAGGAGACTTGGTGGAATCCTATTTTCTTTTCATTAGCAGAGATTTAGAAAGTTTAGAAACTTGGCCCAACTGAAAAGAAGTAAGAAATGGTGGAACTTGAAAATGACTTCAGGTTTTCTCACTGCACAGAATATAGTCAAACACTGCTACAGTTAAACATTTTACCCTTTTTTTCTCCCTGTGTGATCTACAATAATAATCTGCTTCGTGTTGATATTTACTGCTGTGTTGCTGACAATTACCCAAAAGAGAAGTTGGGATGGTTCACTGGGATGGAAAAGATTTATCTAAATCAGAAGGCAGGTCTAATTAAGCAAGTTTATTCTATATCTATAAAAGGCTCAGTTGACTCATGCATGCACAATACATATAAAGCTCTCACTGATGCCAATTGCACGCATGTGTTTGGATCTGTCATGTCAATCTTGAATTTGGTTGACACTTCTATTATAAAGAAAGGGCAAATAGCAATATTAAAATATTTCTTCTAATTAATTCCCTTTCAATGTGCATGAATTCATACACTGGGCCTCTAGTTTTTATATAACTATCCTGCAATGATAATTCTAACATGCTTCACCACTATGTATTTACTTTATATTATTATAATGTCAGTCTTTTGTCCAGTTTTAGACTTCAAACTTTAAGAAGCACATAGAGAACTTAGTGTCCACACATTATTATAATATTCAAAATGAACATTATATGAATAAAATTGTATTTTCCAATATATTATAATCTTTATACACCATTCTACTTGAGTCTTAGAATAATGAATGGGTATAACTATATCTATTTCATAGATGAAGATACTCAGTCACATAATTTACTTTATCTTTATTTAAAGTTATTTATTCTTTCTTACTTATATACTTAAAACATTCACATTACTCAAAATTCAAAAGGTACAGAGAGATGTACAATGAACAACCCCCTCCACCCTTCACCCCCAGCTACCCAGTTTCCCTTCTTGAAGGTAGTTCTGTTTCTACATATTGTCCGGGAGGTATTTCATGCTTGTGCAAACATATATACCTATATGTATGTCCATAATGTGTGAACACTCTAAGTTCTCTATATTTTATTAACATAAATATCTTAATATATACATTTGATCTGATCCTAGCATTTTTTTCTTTTAATGATGTGTTCTAGAGATCTTTCATATCAGTACATGGTGAACTTTCTATTACTTATGGTCTCCTAGTATTTGATTGCATACATTTATAATTTATTTAAACAGCTTTATATTGATTAATTTTCAGGTTGTGTCCAATCTGTTTTGAATGAGTAACCTTATACATGTGTTGTTTACACATGTGCAAATTTATCTGTTGGAAAAGTTCTGTGTTGGAGTTGTTGCCTGAGAAAATACATGCACTTAAAAAATTTTAAGTATTATAAACTTACCTTCCATAATATTGGACAGAGATTTTAAGTGACTTAACCAAGATTGAAGAGCAAATATTTAATGGGTTTAAAGTTGGAACAAATATTTCCTAACCAGAAAATGGAAACTATGAAGAAAAACACTTTTGGGGGACACTAATTCTTTGGGAAATATAATTAATTGGGCCATTTTCAAGAGAAGAAAAGAAGGAATTGCCCCTATTGCCTACTCCATCCTTCTCCAATGCTTCTTTGTACTTGTTCCATGAACCCAGTGATGAACTAACTCCATCCAGCAAACTTAGATAGGTTTACCTCCTGTTAGCCTGGGCCCATCAGCCTCATAGACTATTGAGATGAGGCTCCTTTGCCTGTACTGAAAATGTGAAAAAGTTAAAATGGTTTATCTCAAAACGAAGGAAGCTAGAAAAAAGGGGGGAAGGGAGGAGCAATAAAGGCCTTCAAAGATATTGTTCTCCTGGCAAAATGCAGCCTCACTTTGAAAGCTTGCTTTGTGGGTCACTGTCCGTGGTGCTGACAACATCCCCATGGGTTGAGGCAGGATTGCTTTTCCTATTCCGGGGGCATTAAGGAAGTCCATGCAAACCCTTGCAGGAAATTCTAAAGAGGAGAGAGAAATGGAACAACTGGCAGAAATAAGAGAAGTAAAAAGAACCAAGGCTAGCCCTAGCCGGCTTGGCTCAGTGGATGGAGCATCGGCCTGTGGACTGAGGGGTCCCAGGTTCGATTCTGGCCAAGGGCACATGCCTGGGTTGCGGGCTCGATCCCCAGTAGGGGGTGTGCAGGAAGCAGCCGATCAATGATTCTCTCTCATCATTGATGTTTCTCTTCTCTCCTTCCTTCCTCTCTGAAATCAATAAAGAAATATATTTTTTAAAAACACACACACACACACAAAAAAAAAAAAAAAAAAAAAAAAGTAGCCAAAACCGGTTTGGCTTAGTGGATAGAGTGTCGGCCTGCAGACGCATCCCCAGTAGGGGATGTGTAGAAGGCAGCTGATCGATGTTTCTCTCTCATGGATGTTTCTAGCTTTCTGTCCCTCTCCTTTCTTCTCTGTAAAAATATCAATAAAATATATTAAAAAAAAAAAAACCAAGGCTACTTACACAGGAAGAATGTGAGATTGGATGGAGAAGGAAGAAGGATTGGTATGATTTAATATTGCTTACAAACCATCATAGATACTAAAAGATAACCCTGCCTTTTTTGTGATGAGGGAGGGAAATATGCACATTGCCTTCTGCATTCTATTAGTATGTGCATATATCTCCTGAGAAAGTAAAACAAAAAAATGAAAGTTATAGAAAGGACCATGGAAAGAGTTATCATGTGGAATTTCTTTTCTTTTTTTTAATCCTCATCTGAGGATGTGTTTATTGATTTATGAGAGAAATAGAGAGTGTGAGAGACAGAGAAACATCAGTGTGAGAGAGAAACAGCTACAGGAGGTAAACGCCCAGACCGGGGAGCAAACCTGAAACCTAGGTATGTGCCATGACCAAGAATCAAAGTGCAACCTTTTGGTGTCTGGGACCACTCTCCAACCAACTGAGCCACCTGGCCAGGGCTCATGTGGAATTTCTCTACTTCCAATTTTAGAAATAAAATGAATTGTCATCTGCCTCAGCTGATTAAGCTATAATCCTGCCAAAGACCAGGAATATACTAGGTAACCTCCTGAGACCCTCACAATATTTGAAGTTGGAACTTCAATGAAAACATTCATCCTACTCCTACTCGTTATCTCTGTTTGAGCTTCAGGGCAGCCTGGATTTAAAGTAAAGTAACATCACAGACCATGCTGATCATTTTTGTCTTATCTACAGTCAGTTGCCTTCAAGTGTTGTGAAATGTTAATAACTTTCTCAACCTGTCAGTTTTTTCCCTAGCATAGCAGCATAAAAGTGTAATACAGAACAAATATTCAATAAATTCCATTCATTCTTCATAGCTGCACTGGAATTGAACAATCTTCCATTAACATATTTAAGCCTGAAAAGTATTTGTGTCTTGGTGCAAAAAGAAAAAGAAATCTTGGCAAGAAATATTCAAAGTGATGAACAGCAAGAATCTACAACCAAGATTACTCTATCCAGCAAAGCTATCATGCAGAATTGAAGGTCAGATAAAGTGCTTCATAGATAAGAAAAAGCTAAAGGAGTTCATCACCACCAAACCAATATTATATGAAATTCTGAAAGATATTCTTTAAGAAGAGGAAGAAGAAAAAGGTAAAAGTGTAAATTAGGAACAACAAATACACATCTATCAACAAATGAACCTAAAAATCAAGTGAATTGATAAGCTGATGAACAGGATAAACTGGTGAATGTAACAGAATCCCAGACATAGAGAGGGAATGGACTGACAACTCTTGGGGAGAAAGGGGGTGTGGGAAGTGCAGCAAGAGACTGGACAAAAATCATGCAACTATGGGAGAGGATAGTGGAGGGGGGTGAGGGCGGAGGGTGGGATGGGTACCAGGTGGAGGGGAACTATAGGGTGGGGAAAAAAAGGAAACAATGTAATTAATAAACTGAACAATAAAGATTAAAAAAAGAAATCTTGGATTTATGTGAAGTTTGAATGTAAAAATATAAAGTTTTTTATATTTCTATACTTAATTTGTTTTCATTTTTAAATGTTAGATTTTCAAATTGGATGGAATACATAACATTAGGCATTAGGCCAACTCTGAAAGTGCTAGAATTCATTTTCCAATATTTTAATGGCCTCACTGGCAATGCAGTTGGCCTTGTGTGCTTGGCTGTGATTATAATCATTACTACTGTAGGGACACTCAGGATTTGAGCTCAAGGTAGCTCTTGTCTATGAGAAGTCAAAACAACATTGAGATGTCAGGTCACTGGACAGTTTCTAGTGTATCTGTCTCTACAAGGGGTGAGATTTCCCCACAGATCTCTGGGAAAGTAACCTATTCTCCCCAAAGATTATCTGATTCTTCCTGTGGGTACTGATTCTACTAATCCATCTTATATTCCAAATTCAGAGACTATCTTCAAATTTTACATCAAATTTCTCTATTGCAGGGTTCTGACTCCGATCCTGTCTAAATCCATTTGAGAAGAGAAAACAGTTAAGAGAAAGAGTATCATTGATTTTTAACATTTATTTTTCCTTACACACAGCTAGCACAATGATCATCTCTCATCACACTGCAGTGATCCTCTGCCAAGGTATGAGTGGCAGCAGAGGGGTGTGGACTCACCTCTCCATCCAGAGAAACATATCAAATTGGGGCCTTTATAAAGCTCCCCAAGTTTCTATGTCCTCTTGGCTGGATAGCATCCATGTGCAATTAAGTAAGCTTATAAAACAACTTTAAAAATATGAATATATGAATGGGGGGCGGAATTCAATGACTATGCTAAATCACAAAATGTAGATTACATTTTTGTAGTTATAGAACTACAACTATTTAGAGAAACATTGAAACAAGAATACTCCATGAGAGTTTTTGTGAGGTGCAAGTATAAATTAAATATAATATTCATTTTCCTTTTTAAAAATAAAGTTTAGCCCTGGCCAAGTGTCTCAGTTGGTTGGAGCATCATCCCATACACCAAAAGATTGTGGGTCTAATTCCCATTCAGGACACATCCCTAAGTTTCAGGTTACATTTCCCAAGCAATGCATGTACTGGGAGGCAGACGATTGGTGATTCTCTCTCACGTTGATCTTCCTCTCTGTCTCTCTCAAAATCAATGGGGGGGGAAAGCATATCCTTGAATGAGGATTAAAATAACACTAATACTAATAAAGTTTTAATATAGAAAGACTTTAAAGAATAAGAATAATATGAACATTCTTGTACTCCCAACCCACCTCGGAAGCCACCTACTAGTACATGACTTTCCAAAGTTTATCATCTCTATATTTTATAATAATAATCCTCCCACTGCTCTTGATAGTTTAATCACATATTATTAAGTTTGCCTGGTTATAAATTTGCCTCTGACATTTTTTTCACCTTAATCTCATGTTCAGGAGATTTATCTCTACCATGGTGTGTAACCATCGTTCCACTGTTCCTATTGCTGCACAGTATTCCAGTATAGACTAAACATACATTTGATTCTTTTTCTTCTAATGTGTAGTGGCTATTTTTAGTTATTTGCTATACCACATCAAATTTAGAATCTGTTGTTGATTTCTTTAAAAAACAACACACACCTATTGGGATTTTGATCATAATGGCATTGAATCTACAGATCAATTTTGTATGAATTGACATCTCTGCACTATTAAGCATTTTTATCTGTGAACAAAATATCTCCTCCCCTGTATTTAGGTTTTAATATCTTTCAGAAAAATTTTATGATCTGGTACATAAAACTTTTATTTGTAATTGCTGTGTTAAATGCCTTTTTGAGCTGCATCCTGTGTTGTTGGCAATAATAACAACTGTAGTGATAATGTTGAAGATGACAATAACTAGCATATATTGTATGATTACTCATGCCAGACATGGGTCCATATGAACTATCCTTACTGTGCACTCTACAGCCCTGTGATGGTAAATAACAAGCCCAACAGTACACACTAATAACTGGTGAAGTCAGGATTGAAGAAGGGAAGTCTGGCTCCAGGGTACATACTCTTAACCACAAGTTCTGTCCTTTTATGCATTCTTGTATTCGTTCCCTAAGCCTGCTACAACAAATCACCACACACTCGCTAATAACGTGGAAAGCTAGAAATACAAGCTTCAGTAGGGTGTGCTCCCTCAAGGGCTCTAAGGATTCTTCCTTGCCTCTTCCAGCTTCTAGTAGCTTCCCCAGCATTTTGGGGCTTGGGGCTTAATCACCCCAGTCTTTCTATTGCCTTCTCATCTACATATCTAATCTCTGCCTACCTTCCTCTTATCATTGGATTTAAACCTTAACTTAATCACATCTTTTACCATATCATCATGTATAATAAAAGCATAGTGTGCTAATTGTCCCTTCGACTGGGAGTTTGTCTGGAAGTTTGACCAGGGGACAGGCTGGCCGGGGGAAGAAAGTGAGTACCCAGCTGGCAGCTGGCAGCTGCTAGGGACCCTACTGATGCACAAATTTTGTGCATAGGCCTCTAGTAGTAATATAATATTTATCTTTTACTATATAAGGTAATATTACAGGTTTAAGACATAAATATGTGGACATATGTTTTGGGAACCACCATTCAACTCCTACGATGCTATAGAAAATCAATTGACTCATGTATACTGCAACCTGGCTGTATTTTCTGATCCATTATAATAGAAAGGTGTCAGCTCTTTTGGTCACCACCAGCAAGGTTTACTGAGTGTTTACTAGGTCAGTGGTCAGCAAACTCATTAATCAACAGAGCCAAATATCAATAGTACAACAATTGAAATTCCTTTTGAGAGCCAAATTTTTTAAAATTTAAACTTCTTCTAACAGCACTTCTTCAAAATAGGTTCACCCAGGCCATGGTATTTTGTGGAACAGCCACACTCAAGAGGCCAAAGAGCCACATGTGGCTCGCGAGCCGCAGTTTGCCAACCACGTTACTAGGTCAAAGACATGATACTGGGGATCAACAGGATGAATAAGACATAGCTTTTTCCCTCTCAAAAGCATAGTAATTGGAACATGGTTAGTCTATGTGAAAAACAGAACCATTAAACGAAATGGAACAAGGTCATGATTATCTTTGTGGATTCCAGCTTTGTTCAGAATTGCCTTTCTTCTGACCCTCAAATGTGGACATGCTGCATTCACCCAGACAGAGTATGAGGTCATGATTCCCCACTCTCCTCTTGTTTGTCTCTTGTTTTGAACCACTTGTCAATGTCCAGTCTCTGGTCTGAGTCATGAGCAATGTGATATTAGAGGTAACTGGAAAAGCAAGAGCAGAGCAGCAGCTTGCTCACTCTGCTGCTCTCTCCCTTTGACGGGCTTCCTGCTCCTCATAAGCAGAGATTACTGGACACTTTAGCTAAATCAGAAAGGATAATCTATAAACCCACAAATCTGTGCCTATGTAAACTGCTCAGAAACTTTTCCCAGAAGCTGACTGCCAGGCTGGGAATCTGAAGGAACATAAGACAAATAAATAACACATTATTTTCTTCTCCAAGAAAATACATTTTTAGAAAATACTGCATGAAATTTGAATTAAAGAGACATTTTGTGTCTGACTTTCCATTGTTTACAGACAATTTTAAAGTGTCTTAAATTTAGCTAATCCATAGCATGGATGTTTAAGTGGTTTACAAATAAAATGTATAACAAAATCTACTTTCATAAGAAAAAAAGTATATTTATGACTGGAAAAGACTGTCATCTGTAAATATCCCTAAGTCCTGTGATTTTAGTTCATTGTTATTGTCTTCTTTTTTAATAACTGCCTTTTCTATAATAAATATATATTCTGGACAGTGATCATTTTTAAAATATAATGTTTAGTGTAATTTAAAAATACATTAACAAGGGACCATTCTGTCACTGTCATGGCAGTCTACAGAGACCATGTGACCAAATGATTCTAGTCACACCTGTGAGAGGGCAGGAGGGGGACCCAGAACCCCCGGGGATGTCAGTCTCATAAGGTCAATCTCTGAAACTGAAAATACTAAAATTCTACAAAAACGTCATATACAGAAATATCACTGGTCAATGTATTATTGGTGGGGAGATTCGACTATCTCCCAAGTTGTTCCTCAAATTACAGGCAGTTATGTCTCCAGAAGACCTGAGCTGACAAAGAACTCAGATAAGGATTAGAGAGGCTCCCCCCCAACACACATCCCACTCCCAACCCCCTGCTACTCTCATGCTTTCCTGAGTTTGTGTTATCAGCTCTCTCTTCAAGAGTTTCTTTGCAGGAATCTTCTTTGGCCATTTATCTAAATTAGAAAGCATAATCTATAAAGCCACAATCTGTGCCTGTAAACTGATCAATATGCACTGGAGAGCCTGGCAGGTGTGGCTCAGGGGTTGAGCATTGACACAGGAACCAAGAAGTCAGTGGTTCGATTTCCAGTCAGGGCACATGCCTGGATTACGGGCTCTATCCTAGGTGGGGGACATGTGGCGGGGGAGGGGAAGTGGCAGCCAATAGACAATGTTTCATTGATGTTTCTATCTCTCTATCCCCTCTTCCTTCCTCTAAAAATCAATAAAAATGAGCTGGGGGGCAACAAGAGGATACCACCACCCACTCTCTGAGTTGGAAAGCTGACATGGGTGCACTGTCCTGGGAACACCTCATGACAAGGACAGCATTGCTCTAACTCCACATGAGTGAGAGTGCCTGAAATCAAGCCACATGTTGAATTACAGCAAGATATGATTCCTTTATATTTTTATTAAAATAAACATAAATAAACATTTGAATATTTCCTTCTCACCCTCTGAAGAATTGCCTGCACTCCACCTCCCAACCCATGAACCAGTCATCTGAATGGATTAAGACTGAAGACATAAAAGAAAATGTAGGGAAACTTGAAGACTGGAGAAAGCTGAAGACTCGTTTACATGTGGTAATATAGTCACCCACTAATACAGAAAATCCTTGGCCAAACCAAATCTAAAATAAATAAGACACACATAACATAACCCCAACTGTAGCAGCCACACAAAAATGCATAAACCTCTTAGTCAGGTTCCTTGCACAGAATCACATCACTGCTATGAATTTTTATTACATGCTGAAATAGAATATTCAGTAGTGAAAGATCACTAATAGTAAAATGATATCATACAACAGCAGCACAAAATTAAAATCCTACCAAATAATACTGCATTGGAAACCCTGAAGTACATATCAATCACTAGGAACATGTGCCTTTGCTGATTGACATTTTCCTGGGCTTTCTGCTCCTCTGTGAGAGGGTGTTGATAGGGAGGCTGATGCAGCTCATCTGAAGGAGTCATTGTCAAAGTGTTTGTTCACTTTCCCAGGTCTCATGGCCACACCCAAACAAAGATCCTGGACACACTGAAGATAAACTGTGTTCTGGTTTTAAATTTGGGGAGACTTCTCTCCAATTCATAATCCTGAAAGCACCCCTAAGGAGGTCTTGGATGTCTGTCCCTGGGGACTCAGGGAATGTTTTGAGCTTTTGGAACTAAATAGTTCATTAAACTACTGTAGGTGAAGCCAGAGCACATATGAATTGGATATACTAGCCCTTCATCTGTCATGGTACCTGAAATGTCACCATTTTACCATCTCCTTTTGGCTCTGGAGAGTTGCCTACTGTTTTATCCTGTACTGAAACAGTGCATTTTAATTACATATTGCTTTTCATCTAAACTTGGTAAGAGCAAGATCTGGTGGAAAGAATTTCTATGGGACTTGAATGTGAGTTAGACACCCAGGATTAGTAGAGTATGGAAGTAGAAAGACAAGCCCTGAAAAGGAAACTGGGAGGGTCCTAGCAAACTCTCATACACACAATTCTCTTTCATTTTTCTTTATGCTCAGGTCTCCCTCTTCTTCCCTCTGCATCATTTCTAGATTCCTGTCTTCAATATCATGAATTCTTTCCTCCATCTGGTTGGCTTGGTTCTATGCTCAGTAGTTCACTCAGGTCGGAGAGAGGTGGTGGCAGGGGTAAAGAAGGGTAATGGTTCTTGCAGCATAACTGAAATAACTTAGTCTCAGCAAGCCAGATGAGACCCCACAGACACCCAACAACCATTGTTACCCATGTTAGCTTGTGGCCTCCTCTCTAATGTGATTGATGGGTTAGTCTTTGTGTTCCTTCTTCTTTCTCACTCCCTTCCCTTTGCCCACCTTCTCCTCTCCACCCCTAGGTGTAACCTCAGGGAAAGGGCCTTCCTGGTTCTGAGCATCTGAGGAAGAAATAAATGTGACTGGGAATTGATTGGTCTTATGTTAAGTCCTCAAGTCTCTAAGGTATCTTCCAGAGAAAGAATCTGCCTCCACAGGGTATGGCTTTTGAGTGATTTGGTTCAGCTTCCAGAGATTTGGAGGAGACTCACTAAAACCAGAGATGTGTGTGCTACTTAGTAGACTGCTTAAGATGCATCTGTAATTTGTTGGACTTTGTTTTGAAATTGTGAGGGCACTGAAAGATAATTGCTATATGTTTGGGTATTACATATAGATACTGCTTAACAACGCAAATACTTGGCTCTGCAAATGTGTTTGATTTGTTGGGATATACCTGCTGAGTTCTAAAGATCCTAGACAACAGGCTTCTGGGTCGTGAGTAGGAGGAGGCCTGGGAGGCAGCGTGTCTGCTGTGCAAGGTGTGTCTGAGGCGCCTAGAGCCCCAACAGACCAAGATTGGCATCACCATGTCTCCTGGTCTCCTCTCTGCTTACAGCATTCACACAGCTTGACCCCATTTACTCTCCAGCCTGTGGACCAGCGCCTTTCAGGTCCTGCCACGCAGGTCCCAGAGTTCAGAATGCCTGGTGCCTCTGTGATTGATGAGATCAATGGTGATAAAGAATAGGAGTGCTGAAGAAAACCAAGATGGCAGCATAGGTAAACACCTAAACTGCTGCCTCGCACAACAATTTCAAAACTACAATTAAAAGACAAAACGGACAACATCCAGAATCATAGGAAAGCTGGCTAGAAGGAAAGAGAAAAATATACAGAGACTCAGAGGAGCTGCAAAAGGCTGAGGTACAGAGACACGCACGTGGAGAGGACGAGCAGCTGAGTGCCTGGCTGGCTTTCTGTAGCAGGAGGAAGTCATAAGCTCCGGACCATGCTGAACTCCAGTTCCAGGCAAGAATCTGGGCAGGGCTAATGGGAAGGCAAGGCTGTCTGCTCAGCCCTGAGACTCCGCCCCATTCCAAGGTGAGAACAGATGCTTTTGCAGTTTTGCAAGTCTTGCCTCATAAGGCTGTCTCCAGCACAGAAGTTCTCCTGGCATTGACACAGCCAATCCTCACAGTCAATTGGCCTGGAGGTCAAATCCTCCCAGTGATACCAACAACAATCAAGACTTAACTACAACATGGCTGTACACACAGTCCACAAAGGAGTGCATCAAGAGTGTCCACCTCAGGTAACTGGGGAGACTGAGCCACTAGGCTATATAGGACACCTAGCACACAAAGCTACTCTACCAGTTCAGGTAAGCAGTGAAAATGCAGAGACAAAAAAAAACAGATCACAAATGAAAAAAAAAAAAAATGGAAGAAAGCAAACAACTGGATATAGTTATAAGGTTTTTCAAGAATTTTCTAAAAAAGGCCGATAAATTTAGCAAGACCCTCAAGGATATGAAAAAGGACCAACTAGAAATTAAACATACACTGACTGAAATAAAAAATATTATACAGAGACCCAACAGCAGACTAGAGTAATGGGAGAATCAAGTCAAAGAAGGAAATACAGAGAAGCAAAAAACACTCAACCAGGAAAGTAAAAAGAAAAAGAATCCAAAAATTTGAAGATAGTGTAAGCGGCCTCTGGGACAACTTCAAATGTACCAACATCAGAATTATGGGGGTGCCAGCAGAAGAGAGAGAGCAAGATACTGAAAACCTATTTGAAGAAATAATGACTGAAAACTTCCCCCACCTGGTGAAAGAAATAGATTTACAAGTCCAGGAAGCACACAGAACCTCAAACAAAAGAAATTCAAAGAGGACCACACCAAAACACATCATAATTAAAATACCAAGAACAAAGGACAAAGAGAGAATATTAAAAGCAGCAAGAGAAAAACAGTTAGTTACCTACAAGGGAGCACCCATACGATTGTCAGCAAATTTCTCAAAAGAAACGATGCAGGCCAGACAGGAGTGGCAAGAAATATTCAAAGTAATGAATAGCAAAAATCTACAACCAAGATTACTCTATCCAGCAAAGCTATCATTCAGAATTGAAGGTCAGATAAAGTGCTTCACAGATAAGAAAAACCTAAAGGAGTTCATGACTACCAAACCAATATTATATGAAATGCTGAAAGATATTCTTTAAAAAGAGGAAGAAGAAAAAGGTAAAAATATAAATTATGAACAACAAATACACATCTATCAACAAATGAATATAAAAATCAAGTGAATTAATAAGCTGATGAACAGGATAAACTGGTGAATGTAACAGAATCACAGACATAGAGAGGGAATGGACTGACAATTCTTGGGGAGAAAAGGGGTGTGGGAAGTACAGCAAGAGACTGGAAAAATATTGCAACAATGGGTGAGGACAGTGGGGAGGGGGAGGGGAGGGTAGAGGGTGGGATGGGTACAGGGTGGAGGGGAGCTATAGGGGGATAAAAAAGGGGGAACAATGTAATTAATAAACTGAACAATAAAGATTTTTTTAAAAATTAAAAAATAAAGGCAAAAAAAAAAGAAAGAAATATTCAAAGTGATGAATAGCAAGAACCTACAACCAAGATTACTCTACTCAGCAAAGCTATCATTCAGAATTGAAGGTCAGATAAAGAATTTCACAGATAAGGAAAAGCTAAAGGAGTTCATCACCACCAAACCAGTATTATATGAAATGCTCAAATGTATTTTTTAAGAAGAAGAAGATGAAGAAAAAGGTAAAGATAAAAACTATGATTAACTAATATATATTTATCAACAAGTAAATATAAAAATCAAGTGAATAAAAAATCTGATGAGGGGGAGGAGCCAAGATGGTGGCATAGATAAACACCTATCTTGCTGCCCCACACAGCAATTTTAAAACTACAACTTAATGAAAGAACAAGCACCATCCAGAATCACCAGAAAGCTGGCCAAGTGAAAATTCCACAAATAAAAGTGAAGATAAGACACGGTGACTCGGAGGAGCGGCAGCAGACAGAGCGTTGAAGATATGCGCGGAGAGAGGTTTGGAGGATCGAGCACCAGCAGATAGGGCGGGCGGCTGAAACCGGCCAGTTTTCTCGAACGGGGAGACAAAGACTTCCCACTGGACTGATTCTCCAGCTCTGGGCAAAGTCCAGGGAACCCACTATCATACGGGGTAAAAACTGGACAGTGGGAGGGCACGCCGAAGCTTGGGTGCTGCAGGGGTCTGCCAGCTTGTGGAGAAGGCGAGAATGTGCGGAGTGCACGTGAACTTGGGAACAGCGCAGCTGTCTGACCGCACAGAGAGCTTTGTGACTTGCTCTTTCATTCGGGAAACCGTCAGACTGCTTTGTTTTATGACCTTGGATGAGATGTTGGGTATGCAACTCATTTGGGGAGAGGATGAATTCTCCGGCAGCTGGTGGAGCTTGGCAGCGGCTCTCTCTCAGAGGTGCTGGCGGCCATTGCCCCCGGCACAGAGTCCCTTTGGCCGCATAGGGTGGAGCTTACAGTGTCTGCTTGGCCTGGAGACACCACCCATCCAACCTGAGCACAGCTGAACTTCACAGACAATTGGCCTGGAGGTCAACCCCTCCAAGTGCTAACAACGATTAACCTGAACTTAACTTCAGCAAGACTGTGCAACCCATATCCACCTCAGGTAACTGGGGAAGCTGACCCACTGTCCCTTGTAGGACGTCTACCACACAAAGCTAATTGACCAACTCAGGGAAGCAGCCACCATGCAGAGACATGGAAAGAAATCAGATGTGAAAGAAATAGAGGGGAAAAAATGACTGGACATGGAATTCAAAACCACGGTTATAGGGCTTCTCAAGAGGCTCCTACAAAAGGTCGAGACCTATAAGGAAATAAGCAAGACCGAAAAGGAAATGAATGAGACCCTCAAGGATATGAAGAAGACCTGCAAGGAAATGATCAAGACCAACGTGGAAATGAATGAGTCCTACAAGGAAATGAAGGAGACCTACAAGGATATGAATGAGACTCTCAAGGATATGAAAAAGGACCAACCAGAAATTAAGCATACACTGACTGAAATAAAAAATATTATACAAAGACCTAAAAGTACTCTAGAGCACCCCAAGAACCAAGTTAAAGATTTGAAATACAAAGAGGCAAAATCCAGTCAGCTGAAAAAGCAAGAAACCAAAAGAATCCAAAAAATTGAAGATAGTGTAAGGGGCCTCTGGGACAACCTCAAGCATACCAACATCCGAATTATAGGGGTGCCAGAAAAAGAGAGAGAGCAAGACAATGAAAACCTATTTGAAGAAATAGTGACCAAAAACATCCCACACCTGGTGAAATAAATTGACTTAGGAGTCCAAGAAGCGCACCGAACCTCAATATATAGGAACCTTAAGAGGAACACACCAAGGCACATCATCATTAAAATGCCAAGAGCAAAAGACAAAGAGAGAATATTAAAAGCAGCAAGAGAAAAACAGTTAGTTACCTATAAGGGAGCACCCATACGATTGTCAGCAGATTTCTCAAAAGAAATGATGCAGGCCAGATGGGAGTGGCAAGAAATATTCAAAGTGATGAATAGCAAGAATATACTTACTCTATCCAGCAAAGCTATCATTCAGAATTGAAGGTCAGATAAAGTGCTTCGCAGATAAGAAAAAGCTAAAGGAGTTCATCACCACCAAACCAATATTATATGAAATGCTGAAAGATATTCTTTGAGAAGAGGAAGAAGAAAAAGATAAAAGTGTAAATTAGGAACAACAAATACACATCTATCAACAAATGAATCTAAAAATCAAGTGAATTAATAAGCTGATGAACAGGATAAACTGGTGAATGTAACAGAATCACAGACATAGAGATGGAATGGACTGACAATTCTTGGGGAGAAAAGGGGTGTGGGAAGTACAGCAAGAGACTGGACAAAAATCATGCAACGATGGGAGAGGACAGTGGAGGGGGGTGAGGGCGGAGGGTGGGATGGGTACCAGGTGGAGGGAGCTATAGGGGGGGAAAGGGGAACAATGTAATTAATAAACTGAACAATAAAGATTTAAAAAAATAAGAAGAAGAATGGGAAAGAATGTAAAAAAAAAAAAAAACTACAACTTAATGACAGGACAAACATCATCCAGAATCACCGGAAAGCTGGCTGAGTGAAAATTCCATAAATAAAAGTGAAGACAGTACACTGTGACTCAGAGGAGCGGAGGAGGACAGTGTTGAAGATATGTGAGAAGTCAGATGTTTAGAGCCCTGCGTGCACAAGCGAGCAGAGAGGGCAGGCAGCTGCAAAGACAGAGGCGTCCCACTGCACTGATTCCCCAGTTCCAGGTGAGGTCTGGGGAACCCACACTCCTACGGGGTGAAACTGGACAGTAGGGAAGCATGCTGAAATTTGGGAACTGCAAAGGTCTGCGAGCTTGTGGAGAGGGCAAGCTTGTGGAGATGGCAAGCTTGTGGAGAGTGTGAGTAAACTTAGGAACAGCAGAGTTGTGTGAGCATACAGAGAGGACTTGTGACTTGCTCTCTCATTCGGGAAACCACCGGACTGTATTGTTTTACAACCCTGGGTGAGACTTTGGGTGTGCAAACTCATTTGGGGAGAGGCTGAATTGTCCGGCTATAGGAAGAGCTCGGCAGCAGCTTTCTCTCAAAGGTGCTTGCAGCCATTACCACCCGGCACAGAGACCCAGGTGCCAGATAGGGCGGAGCTGATGCTGCCTGCTCAGCCCAGAGACTCCACCCATCCAACCTGAGCACAGCTGACCCTCAATACTAATCTAGGCTTAACTTCAACAAGACTGTACAACCCATAAAGGGCTGCACCAAGAGTATCCACCTCAGATAACTGGGGAGGCTGAGCCACTGTTCCTTAGAGGACATCTACCACACAAAGCTAATCGACCAACTCAGGAAAGCAGCCACCATGCAGAGACATGGAAAGAAATCAGATGTGAAAGAAATGGAGGGGAAAAAATGACTGGACATAGAGTTCAAAACCACAGTTACAAGTTTTTCAAGAGGCTCCTAGAAAAGGCCAAGACCTACAAGGAAATGAACAAGACCTACGAGGAAATGAAGGAGACCTACGAGGATATGAAAAAGGACCAACTAGAAATTAAGCATATGCTGACTGAAATAAAAATATTACACAAAGACCTAAAAGCAATCTAGAGGACCGCAAAAACCAATTCAAAGATTTGAAATACAAAGAAGCAAAATCCACTCAGCAAGAAAAGCAAGAAGCCAAAAGAATCCAAAAAATTGAAGATAGTATAAAAGGCCTCTGAGACAACCTCAAGCATACCAACATCTGAATCATAAGGGTGCCAGAAAAAGAGAGAGAGCAAGATAAGGAAAACCTACTTGAATAAATAGTGACCGAAAACTTCCCCTACCTGGTGAAAGAAATTGACTTAAAAGTCCAGGAAGCGCACAGAACCCCAAACAAAAAGAATCCAAAGAGGACCACACCAAGACACATCATAATTAAAATGCCAAGAGCAAAAGACAAAGAGAGAATATTAAAAACAGCAAGAGAAAAACAGTTAGTTACCTACAAGGGAGCACTATACAATTGTTAGTGAATTTCTCAACAGAAACGATGCAGGCCAGATGGGAGTGGCAAGAAATATTCAAAGTGATGAATAACAAAAACCTACAACCAAGATTACTCTACCCAGCAAAGTTATCATTCAAAATTGAAGGTCAGATAAAGTGCTTTGCAGATAAGAAAAAGCTAATGGAGTTCATCACCGCCAAACCAATATTACATGAAATGCTGAAAGATATTCTTTAAGAAGAGGAAGAAGAAAAAGGTAAAAATATAAATTATGAACAACAAATACACAGCTATCAACAAATGAATCTAAAAATCAAGTGAATTGCCGAGACTGGTTTGGCTCAGTGGATAGAGCATCGGACTGTGGACTGAAGGGTCCCGGGTTCAATTCCGGTCAAGGGCATGTACCTTGGCTGTGGGCACATCCCCAGTAGGGGGCGTGCAAGAGGCAGCTGATCAATGTTTCTCTCTCATCGATGTTTCTGACTTTCTATCCCTCTCCCTTCTGCTCTGTAAAAAAATCAATAAAAAAATTTTTTTAATAAAAAATAAAAATCAAGTGTATTAAAAATCTGATGAACAGGATAAACTGGTAAACATAACAGAATCATGGACATAGAGAGGGAATGGACTGACAATTCTTTGGGCAAAAAGGGGTGTGGGAGTTGCAGCGAGAGACTGGACAAAAATCATGCAACTATGGGAGAGGACAGTGGGGGAGAGGTGAGGGCGGAGGGTGGGATGTGTACTGGGTGGAGGGGAGCTATAGGGAGAAAAAAGGGGGAACATTGTAATTAATAAACTGAACAATAATGATTAAATTTTTAAAATCTGATGAACAGAATTAACTGGTGAATATAATAGAATCATGGGCATAGAGAGGGAATGGACTGACAATTCTCAGGGGGATAGGGGTGTGGGGAGTGCGGGAAGAGACTGGACAAAAATCGTACACCTATAGATGAGGACAGTAGGGGGAGGTAAGGGCAGAGGGTGGGGTGGGAACTGGGTGGAGGGGAGCTATGGGGGGAAAAAGAGGAATAATTGTAATAATCTGAACAATAAAGATTTATTAAATTAAAAAAAAATAAAGATCCTAGAGAACAACAGCATATATGTTGTAAACCAAAATCAACAAAGGAAGCCATAATAAATATATTTAATGAATCTTAAAGTCATAAATTTATGTGTGTGTGTGTGTGTGTGTGTGTGTGTGTGTGTGTGTGTGTGTGTATTAGAGGCCCAGTGCACAAAATTCGTGCATGGGAAGTGGGTCACCTCAGGTTGGCCTACACTCTCTCCAATCTGGGACCTCAGGCTCCTAACCACTCACATGCCTGCCAGCCTGATCCCCCTAACTGCTCTCCCCTGACAGCCTATTTGCCCTAATTGCTCTCCCCTGCTGGCCTGGTCTCCCTAACTGCTCTCCCCTGCCTGCCTGATTGCCTCTAACCTCCTCTGTCTTGGCCCCGCCAACATGGTTTTGTTGGGAAGGATGTCCAGAAGGACATCCGGAAGGTCATCCAGAAGATGTTCAGTCTAATTAGTATATTACCCTTTTATTAGTATAGATACCACCTTGTCCTAAAAATGCAGGTTGTTCACAGGTTTTCCTATTGTGGAAGGGGATCCCGCAATAGCATCCTGGGTTCTGACCAGGGCTTATGCACTTGTGCTTTATCTCAGCAGGTGGATTCCTAGAAGACTCTTGCATGTGCCTTGAACATTTCTATCAAATTTGCCAAATCATCCTCCAAAAAATGTTGAGCCGCTTTAAACTCCCACCAGCAACCATGTATGTGTCCTCCGTCCCACTTTGATGCCAATATCATTGATTTCTCCCTCGAAGCTTCCCTCCCATCAGCCAGGACTTCTTGGTACTTGAGCCAACCTCATTGTTCAGCTGGGGACTTGATTTCCCAAGACAGAATTATGGAGGAGGAAAAATAGTTTTCCTCTACCTTTCTGAGTTCTTAGTGAAGGCCCTTATAATGAAAGACAGATCACCAAGAGAAAAATAAAAGTTCATTAACATGTGTACTTTGTGTATATGTGGGAGATCTCAGGGAAAAATGAGTAACTCCCCAACGTGGCTTAAAATGCAGATTTAAATACCTTCTTCCTAGGGAAAGGGGACGAGAGATATAGGCCTCTTACAGGAGATTAAATGCTATTTAGGAAAGATGAATGGGGTGGGGGGAAATAGTTTGTAACAAAGTTTGGGTGTGATGTCTACTTCTACTCTCCTGTCCTGTGTGTGACAGAAGTCAGTCTTCTCTGCCTGATGGCACTTCTCCCATCAAGGAGACCTATGACATTTAAGCTCCTTTAGCAGGGTCTGATTTTAGGGAGATCAGGAGACTTCAGTGAAACCCTCCACATGCATTTGCTGTTTTTCAAGCATCTACAGCTCAAGATCATCTATATAACAACACAGCATATATTGGGGTGGCATGTTCTCTGACCTTCAGAATAAACCCAACAAAAGCTAGTTTCTGCTCTTAGATGATTTGCCACAGTAACATTATTCCCTGGAGATGGTATTCTGACCAGACCTTCCTAGGAGTGGTCATAACATTACCCTGTTTTTGTAGAAAGGTGTTGGCCACAGCACTAAATAATCCCGGGGCAGTTTTTTCATCCTGTGGTAAGAGAGATAAAGTTATGATAGTTTACATCTCTTTCCACAGGTTTCTTGCGGGTTTGTATGTCTGCTGCCCCAACCCATGACCCTCAGCAACCCAAGCGCCTCTACCTCAGGCCTTGGGGCTGCTGGGTGCCAAGCCTGCAGGTTTTTGTCTTCAATCCACCCCCCACCACCCAACCCCCCAACTGCAGATTTGCCATGGCCGGGCTCCAGGCGGCAGGGGGCCGGATTCCCTGCTGGGTCTGGGGCTGCAATCAGGACCCCCGCTACCCCAGCCTCCATGGCCAGGCTCCAGGCAGCGGAGGGCAGCCCACCATCTTGGTTGGGTTAATTTGCATACTCACTCCTATTGGCTGGTAGCATAGCGAAGGTACAGTCAATTTGCATGTTTTTCTTTTATTAGATAGGATAATATAGTTGAACAGGAAGCAGAGATCTTAGATTACAGTTGTTACTTTTCAAAGACTTATTATGATCCCACAAAAAGCCACTTGCTACCGTGAAAAGGGTGTTGACTTGGTGTTAGATCAGGTATCAATTCTTGCTCTGTGACATACTAAACTGTGTGACTGTGAGCAAGTTATTCACTTCTCTCAATGTGTCTGTTTCCTCATTGTAGAACGCATTGTGAGAGAATTGAACAGATAATGTAATTAAGATTCCTAATGACCTCTTCTAATAGGTACTTGCTATGGACTGAATGTTTATGTCTCCCAAATTCATATGTTGAAGCCCTAATCCCTGGTGTAATGGTGTTTGGAGATGGAGGCCTTGGGGAGGTATTTAGGTCATGACAGTAGAGTCCTCATGAGTGGTATTAGTCCACGCAGGAGGAAGTCACCATGAAGATGTGATAACCAGTTGACCATTGAGCTCGACCTGTCTTGGAATGTTCACTCTGTCTAGCATCTCCACATGGAAGCTGCTCCAAAGGCACAGCCTTGATAAGAGTGAAATGTTGTTGGTTTCATATGGATGGAATACATATAGAGGCCTCTATGTAAACTTTTAAGATTTGGTGGGTGGGTGGGAAGATCTGCTTTTCTTACAGCCACCTAAGACTAAGTAAGTTCCCCTGCTTCTAAAACTGCCACCTGCCACTCTGGAAAGAAAGTGGTCTGCCTCTTGCCCTACGTGAAAAGTACCTTATAAAAAAGATACGAGGCAGATGATCTCTCTCTCTCTCCACCAGGTGAGAGGACACAGTGGAAAGGCAGCTGTCTGCAAACCAGGAAGAGGGATCTAACTAGGAACCAAATTGGCCAGCACTTTGATATTGGATTTTCCAGCCTCTAGAATTATGAGAAATAAATTTCTGTTGTTCAAGCCACTCAGTGTATGGTATTTTGTTATAGAAGCCTAAGCTGACCAAGACAGTACTGATAACAATAGTGTAGAACAATATTTTTTGAAATCTTACATCCTAAGTATAAAAATTGATGCAAACATCTTATGTAAAGCATTATAAATTGAATCCAGCATTAGATTAACAGATTAGTATACCAGCCCAAGCAGAGTTCATTTTTAAACTGTAAAGATGTTTCAACATATGGATTCTATTTATAAAATTCATCATTGTAATTTTTAAAGGTGAAAAATCAAGAGATTCCAAAAGAGGCATTTTTTAAAATTCCACAGCAATTGTCAATTTAAAACACAGGTTTATGAAACATTGATACAATAATGTTCTAAACATGACAAATTATGTATTTATAATAGTGTGACATTTAATAATAAAATATAATAAGAATCATTTCCATAAATATAATGAACAAAGTAAGGTGATTTATTCTTTAATCTTATGGAAGTGCTAGCCAAAATGATTAGAAAAGGAGAAAGGTATAAAACATTGGGAATAAAGAGACAATACCTAAAAAAAAAAAAAAAGAGAGAGAGAGAGAGAGAATACCTGAAAAATCTGACAGGCTGAAACACAAAGATTTTATAACCACTAGAGAGTTTTATTAGGTGGTCAGATTAATGTAAAAGCACAACGTTTCTCAATTATGCTTCAATAAAGCTATATTTTTTTTAAATAACATGAAACTTTCTTATATGTTGAAAATAACCAGGTAAAAATAAAATAAAAAAGATACTATTGACAAAAGAAACAAAATGCATGAAACACTTAGAAGTAAACTAAATAAGTAAAATGTAAACTAATAAAACTAGTGCCTGGCCAGCATGACTCAGTGGTTGAGCATCGACCTATGTTTTGATTCCCCAAGTTGCCCATGATTCTCTCATTGTTGATGTTTCTTTCTCTCTTTCCCTCTCCCTTTCTCTCTGAAATCAATAAAAATTTTTTTTAAAGAAAACTATAAACTACCCAGGAACACTGAAGAAAATATAAATAAATAAAGAGAAATGCCTTGCTGACACATATGTACTGCACATCTAATTTTGTTGTCCTTGTTGGCATTCTTACTGTCTTTTCCCAACACCCAACCCCCAAACTCCTGTTTCTGAAAGAGCTACTGATTCCCTTTCTCTGTCCCACTGTGTGTAGGCTTGTGGGACTGTTACCCAAAGTATCCTGCCTTGTCCTGGCTGAGTAGCTCAGTTCATTAGAGTGTTGTCCCAATAAGCCCAGATTGCAGGTTTAATCCCCAGTCACAGGGCACATACAAGAATCAACCAATGAATTCATAAATAAGTGGAACAACAAAGCGCTCTCTCTCTCTCTCTCTCTCTCTCTCTCTCTCTCTCTCTCTCTCTCTCTTTTCTCTCTTTCTCTCCTTCTCTCTCTCTCCCCTCTCTCAAATCAATAGATTTTTTTTTAATTTTTTTCAAAGTATCCTGTCCTCCTCCAGCCAAGGGGTAGACAAACTGCTCAAATGAGGATCATTAATTACATTTTCTTTCAGAATCTGAAATTTGAGCAAAATGCCTCAAAGATGGAAAGCTGGTCCAGCTGAGGAATGTGATAGATTTGCATTCAGCTGGTCCCAGTTCTTTTTACCCCCAAATCTAGTCCTTCAGCTTCCCTTCACTTCTATGAGCCACCCAAATCCTTTTAGATATGCCTTTTTTTTAATTAACAGAAGTCTGTTTCTAATTTTATTCAAAGAACTGTAGTTGAATCTAATAGAAAGAATGTATTATATAGACGTTGATTTTTTCTAAATTAATCTACACATCAATACAATACAAATGAAAACTAAATGCCTCAAAGATGGAAATAATAGAAATGAAACAAAATAGTTTTAAAGTTCACCTTGAAAAGTGGTATTCAACATTGGCTTGCACATTAGAATCATCTGGGAGCTTTTAAAACTCTCTGTTCCCAGTCTGCACCCAGAGCAATTAAAGCAGGACCTCTGGGAGTGGGACAAACTTATCAGAGTTTATTAAAGCCCCTTGAGTGATTATAATGTACTGCCAAGGTACATAAGACCAGCAAGAAATTTCCGGGGGGGGGGGGGGGGGACAAGCAGGCTTGTTCCATCAGCAATTAAAATATATTATGAAGCTTTAGTGATTAAAACAGTATTGTCGGGGAGGAACCAAGATGGCGGCATAGGTAAACACCTATCTTACTGCCCCACACAACAATTCCAAAACTACAACTTAACAACAGAACAAACATCATCCAGAATCACCGGAAAGCTGGCTGAGTGAAAATTCCACAAACAAAAGTAAAGATAGAACACTGTGACTCAGAGGAGCGGCAAAGCACAGCCTTGAAGATATGCGCGGAACCAGAGGTTCGGAGCCGTGCGCGCTCACGCAAGCGGAAAGGGCTAGCGGCTGCAAACCGGCCGATTTTCTCCAACGGGGAGGGCAAAGGCGTCCCACTGCACAGATTCCCCAGTTCCAGGCGAGGTCCAGAGAAGGCACGCTGAAACCCAGGAGAGGCAGAGGGTGAGCTTGTGGAGAGTGCGAGTAAACTTGGAAACAGCAGTTTGCTCATAAACTTGGGAACAGAAGTGCATGACCGCGCAGAGAGGACTCGTGACTTGCTCCCTCATTCGGGAGACCACCAGACTGCTTTGTTTTACAACCCCTGGTGAGACTTTGGGTGTGCAGACTCATTTGGGGAAAGGCAGAGTTGGAGATCAGTGGCGGCTTTCTCTCGGAGGTGCATGCAGCTGTTACCACCCGGCACAGAGACCCACGTGCCTCATAGGGCGGAGCTGACGGTGCCTGCTCAGCCTGGAGACTCTGCCCATCCAATCTGAACACAGCTTACCCTCACAGTAAATTGGCCTGGAGGTCAAACCCTCCTAGTCTAACAATAATAATCTGGGTTTAACTTCAATAATACTGTACAACCCATAAAGGGCTGCACCAAGAGTATCCATTACAGGTAACTGGGGAGACTGAGCCACTGTCCCTTAGAGGACATCTACCACACAAAGCTAATCGACCAACTCAGGAAAGCAGCCACCATGCAGAGACATGGAAAGAAATCAGATGTGAAAGAAATGGAGGGAAAAAAACGACTGGACATAGAGTTCAAAACCACAATAATAAGGTTTTTCAAGAGGCTCCGAGAAAAGGCTGATGAACTTAATAAGAACTACAAGGAAATGAACAAGACCTACGAGGAAATGAACGAGACCTACGAGGATATGAAAAAGGACCAACTAGAAAGTAAGCATACACTGACTGAAATAAAAATATTACACAAAGACCTAAAAGCAGTCCAAAGGACTGCAAGAACCAAATCAAAGATTTGAAATACAAAGAAGCAAAATCCACTCAGCCGGAAAAGCAAGAAGACAAAAGAATCCAAATAATTGAAGATAGTGTAAGGGGCCTCCTGGACAACCTCAAGCATACCAACATCCAAATCATAAGGGTGCCAGAAAAAGAGAGAGAGCAAAATAATGAAAACCTACTTGAAGAAATAGTGACCAAAAACTTCCCCTACCTGGTGAAAGAAATTGCCTTAAAAGCTCAAGAAGTGAGGAACCAAGATGGCGGCATAGGCAAAACACCTATCTTACCATCATACACAGCAATTTTAAAACTACAACTTAATGAAAGAACAAACACCTTCCAGAATCACCAGAAAGCTGACCGAGTGAAAATTCCACAAATAAAAGTGAAGATAAGACACTGTGACTCGGAGGAGCAGCTGAGGACAGCGTTGAAGATTTGCGCAGAGAGAGGTTTGGAGCACGCGCACCGCGGATAGGGCGGGCGGCTGAAAACCGGCCAGTTTTCTCGAATGGGGAGACAAAGATGTCCCACTGGACTGATTCTCCAGCTCTGGGCGAAGTCCAGGGAACCCACTATTATACGGGGTGAAAACTGGACAGTGGGAGGGCACGCCGAAGCTCAGGTGCTGCAAGGATCTGCCAGCTTGTGGAGAAGGCGAGCTGGCTCGTGACCTTGGGAACAGTGCAGCTGCGTAACTGCGTAGAGAGCGCTCGCAACTTGCTCTTTCATTCGGGAAACCGTCAGACTGCTTTGTTTTACGACCCTGGGTGAGACATTGGGTGTGCAGACTCATTTGGGGAGAGTGTGAATTCCCCAGCAGCCGGTGGAGCTTGGCAGCAGCTCTCTCTCAGAGGTGCTGGCAGCCATTTTCCCTGGCACAGAGTCCCTGGGGCTGCATAGGGCAGAGCTAACGCTGTCTGCTTGGCCCGAAGACTCTGCCCATCCAACCTGAGCACAGCTGAACTTCACAGACAATTGGCCTCGAGGTCAACCCCTCCAAGTGCTAACAATGATTAACATGAGCTTAACTTCAGCAAGACTGTGCAACCCATATCCACCTCAGGTAACTGGGGAGGCTGACCCACTGTCCCTTATAGGACATCTACCACACAAAGCTAATTGACAAACTCAGGGAAGCAGCCACCATGCAGAGACATGGAAAGAAATCAGATGTGTAAGAAATGGAGGGAAAAAAAACGACTGGACATGGAATTCAAAACCACGGTTATAGGGCTTCTCAAGAGGCTCCAACAAAAGGTTGAGGCCTATAAGGAAATAAGCAAAACCGCAAAGGAAATGAATGAGACCCTCAAGGATATGAACAAGACCTGCAAGGAAATGATCAAGACCAATGTGGGAATGATCAAGACCAACGTGGAAATGAATGAGTCCTACAAGGAAATGAAGGAGACCCTCAAGGATATGAAGGAGACTCTCAAGGATATGAAAAAGGACCAACCAGAAATTAAGCATACACTGACTGAAATAAAAAATATTATACAAAGACCTAAAAGTGCTCTGGAGCACCCCAAGAACCAAGTTAAAGATTTGAAATACAAAGAAGTAAAATATTAAAGCTGTGGTACATTTACACAATGAAATACTATGCAGCTGTCAAAAAGGGGATCTCTTACCCTTTGAGCCAGCATAAATGGATCTGGAGGTTATTATGCTAAGGGAAATAATCCAGTTAGAGAAAGACAATCACTTGATCTCACTTATATGTGGAATCTAATAAATAAAATAAACTGATGAACAAAATAGGTCCAGAGACATGGAATCATGGAACAGACTGACAGATCTCAGAGGTAGGAGAGAGGGTGTGGGAAGAAGTTAAGCAAAAAAATGTATATGCATACTAGAGGCCTGATTCATGAAATTTGTGCAAGGGGCTCAGCCTCCTGCTGCCGCCATGGCTTCCTCTGCCTCAGCTCCCACCCACCACGGCAGCTGCCTCAGCCCTCGAAGCCCCAGCTTCGTCCAGAAGGATGCTAACATTCCAGGACGTGCTGAAGCCTCCCAAGGTGAGTGGGCAAAATGCAGGACGCCATGGAAGCCACCAAGGCCTTGGAGAGGACCCTGAGCCACGCCCTTGTGGAGCTGCAAGCCCTTAGCTCTGTGGCTTCCTGAAGAACCACTTCTGGGGTGAGGAGGTGAAACTCATCAAGAAGATGGGTGACACCTGACTAATGTCCACAGACTGCTGATCCCCAAGCTGGGCTGGGCGAGTATCTCTTCGAAAGGCTCACCCTCAAGCACGACCAGGAGCCTTTGGAGCCCAGAGGCCTTTGAGGGGCCTCTCTGCATCCCCCTGGTGTCTGGCTTTTATCTGAGCCTCTCCCCGAAACCACTAGCCATTCTTTTCACCATCTGAAGCTGTCTCTCTTGCATTGGACCAAAGGAAACAATAAAGCTTTTTGCAGCAAAGAAAAAAAAAAGCAGATCCCTTAAAAACATCAAAAAGGATCCTTATACAGAATCAATCACAAATGCAATTGTGGGAAATCATGTAGTGACATTATATCTTAAGTTACAAGTCACTTCTTTGTGGGATAATTTTCCATATTGGAATTTTGTTTCACATTTTCTCAGCAGCTCCATTTCATTCTCAGAAGCTAGCTGCCCATAAAGAATCTGGTGGCCCAATCATGCATGCCAGGGACCCAAAATCTGAGAGGATTCACTTGGCTAGCCAAGAACCCTTAACTAGAGGCGATCTGGTTTCTTTCTCAGGGCTGGAACAAAACAGTGAAAATATTTCTACTCAAAATAGAAACTGCAATCTAAAAGAAATCTTGTTCCTTTTCTTTTAATATAAGAACTGAAGCAGAAATATAGAGTGTGAGTTTGGGTTGACATGCCCTGGGTTTAAGAAAAGAACTACAACATATAGAAAACAAAATCTTAATTGGCACTAGACTTCGTAACCAATACTTCATTTACAAACTATATGTGTTGCTTAGTATAGAACAGAATCAGGATAGAAAAGCAACAAGGCCAACTTCTTGTCAGACTATCAAAACACTAACCCATCTGAAAGCAGGTAAATACCTTTCCTTAATGTCCATTTAAATATGTGCTGAGGTTTATAGACACAAAAGTGCCATTGTGAACACAGGATATGACTTTATGTAATCTGATCCCAGGAGCTAGCTGACGTTGATAAAGATCCCTATTTGCAAACAAACCAAGCAAAGTTGTTCAAAAGCAACACCCAAAAGAACAGGAAAATTCTTCCTACCGAAACCAGTTATGCCTTTCTGCTCTCTGACCAGTTGTACTTCCGTTCCAGGCCGCAGTCACTCTTCTTCAGTCTTCACAACATCTGTTTCTTAGGCTAATTTGCAGTACTTTTGGTGATTTCAGGCCAAAGATACATAAAAGTGTTGTTGCTTAACTGATATTTGGTGAGAGATTTCCTGAATAAATTAAAGAGGCATGAGACATTTCTATATCTGAGATTTTAAAACTATTTTCAAATATGACACCAAAGTACTATGTCAAGAAAATACTACTACGAAAGATCTATCTAGTCCTGACTGTTGTGCCTCAGTTGGTTGAGCTCTGTCCCATGCACCCAAAGGTCTCAGATCAGGGTACACACTCAGATTGTGGGTTCAATCCCTGGTCAGGGTCTGGGTTGGGATTTATGGGAGGCAAAACAATCGATGTTTCTCTCTTCAAAGTCAATAAAAAAAAATACTTAAAAAAAAAGTCTGTCTATTCTCATTCTTGCAGGTCATTATAAATTATTCATTTTGGTCATTCCATGTATTCAGAACTGAAGTCGCATAGTAATTCTAATAAATGTCAGTCCTTACTAAGAAATCTTGGAAGTCCATCCAACAGCAATCTGGAGGCAATGCTAATGAATCAGCCCTCTAAAATAACCAGTTCTTGCTATCTAGTATAGCTAAAAGTAAGCATAACCCCATGACCCAGCAACTCCATTACTAAGTATAAACCCTCAAAAATATTTATACAATGAGACACGTACTAGAATGTTCATTGGAACACTATTTGTACTAGCATAATTGGGAAAACTCTGAAAGCTCACCAACAGAAAATTAGATGCACAAATTGTGGTGTAATTATAGAATAAAATACTCATAGACATTAAATAAATAGTTACTTCATACTAACTTAGCTCTTGAAAACATAATTTCAGTGGATAAAAGCAAGTTTCAGACTATTTCACTTAGTATAACACCATTTATATAAATTTAAAGTCATATAGTCAAAACAGTAAAAATTTAGAAATGAGTTAAGTGTCCATAAAAAAGATATTGGACAAATCAAGACAATATGCTTACACAATAAAAAAGACCATTACTTTTTAAATGATAGCGTAAAGCTCTGTTGATTGACATTGAAAAGGTCAATGATATTTTTCTAAATGAAGAAGCAACATATATAGAGAGAGAGATCGAGAGAGAGAGGTAGATAGATATAGATATAGATATAGATATAGATATAGATATAGATGATATAGATATAGATATATTCTGTTTTTTGTTTTCAAAAAAAAGTGTATATGCATAAAATATGTTAACTATTTCTGGGTGATAGAATAATTGGTAGACTTTATTATCTTCTTATATTTTTCTGAAATTTGTTTGCAATTAATAGTATTACTTTTATAATCAGAAAAAATTTTACTACAAAAAGGAAAGAACCAAATCACAATGTGGTAGATTGTATTTCCAGAGATGGCTGCACCAATATATATCTCATCCCACATGCTTCTTTCACAGTGAGATATTGACACTGCTCCATGGAGAGGTAGAGCCTCCATTCCCGCCCCTTGAATATGGGCCAGCCTTTTGGCTTGCTTCTAATGAATAGAACACAGTCAAGTAACTGTATTACTTCCAAGGATAGTTCTTAAAAGATGATACAGCTCCTACCTGGTTTGTTCTCTCTCTCCATTCACCCTTGGAACCCAGCCACATGTCATGAATTAGCCCAGGCCACATAGAGAGGTTTCATGGAGATGTTCTGGCCAACAGCCCAGCTAAGGCCTCAGCTGGGAACCAACATTAACCACCAGACTGGGAGTGAACTAATCTTGAAATGATTCCACCCCCAGCCTTGGAATCTTCAGGCCGAGACCCCACATACTTCTGTGCGTTGCCCAGGATCTGTGAACATAATACGTGGTTTTGTGCCATTGTATCTTGGGTATATTTTGGGATAATTTACTCCAAAGTCCTAGAAATGGAAACATACAAACAAGCAGCATTACATGTTGTTTAAGGCTATGTACAAATATGGTAAGGTTAAATCAATTGACCAAAAATAATCATTTCTTGCTATCTAATATAGCTGAAAATGAGCATACTCCATGACTCAGAATATTCATGTCTAGGTATAAATGCTGAAAGTAAATGTACAATGGGCTATATATGAGGATGTTATTGTAATACTGTTTATAGTAGGATAATTAGAAAATACCTAAAAGTTCATCAGCAGGAAATTAGATACATAAATTGTGATGTAATTGTGTCATAGAATGCTCATAGAAGTTAAATAAATTGCTGTATATACTAATTTAGCATGGATTGGATACATACCAAATTCCTTATAATAATTGCTTTTCGGAGGATGGAAAGAGAATGGAACCAGAGAGAGGACCCCAGAGGACTTCAATGGTATGTGGATTTTTTAAAGGTTAAAAAAAACTGCTTTAATTTAAAATATTAGTTTAAGCCTGCTGGCATCGCTCAGTGGTTGAGCATTGACCTATGAACCAGGAGGTCACCGTGCGATTCTTAATCAGAGCACGTGCCTGGGTTGCAAGCTCGATTCCCAGTGTGGAACATGCAGGAGGCAGCCGATCAATGATTCTCTCTAATCATTAGTATTTCTATCTCTCTTTCCCACTCCCTTCCTCTCTGAAATCAATAAAAATATATTTTAAAAATAATAATAAAATAAAATATTTGTTTGAAGCAAATATGACAAAATACTAACATTTATTCTGATTTTAGAAAAACAGGTGATTATAGTTGCCTATGGACTTTTCTGTGTTCACTTTCTCTCCACCGTGTCAATAAAAAAATAAATCTAATTTTTAAACCATCACATTTACCCTTCAGAGAAAACAGAATGATAAGGTGATGCTTTATGCTAATGATTGAATATCAAAAAGTACAAGTGGCAGAAAAAATGGGTAAAGATCAAATATTCTAAAATCCCAAACTCTATGTTCTGTAGAAAAAAACTACAGAACATTTCATGTCTATGAATACCTGGTCACTTAGGAAAACATTTGAAATAATTTTTAGACATGTACTATAAGTTAAGTTACTTAATGTTGGCCATTCTATTGATTATAATTCCATTAATTATTCTATATGTTGAATAAATAGATGTAGATTATAGATATATAGGTAGAGATATAGACATACTAGTAGAACATATAGAGAATATAGAATTCACTTTATTTATTTTTTTTAACTTTTTTTTTTTTTTAAAGAGCGGAAGGGAGAGGGATAGAAAGTCAGAAACATCATGAGAGAGACATCGATGAGCTGCCTCTTGCACGCTCCCTACTGGGGATGTGCCCGCAGCCAAGGTACATGCCCTTGCCGGAATTGAACCCGGGACCCTCAGTCCGCAGTCCGACGCTCTATCCACTGAGCCAAACCGGTCTCGGCTAGAATTCACTTTCTGTAGAAAGAATATATAGGATTGCATATTATATGTTTTATATATGTATACATAGAAAGAATGTTATATATGTGTATATTTTCTATAGATAAAAATATTAATGGCTATAGATGAGTGACTGGTAACTTCTGGTTCACAAATATCCAAGCTAAAATTACTGAATGCTGGCCATGGAAATTGATATGCCTTTTCTGGTAGATAGTGGGGCAATATATTATCAAAAGTCTATAAAGCATGTGCACACTAAAAAATTTTTAATTGACAATGCCCTAATGTGGGCACTCTTATAGGCTGTTAAGGGGAGTATACATTGATACAACTTCTTTGGATGTCAATTTGGCAGTACTTACTAAAATTTTTCATACACATACACTTTGACTTAGTAATTTCACTCTTAGGGAATCGAATATGTGTACAAAATACCTGTATAAAAAGAATGCTGCCCAGCGGGTATGGCTCAGTGGTTGAGTATCAACCAATGAACCAGGAGATCACTGTTCCATTCCTGATCAGGGCACATGCCTGGGTTGCAGGCTCAATCCCCAGTAGGGGGCATGCAGGAGACTGCTGATCAATGATTCTCTCTCATCATTGATATTTCTCTCTCTCTTTTCCTCTCTGAAATCAATTATATATATATATAAAGGAAACCTGGTCTTCAAGGGTCTCCCATTTCAAAAATCACCATCCATTCACATGTGCACCCTGAAAACTAGAAGACAACCTGCACCCCTCAGTGTCTGGAAGAGAGGGTAGCTGGCATAGAGTAGGTGTTCAATCAATATTTGTTCAAAAAGTATTTTTTAAGACTTCTTATCCTTCACCCAGGATATCCAATCCATTACCAAACATGTATTGATTTTATTTCCCAAATATCTCTTAAATCCATCCACTTTTCTCCTCCACTGTAGGAAGTAGAGTCTATTTATTTCTCATCCAGATTATAAATAGCCTCCTATTTAGTGTCTATACCTCTGTTCTGGCCACCTTCTAATCAATTGTAAGCTATAGGCAGGCCATCTTTCCAAAACAAAGATCTGATCATGTCACCCTCCAACTCTTCATGACTGGGGCTGAGGTGTTAGGCAGAGAGGAAAAAGGACTCAACTTTAGTCTCCTCCCACCTTCCAGATCTCCAGCTGGTACCGCCCACTTGCCAAACCTCCTGGTAGCCAAAGAACCTGGGAAACCCGGAGGCTGTCCACACAGGTCAGCCTCCAGGAACACAGCAGACAGGGTGAAGAGTGACCTTGAAAGGACAAAGTAAAGTATTAGTGCTGGGGCCGTCATGACAAAACACCACAGACTGAGAGGCCTAAACAATAGACATTAATTTTCTCAGTTCTGGAGGCTAAATGTCCAAAATCAAGTTATTATCAAGGTTGATTGTTTCTGAGATCTCTCCTCTTGGTTTGTAAATGTCCTCACCTGGTCTTTTCTCTGTGAATGTCTAGTCCTAATCCCCTCGTATGAGGACACCAGTCATATTGAATTAGGGCCTATCCATAAACCGTTATTTTACCTTAATTACCTCTTTAAAGGCCTGTCTCCAAATACAATCACCTTCTGAGGAACCAACAGTTAGGACTTCAACATATGAATGGGTGAGACAATGTGCACTCCTCAGCCCATAACACCATGCATTTGGGATAAAGCCCAAACTGTGTCCATGGCTGTACTGGAGAACTTTGCTTTGTCCCTTCAAGGTCACTCTTCACCCTGAATGCTGTGTTCCTGGAGGCTGACCTGTGTGGACATCCTCCGGGTTTCCCATGCTCTTTGGCTGACAGGAGGGTTTGGCAAGTGGGAGGTACCAGCAGGAGATCGGGAAGGTGGAAGGAGAGTAAGGTTGAGTCCTTTTCTCCCTCTTCCTCTTTGCCTAGCACTTCAGATTGACTGTGTCCCTCTGCTGAAGCCACATTGCCCATCAGGCAGCCCTCTCCACACCAGGCCAGACTGGATTCCAGTAACTGCTCGTCCAAGTTTGCTAGTTAAGGGTTCCCTGCTGGTTCCAGCCCCAAGATAATGTTTATCCCTCTTAGCCTTTACTAAACTCTGCCCACAGCTTTGCAAATAGTCTCTTCATTCAACTGTCCTGGAATTACCCAACTGAATGTGTTATCTGCTTCCTGCCATGCCCCTCATACATAAAGTTGAAAAGTCCCTTATGGTCTGGTCCTTGCAAAGCTCTCCACCTTCATCTCACACTTCTACTACAATCACTCTAGCCTTCTTTCAGTTCTTCAGGTGGGTCTGCCCATGTGAAATATTAACAAGCACACATTCCTATTATTTTAAAACTATATAAAATTACATAAGATGCATGTACCATTTTGTCTTGGGTTCCCAGAGAAACAGATGCTGAGAGGAGATTTTTTGTGCAAGTATATTAGGGAATGTCCTGGGGATCAACACCCGTGAGGGAATGAGGGAGGCAGGGCTGGACAGAAGAAGCAGCTGGGCTGTAATGCATTGGAACCAGGCCCCTCACATGGTTCCATGGAGGTGGAACAGGATGGCCCTTCAGAGCTGAACTGGATTGAAGCAAGCAGGCTCGATCTTTGGACTTCCACATCAACAGTCACCAGAAAAGAGCTGGCCCTGGGAGAGGCCATAACCAAGGTGGTCCTGGGAAGTGAATCAGTTGTGAGCCATCAGCAATCAACACCCCAGGAAGTGGGGAAATGAGTCCCTGGGTCCTGAAGGGAGGATCTAGGTAGCATCAAGAAATCCTACTTCTAGGAAGTTCTAAAAAGGGAGTATGGATAAAGGTAAAGAGCTAGGTAAACCATGCTTATAAAATACTAGGGGCCCAGTGCATGAAGTTTGTGCACGGGGGTGGGCGGCGGTGAGTGATCCCTCAGCCCAACCTGCCCCCTCACACATACTGGGAGCCCTCAGGGGATGTCCTACCGACCTCTCACACCCTGCAATGAGGCCGATGGCTGGCTCCACCACAGCCCCGCCCCACCCCCCAGACCGGGCCTTCGCCCCGGGTAGTATGGCCTCAGCCCCTTCCACCCCACCCCAGGCCTTCTCCATGGCCAGTGCATGCTGGTTGCCTTGGCCCTGCTGTTCCACCCCCCCCCCCCGCAGTCTTGGCCCCACGCCCCCTGGCCCTGGCCGCCTTGGCCGCGCCCTACCAGCCCTGGCCACCTCGGCCCTGCCCCCCTGGCCCAGGCCACACACTTGCTGGCTGGCTCTGCCCCAGCTCCTGATTGGCTGATGGACGTGGCTTGTGGACATGGCTTGATTGGAAGTATGGTCAATTTGCATATTACTCTTTTATTATATAGGATTAATCGTATCTTATTGACTGTACCTCCAATCAAGCCATGCCCACAAAGCCACGCCCATCAGCCAATCAGGAGCAAATTATGCAAATAAACCCCAACCAAGATGGCTGTGTCCACTGAGAGCAGGAAGAAGGCTTGGGTTTCCCCAGCAATGGGGGAAGCCAAGTTTTTCGCCTGCCCTTGCTGGCCTAGGCCTCCACTCAATGCTACAAAGTTTCAATTACAGAAGATATATCCCAACAGAAATGGCGGCAGCCACGGAGATGAAGAGAGCAGAGGCTAGGGTTGCCCAGGCAATGGAGGAAGCCAAATTTCTAAAGCCCTAGTGCCTAAGCCTCCACTCTAGGCTACAAAGTTTTAATTATAGAATTAAAATAAACACAAACACAAATGGCTGTCTCCATAGAGCGAGCAGAAGGCTTGGCTCCACTCCAGGCTACAAAGTTTCAACTGTAGAAGATAAATTAATCCCAGATCCCAGAACCTCCACTTGAGTCTCTGGGGGGCATGTCCAGTCTTCAAACCACTATAAGCCCCTCACCCAGGCTGCCCCATGCCCCAAGGGAACCCCACCCTGATCTAAGACACCCTTCAGGGCAAATCAGCTGACCCCCACCCATGCACCAGGCCTCTATCCTATCTAATAAAAAAGTAATATACAGATTGACCATCACTCCAACACACAAGAAAGCTGCTCCCATGTGGTCAAAGATCCTGCCCCCATGTGGTCACAAGATGGCCAACAGGGGAGGGCAGTTGGGAAGAACCAGGCCTACAAGGGAGAACAGTTGGGGGCGATCAAGCCTGCAGGGGAGAGCAGTTAGGGGTGACCAGACCATTAGAAGAGGGAAGTTGGGGGCAAACAGGCTGGCAGGGGAGTGGTTAGGGGGTGATCAGGCTGGCAGACAGAAGCAGTTAGGGACAATCAGGAAGGAAGGCAGGCAAGCAGTTGGGACCAGTAGTCCTGGATTGTGAGAAGGATGTCCGACTGCCTGTTTAGACCTGATCCCACCAGAATCAGGCCTAAACAGGCAGTTGAACATCCCTTAAGGCATCCCAGATTGGAGATGGTACAGGCTGGGCTGAGGGACAACCCCCTAACCCCGTGCACCAATTTCATGCACTGTGCCTCTAGTTTATTTATAATGGGTAGAACATTAGGTACCATCTAAATATCTAATAATAGGAAACATTAAAGTCTGTAACACATCATACCTATTTAAAAACCACATTGCTGAAAGGAATAATCACATTAGATATTATTAAATAAAAAAGCAGGTTATAAATCAACTTTGTTGAAATATATATATTTGCATGCACAAGAATACAGTAAATGCATGGGGGGAAGATGAAGAATATACATCAAAATGCAAATTGTTGTCATTGCTGGTGGTAGGATTATAGGTGGCTTGTAATTTCTTTTTTGTACTTCTTTCCCCGCAACACACACACATTTTTAGCAATGAACATTTATAGCTTACATAATCAGAAACAATAAATTCAGGGATTTAAAAATTATTGTGGTTGTGATAGCACAGAACAGTAATTTTCAATTGTTTTGCCTTGGAATTTTTTGTTTAATTAAAATCTCCATGTAAACCTTCACTGTAAAACAGATCCCCATAGCAGTGCTCTACTTAGATGGGGTGTGGGCAGGGCTGGTGGAGACAGGAAAGTGTGTGGACACAGTCTGCTCAGGCCTCTCCTTCACTGTCTTCCCCAACCTCACATGCTCTTGTTGGGCCCCTCACATCCTATTGGAAAACCATAGACCTCTGTGAACTGCATCATTGATTTGTTTGACACCTCAGCACGGACATGCCATGGTTCCTATTCAGCCCTGAGGGGGTTTTTTATTTTAACGACATGATGTCAACTTCTGCATGTTTAAGTGCAAAACTTATGCATTTGTTCTTAAACAGCAACTGGAGAAGCCAGAGTCAGAGGAGATAACTCCAGACTTTCAGAGAAGCGAGGATAGTGCAGTCGCAGAAAGCAATGAGTCACGTGACATGAGCTCATGTATCAGTCTACCAAGGGGTGACCTTGGACAAGCTACCAAACATCTTCCTGTTTTAGTTTCCTCATCTGTACAAAGGTGATGATGATACAGGAGCACTGACCACATAAACATGTTTCAAGTATTAAATGAGCAAATATATGTAAAAGTATTTACTGACTATACATGGCGTTTGCCATTATTTCCGCCCCTGTCCATATCAAAAAGCTCAGTTACAAAAAAAGAAAAGACAATACTCATGGAGGATGTTGTCCATATATTCCTCTAAATATTCAGATTTTTTCCTATAAGTATTTCATTTCAGAGCTGCATATTTGGTTAGCATTATTTTAGCTGCTAGCAAAATTACTTCTGCTAAATTATGCTTATGTCTTTGATGAAATAACAAATAGATATAAGAAGTTTGCTGTTGCACTTATTGCAGGGATAGTGCCAATGCCAATGGCATTGACCGAATTCACTTGGAAGCTCCTTCCTTAGGACCCATAAATAAGATTTATCCTCAGAACTCAATACTTCAGGTTTAGTCATGTGTTTCAAATGCACGGGCAATTTAGCTTCTGTTTCTAATCATGGCCCTTTCCTTCCATTAGCCACAGCAACTACTTAGGACTACATGATAGGCATTCTTGAATTTTCTCCATAAACTCATGGGTTTTTTCCTACTCTTATTCATACTCTACCTCAAATTCACATTTCTCTAAGCTGACTCAAAATCTCTCTCTCTCTTTTTTTTACTAGAATAAGACTAAATAAATAAACAAGTAATAAGTAAATGCAAAACCAAATGCATACTGATGAATGTAGGTATGAGGAGGCTACAAAGGGAAATTGTTTCCTGGTTGTATTCATACCCCATCTCTCCAAGGGTTGTGTCTCAGGCTGTATTTCACAAGCCCCATCAAACAGTTCGAGGTTGTTGCAATCTCGATTAAGATGGACAGCAACTACCAATTAGACTGCCCTCCTCTATCATAAAATGCAGTGGGGTGCAAAATGACAAGCAAATAGAAGAACAAATGAAGACGATGAATATCGTCTTGATAATAACAATGAGATTGCATTAATTTTTGTAAGCTCAGCATGGAGTAATGAGCTCAATTTTTCATGAATGGGAGAGCAAGTTCACCAAAACTCACAGTGGGGGGGGGGGGGGGATAAAACATTCTGAATCACAATTTTTTAAATGTGGATAGAATCTTAGTGTTAAAACTGAAAAGTATCGCCCTGGCTGGTTTGACTCAGTGGATAGAGTGCCGGCCTGCAGATTGAGGGGTCCCGGGTTCCATTCCCAGTCAAGGGCACGCGCCTGGTTTGCTGGCTGGATCCCCAGTGGGGGACATGCAGGAGGCAGCCAATCCATGATTCTCTCTCATCATTGATGTTTCTATCTCTCTCTCCCTCTTTCTTTGTCTCTGAAATCAATAAAAATATTTTTTTAAAAAAATTGGAAAGTATCTCCAATAAGTCCAATCTTCTCAAAGCTCAGAGACACTCACAGGAGCCATGCAGAAAGTTTTCAGACCCAGGACTAGGGCCTGGATCTGCTGATGACAGCATCTCAGGCACTGGACCCAGGCAACTCTAGCATGAATTCCTGTGCTCTTTTTGAGTTGGGTAGAAACTCAAACAAAGGACTAGAGGAAAGTGATCTTACTTGTCTTTAATAACATCCTTGATGTGAGCATATTTGCCAGGCACAAGGATTTAGAGACAAGCGCCAGGACTTTGTTTTCCTCTGCAGCCCCTGCCAGCCAGTTGGTCTCAGAGAGCAGAGCTGTGCAAACATGGCTGTACTTTAGAATCTGGGAAACTTTTAAAAACTACTGAAGAATGAGCTCCACCTGACCAATTCAATCATATTTTCTAGGTAGGTAGAGGTGCCCCTTTCTAGCCCGCCCCCAGACATTGCTATTATTAGAAAGCTTCCCAAGTGATTCTAATACACAGTCAGCATTGAGAACCATTGCTGTGGGTAGATAAGCACGTTGCCACTCTGATGGAAATTGAGCTGCCTGAGAGACCAGCCTGTTTAGAAATATACTCCTAACCACCTTCTTATGGGTCCCCCCATGACCTAATATAGTATCAAAAGTCTTCCCTCTATCTCCCCCAGTCATTCTGGTACTAAGGTGTTGCTGCTGGCTCTTCTACTTACTCAGCATTAATTGAGCACCTACTCTCAGTCATCCATTCAGAATTTAGAAATTCCTGACTCAAGGAGATTGTACACAGGTCAACACAATGTTAATAGAAGAGAATACTGGTCAATGTTTATCAAGTACTAGCAATGTATCAGACTTTGTTCTAAAACTTTGTGTATTAACTCATTTACTTCTCCCAATAACCTTATGAGATAGGTACCATTACTATCAAGTCCATTTGTAGACAAGACTCCTGGGCCACAGAGAATTTATATAATTGCCTAAGCTCCTTTAACTAGTCATAGTTGGACCAAGGGTCCAACTGAGGCAGCCTGGCTCTAGTATCCAGCCTTTAACCACTCCACTGAATTGGATGAGTTAGGTACACTCAAAGCCCTGGAGGCATGAGAAGATATTGTGGATTCAGAGAACGATGAGCAAGCCAGTATGACTGAAAATGGGGCTAAACGTTGGTTTGGAGCCAGACTGTGAAGAGCCTTACAGGGCATGAATGGAGGATTCTATTTTCCATAGGCAAAGGGTAGCCAGCTAAACTTTTTAAAACAGATTATTAAATATCTTTTTGGTTAATTTTTAGAGAGGGAGAAGGAGAAAAACATCGATGGGCTGCTCCTTCCCTTCCCTCCTCACTGAACACACCTCAACCCACAACCTGGGCGTGTCCCCCTACAGGGAATAAACCGTGACCTTCTGATGTACACGACCATGTTTAATCCACATGGCCAGGGCACCAGCCAAACTTTTAAAGTAAGGAACAACCCTAGCTGGTTTAGCTCAGTGGATAGAGTGTCCACCCAAGGACTAAAGGTTCAATTCCAGTCAAGGACACATACCTCAAATGCAGGCTCCATCCCCAGGCCCGACCAGTGATCCTGTGGGAGGCAACCAATCAATGCGTCTCTCTCACATTAGATGTTTCTCTGTCTCAGCCCCTCCCTTCCACTCTCTCTAAAAAAGTCAATGGAAAAATATCCTTGGGTGAGGATTAACAAGGAAAAAGTAAATTTGTTAAAGTGAGGAACAAATAATCAGATCTACATTTTAGAAAATAACCTCAGAATGGGGAGACTAGGGGCCGGAAAGCAGAGCTGGGACAGTTGAAGTGAGTCGGTGGAAGGCTGGGGAGGGGAAGAGAAGCCGGTTGCCTAGACAATTCTGACTTACATTTGACAGGATTATGCGGCTGATTAGAGATGGGGAGAGAAGAGGAAGGCTGCTCCCAGGTTTGTAATGAGAGACATTTGGCAAGTTGGTGCTCTGAATAGAGAAGCAGGTAATGTGGAGGGAAGGTAATGAGTTCAGTTTTATACATGTTAGGTTTCCCCGAACCTTAGCATCTGCCAGTTGCTGAGAAGCCTGACAGTTGAACTAAGTCAAACCCCTTCGGCTCACAGAGATAATTCTTTTGCAAAGTCATAAATATGGAAACTTCCTATTGTCTTACAAATTCATGGGGTTTTGTTTTGGTTTTTTTACAGTTAGATCTAATTTGAAGAGAAACTGAGAAGCAAACTGTGATGGTGATTTTCTTGTTTCAAAAAGTACCATCTTTCCAAAATTAGAAAAAAAAATACTCTCTTTATACTCAGGAAGGAATGCAAAAATAATCAAGCCAACCCCAAATGAGGTCTATGTGAAATGAAAAACTCATACTTTTTACCAGTAGATACCTAAATATTTGAGTTCTATTTTAAGGACAGTGGTGGCATTGGGTATGTGGGTTTAGAATATGTTTAGTTCTAAATAGATTTTTCTCATCTTAACTTTATGGCTTAGTGCTTCAACTATCTGCTCATCTATAAACTGTTTGCTTTAATCTACTAAAGCTAAACTTAGTTCAAGGAATACTCATACAGTGGCTACTCATTACTGAATTTAGCCATAAATTATATGTCTAGTGTTTAGGTGTGAATATTTAAAGTATTTGCCCAAAATAGAATTTTAAGCATTTTTCTGATAAATAAAACAGCCCTGGTTTGTTTAAAATCATGTTCAAAAACATAGTTGAAAAAGTAATTCTGTTTCTTCCTCCATGAGCATTGACAATTACTTTTTTAAAGATATATCCAATTTTTTTATTGCTTTTCTATAAATTTATAGTAAATCAATGGTTGCTGTGATGGTCCGTTTTAGAATTTCATAGCAAAGCCATGCCAGCCACAGCAGACAGCAACTCTTCTTTAAGAAAAAGGCTTTGGCTTGTCACTGAGTTTTAGTAAAGACTAAATGCTTAACCACAGATCATCTTGCACCCTGAATACCCAACTTGAACTGGGTATGGTCTAAACCACCAATCCATAAAGCGGGCTGTACACAGCAGCACTCCATTGTCAAATGAAAGTGGCTTTTATGATACTGGGCTCCGAAGAAACAAGAAAGTTACATGAAGAAGTAACCCAAATGACCACGGTTTCTATTCCTGTCATATTACCTTCTCTTTCCTAGCCTGCACCTATGGCCTCATGGGCAATTCCCTATGATCAGTTGATGAGAAAAGATAACTTGGGTCTGGTTTACAAAAGGTTCTGTAAATGGCAAAAGCACTGCATGCAGGGAAGGCAAATCCATATTCAGTTTGGCTAACTGCTTAATTGATGTTAAAATAAGGAACAGTTCCAGTTTGGTTCAGTGAATAGAGTGTTGGCCTGCAAACTGAAAGGTCCCAGGTTTGATTCTGGTGCCCCTTTGATGGAGGGGCACATGCCCAGACTGTGGGCTCGATCACCAGTGGGGGACTTGTAGGAGGCAGCTGATCAATGATTCTCTCTCATCATAGATGTTTCTATATCTTCCCGTCTGCCTTCCTCTCTGAAATCAATAAAAATATTTTTTTTAAAAAAAATGGTTCTGTACAGAATGCAGGTACCACCCCAATGCGGACAGCCACAGCTCTACAATTCCTTCTGGGACATCCCTGAAGGACAGGGGAGAAGGAAAATACTCCCAGTGAGCAGTAAACCTGATTGTTCATTTTTTTGGAAGAAAAAGTGGCCAGAGGTATGAGTCTGTCCAGTTCGTAGCCTGTGGCCAAGTTTGGCTGGATGGACTTGGAAGAAGTGTAATTGGAAATTGATGACAAAGAGTTTGAGGAAGAAGCATATGGATAAACCTCTTTAAATAGTAAAAGAATATGATAGTATTTGTGTCTCCCAAGTGAATGTTCACCAAAAGGTGACCTTAGTGGAGGACTTAAATAATCAAGTGGTAAGATAGCCCATTCTGCAGACACCAGTCACCCTCTTTCCCAGGCCATCATTGTCATTCCCCTATAGGCTCACAAATAAATGGCAGGAGTGTCGGGGATGAAGGTTATGCAAGGGCCCAGCAACATGGACTTGCACTACGGCTGACGGGGCCACAGCCACTGCTAAGCACCCAATCTGTTGCATCAGGAACCAACACTGAGCTCCCTGTGTAACACCATACCATGGGGTCATCAGCCAGATGAATGTTTACATTCGACCACTTACACCATGGAAGGGGCAGCAATTTGTTATTAGAATAGACACTTATTCTGGATATGGATTTGCCTTCTCTGTATGCAATGCTTCTGCCAAATAATCATCCATGACCTTAAATACTTTACCCACCATCCCGGTGACCCATACAACATTCTAATCAAGGTTAGTATGTAGCAGTGGGCCTGTGCCCATGGAATTCACTGATGCCGTGTCCCCACCAGCCTGAGGCACCTAGCTTGATATAAGTATCCTTTTGAGATGCAGCAAGATGGCAGTGCCCTGAAGGGATAAAGCACTGACCTCCAAGAGACTACATGTCTCTAAATATGGTGGTTTCTCCCTTAGCCAGGATTCAAGGAACCCAGGTCCAGAAACCCAGGAATAAAGATGGTAGTGACCATTAGCCTTAATAAGTGATCCACTAGCAAACATTTTCCTTTTTATCTCTGAGACCTTATATTCTGCTGGTCTAGAGATCTCAGTTCCAATGGGAGGAATGCTTCTACCAGGAGACACAGCAATAATCCCATTAAATTGAAATAGAAACTGTCCCCAACCACTTGAAGCTCAAGCCTCAGAATCAACAAGCCTAACCAATGGACACAGACAGCTGGGGTGTGGGCATTGAATGGGAGGTGGGGTTAACGGGGGAATAAGGACACATATATAATACCTTAATAAAGAATTTTTTTAAAAAGTAAGGGAAAGTTAGTGTATTGACTGGAGTGATTGACTACCAAGGGGAAACTGGGCTGCTATTACACAATGGAGGTTAGGGAAGAGGATGTCTGGAATACATATCTGTTGGGGAATCTCCTAGTACCATGTTCTGATTTCAATTAAAAAAAAACTACAATAAGTTGCTCTTTCAGCCATTTTTTATTTACAGTTTGTGCTCAATGCAAATCAATTCCATAAAATGAGAAGTCACTATGAATCAAAGCATAAATACACAAACACAATATACAATCCAAAATAGATGTACAGCATTCAGGTATGAAACAAAAGGGAATGTTCATTCACACACACACAGACCTGCTGGGTACCGTGTTCCTGGTTAAGTTTCTAAAGATGGTAAATGACTTTGGTTATCAAGACTACTGTTGCCATATTAAATACTGGAACATCTAAGCATCAGTGTGTGACCATGCGAACAAAAGACTTTAGGGCGTGTCTATTTTTAAGAAGGTTCTGAGCATTGAGGCAATTGTGAAAAGATTTACTTTCCAAAGTTAAGCCTACACATTAGAGGCTTTGGATCAGGTTCTAACTATCTAAAAACATTGACCAACAACAGAAAGTGTTCCCAATGTGGCTAACCTGATTCATCATTAAAAAAAAAAAAAAAGTATGTACAGGAAGAGTATAAAAGTTTTTCTGAATTTAATGTAAGCTTCCAGTCTTCACTTCCCAAACACGTAATTTAATTTGGCTCCTTCATATATTTGCCTTTTCAATTTCAAGGTTTGTCAATTTTACCTTCAAACCCAATCATTTTTTAAATTGTAAAAATGTATTCAACATAGGCAGAAATAAAAAAGCAATTTAAAATTAGTTGAGGTCAGTGTACTTCTACTCTTCAGAATTAGATTAGCTAAATTAATTTGGCGTTCTTATTGAATGTCAGCAAAATTTACCCATTATGCTTGGATTTGGAGTAGGTTCCAATCCATCATTATCCTGGCACGTATAAATTACCACACATAAAGTCAAATGCTATGTCAAATCCAGAGGCTCACAGGAAAGATCCAGCTCTCAAGAAAACAGTGATAGCTTAACAAGGCAAAATTTTATTTCGAGTTATATGGACATTAAATTAGTACTGTGAAACAATACATTGGGGATTTACGGAAACATTTGGACGTTCCTCCTAGTATACACATAAATAGAACCATATCTTTTTGCATTACCTAACTGTTTTATGGCCATATAACTTTAACGAACCAAATGAAAACTGACTCTGCTCCAAATGCCATCCTTTATCTCTAGATAAAATCTACTGGTTTTCAAAGTAGAATTGTATGTGTCCATACTTCTTAAGCCACATTTAAGGAAATCACCTCTGAACTAATTTTGGATGTGTCTCTTCCTCTTGCACGTGAAAGTCCAGCAGACTTAATATTGGCATTCATCATCTAGTCAAATCCTGCACATTCTCTTCAAGCCAATCAAATTTGAGATCCTCAACATTTTCTGTGTCAATAAAATTAAGTGTGAATTAGCAGATTCAATGAAGACCTGTTTCTGCCTTGTCACACTGGATATCTAGATGCCATTTGGATTGGGTTTAGAAGATGGAGGAGTGTAGACATTTCTTGGCCCGAGTCTTTTAACAGTAGAGATGTAGAAGAGCCATCGAGATCACGAAGACACTGGCTGTTGACTGCAGACCACCGCCACTCGCCCTGGTCGTGACATTTGCTGGACTCTGGGTAGTCGAAGAATTGTGGGAGGGGTTACTTGCATGCGTTACAGGAGTTGTTTGATTTGAATAAATCTAAAAAATATAAAAAGTTACCCTGGTAAATTTCCACTTGTGCAAGTTGCCTCCACATACACTCAATATGCAATTAAGATAATGTCTTAAGTTGCTCTTTGCCCATTATTCCCTTACCCACATCATTTAATTCTGAATTCTTCCTCAGCGCCATCAAGACCATTCTCTCCAGCTTCAAAACAAACCACCTAGAGATGCCAAATGACTGCAACAACCAAACACCAAACAAAAATGTTCTCCAATAACTGTGACTCCCAGGAGCATTTTATTTTTAATTCTTTGTCAATACAGAAGTTTCTGTGACTATAATGATTTACTGGCATTGCAAAAGAGGTTTCATTTCTTTTCCCAGAAATGGGAAAATTCTAAAGTGTAACAAATAATTTGGATTTATATTCTAGTGTCAAGACTTAGGTGCTAGAATTGAGTCACTGTCTATATTGGATTGGCTAGATAACATTCCTATTTAATACCCCCTTGGTTTTAACTTCAATGACTATAGAGTATCTGCTCTCTTGAAATCTTTTTATTTTCCTGTAATTGGAGACAAGAAGGGAAACATTGGTTGCCCATGTGCCCCAACTGGGGATCGAACCCGTAACCTTCTGGTGTACCAACCAACAGAGCCACACCAGCCAGGGCAGAAATCTTAAAATTATATATTAAAATGGCCACGATATTGGTTTTAAATGTAAATATATAATGAGCCCTTTCCTTAAGGCAAAATGATCCCGCCACTAAAACACCAACAGGTTTTGGTGTGAAGTTTTCAGCAGCAGCCTCCTGCCTGGTCACTACGCCCAGGGCAGTGGCCAAGAACTAAGGTTCCCCGGGTGGGCGCCTAAGTGGCATCATTCACCACACTGATTTTTCAAGTCACAAAATGCACAGTCCAGCGGGGCACGTGATAATCTCTCCTTTGTCCCGGAACAAAGGCAGATGAGAGATTTCAGCTCTCACTGCAAGGGAGGTTTTTACAAGGGCTTCTAATTACAGGCAGGATGGAGGATGTAGCACCGAACGGGTCTGGTCCACATGTACACTTGGCTGCCTGTTAATCCAAAAATAACACCGGTCTGCATCAGCACCAGCTCCTTTTGTTGTAAAACCCATAAGGTCATTAAGCAAATATTGACCCACGTGATGTGCAAATCCTATACAAAATAGACTAGTTAAAAAAAAAAATCCTGATCAAGTCAAATATATTTATTGGGCACCTACTGTGTACAAGACTCATCTAGCCCTACCAGGAAATGGCACCCCCACTCAGCGAAAAGCATTAATAACATGGAAAATTACTTAAAACAGGGCGCTGCTCTGTTTGGGAGCAAGACCTGGCTTGGGATCCCTGAAGGTAATTACTTTCATTCATGCAGCAGGTGACTTTTTAAATAAAGCTCAGTATACCAATAGGAGAATCTAAGTAAGGACCCTCTGCAGCACCTTAAAAAACAAAAAACAAAAAACACCCCACAGAACAAATTGTAATGTTGACATTACACAAAAAAATTCCTACCAAATTAGATGGATGTTCTCATCTAGAACCTTCTTTGTGAAATTGGGAGGGGGGGTCTCTTTGGAAATGACAAGGGGTTGAAAGAGACCAGTGGTTTCTTGCAGCCGCGCCCCTCCCCCACCGAGGAATGGTGAAAGCCGGGGGAGCGCAGCCGACCCCAAGACAACAATAGGGTACAGTTCCCCGCCTCGGAGGCAGGGCGAGGAGCGCTCCACTCCAGGCTGCGCTGCCCGGTGAGCCGCGAAACTGGCTGTCTGGGGACCAAGGACCCGGAGCACCCAAGTTTTCCGATAAGCTCAGGATTCGCTCCTCACAAAGCCTCAATTGAAGGCGCTGGAGAGCCAGCCCTGCCCTCCAAGCCCCCGACCTGCCGGAGAGAAATGCGCCTTCGCGCCCCCCTCCGCCAGCCCCACACCCCCCACTCCGGTGTCCCCGGATCAGCCCCCGGCTGGCCTCCAGCCGCCCCCACCTCCCCCCTCCCCAGGGCAGCGTAATTCCTAGTAACCGTGCGTGGAGCGAGGTCCGATCCCGGGATAGCGGATTTGGGCGGGGGGGGGGGGGGGGGGGAGAACAAAGCCTGGTGGGGACTTGGGACAAACCCACCGCCCGCCCAGAGCTCGCCCATCTCCGCTCACGCGGGGGCTTTGGGGTGAGAAGAGATGGACGTGTGCGGCCGCACCTGGGAGACGGCAGGGTCGGGAGAGGGTCTCGCCCAGGCTGCGGCCCCGAACCACACGGGACAGGGATAGGTTAATAGAGCCAGACAGTCGGGGCTTCCTCGGGATCCCCAAACGAGCTGAATGGAAAATGGTGAGAGCGGCGCCCAAGGAAAGGGATCGGCCCCTCTCTTTGTGTGGTACGCCAGGGGCGCGAACACTCCGAGAAGGAAGCGGGGCGCTCAGGGGCTCCAGGCACGACCTCCGGAGAGAGTCTGAGGTCTCCGGGCGCTCAGGGGGCGGGGAGCGCATTCTCCTCCCCGCCAGGGCCTCGGACCCCTGGATGAAAGCGGGTGGTGGGCACAGGCTGCCGAGAGGAAGGCGCGACGTGAAACCTGGGCGGGGCAGGTCTTCCCAGCCCACGCGAGGACCTGCATTGTTCTCGGGGGGACGCGACAGCCCGCAAGGATCTGGGAAGAGGACTCCGCATGGCCCTCCCCCTGGTCAGATTCTGTTAGATCCCCTCTCTGAGCCGCAGCCTGCGGCCCCAGGCGGGGTCATAGGCCGGCCCCTGGGACCCTCTCCAACCCCCTCCGGCGCAGCCCCCGAGCCCCCGGAGCTCACCTGCGTGGGCAGGAGCAGCGCCAGGAGCAGCAACCCCAGTCCGAGCCTGGCTAACATGGCTCTGCCCATGTCCGCTCCGTCGGTGCGCCGCGAGTCTCACTGGATACCGAGTGGGTGGAAAACCGCAGGCTCCGGGCGGGCGCAGGCAAAGTGGGGAGCACGGCCCGCAAGCGGGACTTTATATACTGGGGTGGCTACAATGGCCGTGACGTGGCGCCGCCCGCCCACCCACCCGCTCTCCCCTCCTCCCGCGCTTCTCTCCTCCCCTCCTCCGCCGCCACCGCCATCGCCTCCCGCGCGCGCGCCCGGCCGTCTCCCCGCCCGCCCCACCCCGCCCCACCCAGCCGGGCTCCCCTGCGCCCCAGCCCTCCGCAGCCGTCCGGGCCGTTGTCCGCCCGGACACCCGCGGATGGCCCGGCCCCTGCAGGTGGGCGACCCGGCGCCGCCTGCCCCGGGGACGGTGCTTTGTGTCTCCCCGAGAGCGCAGCGTGCAGGCTGGCACCGGCGCCTGGCGACTCCCACCCAGGACCCGGCGCGAACCCGCTAAACCACGCACGCCGCTCCCCGGGCCCGGCCCAAGTTTCCTTTGTTTCCCTGACCAGCCATCTTATCCCCCAAAAGAAAAGTCTGAGCCTCCCGCGCGGCGGGCAGCCTCCAGTTCTCGCTCGGATGGTGGCGCGGGCGGAGGGGAGCTCCCTTGGCTTGAGTTTTCTCAGATCCTCGCCACAGAGAGAAAGGGGACTGTGCGGGCTTTGTGGGTACCCCGAGCCTGGCGACGGGATCGGGGCGCCGTGCCCTCCCCGGGCTGCCCTCCCCGGGCTGCCCTCCCCGGGCTGCCCTCCCCGGGCTGCCCTCCCCGGGCTGCCCTCCCCGGGCTGCCCTCCCCGGGCTGCCCTCCCCGGGCTGCCCTCCCCGGGCTGCCCTCCCCGGGCTGCCCTCCCCGGGCTGCCCTCCCCGGGCTGCCCTCCCCGGGCTGCCCTCCCCGGGCTGCCCTCCCCGGGCTGCCCTCCCCGGGCTGCCCCGCCGGCAGCGCCCAGGAGCAGAGAAATTTGTGTGCTCGGTCCCGCGCGTATGGCGCCCGCCGCTCGCCCGACTCGCTGGCTTTGTTTTGGAGCTCCACGCTTTCGCTAGCCCCGCGAGCGCGATGGGACCTCCTGGGTACGCATCTTCCAGAGAGGGGGGGACCGCCCGCTGCCGCTGGGTTCTGCTCCCTGGTGCTGCGACCTGCAGCCGGCCGGGGGCGAGGAGGCCACGACCCGCGCGGAGGGGCAGCCGGGTCCCGACACGGCTTTGCTCTCAGGTGCCACCCAAAGAGCAGGCGCCTCTCAGGTGTGTGGTCCCGCTGGGATTCGCTGCTCCTCTGGAACTCGTGGCGACACACTCCTTTGGTCTCCGTGGCAATGCACTTGTTCGTCTTTCCTTTCAAGAGCAAAAGCTTTCTGAAGAAGGCACTTACTTTTTCCATCGCTGCCGTTAGGCAATTTAATAATGAACGGCAATAAATATTTCAAATTGTGAAAATTCTCGAGCATATATCAAAAGTAGAAATAATTTTACTGGTGGAATATTTTTGGTATAATTTTTCATTGCCGGACATAATCCTTTCATTTTAGGTTTGCTCTAGTGTTTTTGCAATCTTGAAAGCAAATAACAGAGACCGAACCTAATAAGATTGTAAATTTGTTTAAATTTGACTTTTGCAGAACAGCCTTGTAAAATACACACACATACACACACACACACACACACACAGAATGGCAATGTAATTAATCCCCAGTAGTTGGTCTGTGACGGAATCACCCTGTGCCCTAATGGTCAGCCACTTTAACTCAGTAACTTTCCACATTAATATGTGCTTGGGCAAGCAGGAATGTCTGTCGTGCATGTGATCACACTGTATAGAAATAACCTGTTTGTGTTCAGCTTCTCTACTCCTCTTCCAGGGCCTGAAGGGACTGTGGCTCAGAGAGCCCATAGTAGGTTCTTTGGAAGCTGCTCATAAGATGGATCCATTCATGTTGTCCTACATCTTTTTGTTCTATTCCTCCTCCTCCCCCTCCTCTCCTCCTCTGTCTGCTTCCTCCTTATTAGTTTAAGGAGATGGACTAATGGAGTGGTAAAGAGTACAGACCCTAGAGACAGGCTCCTGGAGTCCAAATCCTGCTTGTGTACTTTTACTTGAGGCAAAAGGCCTCAGTTTTTCCATTTGTAAAACGGAGATAATAGAACCATTAGGATTATTGTACATAGAGGGTTAAAACAGCGCCTGCCTCATACTAGGAGCTCTTAGGTGATATTTGCCCCAGCAACTTTAGGTCCCAGGAATCAGTTGTATGATTCATGAAAGAAATATCAAGCACCAAAGAGTCCCCAAAATTGTAAGACACCTCTTCACCAGCAAATGAGACTGAATAATTTACAAAGCAAGTCCTTCACTTCTGCCTAGCAGCCCGCCCGCCCTCCGCGCGCGCGCACACACACACACACACCTCCCCACCCCAACACACACCTTCTCACCCCACCCCCACCCCCTCATCCAAAAGGACTGTTGTCCAAGGTTTGGTAATTCTGTACCCTGAAGGCTTTGCCCTGGTAGTGAAATCCACCCCATTCTATTTCCTATATGTCAAGAAACTCAGGAAAGCTACCTAAAACTTTCCCTTGAAGTTTTGTGGGGAGAGGGGGGTAATAATTCCTTCTTCCTGTTCATTCTCCTCTTCTGTTAGTTTTCCAGTTGTTTGTTTGCTTTGCCCTTTGCCAACAACAGCTCATGCTACTATAATAGATTAAACAGCAAAATGGATATGAAATAGAATATTAATCCATAATAGATATTCCTTTTGTGCTTTACAACAGGAATGATGGTTGGGATAATCAAATATTTTATTTAAATTCTATTCTACAATATGGCTCTATCCTTATTTATATTCATAATACTCTTTCCCCTTATTCTATGCCATCCTAGATTTGGCTGGCATTTAATATTTTAATTTACTCTCCTTTTTTAGCTAAGCTTTGTTCTGCATTCAAAAATTCCAGCAACTCCAATCTTGAGATGGCAGTGAAGGTGAAGTGAATTAGCGTTTCTGACTGAACTCTAGGTTCTAAATCCCAGGGCTGGAGCATGAGTTGCAATCTGACTCTCTGTGAGGATGTGCTGCCCCCTGCTGGCCATAGGAGCCCATCCGCTCTCATTGTTAAAAAAATAAATAGTCCTTTGTGCTGACTGTATTTGAAGCCTTCTAAAGCTAATAAACCACAATAAGCTTCTTTGAGAATAGTTCCTTTATTTCCTCTAAGAGTCTCCCAAATAAATTATCTCGGATTTTAGGCTTTATCCAAGTAAGAAAACAAACGTAAAGTGCAGGAACTGTGACTATTTTCAGATGCAACTATTGTCATATGTGAGAAAGCAGGCCCTCTCTTCCAGGCTGATAGGATGATGGAAAGAATTTGACGTCTATCAACGTTAACAATACATTAGACCTAACATTTCTAATTTTAGGAATTTAGCCTATGGACATACTACAGAAATCAAAAGATTATATATCTAAGGGTTTGTCACAGCACTGTTTTACTAACAGTCAAGGGTTGGAAACCACCAAATTAGTCAAAGGTAGAAGCCCAGTTAAAGAAATTTCATCCTCCCGCACACCAAAAGGCTTGGGGTTTGATTCCCGGTCAGGGCACACATCTTGGTTTCTCTTTGATTCCAGGTTGGGGTTGTAAGGGGAAACAATGGATTCTCACATTGAAGTTCTTCACATTGATGCTTCTCTCTCTCTCCCTGACTTTATCTAAACTCAAACATATCCTCAAGTGAGGCTAAGAAAGAAAAAATAGCATAATATATATGTACTACAAAGAAAAATCTCCAAGATAAATTCTGAAGTGTCAGGAAATAAGGCAGGAACAGTATGTACAGTATGGTATTCCCTGTAGTTAAAAACATCAACCTAGACGTAAAAATAATATTTCCAAAGGGACCATAAGAAATGGATAGCAGTGCCTGCCATTGAGGAGGAGAATTGGCTGGCCAGGGCACCCTAGTAAGACCCACTTTTCATTGCGTACTGGTTTGTACTTTTTGAATTTTGTACTATTATTTATTCACAAGTAGCTAGAAAAAAATCATTTAGATTCATAAATCAGGGCATTCTGTGGCCTTCCTTTCCTGACCCCCACAAAGCACGTGTGTGGAAAGCCAACTTTTTCCAGCCCCGAGGTCCTCAAAATCTCCCTCCCCTCCTCACGAGCCCCCCCCCCCCACTTCTTTTATTCACAGGTTTTTTAGCAGGATTTATAGTTTTGCCTCAATTTATCCATCCTATGACAACTGTGAAACCAATTCTCTTGAGTCCAGATGGCACACACAAAAAAAGCTTTCAGGAAAAATGAAAAACTGAGCTTTAGAAAAAATAATGAGATATTACTTGGCAAAGCATCAGTTTCCTCAGTTAGTTTCCCTGTGGCACCTCGACTTAGAAAGGCTGTGGGGGAAGAAGAACTTGGGGTTGGGCAGTTTGCCTCACAGAAAAGTCAGAGCTGGGTGGGCTCACTCCCTTTAAGGAGTCTTTTTTTTTTTAATCTTTATTGTTCAGTTTATTAATTACATTGTTTCCCCTTTTTATCCCCCTATAGCTTCCCTCCACCCTGTACCTATCCCACCTCCACCCTCACCTCCCCCTCCCCACTGTCCTCTCCCATTGTTGCTAGATTTTTGTCCAGTCTCTTGCTGCACTTCCCACAACCCTTTTCTCCCCAAGAATTGTCAGTCCATTCCCTCTCTATGTCCATGTCTCTGTTATATTCACCAGTCTATCCTGTTCAACAGCCTATCAATTCACTTGATTTTTATGTTCATTTGTTGATAGATGTGTATTTGTTGTTGCTAGTTTGCACTTTTACCTTTTTCTTCTTCCTCTTCTTAAAGAATATCTTTCAGCATTTCATATAATGTTGGTTTGGTGGTGATGAACTCCTTTAGCTTTTTCTTATCTGCGAAGCACTTCATCTGACCTTCAATTCTGAATGATAGCTTTGCTGGATAGAGTAATCTTGGTTGTAGATTCTTGCTATTCATCACTTTGAATATTTCTTGCCACTCCCGTCTGGCCTGCATCGTTTCTGTTGAGAAATCCGCTGACAGTCGTATGGGTGCTCCCTTATAGGTAACCAACTGTTTCTCTCTTGCTGCTTTTAATATTCTCACTTTGTCTTTTGCTCTTGGCATTTTAATTATGATGTGCCTTGGTGTGGTCCTCTTAGGGTTCCTATATATTGGGGTTCGGTGCACTTCTTGGACTCCTAAGTCAATTTCTTTCACCAGGTGTGGGAAGTTTTCAGTCACTATTTCTTCAAATAGGTTTTCATTGTCTTGGCCTCTCGCTTTTTCTGGCACCCCTATAATTCGGATGTTGGTATGCTTGAGGTTGTCCCAGAGGCCCCTTACACTATCTTCAATTTTTTGGATTCTTTTGGTTTCTTGCTTTTTCAGCTGAGTGGATTTTACCTCTTTGTATTTCAAATCTTTAACTTGGTTCTTGGGGTGCTCCAGGGCACTTTCAGGTCTTTGTATAATATTTTTTGTTTCAGTCAGTGTATGCTTAATTTCTGGTTGGTCCTTTTTCATATCCTTGAGAGTCTGCTTTATATCCTTGAGGGTTTCTTTCATTTCCTTGTAGGACTCATTCATTTCCACGTTGGTCTTAATAATTTCTTTGCAGCTCTCGTTTATATCCTTGAGGGTCTTGTTCATTTTCTTGTAGGACTCACTCATTTCCTTTGTGGTCTTGCTTATTTCCTTATAGGCCTCGATCTTTTGTTGGAACCTCTTAAAAAACCCTATAACCGTGGTTCTGAATTCCATGTCTAGTCGTTTTTTTTCCTCCATTTCTTTCACATCTGATTTCTTTCCATGTTGCTGCATGGTGGCTGCTTCCCTGAGTTGGTCAATTAGCTTTGTGTGGTAGACTTCCTACTAGGGATAGTGGCTCAGCCTCCCCGGTTACCTGAGGTGGATATGGGCTGCACAGTCTTGCTGAAGTTAAGCTCAGTTAATCGTTGTTAGCACTTGGAGGGTTGACCTCCAGGCCAATTGTCTGTGAAGCTCAGCTGTGCTCAGGTTGGGTGGGCGGAGTCTCCGGGCCAAGCAGACAGCGTTAGCTCCGCCCTATGCGGCCCCAGGGAGTCTGTGCCGGGGGCAATGGCCGCCAGCACCTCTGAGAGAGAGCCGCTACGGAGCTCCACCTGCTGCCGGTTGCCGGGGAATTCAGACTTTCCCAAAATGAGTCTGCATGCGCAATGTCTCACCCAGGATCGTAAAACAAAGCAGTCTGACGGTTTTCCGAATGAGAGGCAAGTCGCGGTGCGCTCTCTGCGCCGTCAAGCAGCCGAGCTGTTCGCGAGAGCTGCCTTTCCACAAGCTGGGAGACCCGGCAGCCCCCGAGCTTCGGCGTGCCCTCCCACTGTCCAGTTTTCACCCCGTGTGATAGTGGGTTCTCTGGACTTCGCCCAGAGCTGGAGAATCAGTCAGTGGGACGCCTTTGTCTCCCCGTTGGAGAAAACTGGCCAGTTTTCAGCCGCCCGCCCTCTCCGCGGAGTGCGCTCCAAACCTCTCTCCAGGCGAATCTTTCAACGCCTTCCGCCGCCGCTCCTCGGGTCACAGTTGTCTTATCTTCACTTTTATTTGTGGAATTTTCACTCGGCGAGCTTTCTGGTGATTCTGGAAGGTGTTTGTTCTTTCGTTAAGTTGTAGTATTAAAATTGCTGATTATGACGGCAAGATAGGTGTTTTGCCTTTGCCGCCATCTTAGTTCTCCCCTTTAAGGAGTCTTTTTAAGATCCTCCTTGGATCATGTGCAGAAGATGGATTCAGGGCTTAATGAGAGTCACTAAATTCTCACTTCCACCTCACAGAAGAAACATCCAAACATCCAAAGCTGTAGAGAATTTTTATGAGTTCATTTGAGGCAAACTGATAACTATTGGTAGGAAGCAACATTTGAAGGGATTGAGAAAATGCTCCAGAGAATGGCAGTTTTACAGCTTATTTTATACTAGGGGCCCAGTGCACGAAATTCATGCACTGAGGGTGGGTGGTCCCTCAGCCCAACCTGGCCCCTCTCACATACTGGGAGCCCTCAGGGGATGTCCTACTGATGCCTCATCCCCCCAACCCCCACCCAAGGCCTTTCATCCTTGGGTAGGGGACCTTGGCCAGGAGATCCCAGCCAGTGATCATCCTGCAATTGGGCCCATGAATGGCTGGCTCCACCCCGGCCCCAGCCTTGGGAACCCAGCGATGGCCCTGCTACAGGGCCGATTGCTGATGACTGAAGCTTTCTCCGGCCTTGGGCAGCAGCCATCTTGGTCTGGTGTTAATTTGCATATCACTCCTGATTGGCTTGTGGGCATGGCTTATTGAGTGTAGTAAAGGTACAGTCAATTTGCATATTACTCTTTTATTAGATAGGATACTACAACCAAAGGAGGAGATTAAGGGGAGGGGGGGAGGGTTACATGAAATCCATTGGTGATAGATTAGGGAGGAGAGAGAAAGCAAAGAGGGGGAAATCTCTGAGATTGGATAAAAAATTAAAATGGAGAGGCACGTATTTCTTTTACATTCATGGGTACAGCATAGTTAACAATTAACATTTACAGCACATAGAGATGGTATGGGGGGGGGGGGCACAAGATAACAAAGGGTTCTGTGGTCTCCTGCTCTAGGGTGATGTGATATGGTGAGAGATCCAGAGGAAGGAAGGACTGGTATTCCAAGGGCATGTTACCTGAGATGCAAAAAGACAATGGATAGGCTTCCTAAACATCAAGTTGACCTTTGTTAAAAAAGCTATAGGCCTCGGATGTGACTAACAACCATGACTCATTTTCAGTTAGGAAGTTTTCATTCCAGACCTATGTGGTTACTCAGTTTGTCAAGCCCACCATGCAGGCTTCCCCTGAGCTTGGCAGGTTTCATATGTGGCCTCGTTCTTATCCACAACTCTGACTGATCCTTTGCTTGGAAATAATGAAATTGAAAAAGTGGGAAAGCATGTGTATTTTTTGTGCCAGTCTGATTTGGGGTCTTATTCCTATGTGCCTTTGTTTTCCCAGATCTTTCACTTTGTGTTAAGCTTAAAGCAGGAGGGTTCCTTATGCTATTAGAGTTCAGTAAAATTTTAAGTGGCCAGGAAAATTGGATTAAATATTTTATAAACCAAAAAGAGTGTCATAACATAACACACAATAAAACGTTACATTGAGCCAGAAACAGGGACTGCATTGTTAGAGTTTGTGAAATCTTTTCTAAATCTATGACCATAGTTGTTGAAGATTCAACTCAGCAATATCTAAAGCAGATGCAGTGTACATCTTAACCAATATGGCTTTAGGATATCATTCTAAGGAAGAAGCACTCCGTATTAAAACAAGACAAGATGAATTTAACTAGCTAGCTGATAGGGATTTCTCTATTGAGAGCCATATATTTTCTTTTTTTGGGGGGGGGGGTTATTTTTTTTTTTTTTGAGATATTTTATTGATTTTTTTACAGAGCAAAAGGGAGAGGGATAGAAAGAAACACCAATGAGAGAGAAACATTGATCAGCTGCCTCTTGCACGCCCCCTACTGGGGATGTGCCCGCAGCCAAGGTACATGCCCTTGACCGAAATCGAACCCGGGACCCTTCAGTCCGCAGTCCTACACTCTATCCACTGAGCCAAACCCATCTCGGCGAGAGCCATATATTTTCATATAGGTTTGTGAGTTTAAAAAAAAGTTCTTCTCGATATTCTTTTTTTTAAGGGTTTTTTTTTTTATTCAATATTGTTTTACATATTTTTTCAGGTTTTAAGAGTAATACATGTCCAATATGTTTAAAAATTGGAAATATAGAAAACTACAACAAAGGATATTAAAATTACCATAGCGCACTAACCAGAAGTAACCACTAATAAATTACTATTTTCTTTCTGTTTATATACATCTATATATTTAAAATCTGCTTATTTGTTTTGCTGACTTAGAAACAAATGTACATAAAGTTTTTATCTCGCTTTTTTCGCTCAATAGAAGATAGAAAAAATTAATCACAAAATTTGAGGTCACATTACAGTTGCAGGAAGTAAGTGGGGTTATAACAGTGAAACTGCTGGCTCTCCGGCTTCACCTTGTTCAAGCCTGCTTCGTTCCCATGACCTCCCGGCTAATAGCTTCTGCTTAGCATTGCATATAGACATGCTAGTCAGAGGAATGCTGCTTGCAGCTTGAGGAGATAAGGGAAGTATGTATCCTTTGTCAAAGACCAAACTCGCATCAACTAGCGCCAGATGTCTGCTATGGTCACTCACCTCCTGCTCCACCCGCATAGCCCTTTTCTTAACATAAAAGAAATCTGAACTCTGTACTTTCTTAGGATGAATTTGAGGTCTCACTAGGAGACATATTTTTGGTTGGCACCTTCTAGATCAGTGAACCTTTTCCTACTCTAAACGCTGATGTTTTGAGTTTTGGCCTTTCTTTTCTTTTTCTTTTTTCTTTTTTTTTTTTAAATCTCCCTCTGCCTTCCTCTCTGAAATCAATTAAAATAAGTTTTTTTAAAAAGAGAAAGAGAGATAGGAACATCAATAACGAGAGAGAATCATTGATTGGCTGCCTCCTACACGCCCCACACCAGGGATGGAGCTGCAACCCAGGCATATGCCCTGACCAGGAATTGAACCATGACCTCCTGGTTCATAGGTCAATGTTCAACCACAGGCCAAACTGGTGGGGTGAGTTTTGGCCTTTATAAGCATCAAGCACAGATTTTGGACTGGTATCAGGGTGACCTGTACAGGTGGCCAGCCAGGATTTCTGCAAGATACAAATCCACCCAGATCCTGGCTTCAGTGGGGCACACCTGGTGGCCTTCACCTGCTCTACATCTCAATGGGGATGATTCTGGGTCCAGGGGTTGGCAGGATTTCCAGAACAGCAGTGGCAATTCCTGGAATCTTTTGAAGCTAAGAAAACGCTGGAACAGAACTCTCCACTTCCCTGCTTTCCAAGAAGAGATGTCTGTTGTTTCCCCACCCAGCTTGTCCTCCCTCTACACTCCCCACACGTCAGAAAACAGGACTTTAAGGCACCCTATTAGAGAAGGAAAGTTGATGAGGATAGGGGTCAATTGTGATATGTCTAAATTTGTGTTATATCAGGATATGCTTTTGACAGGTTTTACTGTATTTTTTCTTTGTCATTACATGTTCTCCAAACATTATTTCTTGCATAGGTACTGTACAGGCTTTCAAGTAGTTCATAATGACTCCCCAGCACTCTTTCTAATTGAACACTTTTCCTATTATAGATGATCTCATAAATACTCTTATATGCATGTTTTGTTTTCATTTCTGGCTATTATTAAAAAATATATTTTTATTGATTTAGGAGAGAAAGGGAGAGGGGAAAGATAGATAGAAACATCAATGATGAGAGAGAATCATTGCTCAGTTGCCTCCTGCATGCCCCCTACTGGGAATTGAGCCTGCAACCCGGGCATGTGCCCTTGACCAGAATCCAACCCGGAAAGGAAGTCTTCAGTCCAAGATTGACACTTTAGCCACTGAGCCAAACCAGCTAGAGCATTTCTGGCTATTTTTTTATGATACTTTCCTAAAAACTGAAGTTTGGGTCTTAAAACAAACTGCCACACTGTCCTCTAGAAATACACTGTGTGAGGCTGCTTAATGAACAAACCTTTACTGAGTGTGAGAATTATCCTGTAAAATATTTTTTAAATGTTATCAGAGGAAAATGTCTCATTTTTATTTGCATTTTTACAATCAATGAGATCCAACTTTTCCCCCCTGGCTGTTTATTAGGATAAAAGGATTTCTCCTTTTATGAATTGTTCCCCATAAATTACTCCTATCCACAGAAGTGACCCAGGGCCAGGAGATATGAGACTTAGACATCACTTGATTAGATCAAAAAGCGCTGCTCCTCAAAAGGATTCAGAAGCAAGTCAGTGGAGACAGTCAGGCTTCCTAGTAGTATTTTCCACGCTAGGAAGAACACATTTCTAGCCTGGCCAGAGTGACTCAGCGGTTGAGAGCTGACCTATGAATCAGGAGGTCACAGTTTGATTACTGTTTAGGGCACATGTCTAGGTTGTGGTCACATGTTGCATCCCCGGTAGAGGGTGTACAGGAGGCAGCCAATCAATGATTGTCGTCATTGATATTTCTATCTCTCCCTCTCCCTTCCTCTCTGAAATCATTAAAAATATATTTTTTTAAAAATACATCTCAAGTCAGACCAGCCATATTTCAAGTGCTCCATAGCCACTAACTATAGTGGATAGCGCTTTTCTGGAACAACTAACTCAGGAGATCTGGGAATTACAGAGTCCTAAACATGGATGTAAGCAATCGTGTTTCTCTATCAAACACACAACCAATCATGTATTCGTATAGACAATTCAAGCTCAAGAGAACTGGAAGCATAAAAGTATAGAAAGTTAATAACATTTTGTTATTTTTAATAGGTAAAGAGCTTATTACTGTCATTTAAAATTATACTTTAAATTCAGTTAAAATCTGAATCCTCACAGCAAATAGAGGCTGGAAAGTGGGTTTTGCACCTGTTTTTACTGCATGCTTGCCCTGGCCTATTGGGCAAGTGCTATAGGCTGAGAAAGAATTAAACAAAGGCAATTTACAGAGGGGTTAGGTGACCATAATGTCAGAGGGCTCCCAGGAAGATATCTTGGTAAGTAATCTTACACTTTTCCCCACGATTCTGAGCAGGACCGCTTTAGCCAGTCAACACAATGAATTGATCCTTTCCTTGCATGACATTTTACCAGAAACAGAAGGCTCAGAGGAGAGATGAAGATGGGGGTATTTTGCAAGCAATTCTCTAGTTTCCCGCTTGACTGCTATGTGAGGGACCACTGTATAAAGAGGATCTGATCTCTGTTAAATTAATTAAATAAGGAGGCAGTTAGACTGAGGTGGTTCTAATGCGTTGGCAGCTTATATCAAACCAGAACCTAAGCCTGCCTAAGACTCAGGGATATGAAATTAAAACTTAAGGGCAGCCAAACACAAACAGCCAACTAGGCTTCCAAATAAGACCGGTGTTGAAGCTATAACCAATCAAATAACGTCCTTTGCTTTGCTTCTGCATCTGTTCTATAAAAGTCTTAGCCCACCTCCCATAGTGGCCCGCTCCTAACAGCTTCCGGTTTGGAGTTGCCCAATTGGAACAGGTGTTTGCTCAAATAACCTCTTCACAATTTTAATATGCCTCAGGTTATCTGAGCATGTGCTAGCATTCTGAAGAGGAGCGGCTGTTTCTTTACTAAACATGGCATCCATCCCACATGCAAGCCAATGGGCTCACTCCAGCTCCTCCCAGCTCTTCCTGTGCCACACAGCACTCAGTTCAAACACTAACTATATGTGCAAATGTGCACTAGTTTGGGTTTACATGATATGTTCATGCATCTGTTCTCAAGCTTTCTCTGTCACCTCTCTAAGGACAGCCCCAAGCCTATCCCAACTGCCTGTTGGAATTTCCAGTCCCACCTCCCCACCCACCTCCATTTTCATTAGGAAATGATAGTGCCTAATTTGATTTTATTGGACGAGTAGGTAATAAAATGTTTCTCTCTGAATACGCCCCTTTCATATTCAGCTCAAGATACCTAACTACCAAACAGCAAATCTCCAGCACCCGGCCCTGCAGGGTCAGCCTCAGCAGAGATGAGCATTGTGCAAAGGGGAAGCTGAGGGGCATCAAAAGAATGCAGTGGCACTGTCCAGGTCAGGGCTGTTTGCACACAGAGAGTGGACCCTCTCAATGTGCAAATCATATATGAAAGCATGAATTAATCAGTTATTTTCTCCTTCTGTAGCTAGAACACCCGTGGCTCTGAGACAGGAAGTACTTCCTGTAGAGAACCTTAGTGCAGCCCAGATAGGCTCTCCCCGCATCTCACACCACGGCTATAGGGTGTTCAAAAACAAAACTCAACTGAGTACATTTATAAGATCTTACTGGTTTTATTTAATGATTCATGGATTGGCAGCATCTCATCTGGCATGTAGAACTATATAAATGATCTGAAGACCTATATAAGTGAAAATCTTTTTTAGGCAAAAGGAGGTGGGCAAAGGAAGTTTCTAACAAAGAATGGATTGTTTTAGGCAAAGTTACCTTCCTGTGAGGGACCAAGGGGGTCTCTTGGGTGGATTACCTCACAAATGCTGACCAGGTAATTAAAGATTGGCTGGTTGCCCTAGCTGGTTTGGCTCAGTGGATAGAGCATCAGCCTGCAGGCTCGATCCCCAGTGTGGGGCAGGCATGCATGAGGCAGCCGATCAGTATTATTTCTCATCATTGGTTTTCTATCTCTCTCTACCTCTCCCTTCCTCTCTGAAATCAATAAAAAATAAAAATAAATGTAAAGATTGACTAGTTGAAGGCTACATTCCTGGGAGAGTCTGAAACAAATTAGGTGAGGCATTAAGTCTTGGTTTGATGATGTGGGCTTAGCACAAGTAACTCCATTTTGGAACTATTGGTGTGTTTGTGTTTTTGTTTTTGTTTTTTGAACAAGGGACATCCAAGTGCTGCCAAAATGAAATTAAAAAATTCCTTAGTCATGGTTCCTCCTGTATTACCATAACTAGTAATACAAAAATCTCCTAAATCTTTATCAGTGACTCACAGTAGGATGAAATATAAGACTTATAAAATGTATATTAAAACCAGGGTAGGGAAATGATACTGCCTAATTTAATTTTATTGGATGAGTAGGTAATGAATGGGAAGAATAGTGTATTTATAAAAATGTCCTTACTCATTAAATTCTTGTAGGAGAAGGAGTAACATTATTTTTAAAACTCTGTAATTCAGAGAGTATTGTGATCACAGATACTATCATTTCCCCCTACTGGTTCACCTTTTACCAAAGAATTCTAAGAGGGTAGGATTTCATTTATCACCTGGATCTATGGTAATGTATTTGTAAGAAATAAAATTCCAGACCCAGAGTGTTATAGACTAAATGAGTCTCCCCCAAAATTCATATTGTAGGGGAGGAAAAAATATTTGTTCTAAGTTTCTGGGTGAGGCCCCTATAACAAAAGACAGATTAACCAGAGAAAATAAAAAAGAAGTTTTTTATGGTGTGGATACTTCATGTATATATGGGAGATACCCAGGGGAAAATCAGTAACTTTCAAAGAGGTGGCTTAGGATTTAGATTTAAATACCATCTTCTACTAAATTAAAAAAAAAAAGAGGAAAGAGAGAGAGAGAGAGAGAGAGAGAGAGAGAGAGAGAGAGAGAGAGAGAGAGAGAGAGAGAGAGAGAGAGAGAGAGAGAGAGAGACAGAGAGAGAGAGAGAGAGAAAAGCAGGAAGGAAGGAAAAAAGAAAGAAAGAAAGAAAGAAAGAAAGAAAGAAAGAAAGAAAGAAAGAAAGGAAGGAAGGAAGAAAGAAAGAAAGAAAGAAAGAAAGAAAGAAAGAAAGAAAGAAAGAAAGAAAGAAAGAAAGAAAGAAAAGGTGGTGGTGGAAAGAGCAGTATGGGTGGGTGCCTTCTCCATTAATAAGAGTCTCTTGAGATTTAGAGTCAGTCTTCTCTTCCTCTTACAGTGCAGACAGAGAGACACCTTACAAATGGAGGGTTTTTTTATATAAATATAAATTTCCCCTACAGAGGGGCTGAGGTCTCTGTTTTCAAAGCTCCTCTGTGTCTGCCGTTTTCCAAAATAATCCTGCTGCCAAAGAGACATAGTTTGAGGTGGTATATTCTGCCATCTTGATTGTGTTGAAACCTGACCCCAATGTGGAGGACTACACCCCTGTATACACCCCTTTGGGAGGTGTTTAGGTGATTAGGGATTAGTTTCCTTATTAAGAAGACCCCGCAGAGTTCTCTCACCTCTTGTACCACCACTGTGAGGACGTAGTGAAAAGAGGGCTGTCCAAGAACCAGGACATGGAATCTGCTGGCACCTTCATCTAGGATTTCCCAAATTCCAAAGCCTTAAGAAGTAAATTTGTTATCCTAACCGGTTTGGCTTAGTGGATAGAGCATCAGCTTGCGGACTGAAGGGTCCCAGGTTCCATTCTGATCAAGGGCATGTACCTCGGTTGCAGGCACAACCCCAGTGGAGTTGTGCAGGAGGCAGCTGATCGATGTTTCTCTCTCATCGATGTTTCTAACTCTCTATCCCTATCCCTTCCTCTCTGTTATAAAATCAATAAAATATATATTAAAAAAAAAAGAAGAAGTAAGTTTGTTGTTTATAAGCCACCCAGTCTACTGTATTCTGTCACACCAGCCCCAATGGCATAGGACACAGACAGGTGTGCGATATCCAGGCCTGCCCTTAAACCCAGGTGAGGGGGCCTGTCCTGTGCCTTAGTACTTGTGCCTCTAGGATGTGTCTACTCTGTGACTAACAGGACCCTGGGAAACATTTCTCCACATCTCTTGCCCTTTGTCCTCCAAACAAAAGGGAGGGATGTGAATGGTACAAACACTCTAGGTGAGAGAAAAACAGAATGAATTAACTTGTCCATTCTTCTTCTGAGATACAATGAATACAGTAGTTTCTTCGATGACAGACTATCATTTCCCAGGGGGCTGAAGGCCCATTTTCATGCTTTTCTTGATGTTCTAATTTGTGGTTCTGGAGGTTCTCATGTTTTAGGATGATATTCAACACATTTGCTCAGACTACTGAGGAATTCCTTGCACTATTAAATAAAATTCGCATATTCATGAATTTGTTGTAACAGGCATGAAGCCTGATACCAGTTATTTACACTGAAAACAAGATGACACTGAACACAAGAATTTAAATTGCTTAGTTTTTACTAAATTATTTAATAGTATTTAATTTAAAATCTAAAATTTTTATTGGTTTTTAGAGAGAGGAATGGAGAGACAGAAATATCAAATTGTTGTTCCATTTATTTATGCATTCATTGGTTGATGCTTGTATATGCCCTGATCAGGGAATCTAACCTGCAACCTTGGCATATCAGGATCAGCTGAGCTACCCGGCCAAAGCTTTAAATTTTATTTTTAAATGTCAGCTTTAAAAAAAAAGTATTAAAATGTTGAACTTTGTTAATAATTTGCTTTTTACTTTTTAATTTTAGTAAGTAATTTTGAATTTTAGAAGAAAAATAACTTTTTAAAATATATATATTAGGGCTGGGGGGAGGATAATGGAGGAAAAAAGAAAAACATATGTACTACTATTAAATATAAGTTATACTGCAAAAAATAATAAAAAAATAATTTAAAAAATAAAAATAAAATAAAATATATATATTAGCCCAAGCTGGTTTTGCTCAGTGGATAGTGTTGGCCTGTGGACTGAAAGGTCCTGGGTTTGATTCCAGTCATGGGCATGTAACTTGGTTGTGGGCACATCCCAGTAGGGGGTGTGCAAGAAACAGCTGATCAATGTTTCTCTCTCATTGATGTTTCTAACTCTCTGTCCCTCTCCCTTCCTCTCTGTAAAAAATAAATAAGATATATATTTTTAAATACATATATTAAATAATCTTACTTTTTATATTGTTTGCATTTATTTTAATAAAAAACTATTCAAATAACATTTAAATACAGTTATACTTTCCTTTTTTAAAAAATATATGTTTTTATTGATGGTAGAAAAAGAGGAAGGAAGAGGGAGAGAGATAAACATCAATCATTTGCCTCCTGCATGCTCCCTAACTGGGGATCAAGCCTGCAACCAGGCATGTTCATGGACCAGAATCAAACCAGTGACCTCTTGGTTTATATGTAGATGCTCAACCCCTGAGCCACACATCTGGGCTATACTTTTTTTTTTTTTGTATACTTTCTTTTTTTAATCTTTTAGGTCATTGCTAAATATCTGCCTCACCTACAAATCAATAGCCAGTCAACAGAACACTCAGATATATGCAATAATAACCAGATTTCGTCACAGTTACCAACTTTCTGTCATGTGAAAACCAGCACTTTAAACATGTTTTACTTTTTGTCATTATGAAGGTACATTTATCAATGTAGGAAGATAAAGCACATTTCATTTAACAGTTGTTCACTTGATTTATAGCTCTTAATACTTAGACACTTAGAATGCACCTTTATTTGTATGCTCACCCTGCATGTCAGGGACCTGGAATGAATTAGGTGCCTGTCATTAATCCGTCAGAATTAAGAGCAATATCTGCCTGGGACATTCACTCACCACTGGAATCCCTGTGGTCGTTCAGAAAGAAGAGATGCCCTTTTAAAAACTAAGCTATTCCTGAAAACTGTCCATTTATTATGCTGTCTTACGATTGTATGCTGTGGGCAGTAATGGATGGAGCAGAGACATCCTTTGTCGAGTTACATGCAGAAAGGTCATATATCACAAAGGAAAGAGGAAAACTCAGCAGGAGAAAGAAAGCAAATAAATTGAAGTAGACATCTTAACTGTTGTTGAAAAGACCATATCAATGGGGCCGTAATAGATAAGAGGACGAAATTTTGTCAGACTTTAATAGCCAGGGAAATGAGAAAAGAAATCAGCCACTTCTAGAGACGCAGACACAAGGGGATGAGGAGCCAGCCTGTAAGAGGCAGCAGCTTGTTAAGAGAAAAGAGGGGTGAATGCACAGGAAAAGGGCAGGAATCAGGATTTGTTGAACACCCACCAAGTGCCAGGCCCAGTGACAAACACAAACGTACCTTGCCACCTTCAACTGCCTGACACACAAAAGTTTTTAATAGGATTTCACATATTAAAGCTGTATGAGGAAGACTACTTAACCCCTGATACATAGAGGGCGAAATTCAAACTGGTTAATAAGGCACCCACCACCTGGTCCCAGTTTCCCCTCCCCCAGCACATTGTACTTCCTCTGTCCCCAGCACAGCAGCCATTCCATACTCTGACTTGGTAGGTCAGGAACTAGGCCCCAGTTTGTGAGTTTCTACGTCCCTACGTGATGCTAATGCAGATAATAAGCCCGGTATCACACTTTGAGAGGGACTGCTCAAAGTCATTGATTGCCTTAGCAGTTAGCTACTTTTCTTCCAATTCCTTACAGGGTTTGAGTCAGTGCTCCAAAATGAAAACAAGTAGAAGAAAGTGTGTGCTCACAGCGAGAGGGCTTAGTTATCTGTTTCCCAACTGGCCTCCCCCTGAAGGTCAGCAATGCAGACTGGGTGTGTGGTGGCTATTGCCAGTAACATGGCCCAGTGGGAATGTCTGGACAATCTTCCAGCTGATTCCAGTCACCTGGCCAGCACCCCTGGCTGGTGAGCATGCTGGATCAGAGCACACCTGCATAGCTTTTTCCTCAGAGGCTCATAGCCTCCCCCTCCGCACCCCTCTACCCGCCCCCCACCTCCACAGGTCACTCAGTTTGCCCCCTATAAGTTGTCCAGGCCATTCTGCTAGATAATTACTGTTTCTTATCAAAAGGAAAATCTGTAAATATGTAAGGACTTTTGACAAATGTATGCCTTGGTCATTTACAAGAGAAAAGTGTTTATTTTCTTGGAGAGGCTGTAGATAAGGATGATTGGATTATCCAATTTGCTACAAAGTGTTAGAGAGAGTCCTAACTGGTTTGACTCAGTGGATAGAGTGCCTGCGACTCAAGGGTCCCAGGTTCGATTCTGGTCAAGGGCATGTACCTTGGTTGTGGGCACATACCCAGTAGGGAGTGTGCAGGAGGCAGCTGATCGATGTTTCTCTCATCGATGTTTCTAACTCTATCCATCTCCCTTCCTCTCTGTAAAAAAAATCAATAAAATATACTTTTTAAAAAAGAATGTCAGAGAGAAACCCTACCTGTCAGCAAAGATCCAAAACTCATCATTTCTATTTTCTTTAAGCTACCATTTATGTATTACATACCATGTGCCATGCACTGTTCTACCGATAAGTACTTTATAATATTAACTTATTTAATCCTCATTATCCTTTAAAATAGATATATTATCATCCCTATTTTACAGTTAAGGAAACTGGGGCATAGAGGTTGAATAACAGGGGCAAAGTCACACTGCTACTGAGTAGTAGAATTAAGATTCAAATCCAAGATACCTGGCCTCAGAATTCATGCTCACCGCCATCCTATCTAATAAAAGAGTAATATGCAAATTGACCATACCTCCAATCAAGCCATGCCCACAAAGCCATGCCCAAAAGCCAATCAGGAGCAAATAAACCTCAACCAAGATGGCTGTGTCCACTGAGAGCAGGAGGGAGGCTTGGGTTTCCCCGGCAATGGAGGAAGCCGAGCTTTGTGCCTGCCCTTGCCGGCCTAGGCCTCCACTCAATACTACAAAGTTTCAATTATAGAAGATACATAAATCCAACAGAAATGTCAGCAGCCACAGAGCTGGAGAGAGCAGAGGCTAGGGTTGCCTGGGCAATGGAGGAATCCAAGCTTCTGTAGCTCTGGCCAGCCTAGGCCTCCACTCTAGGCTACAATGTTTCAATTATAGAATATAAACAGAAATGGCTCTCTCCATAGAGCGATCAGAAGGCTTAGCTCCACTCCAGGCTACAAAGTTTCAATTGTAAAACATAAATTAATCTCAGATCCCAGGGCCTCCACTTTGGTCACTGGGGGATGTGGCTGGCCTGCAAACCACCACAGATCCCTCGCCCAGGCTGCCCTATGCCCCAAGGGAATCCCCACCCTGATCCAGGACACCCTTCAGAGCAAACCAGCAGACCCCCACCCATGCACCAGGCCTCTATCCTATCTAATAAAAGAGAAATTTGCAGAATGACCATCACTCCAACACACAAGATGGATTCCCCCATGTGGTCAAAGATCCTGCCCCCATTTGGACAAAAGATGGTTGCCACAAGATGGCCAGGAGGGGAGGGCTGTTGGGAGGTTCCACGCCTGCAAGGGAAGGCAGTTGTGGGCAATCAGGCCAGCAAAGGAGGGCAGCTAGGGTTGACCAGGCCAGCAGAGGAGAGAAGCTGGGGGCAAACAGGCTGGCAGGGAAGCAGTTAGACATCATTAGGCTGGCAGGGTAGTGGTTAGGGGGATGATCAGGCTGGCATGCAGAAGCAGTTAGGGGCAATCAGGGAGGCAGGCAGGCGAGCAATTTGGAGCCAGCAGTTCTGGATTGTGAAAAGGATGTCTGACTGCCCGTTTAGGCCTGATCTCTTTGAGGGGTCCCAGGTTGGAGAGGGTGCAGGCTGGGCTGAGGGACCCCCCCCTCCTTGCCCCCCGTGCACAAATTTTCTGCACCAGGCCTCTAGTTTTATATAATTCGGGTGCTTTCTGTGCCTTATAGCCCCAGCTCCTTTCACTAAGTGGACGGGAAAATTTGTGTTGACCAGTCAGCCAGTGCTGACGACATAGCCAACCTTTTCACCTCTTGCCTGAATTTCTTTCTTATAAGCATTTATCCTGCCATTGACACATGAAGAACACATTGAAGATACTAGATGGTAGGGTTAGGAAAACAGGAATAAAACATGGTTTTCACCCTCTGGGAGCTGACAACCCAGAAGTGGGGAGAGAGGTAAACAGCCAGCTGTCATTTACAGTTTATCTTATGTCAGTGACAGTTTCATCTGCTGGATGAGATTTGTGAGATGCCTTTCTACTTTGACAGTATCCTTGATGAAGTCATGGCAAATAGCTCTGATTTGTGCGAGGCACTGCAATAAGCAAATAAGCATGTTACACAGGGAGAGTTGCCAGATTAAATAGAAGCCACTCAGTTAAATTTCAATGCATGTGTCCATTGCAATAATTGGACGTACTTAACTAAAAAAGCATTTGTTCATCTGTAATTCAAATTTATTTGGGCATGCTGTACTTTTAATTGCTAAATCTTGCAGCCCTGAACACCAGTTGTTCTTAATATTCACACTTCTTTGAGGTAGGCACTATTATTACCTCCTTTTCACAGAAACTGAGCCATAGTCAAATTAAGTAACTTGTCCAGAGTCATACATCTATCTGTTAACACACACTTAGAAATCAAATGCTTGGGCCGCTTTATTTCCACCAATGGCAATTTTGTGCGTTTATGTTGAAAACTACCATCACCTGTCTTGCTGAAACTTCTTTCCTGATCTGGTTCTCAAATGACTAGAGTAGACCCCATTCACTGACCAATATGCAAAGCTCTGGGTCCCAATTTTCAGACTTAAAAAGAGACTTAAGTATTATACTATAAATAAAGGATACAAAAAGCACTCAGGATGGCAAATGTCAGAGCTGCAATACCTAAGAATGTGTTTATTGCCTTAATACACATGCAAAGGGAAGGGACAGAAACACCAGATGCTGGAACCTCGTGGTGTCAGGAAACTGCAACTCAAAGATGGAGCTGCTGGGGGACAGATGGCATGAATAGCCCTGTACGTGCGCACAATGGAGCATCTGAGAGCACTCACACAGCAATAGTCCCGGTTTTTCATATGACAATTAAAACTGCCTGACAGCAAATAAATGAGTTTAACTTGATTCTTTGTGAGACTGATTCATTCTGCACTTCCTGTCCCCCATCAATCATTTTTCTCCAGCTGTTTTGAAAAGAAAACAAGGCCCACCTAATGCTGTGCCAAACATTTGAAACACCACTCTTCTTCCCCTTTAAACACAAAGCAAAAGCTTACTTCAAGTTAGACTTGTATGCTTATCAAAAGGTCAACATTAAATTAGTAGCCTTGAATTTAAGGTTTACCAGCATATGATACGATTACTTATGGTGGTTCTCATTTTCTCCGGTTTTTTTTCCCTTACCAGAAGAGGGAGTTTTCATGACCATGCCGTAGAATTTGTTTCCATTCAAGCTTTAAATATACTAGTACAGGGCTGAGCCACAGAAAACTGGCTCAACCTGATCTTTCATATCTCTGGTCAGGCAGTTTACACTCCCCTGATCTTTTCCTCACTAAAGATGACATCTAGCCCTAGTGGGTTTGGATCCAGTGTAGGCCTGTGAACTGAAAGGTTCCAGGTCCGATTCTGGTCAAGGGCACATGCCTGGGTTACGGGGTTGATCCCCAGTAGGGGGCGTGCAGGAAGCAGCCAATCAATGATTTGCTCTCACCACTGATGTTTCTATCTCTCCCTCTCCCTTCCTCTATGAAATCAATAAAAGTTTATTTTTAAAAAATAATAACTATGTGAAGAGATGATATACTAATTAGCTAGATTATAGTTATCATTTCACTATATGTATATTTCACTATGTATATCAAACCATCACATTGTACACCTTAAAAACATACAATTTTATTTTAAAATTAAATTTTAATTTTGAAGAATAAACATGATATAAATCAATGCAACCATCCTTTGTGTTAGACATGAGCAGAGTAAGGATAATGGGCCAGGTACAGAAACTCACCAGGGCAGAAAGTTCCAGATGCCTAGCAAGGGGCAAAACTGGGAAAACAAGAACCTCACCCCTAGGGTAACCTGTCCTCCCCTAGCATATCTCTGGTCAAGGGGTTTAAACCCCACCCCCCACCTTTCCTCCCTAAAGATAACATTTAGGCCTTAGTAGTATTTCAGCTCCAGGCCCAGAAAAGCAGCAAAACCAGACAAGTAATACCTTGGCTGCCTCAGCACCAGCTACATTGACTAACAATTCCCCTGCCCTGACACTGACCAATCAGTGGAGACCATGACCCTGAAAAAGCACACCTGGAAAGCTGATGACTACTCTATTAAGGTCCTTCCCCACCTGGCTCAGTGGATAGAGCGTTGGCCTGAAGACTCAAGGGTCATGGGTTTGATTCTGTTCAAGGGCACATGCCCGGGTTATGGGCTCAATCCTCAGTAGGGGGTGTGCAGGAGGCAGCTGATCAATGATTTCTTCCATTATTGATGTCTCTATCTCTCTTTTCTGTTCCCTTCCTCTGTAAAATCAATAAAAATATATTTGAAAAAAAAGCCTTTCCCAAGAGCTTCCCTAAGATTTCCACCTGCAAGAAAGATAAATATGCTCAGGACAAATATGCACTGAGGACCTAGTGCATGCTCTCCCTCCAAGGACCCATTTTCCCACAGCACATATCCCCCAACCTCTAAGTGACCCCATGAGACTTACAACCAGGGAACAATGGGCAGCAGCAGCTTGTCCCAGGCTAACCCCCTAAACTTATCTCTAAGGCCCCCTTTTCTCTGTGTAGCCCTTCCCTTTGGATATCCCCATCTCCTATCCCCTTTTCCTTAAATAAATTTAATTTTCTTCAATCATCATCTGAGATGGGTATTTAGCCTGCCCACTCACCACCAAGTTGAACCTTTCAGTTTCTTCCTGGTCATTGTAACAATAACAACAGAATTCTCCAAAAGTTTCTAGTTACCTGTATAATATACATCCAAGTATGGATCTTAGAAATTGTGGGATAGCAGAGAATGAATAGTGGAAAGTGGAGTGTTCCTAGAAAATTAGAACAAATTGTAAAAAGAAACAAGTCATATTTTCTGTCAAAAAGCAATTTAGAGAGCCGTTATTTTGGATTGCATGACTTGGCAGCCGCCATGTTGGCCGAATGCCTTGCAGCTTCCCTGGGAGTTGCCATCTTGAAACATCAAAAGCCAACCCCTCCCTTTGAATTAGCCAATCGTGAAAGACTGAGCTCCAATCAAGAGTGAGAGACGGGTCACGTGTGTCAGGGATTATAAAGCCAAGTAAACCACCTGCTCACTGTGTGCCTGCTTCCAGACCGTGTGTGGACCCTTCTACTTAGAAGTAAAGATGTTTGCCTTGTTCCCTGGCTTCCAAGTATGTTTTGTGTTCTACCACGACCCCTGAATTGGGAGGCTCACCTTATTTCTTAAAAAATTGCAGATTCCAAGCTTGAACATAACTACACAAAACAAGAAAAGCTGCCCTAAAGAATATTCCAGACCACATAGTTCCAACTGAGGATACTTCTGACCAAAGAACTTTTCACTTTACTAGTAAGCTGTAATTTAGGTTTGTCCTTCAGGCTAGGGTAGAGAACAAATAAAAAGCACATTTCTTTTTGAAAAGTGCCCAACATAATCTTTGATACTTAAATATATATTTTTGGGCTGAGATCATTTCATTGTTTCACGTTTTTCGGCACTTGCTTCCTTATTTATTATTGGCATTGTCTCATCATCCCTATTGACTCTTAAGATCCTTATAACAGGGAACATTTTTAGGTTTGTATACCTTGAGGGTGTGGGGGTCCAGATTGAGTCACCCCAAGATATGCCTTCGAGTATGCTGATTGTTTTGAGATAAAGGCAATTTTAGTAGCCCTGGGCTACTAAATACTTCTGCTCCTCCCATTAACTACTAGAAGAATTTGAATAGGAGCCTTGCACAAAGTAAGAGCTTATCAGCCCTAGCCAGTTAGGCTCCATGGATAGACTGAAGGGTCCCAGATTCCTTTCAGGTCAGGAGCACATGCATGTATCTTTTTTTATATTGATATTTCTCTATGTCTCTCCCCCTTCCTTCCACTCTCTAAAAATGAATGGGAAAATATTCTCAGAAAGGATTAACAACAAAAAGAGCTTATCAGCGGTTAATTCTTTGACCTACCCATATAGCAGTGAAAATTATTTACTAAACATCTGCTCTTCTTATCCTGCAATAACCCAGGTGCAACACCGCATCCTTACCTCAGGATGTCTTACATATCTCAGAACCCCTTTCTGCCTCTGAACCTCTCATGCATGTGGGGTGTCTGAGTCTCAGGTGTGCAGGGGTTCTCATACAAAAATATGTATTAAATTTGCTTATTTTTCTCTTGGTAATCTGTACCATGTCTATTTGATTATTAGACCAGCCGAAAAAATCTTGAGGGTAGAAGTAAGTTTGTTCCTTCCCCACAAGGGAATGAGTCATAACTAAAATATGCAATACATCACTTTGCCCTTGGGTAAAAGGAATGTAGGTTGATCTTCAAGCAGCCAGGTAGGAAAAAGGAATGGTTTTATGCCATTTAATTGGGAAGCACACAATGAAATGATTCATGGAAATGTTAACAAAACTAATTCAAGAAGAAATAGAAAGCTGGAATAGTCCTATATTTATTTTTGTTTTAAATAAGTGAATCAGTAGATTAAAATCTTCACACAGATACCAAGATATGTGCAGTTATAGTCTTCCAGACTTGAAAGAAACAAGGTTATTTCAATCTTATACAAATTATTCCAAAGTATAAAAAAAAAAGTAAATTTTCCTTATCCATTCAATGAAGCTGATAAAATTGAAATTCTAGAGCTGTAAGAAAGTGGTAGGCAGCACTGTCCTGGTGGCTGTGGATGAGTGTCAAACCTTGAACCAGGACGTCATGGTTCGGTTCCCATTCAGAGCACATGCCTGGGTTGCAGGCTTGATCCCCAGTCAGGGGTGTGCAGGAGGCAGCCAATCAATTATTCTCTCTCGTCATTGATGTTTCTATCTCTCCTTCTCCCTTCCCCTCTGAAATCAATAAAAATATTTTTAAAAATCAAAGTGTGGTAGGCAGTTAGAAATGAGCAGAGTAAAGACAATGGGTCAAGTACAGAAAGTCACTAGGGTAGAAAGCGCTGGGTGCCTAGCAATAGATAATCAATTGTAGGGTGGGAACTTGCCCCCCAGGCAGACTTTTATTCTAGCATATTGATGGTCAAGCAGTTTCCACCCCATGACCTTTCCTCCCTAGAGATAAAGTTAAAGCCTCAGTTGTATTTTGGCTCTAGGCTCAGAAAACCAACAAAACCAGCCAGGTCAGGACCAGCTGCATTGAATAATGATTCCCTGTCCTGGAGCCAGCCAATCAATTAGCAGAGACCACAACCCTGAAAGGACACACCTGGAAAACTGCTGAATATTCTAGTAAGATCTTCTCCTGGGACCGCCCCTAAAATCTCCACCCTTAATACCCATTGGTTGGAGCACCCAGTGCACTCCCTTTAGAGAGCACTCCCAAGCCTTTCTCCCTCCCCTCCTCTCCCGGTCTCAGGCTTGTTACCATCAGCTTCTTCACTCCCAAGCTTCAAGGGCCCTTCCATTACCTCTATAATCTGTTTCCTAAGCCCAAATTTACAAAATAAATGATCACTTACAGTTTGGGTCTTGTCTCTGAATTCTTTCCTAGCCAGAACCAAAGTACCAGGGTTGCAATAACCAGAGTACTTTGTGCCTGAGGCTGTCTAAACTGCTTTTTGACTGAGGGTTAACTTGAAACGCGGGCAGACAGGGCAGGGGTCCAGTAGGAAACAAAGGCAGGTGGAACATAGGCAGGGGCAGACGTGGTAGTTTGAGCAAGCCTAACCACAGAAACCAACCAAGCAGAAATAATATGTTTCTGGACTCAAAGCGGGAGGCATGGGAAAACAAGGGAGGGCCGTAACAACAAGGTGTACTAATGCATAGAAACAGGAAGTTCAGCATAGGAACAGAGAAAGAACATAGAAACAGGGTAAGTTCAGGTCCACTGCTGGGCAAAAAGTTGAGGGAATCAATCAGGTGGTGACACAGGTAGATACAGAGCAGGCTTGTAGCAAATATATACCCCTAGAGTACAAGACTTCACTGGGCAACCTATTATTGGGTCCCTCTGCCCTTGCGGGAAGTCTGAATCTGCTTGTAATAAATTTTTCACAGTTTTGCTTAAATCTGGTCCTCAGAGTTCATTCTTTGATGTCGTAAGACACAACCCTGACCATGGGAAAAACACCTCAGTTTACTGTTCTGGGTATCAGTTTGTTTGGTCTAATCCCATGGGTCAGAGACCGGATGCCCTTCCCGCCGAACCCTGACATAGATACAAAAATCATAAACAAAGTATTAATAAACAAAATTCATAAGTGTGATAGTGGATGAAAAAACACAAATCAACTATGCTGTTTAGAAGAAACCCACCTTAAATATAAATTTCATAAGGGGGTTTTAAAAAATCAAGCAAGTGGTTTGGCTCAGTAGATAGAGCATCAGCCTGTAGACTGAAGGGTCCTGGGTTCAAGTTCAGTCAAGGGCACATACTAGTTGCAGCTTGATCCCCGGCCTTGGTCAGGTTGCATGCAGGAGCCAACCAATCGATGTGTCTCACATCGATGTTTCTCTCTGTCTCCCTCACCCCCTTTTCATTCTCTTTAAAAATCAATGGCTAAACATCCTCAGGTGAGGATTAACAAAAACAAAAAACAGCTCTAACCAGTTTGGCTCAGTAGATAGAGCGTCAGCCTGTGGACTGAAAGGGCCCAGGTTCAATTCCGGTCACAGGGCATGTACCTTGGTTGAGGGCACATCCCCAGTAGGGAGTGTGCAGGAGGCAACTGATTAATGTTTCTCCCTCATCAATGTTTCCAACTCTCTATCCCTCTCCCTTCCTCTCTGTAAAAAAACAATAAAATATTCAAACAAACAAACAAACAAAAAAAGAATGAGCAAGCTCAGTATATACGAGTATACTTTAATACTAGAAAATGTACACAGACTATCATATTAACATATTAAAAGAGAAAAATCATATAATCTCTCAATGCATAAAGAAAATGTATTTAATAAGATTCAAAATTCATTAATGATTAAAGTCTATTAAATTTCTATTAATATAGAAATTTAGATTTAGAAGTATTTCTTAACATGAAAAAAAGTGTATGCCAAAAACCTATAGCAAATATCACTTTTAATAGAAAAAAATTAGGAGCATTCCTTCTAGAATTGAGAAAGCTGGTACTGCCACTGCTTTTGTTCAACATTGTACCAGAGCACCTAACCAACAGCATGAGATGAGAAAAAGAATTAAGAAGTACAAAAACTAGCCCTAGCCGCTTCGGCTCAGTGTATAGTGTCAGCCTGCGGATTGAAGGGTCCTGGGTTCGATTCCAATCAAGGGCATATGGTTGCAGGCTCAATCTCCAGTAGGGGCGTGCAGGAGGCATCCGATCAATGATTATCTCTCATCATTGATGTTTCTATCTCTCTCTCCCTCTCCCTTCCTCTCTGAATTCAATAAAAATATATTTTTTTTAAAGTACAAAAATTAGGAAGAAACAGAACATATGAGAGTTCACAAAGAAAGTTCCCAACACTATGAAGAAAAACAAAAACTAAAGCCACATAAAGTAAATGAGACCATAGTAAGGTGGCTGAATAAGAGTTCCATATGCCAAACTAAATGGCATTGCTATATGCCAGCAGGAAGTGGTTACAAAATATGACTCTGTAAAGACAGACCATACTAATGTATAGTAATAGAGGTCAAAAAGGTGATTATCTGTGTGAATTATTCATGAGGAGAGAGCATTACAGAGCCTTATGGTGTGTTAAAAATATTGTGTGCTGATTTTAGTGATAAGACAGACATGTGTACAAAGTTACTGAGTTTACACTTAGGATGTGTGCACTTTACTATATGAATTCTACATCAATAATAATGTCTTTGAAATATAATAAAACGTACAATTTGAAATGGCAACAAAAACATACGGTACTATTGCCAAAGAGTTTGAATTCTTGTCTCCTGATAGAAAATAATTTAGACCAGGGACGCTGATAAAAGCAAAGGCAGATTTGTCGAGGCTCTGCAGAGAGTGAGGATGCTGAGATAGGGCCTCAGGTTCTGTGTGCCGAATGTGGGGCTTAGGGGTTTTCATTCCTTGGGAACACGGAAGTTGCTGGGGGTTAACCAATCAGGGTGAAGGTTGGGTGGCTTTTTCATTTTTAGGAACACTGGGGTCCCACTGAAGTCTGGGTAGGCATCAGTAAAGTGAGTCATTCTGGGATTGTGCAAGACTTATTATGGGACACAGGAAGAGACCTTCCGAACCAGGTACTTAGTTTTGTCTCTGGGGTTTGTGGCTTGGCTTTAGATATGAAAAAAAAAAAAAATGTAAAAGAAGTCAGGTTAGTTCCTAGACCATTGTTTTATAGCTACCTATTTATAACTGTCAGTTCTGACAGGGCTTACCTCAAAGGAGCAATTTTTGGGAACATTTTGCTCTACCTGTTTCAGTTCCTATAAATAAGTATAATAAAAGTTGTATAAAATCTTTATATTTCAAATGATAAATTACTGAAAAACATCAAAAAATTCAAAACAAAAGAAGAGATATATCATGTTCATTATATTGAAAAACTCAGTATTTTAAAATATGGATTCTTCCTAAACTAATTCAAATTGAAGGATTCAAATAAAGTAATGATATAGTACAAGAGGGAATTACCCTATCAAATATCAAAACTTACCACAGTTTTAGCCATTTGGGCTCAGCAGTTAGAGCGTCAGCCTAAGGATTGGAGGGTCCCTGGTTCTATTCCAGTCAAAGGCACATGCCAGCAGAGGAGGGAAGTTGGGTGCAAGCAGGCTGGCAGGGGAGCAGTTAGACATCAATTAGGCTGGCAGGGTAGTGGTTAGCAGGTGATCAGGCTGACAGGCAGAAGCGGTTAGGAGCAATCAGGGAGGCAAGGCAGGTGAGCAGTTTGGAGCCAGCGGTCCTGGATTGTGAGAAGGATATCTGATTGCCTGTCAGACATCCCTCGAGGGGTCGCAGATTGGAGAGGGTGCAGGCTGGGCTAAGGGACATCCCCTCCCGCCCCCACTCTCCCACCCCCGTGCACAAATTTCGTGCACCAGGCCTCTAGTTAATGATAAGATTGATAGATTTGTCTATGAAGGAGATCAGAGTACGCTATTTGGACATAAAAATTATTTTGAGCTGAAGGCAATTGAGAAACTGCAGATGCAGGAAACATTCGTTACCCTCCCCCTTTTTGCCTACAGGGAGGTTTAAATTTCCCCTGTGAAGTGTTCACCAGGGTAGATAGGAGCAGTGCCCTGGGCTGTGGATTCCCAGCCTGATTCAGCAGACAGCCCTGCGCCAGCCCGTGGGAAGGTTATAAGTAGTTCACTTTCCCAGTCTGATGGTTCCAATGTCTATTATGGGAGAGATTGGGACCCTCCACTTGGAAAATGCCACTATCTCTCCAGGAAGCTTAAAATAGGAGGCAATCTGAAAGAATTAACAAGAAAATGCCAAAGACCCAGAAGAAAAGCGTGTGAAACACAAGAAAATTCTTATTAGAGGAGAGTTAAGATGAAAAAGAAAATTGTAAAAATTTGTGCCAGCAAAGCTCTGGGTTGACCCATGGACATTGAAAGTCTTCCTGCCCAACGCCCCATGTAAAAAAATACTAGATTTTCTTTCTTTTTTTAAAATTGTGATGTTTTCAAATGTTGTCTTCCCTTTGCTCTCCCACCCTCAAAAAAAGTCATTGTCACTTTTTTTTTTAATGTGAAAATGCCAGGAAAAGAATCATTAAAGATACTCATCATCCCAGAGACTGCAGGAAGATTGAGTCAGCATAACAAACCTTATTTTAATGACCCTTATCTTCTAGTGATTTCTCCCATATATTGACCTTCCCACAATTTCCCACTCTTAGAAGCCCAAACCCCATTTCCTTTGTCTTGTCACTTCCCCACTATTTATTGCCCTTTGTTACAATGGTATGTAAGCCCCAATCTCTAACCATCCCTTTGAGTTACTGCCACTGAGTTCCCACATATTTACATGCTGCATATATAATTGAAGTCTGGGTTTTTTCTCCTGTTAACTTGGCTTTTGTCCGTTTAATTTTCAGGGTCACTGCATCGCACAACTTCGCCAGTGCCATTCCCACTGCAGTGACTATGAATGATGCTGCAGAAGAGGAGGCAATGAGTGCCTAGATTTGTGCATGCCCAGTTGGTTAAACTGGTATTTACCTTCAGGGGGAGGGCATGTGGATGGGAAAGCCAACTACACGGAAAAGTGGGCAAAATGACATAAACTGGCAAATAAAAGAAGAGAAAGTTTGAATATGAATTTTACTACCCATCGGAAAATGTTGGCAAACCAAAACAAATTACCATTTTTCATCCATGAGGTCGGCAATATTTAAAAATACTTAAAATCTGTTAACATGACGCATTAAGAATGGGGAAATACGTGACTGTCATGAGCTTGGGCAAGTGTAAATTCATATAATTAGGCCATTTTTAGTAAGATTGAAGAAAAACATACTTGCTCTAGGGCCCAGGGATTCCTATTTTAAGCAAACACCCAAACTTTCACTGTGCTATATCCATTGCTGTAGTGTTTGAAAGGACCTAATTGTTCTTCAGGAAAGAAAACAAGGAAAAACGTATATGTGAATTTTGTAAAGCAGCCAAAATGTATGTGTAAACATGCAATGAAATCTCAAAAAAAAAAAAAGTGGAGTGGAAAAGGCATCACTATATTATTTCTACATACATTTTAAAAATTAAAAAATATGTATCTAAGATAACTAGGATACATGTTTGTGTTGTTTGTGTGCTGACAGGAATGGTCTGGAAGAGTGAGAAAGAGTCCGGAAAGAGGAGGATGGAAATAACGAGTAAGCTCCTTGTAAGGGGAGTGGGGAGCTAGAGCTTTGTTTTTTGTTTTTAAATATATTTTTATTGATGTCAGAGAGGAAGAGAGAGGGAGATATAGAAACACCAATGATGTGAGAGAATAATTGATTGGCTGCTTCCTGCACCCTCCTCCCCCGCCTCTCCTACACACACACACACACACACACACACACACACACACACACGCACGCACGCACACACGCACACACACACACACTGGGGTTGGATCCTGAACATGTGCCCTGACCAGGAATCAAAACGTGACCTCCTGGTTCATAGGTCGATGCTCAATCACTCAGCCACACCAACTAGTCAAGGAAATAGAGCTTTGGCTTGCTCTTAAAATAGCTTCAGTATTGCTAATCTTGATATTTGGGATAAGTGAAAAGAGAACTTTCTTCTCCAAGTAATTTTTCTCCACCTAAACAAACAAATAAATTGTATATAAATTATGAGAGAAAATATATGGAAATAAAACCCAACCCATAATAATGCTCAGAGAACTGAAAGTGAGGCTTTTCCACCTTGGCCAGAGGTCCCAGTTGGAGTGCTGTCCCATTCACAAAAAGGTTGTGGGTTCCATCCAGTTGGGGCTTATACGGGAGGCAGCCATCTTCGTTTCTCTCTCACATGGATGTGTTTTTGTTTTCTTTCTCCCCCTTCCTCTCTCTAAAACAGTAGTAAACACATCCCAGGATGAGGATAAAAATAAATAAATAAACTTGTTCTTCCTGCATTAAAAAATAACTTTAAACTCACCTACAGACCCCAACCAAAGTGCTATCTGATTTACTCCTCTCTTATGTAAGATTAAGTACTTAAGCTAAATAAAAAGTTGGAGCCCACATTTGTAGGTTCAATTTCGAGTTCAATCCTGTGTTTGTGGTGTGCACTAGTACAGCCCAGGTGAGTGAAATGAGAACTTAGTCTACCTTGCATGCTAAGCCTCTAAAAACTACAATCCTCATAATGCAATATAACAGGGGCTGCTTCAAATGAGGAAAAGAAATGTGGGGTTTTTATGAAAAAAGTTAGAAATCATAAATTAAGAAATAAAATGGAGTCACTATCATCAAGCAGTTAAATTACTAACATCTATTAGGTTAAAGTATGAGGAAACAGTTCTATTCTTGTTCTAACTAGCTTGGGAATTTAAACTTTTGAACTTTCTAGTTCTGCATCAATGCCTGAATATACATCAAACCTTCAGATTATACATCACCATCTGATAATCCCCGAAGGACTAAGGAAAGAATGCTCATGTACCCAGGCCATCTGACATCCATTATGCAGATGACTGATTTTCTAGAGCAAGCATGTCAAACTCAAGCTAACACGGGCCAAATAAACAAGGCATGTGGCCTACAGGCTGCGAATTTGACATGCTTGATCTAGAGAAACACTACCTCAGACCAATTCGGGGGCTAAGAATGTAGGCCTAATTCTTCTAAAGGATGTACTTTTTACCATAAATACACTCTGGGTATTGCCTAGCTGTAATTTCAGTTTGCAAACCCTAAAACCCTTGAATAAATCTTTCTATTTATTTCCTTCTAAAGCCTCCTGATTCAGTTATGCTTAGTAGATAAACACAATACTTGTAACCTCAAAGCCATTTAAAAATATTAATTAGCATTTTTAAATCTTTATTGTTCAGTTTATTAATTACATTGCTCCCCTTTTTCCCCCTATAGCTCCCCTCCACCCAGTACCCATCCCACCCTCCACACTCACCTCCCCCATACTGTCCTCTCCCATAGGTGCATGATTTTTGTCCAGTCTCTTGCTCCACCTCCCACACCCCTTTTCCCCAAGAATTGTCAGTCCATTCCCTCTCTATGCCCATGATTCTGTTATATTCACCAGTTTCTCCTGTTCATCAGATTTTTTTTGATTTTTTAAAATTTTTTAAATCTTTATTGTTCAGTTTATTAATTACATTGTTTCCCCTTTTTTATCCCCCTATATCTCCCCTCCACCCTGTACCTATCCCACCCTCCACCCTCCCCTCCCCCTCCCCACTGTCTTCTCCCATTGTTACAAGATTTTTGTCCAGTCTCTTGCTGTACTTCCCACAACCCTTTTCTCCCCAAGAATTGTCAGTCCATTCCCTCTCTATGTCCATGTTTCTGTTATATTCACCAGTTTATCCTGTTCATCAGCCTATCAATTCACTTGATTTTTATGTTCATTTGTTGATAGATGTGTATTTGTTGTTCATAATTTATATTTTTACCTTTTTATTCTTCCTTTTCTTAAAGAATATCTTTCAGTATTTCATATAATATTGGTTTGGTGATGATGAACTCCTTCACTTTTTATCTGCGAAGCACTTTATCTGATCCTCAATTCTGAATGATAGCTTTGCTGGATAGAGTAATCTTGGTTGTAGATTCTTGCTATTCATCACTTTAAATATTTCTTGCCACTCGCGTCTGGCCTGCATCGTTTCTGTTGAGAAATCCGCTGACAATCATATGGGTGCTCCCCTGTAGGTAACCAACTGTTTTTCTCTTGCTGCTTTTAATATTCTCTCTTTATCTTTTGCTCTTGGCATTTTAATTATGATATGTCTTGGTGTGGTCCTCTTTAGATTCCTATATTTTGGAGTTCTGTGTACTTCTTGGGCTTTTAAGTCAGTTTCTCTCACCAGAACGGGGAAGTTTTCAGTCACTATTTCTTCAAGTAGGTTTTCATTAACTTGTTCTCTCTCTTTTTCTGGCACCCCAATAATTCAGATGTTGGCATGCTTGAGGTTGTCCCAGAGGCCCCTTACACTATCTTCAATGATCTGAATTCTTTTTGTTTCTTGCTTTTCCAGCTGAGTGGATTTTGCTTCTTTGTATTTCAAATCTTTGACTTGGTTCTTGTGGCCCTCTGGACTGCTTTTAGGACTTTGTGTAATATTTTTTATTTCAGTGTGTGTATGCTTGATTTCTAGTTGGTCCTTTTTCATATCCGTGAGGGTCTGGTTCATATCCTCAGAGGTCTTGTTCATTTCCTTAAGGGTCTCATTCATTTCCTTGTAAGTCTCATTCATTTCCTGGTTTGTCTTATTTCCTCGTAGTTCTCATTAACTTCATCGGCCTTTTCTAGGAGCCTCTTGAAAAGCCTTATAACCATGGTTTTGAACTCTATGTCTTGTCGTCTTTTCTCCTCCATTTCTTTCACACCTGATTTCTTTCCATATCTCTGCATGGTGGCTGCTTTATGTGGTAGATGTCCTCTAAGGGTCAGTGGCACAGCCTCCCCAGTTACTTGAGGTGGGTACTCTTACTGCAATCCTTTATGAGTTGTACAGTATTTTTGAATTTAAACCCAGCTTATTGTTGATAGCCCTAGGAGGGTTTGACCTCCAGGCCAATTGGCTGTGAAGGAGACTGTGTTCAGGTTGGATGGGTGGAGTCTCTGAGCTGCGCAGGCAGCCTCAGTGTCAGCTACGTCCTATGCAGCGCTCACGCACGCGCGCGGGTCTCTGTTGGATGGGGATGGCTGCAGGCACCTCCAAGAGAAAGCTGCTAGTCTCTTCCCCTTGCCAGACAACTCTGCCTCTCCCCAAATGAGTCTGCACACCCAAAGTCTAGCCCAGGGTTGTAAAATAGGTGGTTTCCGGGACAAGGAGACAAGTTTCCAGGGAGCAAGTTGCGTGTTTGTGCGACACTTGCGCGCAAACTTCTTTTCCCAGCTACCTGGTTTCTCTGCAGACTAGGAGACTTCTGCCATGCCCGGCTTCCAGGGTGTGTCCCCCGGACCTCGGACCTCGCCTGGCACTGGGGAATCTGTGTAGTGGGATGTCTCCGCCTTCCCCGTTGGCGAAATCCAGCTGGGGTTGCTGCTCCAGCCCTACAGCCCGCACGCACGACCAGGATGGCTCCTAACCTGTTTCCATCTTCAAGGCTGCGCTCCCGCCGCTCTTCTGAGTCTCAGTGTCCCACCTTTACTTTTATTTGTGGAGTTTTCACTCAGCCAGCCTTCTGGTGATTCTGGGTGATGTTTATTTTGTTGTTATGTTGTAGTTTTTGAATCGTTGTGTGGGGCAGAACAATAGGTGTTTACCTATGCTGCCATCTTGGTTCTCTTTCATCAGATTTTTAATTCACTTGATTTTTAGATTCATTTTTTGATAGATGTGTATTTGTTGTTCATAATTTATATTTTTACCTTTTTCTTCTTAAAGAATATCTTTCAACATTTCATATAATATTGGTTAGGCAGTGATGAACTCCTTTAGCTTCTTCTTATCTGCAAAGCTCTTTATCTGACCTTCAATTCTGACTGATAGCTTTGCTGGGTAGAGTAATCTTGGTTGTAGATTCTTGCTATTCATCACTTTGAATATTTCTTGCCACTCCCGTCTGGCCTGCTTAGTTTCTGTTGAGAAATCAGCTGACAATCGTATGGGTGCTCCCTTATAGGTAACTAACTGTTTTTCTCTTGCTGCTTTTAATATTCTCTCTTTATCTTTTGCCCTTGGTATTTTAATTATGATGTGTCTTGGTGTGGTACTCTTTAGATTCCTATATTTTAGGGTTCTGTGCACTTCTTGGGCTTTTAAGTCAAATTCTTTCACCAGGTGGGGGAAGTTTTTGGTCACTATTTCTTCAAGTAGGTTTTCATTATCTTGCTCTCTCTCTTTTTCTGGCACCTTTATAATTCGGATGTTGGTATGCTTGAGGTTGTCCCAGAGGCCCCTTACACTATCTTCAATTTTTTTTTATTCTTTTGGCTTCTTGCTTTTCCAGCCGAGTGGATTTTGCTTCTTTGTATTTCAAATCTTTGACTTGGTTCTTGCGGTCCTCTGGACTGCTTTTAGGTCTTTGTATAATACTTTTTATTTCAGTCAGTGTATGCTTAATTTCTGGTTGGTTATTTTTCATATCCTCATAGGTCTTGTCATTTCCTCATAGGTCTTGTTCATTTCCTCATAGGTCTTGTTTATTTCCTTGTAGGTCTCGGCCTTTTCTAGGAGCCTCTTGAAAAGCCTTATAACCGTGGTTTTGAACTCTATATCCAGTCGTCTTTTTTCCTCCATTTCTTTCACATCCGATTTCTTTCCACGTCTCTGCATGGTGGCTGCTTTCCTGAGTTGGTTGATTAGCTTTGTGTGGTAGATGTCCTCTAAGGGACAGTGGCTCAGCCTCCCCAGTTACCTGAGGTGGATACTCTTGCTGCAGCCCTTTATTGATTGTACGATATTGTTGAAGTTAAGCCCAGCTTATTGTTGTTAGCACTAGGAGGGTTTGACCTCCAGGCCAATTGACTGTGAGGGTAAGCTGTGTTCAGTTTGGATAGGCAGAGTCTCTGGGCTGAGCAGGCAGCGTCAGCTCTGCCCTATGAGGCACCTGGGTCTCTGTGCCAGGTGGCAATGGCTGCACACACCTCTGAGAGAAAGCCGCTGCCGACCTCCACCCTCTGCCAGACAACTCAGCTTCTCCCCAAATGAGTCCACACCCCCAAAGTCTCTCCCAGGGTTATAACACAATGCAGTCTGGTAGTCTCCCAAATGAGAGGGCAAGTCACGAGTCCTCTCTGCGTGGTCACGCACTTCTGTTCCCAAGTTTGCGTGCAAATTGCTGATCCCAAGTTTATCTGCACTCTCCACAAGCTCACCCTCTCCACAAGCTTGCGGGCCTCTGCTGCGCCTGCTGTCCAGTTTCACCCCGTATGAGTGTGGGTTTCCCGGACCCCGCCTGGAACTGGGGAATCAGTGCAGTGGGATGCCTTTGCCCTCCCCGTTGGAGAAAGCCAGCCAGGTTTTCAGCCGTCCACCCTCTCCGCTGTCGCGCGCGCACAGCTCCAAACCTCTGATTCCGTGAGTATCTTCAGCGCTGCACTCTGCCGCTCCTCTGAGTCACAGTGTCCTATCTTTACTTTTATTTGTGTAATTTTCACTCCGCCAGCTTTCCAGTGATTCTGGGTGATGTTTGTTCTGTCGTTAATTTGTAGTTTTGGAATTGTTGTGTGGGGCAGCAAGATAGGTGTTTACCTATGCCGCCATCTTGGTTCCTCCTCCAAAACTCCTCCACTTTTGCCAATAGTAGCCTGAACCTCTTTTGCAATTAGCATTTTTAACTTAAAAGTCTAACTTGATTGATCTAATGAAATATTTACTTTTTAAAAAATATATTTTATTGATTTTTTACAGAGATGCAGGGAGAGGAATAGAGAGTTAGAAACATTAATGAGAGAGAAACATCGATCAGCTGCCTCCTGCACACTCACTACTGGGGATGTGTCTGTAACCAAGGTACCTGCCCTTGACCAGAATCAAACCTGGGACCCTTGAGTCCGCACGCCGACATTGTATCTGCTGAGCCAAACCAGTTAGCACAAAATATTTGTTTTTTAAAGGCCAATAGCAAGTTGATTTTATATAATACAATATCACTGTATTCTTTTATTTTCTTCCATAATCATGCAAGATCCTATGGCAACTGAAACCAGTTTGGCTCAGTGGCTTGAGCATCAACCTGTGGACTGAAGGGTTCCAGGTTCAGTTACGGTCAAGGGCATGTACCTTGGTTGCGGGCACATCCTCGACCAAGCTGATTGAGGATGGCAAGTGTAAATTCATATAATTACTCCATTTTTTAGTAAAATTGAAGAAAATATACTTGCTCTAGGACCCACCTGGGAAGTCAACCAGCAGGAGACAGCTGATTGATGTTTCTCTCTCATCGATGTTTCTAACTCTCTATCCCTCCCCCTTCCTCTCTGTAAAATATCAATAAAATATATTTTTTAAAAAGATCCTATGGCAATTTTTCTGCTTATAATAATAACTAGAGGCCCAATGCACGAAATGCGTACATGGGGTGAGGGGTGTCTCTCAGCCCAGCCTGCACCCTCTCAAATCTGGGACCCCTTGAAGGATGTCCTACTGCCTGAGAACCGATCCTGATGGGATCGGGCCTAAACAGGCAGTCAGACATCTCTGTCACAATCTAGTACTGCTGGCTCCCAATTGCTCACCTGCCTGCCTTCCTGATTGCGCCTAACCGCTTCTGCCTGCCAGCCTGATCACCCGCTAACCACTCCCTGCCAGCCTGATTGATGTCTAACTGCTCCCCTGCCAGCCTGTTTGCCCCCAACTTCCCTCCTCTGCAGGCCTGGTCACCCCTAACTACCCTCTCCTGAAGGCTTGATCTGGCATGATCGCCTCCAACTGCCCTTGTTTGCAGGACTGGTACCTCCCAACTGCCCTCCCCTGCTGGCCATCTTGTGGTGGGCATCTTGTGTCCACATAGGAGCAGGATCTTTGACCACATGGGGGAGCCCTCTTGTGTGTTGGAGTAATGGTCAATCTGCATATTATTCTTTTATTAGATAGGATAGAGGCCTGGTACATGGGTGGGGGCCAGCTGGGTTGCCCTGAAGGGTGTCCCAGGGATTCCCTTTGGGAGTGGGGTGGCCTGGGCGAGGGGCCTGTGGTGGTTTTCAGGCCGGCCACACCCCCTGGGACCCAAGCAGAGGACCTGGTATCTGGGATTTATGTATCTTCTACAATTAAAACTTAGTAGCCTGGAGTGAAGCCAAGCGTTCTGCTCCCTCCATGGCGGCAGCCATTTCTGTTGGGATTTATTTATCTTCTATAATTGAAAATTTGTAGCCTTAAGCAGAGGCCTGGGCTGGCCAGATTATGTGGAAAGCTTGGCTTCCTCCATCACCTGGGGAACCCAAGCCTCCCTCCTGCTCTCTCCATGGCTATAGCCATCTTGGTTGGTACTAATTTGCATACTCACTCTTGATTGTCTAGTGGGCGTGGCTTGTGGGTGTAGCAGAGTTATGGTTAATTTGCATTTTACTCTTTTATTAGATAAGATTATTAACTCCTGTTACTGGAAGGTGTAACAGTATATCTGTAATCTTTTACAAATTAAACTAGTAAATGCAAGTATGTGTCACCTGGCTAAAATATCAATACTGTAAACTGAATTGATATGAAGTTCCGATACAGTTGTAATTAACTAGTTCTTTTTCTTCTTCTGGCTACTCTTTAATAATAGGAAAGGAGCAAAGGAAAGGTCAGATATTACAGGGGTCCAACAAAAGGTAGACAGATACATGCCCTGTAAAGGTGCTTGCTGTCAATCACACCTGAGGACAGAGATGGTTGACCTGAATGGGCATGATCACTGCCAGGTGCAGACATTTGGATACATAAGCCCCTAATCAAAGATGTTTGCTCTCATCTCTCTTGTGTGCTCTTGGCTCTTTTAGGACTTGAATGACTCTGAGATTATGGGGCTCTTTTGCTGCTGTGTCCCTGAATTTGTCCAGATGGCCCAGGGCCATGTGAACCCCACACACGATGAACTAATGGACTATATCTAGCCCAATGCTGAACGGGACCCAGCTCCAACATGGAAAGGAAACTCTGGACACTGGCTTTGTTTCTAGCTTTACTAAAACCTCAGCAACACTTCTCCTATGACTGGACTAAAGGAAATCCGACTTTATTTCCAGGGGAATAACACTTTGTACTGAACGGAGACCTCTGGAAATGCTTATTCCAGCGGTACCCCAAGAACCCCACTTCCACTAGCAATGGAGGAAGACGAAATATGTTTTTTTCCAATAACAGTTGTATCATTTCAGCAACTGAAAGAATTTCTGCTCTTTCTGATTGCACAAATGCAATCCAGTAGTCACTATGTGAAGCAATGAAAAAGCAGTGGAATTGAAGTGTGTAGGATGGGGAAAGGAAGGGAGGTCACTCTGAAAACAAGAAAAAAAATACTTTTTAGTTTAACAGAGCATGTATCTTCTTGAGCATTAATGTGAACATGTGTGAAACTTCATGCAACAGGTTGTCCTTGGAAGTTCTTCCTTTATTTCTGGCTCATCTTTTTACGTCGCAAACGGGCTGTTTCCACTGCTTAACAGTATTTTCAGTTGGGTTTTTGTTTGTCTTATGCCGTCTAATCACCTACTGCCTGACCAATAACCTGGACAGGTATGACTCGGTTGATCTTTTAGTCGCTTTGTTCTTTTTTCTCTCTTCTTTTTCTTTTCAAAGTATTTTTTATTGATTTTTATTTTTAAATTTATTTGTAAAATATTTTAATTGACTTCAGAGAGGAAGGAAGAGAGAGAGAAACAACAGTGATGAGAGAGAATCATTGATAGGCTGCTCCCTGTGCATCCCCAACTGGGGATCGAGCCGGCAAACCCAGGCATGTGCCTAGATGGCCAGACAGTGAATGGAACCTTGAACTCCTGTTTCATAGCTCGACGTTCAGCCACTGAGCACCACCGGCCAGGATTTATTAATTATTTTTTTTTTAGAGAGAGAGGAAGGGAGAGGGAAAAAGAAACATGATGTTCTACTCTCACATCTATGCCCTGTCTCCTGCACACACTCTGGGAGAAGGGGGTGGGGGGGGTGAGTTGCGCCTGAAATCCTGGCAGGTAAACTGACTGGTAAGTCAATCAGCAACCTTTTGGCAGAGGGAGGACATCCAACCAATGGATCCATACCTGCCAGGGTTAATCGCTTTATTCCTGAAAAGATGTTCTGACCTTCCTTTATATTCTCAGTCAATTCTGGCAATGTATCTATTTTACTGAAGATTACGACCGGTAATTCTCAAAATGTCCTAAAGGGTTATGACTCCAGAGAATTCAGGACCCACCGCATTAACCTAAGCTCCCTTCAGCCACGTGTAAGCGCTCTGCGCTGGCTTCCGCGCCAGGCTCAGCGCCGGGCGTGTCCCAGGCCGTCCTCCCGCGCAGTCCTCCGAGGCGCCGCTTCCAGCAGGGGTCGCTGCGCCGCCGCCGCCGCCGCGCCCGTGCGTCCTGTCCGGCCCGTTCTCGCCGCGCCTGCGCCGACGGAAGGGGCGGGGCACGGGCAGGGCGGGGCCTGGAAGCCGGAGGTCGGCCCGGCCGCGGCGGGGGCACGGGGGGGGGCGGCTCTGACGTACCGGTGTCTGCGTCTCTGCCGGGTGTGTTGCGCCCCCGGCCCGTGACCCCTCTCTGTTGCTTCACCGCGCGCACTGGGGAGACTGGGGCTCGGCGCGCGCCTCCGCCCCGCTCGCGCCTCTGCCAGATCTCCGCGTGAGTCTCCCGCTTCGTGGCCCGGCCAGCCTCGGGACGCCCCGGGGGCCAAAGGAGCCGTGGGAACCCGGCGGGTCGAGACTGTCCGCCCCCACGCTGGGCACAGACTGCTGCTTCCCGACACAGCCCGGGAGCTCGAGGATGCTAGTGTCCAGTTCCCCTTGACCTTGAGGACCCGGGAAGGCGCGCAGCCCGCGGGCGTGGGGAGGGCGCGAGGAGAACCCGACCTCGTCTCTGCAGTTGGTCCGCCTCTGGTCTCCAGGAGAAGGGAGGGTTCTTAATTGCCATAAACCTGTAAGCAGTTAGACAAGGTTCTCCGGATGGAGTAGCGGACAGGCTCGGGAACTGGACCCGATTCCCGAAAGTCAAGGACAGCGGGTGCCTCTACAGCCTTCCGTTAGTTCACAGATTTTATCTCTCTCCTGAACACCTCACCCGAAACCGCCGTCGGGCTAACTGCCTAGAGCACCCCTAGGCTCAGTCACGTGTCACCAAGGAAATCTTTTAAAAATACGCCTCTCTGGTCACTTAGCTACTTTGGACCTTTTATGGTTCCCATACCCTCAGGGTCAAGTCCAAGGAGATCTAGCTTCTTGCCCATCCATCCATCCAGCCGCATCTTTGTTCTCTTTCGGACTTCAGTGTTCCGGTTCTCCTGATCTACTTTCATTCCACAGTAATTAAGCATTTACCACGTGCCAGGGACTATTCTGGGCATTTAGGATTTAGCAGAGGAAGTAGTACAGGTGATGGTCCCCTACCCTTGTAGTGTTTTTATCCTAATAGGGGAGACAGGAAAAAAAACAAAAAACCGTAAGTTATATAATGATGATAGCAGGTAATAAGTATTATGGTGGAAAGAAAGTAGAGCAGAGTAAGGGGATATAGGGAGGGGGAGAAGCCTATTAAATAGAGTTAGAATGAGTGCACCTCGTTAAAGTGAAGATGAGTTATTCATGCAGGTATCTGGGATAAGAGTGTTCTAGATGCAGCTGGAATAAAGGACTCTTCCCCAGAAATGTGCCTGTTGTATATGAGGAGCATCAGGCGGGCTGGTGTGGCTGGAGCTGAGTGAGCAAGGGCCAGAAAGGTAAGACATGAGGTCAGTGAGGAAATGGAGGGACCAGATTACAGATGGGCTTCAAGCCATGGTAGGGATTTTGCTTTTCTATGTGCTTTTGTAGGGTTTTGAGGAAAGTAGTGGCATGGTGTAAATAACTTTTTAAAAGAATCGCTGACCACTATGGAGAACAGACTCTTAACAGAGCCTTTGTAATAACCCTGGTGGTAGATGAGGTGGCCCGAATCTGTGGTAGCAGTGGAAGTGGTGAGCTATGAAACTTGATTTCCTGGTATCATGCATATGGGCCTGAAGGAAAGGGGAAGGGTTGAGAATGACTGGAACCTTTAGTTCTTAGCAGCTAGAAGGGTGGAGCTGTCACTGATTGAGGTGGGGAAGGCTGCAGATAAAGCAGATTTGGGACTGGGGATATATCAGGAGTTTGTTTTTGGACCATTTGTTTCAGGTGCCTGTTACACACATTGAACTAGAGATGTGGAGTAGGCCATAGGATAATGTGTTCAGCTCCCCTTGACTTTGAGGACCCGGGAAGGTGAACCAAGGCCACCACCAGGTTCACTGATTCACTAGGAAGACTATAGAACTCAGCTGTGGGTCACAGCAGAAGCATAGGAAGCACAGCCAGCAATGGAGAGGATGCATGAGACAGACTGGAGGAACCCAGGATCCGTCTTCCAAGACTCCTCTCCCCGTGCAGTCCCATTGGACATGCTTAATTCTTCCAGCGACACTGTGACCACATGTGAAATGTCTATCAGGAAAGCTCATTAGAGAGGCAGGCCCCAGGTTTTTAGTAGGATTTAGTCCAGTGGTCGGCAAACCGCCGCTCGAGAGCCACATGCGGTTCTTTGGCCCCTTGAGTGTGGCTCTTCCACAAAATACCACGGCCTGGGTGAGTCTATTTTGAAGAAGTGGCGTTAGAAGAAGTTTAAGTTTAAAAAATGTGGCTCTCAAAAGAAATTTCAATCGTACTGTTGATATTTGGCTCTGTTGGCTAATGAGTTTGCCGTCCACTGATTTAGTCACATAGGTATCCTCTATGGAGAATGGACCAAAATACCAGACTCCCAGAAGGAAAGCAGGTATTGAGCATAAATCAAGTTGTTTATATAGACAAATTAGGCACAGTGAGCCACTCCTGTCTGTTCTGTGAATGGTGAGAACTCTCCTAAAATCCAAGTTCTCAGACACCAGTCAAAGGCCACCTTGCAAGCAGGCTTTCTAAGGAAAGCAGTCTAAGGCCTACTATATTAGCTGTTCTGCATAGACATACAATTCTGGAATTTGGAAGAAAGGTCCAGAATGGTGATCTAGATTAGGGAGTCACTGGTATTTAGGTGGTATTTAAAGCCATGGAGATGCCTGGTGTCTTGATAAACATTTGTCAGAACTGATCGAGCTGGATGATGTGACTGTAGAAGAGAAGAGGATCGGAGGCTGAGCCCTGGTGTGCTCCAACGTTAAGATGTCAGAGAGAAGAGAAGGAAGCAGCAAAGTGTGGAAAAGCAGCAGCAGATGAGGTAGGATGTAAGCTGAGAATGAGGTGTCCTGAAACCATGCGGAAAAGAAGAGTGGTTCGTTGTTTCAAATGCTACTGAAAAAGCAAGATAAGATGGGGGCAAACAACTGACCTTTTGGATTTGGAGATGAGCCACAGGAGAGAGTATAGACAGCCCTTTTGAGGAGTTTCATTGTAAAGAGGAACAAGAAAGAGCAACTGGAGAGTATTGGGGTTAAGAGGTTCCTTGGTTTGTTTTGAATGAGAAGTAACAGCATGCTGATGAGAATGGTTCACTAGAAAGTGAAAAATTACTCTTGTAACTTGCCGCTTCCCCAAAGCTCCATTTTCGGCCCCTTTTGCCGTCAGGCCTCCCTGCTCTGCCTTCAGCCTGTGCAAGCACAGCCTCCCCTGGACCTTAGCTCTCACATAATGTTCTCTGACAGCCACATTCCACTTAAATGGCAGTTTCTTGACAAGGACTGTGTGTTTTATGTAGACCTCACTGGCCACCTTGCATAGTAGTGGATATAGTAATAGGTTGGATGCACATTTCATTTCTTGAAAATGAATCTTCAAGTATTCACTGGGTTTTGTATGTGCAGAGCAGACCAGGGACAGAGTGAGGAATGGGGCACAGTCCCTGCCCTGTCGCTGCCCTTAGGAGATAAGAATAGTATAAAAGACATACAGCACTGATGCAGACGTGAGTTTGGAAAAGGGCACGGTGAGTGTGGGCAGGGAGGCTGGAGGAGGAGTCTGGATTCTGTGTGGAGCCTAGAAAGGAAGCCATGTTAAAAGGATAGAAACTTTTGTTCAGTACTATGATCCTTATTTTCAGTGAAATACAACGAACCCCAGTATTCCACAGCACTGCTTCCTTAGCCCTCTCCGCTGGCACTCCCACGTCTCCGACCAGTTTCAAAACTCTGAGGCAGAATCTGTTTTTCTTTCTTAAAAAAAAAAAAAATGTTTTTCTTGATATTTTTAGAGAGAGGAGAGGAAGGGCGGGGGATAGAGAGATAGGAACAACATCAATCAGCTGCCTCCTGCATGCCCCACACCAGGCATCAAGCCCAAATGGTACTCTGACGGAGTCAACATTCAGCCGCTGCAAATCTGAATTTCAAAGCTCTGGGCAGAATCAGAGGTAATGCTTGGCTTGCCATTTTGGTTACGTTTATTGTAATTACATGAGTATAGTTTTAAAGTTATTTTGTGCTAGTAAAAGTTTCCTAGTGTAGGGAACCATTAACTGTGTGTGATGTATGCAGAGAGCACCATCCTATCCAGGCATTCCTCACAGAGACAACAGTGTGGTATAACAGCAGCCTCTGGGATGGGGTGTGGGAGTCCAGGGACTGACAGAGAGTGTCCCCTCTTAGGATTCCATCTACATAGGATGACACTTCCACTCCACTGTTCCTGAAACTCTTCAATCTCTCCATTACAGTCGGTGAAGGTTAACTTTTGTCTGAGGAAAATGAGAAATGTCATGGTGTAGCACAGGGGTTCCCAGAGTGGGGCACATACCCCACAGGGGCCAATTTGATTTTTAAGGGGTAATTCAAGAATGAATTAACAGTGGGTTTTTTGCATTTCTTATGGTTCTAAGGGCCTTATATACAGTATTTAAATATATATTGTAACAGACTTATGCATTTCAGTTCTCATATGTTTTGAAACTTTAGTTGCTATTCATATTACTTCATATTATTTTTTTAACGATTTCTTAGTGACTTCTTCCTCAGTACTTCAACTGTCCTTTCATTCTTTTATTTTTCTCTTTCATGGATGCATGTTCTTTGGAAGCTTGTTAGACCAAGTTAATGGCCTTTTAGACTTCCTCCACTTTTTGGATAACAAGAATTATATGGCACAAGGTAGGGGGGAGGCATCAGAATTTTAGAGATGCTTAGGTGGGGCATGGCCAAAAGAAGGTTGGGAACCACTGGTGTAGCAGAAAGAGCACTGGATTTGGAGTCAGAAAATTGGTGGGCGGTTCAGCATGAGTGTGAAGAGCCTGGATTAGGAGCCAGGGAGCCTGGGTTTGAGTCCACTTAGTTCTCTGTGACCATGTAACTTAGATGGGCTTGTTGGAAGGAATACTGGTAAACGAGTTAATCTGTAGAGCAATGCCTGACCCATAGAAATTAGTGTGTTAAGAAGACTTGTCATTGAAATCCTGGCTATATGACTCACTAGCTGTATGACTTAGCAGCTTGTTAAATTGGTCCAGTTTTCACTTGAATTCTTTTGTGAAATGAGGGGCTTGCACAGAGTTATCCCTGAGAGGCTGCCTGTGCCCTCTGCAGACAGGAACAGCTCTGGGAATATTGTTAATTGGAATGGAACAGGAAGCCAGGCCTGAGCTCCAAGGCATACATGTGGCCTTCGGCATTGTACCAGATAGCAAAAAATAATTTGCTGAAGTCACTTAGACCAGTGTTTTCAAACTTTTTGTTTATTGTGATCCACAGTAGATGCATTTTTCACGATGACTGTGTGTGTGTGTTTGTATGTGTGTGTATACGTATGTGAGTAAATGTAACAAAAGTTTCATGAAGCACTATTAGCAGTATTTACTCTTACTATATGTGATGCACTATAATATTCTCTGTACCATTCAGTTGTAACTCTTAAAAAGTAGACATTTTCATAATGGTTCATGACCCACAGTTTAAAAAACACTGACTTAAAGATGGATGAATCATTATTATTAATGTTAGTCTTCCTCTTTTCCACATCAGCATCTTATAAACCAGTCTAGTCTAGGCCCAACAGCAGAGGGTGATTTCAACCAGGGCTGTCTTAGCCCACAACTTAGACGTCACCTGGCTAAATTCTAATGAGTGTAGAACTTAGGCCCAATACAGAATTCCTGAGGCTAATCATAGAGAGCTCTGGCCACTTATGGTTACCCTTCCTGTGTGTTTTGGCTGAGTGGTTAGGTTTGAGAGGATCTGCTACCCTGTTTCCCCGAAAGTAAGACATCCCCTGAAAATAAGACCTACTCGCTGTAATGTAAGGTATCCCCCCAAAAATAAGATCTAGTGCATCTTTGGGAGCAAAAATTAATATAAGACACTGTCTTATTTTCGAGGAAACAGGGTAGTAAGGAAATTATTTTTCTTAAAATTTTACACTGTGAAGAATATATACCAAAAGTGTTAACAGTATCATAGAGGAGATGATTGGTAATTTGACTTTTCTTTGATTTTTTTTTCAAAAAAAATTTTTTTTAATTTTATTTATTTGTTTTTTTAGAAAGAGAGAGGCAGGGAGATAGAAAGGAGGAGAGAGGGAGAGAGAAACATCAACCTGTTGTTCTCATTTATGCATTCATTGTTTGCCTCTTGTATGTGCCCTGGTTAGAGGTTGAACCCAAAACCTTGGCGTATCGGTATGATGCTCCAATCAACTGAGCTACCCAGACAGGGTTCAAATTTTCTACCATGAAAATATATTTCATATATAATTACTGAAATCTCTTTTTTCTTAAAAATTACATTACTACTAAAAACCCTTATTTGGCAAAATAAAGGATAAAAAAATACTTTAATTAGTAAAATAAAAAGTAGTTCATCATTAGGTAACTTTAAAAAAATTGATTGTAAACTATTTTCTTTCTTATCACTGCTGATATAAAATTTAAAGTTCTTTCTATGAATGATTATCTGTTCTTTATTATATTAGACAGACCACATGTATAAATATCAGTATTTCTCTTTAAGTTGCTTCAAGTAGTTTTTTTTTGTTTTTTTAAAAATATGTTTTATTGATCTTTTACAGAGAGGAAGGGAGAGGGACAGAGAACCAGAAACATTGATAGGAGAGAAACACCGATCAGCTGCCTCCCACACTCTCTTCTTCCCCCCACTGGGGATGTGCCCAAAACCAAGGTATATGCCCCTGCCCGGAATCAAACCTGGGACCCTTCCATCCGCAGGCCGACATACTATCCACTGAGCCAAACTGGTTATGGCTCAAGTAGTTTCTACTTGAGTACTCTAGGGATTTTGTAGCATTTAAAAATCATTTCAAATTATAGTTGTGTTGAAAAACAGCCCCTCAGATTGAACCTGCTTTATTTCTCATTTACAACTCATATTTGGGTCCCAAGAGCACTAAAATACAGAGTTGAGCTTCTGTAGTCTGCTTCATTGATGCCAACAAAAATAAGGCCCAAAATGTTAACAAATACAATTTAGAAGTAGCTAGCTATGAGCTGTTGAGTGGGCTTACAGGTAATTGCTATTGTCAGCTTTGTGATAAATGGAGAGTAAGAAGGAGCTCTGTCGGGTTTGGCTCAGTGAATAGAGCGTCAGACTGTGGACTGAAGGGTCATGGGTTCGATTCCAGTCAGGGGCACATGCCCAGGTTGTGGGCTCAATCCCCAGTTGGGGGCATGCAGGAGGCAGCCGGTCAATGATTCTCTGCCTCTCCCTTCCTCTTGGAAATCAATAAAATATTTTTTTTAAAAGAATGGAAGGAAAAGTACGAATTATGACCAGATCAGTCTGAAAGGAAAGCCTTGGCACAAAGTCATTTGCAGACTTGAAGTATTGGCCACATGGCAACCCTTCTCGCATTACTGTTCATGGAGTTAAAACCATCTTTATGGGCATGGGAAAAGTCTGCCACCATCATCATCATATAGTTTCTGCTGCCTTTGAGGTGCTGTAGGAATCGGTCGCTCTCTGGCATGTCCGCACCTCCGTGCCTCAGGAAACAGTTACACAGCTTGTGGGTCTCCAGGCCTCTTTTTCCCTGCCAGCCAGGCCTCTGCCAACAGTGGGGAGATGTCAGTGGTAAAAGGTGGTAAAAGTACACCTGTCCACTTGGTTCATTCCCAGCTCTGCTTTTCTAGGATCGGAGGCTGGAATGAAGTTTACAGATTCACTCTAGGTTTTAGGAAGTCATGATCTGGTGTCCTTCCTTGGCAGTCAATAGTGTAAGGATGTATCGTATGTCAGTAAATAATCTTTCTCTCCATGAGATTTTTCTTTAAAAAAAAAAATCGAGAACTATTGTTAATATTTTTCAGTAGCAGTCAGTACCAAGCTAATTCAGGGGCTGGAAAGAGTAGAACCAGTGCTTTCACAGATATTAGTATCTAGTATGACCCTTATGACCACGCTATGAGGTAAGCACATTAATTGCAGCTTGAAGACTGGCCATGGTACACTGCATGGCCCCTCGTACATGCAAACTGATACGTCCTTCTCGAGGGGAGCTTCAGTACAGTACCGGGTATAAAGCATTCATGGTGTGTGTGGCTTGTGTTGTAAGAATGCCAGGACACTGCACTTGTGAAGTAAAACGGAGTCATTGTCTGTTGCAGGTTATATGCACCATGGCTATGGCTAGTGTCAGATTGCCCACCAGTATTTTAAGAAAACCAGATGCCTGGATTGGACTCTGGGGAGCGCTACGAGGGACACCTTCACGCAAACTCTGTGCTTGCTGGAATCAGTACTTCTATTTTTCTAGTACCAAGTTAAATGCACCAAATTATAAAACACTTTTCCATAACATTTTCTCACTGAGACTCCCAGGACTTTTAATAGCTCCAGAATATATTTTCCCATTTTCTATAAGGCTCAAAAGTAATATAAGCTCTAAAAAATCCACTAAGAAGAGTCTGCAGAAGGTCAAGGCTGAAGAGGACGAAGAGGACTCTGATGAAGAGAGTGATCAGGAAGTGAGTGAGCGAGAAGAGGAGCTGGACGATGACCCCGGGGTGGCCAAAGACTACAAAGACCTGGAGAAAGTGGTGCAGTCTTTCCGGTATGATGTCATCCTGAAGACCGGCCTGGACATTGGCAGAAAGTAAGTGTGATGTGCATTTCATTACAAACTCACTTGTCTTCTTGTTGGTTATTTTAACATAGCATTATCAGTATTGTGGTGAAGAGTAACCATGGATATGAAAAGGCCTTAGAGGAAACCTCTTTCAGTTTTATAGACGAAAAAATTTGTTCCCAAAGAAGTCAAGTGACTGCAAATCCCACGCGCCATATTTCCTTGTTTCTAAAACTCCCATAAGATTGTAAGATGAGCCGTTAATTAATAACATCTTTGAGGAGAAAAGGAATCACTGGATTAGATTTATATTGGGGGGAAAAAAAAGATGTATATTGTAAGCATAAATTCATGTGGGTTTCACAAATGGTGCAGCATGGAAAAATACCTGTTAGAATCAGTGGAAGCAGTGTGACGTGGTAGTGAAGAATGCAGGCTCCGGCCGGCGGGCGTGGCCAGTGGCTGAGTGTAGACCCGTGAATCAGGAGTTCGCGGTTCGATTCCTGGTCAGGGCACGTGCCTGGGTTGTGGGCTCGATCCCCAGGGTGGGGCAGGGCTGCCAATTAATGATTCTCTATCGTTGATGTTTCTATTTCCCTCTCCTCTCCCTTCCTTTCTGAAATCAATAAAAATATATCTATGGGGGAAAATGCAGGCTCTAGCGCTGGCCAGTTGCTGAGTGATTAGATCAAGAGTCTCAGGTTTGATCTCAGTCAAGGGCGCATACCTCAGTTGCAGGTTCCCCCAGCCCCATTAGGGGCGAGTGCAGGAGGCATTTAATTGATGTTTGTTACATTGTATTTCTATCTCTCCTTCCCCTCTTTCCCTTTCACTCTCTAAAAATCAGTGGGAGCCCTGGCCGGTTTGGCTCAGAGGATGGAGCATTGGCCTGCAGACTGAAAGGTCCCAGGTTTGATTCCAGTCAAGGGCCTGTACCTGGGTTGCAGGCACAGGAGGTGTGCAGGACGCAGCTGATCGATGTTTCTGACTCTATCCCTCTCCCATCCTCTCTGTAAAAAATCAGTGAAATAAATTAAAAAAAAAAAAAACCAATGGGAAAAATATCCTCGGGTGAGGATTTAAAAAGAAAGGAGAGAGAGAGAGAGAGAGAGAGAGAGAGAGAGAGAGAGAGAGAGAGAGAGAGAGAGAGAGAAAGGGAGGGAGGGAGGGAGGGAGGGAGGGAGGGAGGGAGGGAGGGAGGGAGGGAGGGAGGAAGGAAGGAAAAGAATGCAGGCTCTTCAGCCATACCGCTAATGTCTGAATCCTGATTCTGTGTATCTATGACCTGGAGCATAAATTCTCTGTGCTTCAGTTTCCTTATCTATACAATGAGGGTAATAGAACCTGCTCTAGAAGGTAGTGGTAGGATTAAATGAGTATTTCTCTATGTATCTAAAGCACTTATAGCAGTGCCTGGCACATAGTAGGTACTCAATATTTGTTACCTGTAATGATGAAAATACTGTGTGTTCATATATAGTGCACAGAGATAGTAAGTATAACTTTCAAGATTTCTTTAATTTCATTCTCTCTTAGACTATAATTATATAAGAATAGTGACCCTCATTATTCATTCATTCCTGTAATAATCATTGTATGCATATTGCACTCAAGTTAAGAATTGTAGTATGAATGATAAATTCAGAAAGATTTCCTTATATAATTTGTACCTTTATGACCTAACTTAATGGCATAGTTTAATTTTTTCAATCTATGGAGCGTAGGACTGATAAAGGTGACTGAACCCATACGCAATCTGATTAGGATTTGTTGAATGTTCTCTAAAATCTGACAAATTTGTCGAAAACGGTTTGGCTCAGTGGATAGAGCATCGGGCTGTGGACTGAAGGGTCCCGGGTTTGATTCCAGTCAAGGGCATCTACCTTGGCTGCTGGCACCTCCCCAGTAGGGGGTGTGCAAGAGGCAACAGATCAATGTTTCTCATCGATGTTTCTAACTTTCTATCCCTCTCCCTTCCTCTCTGTAAAAAAATCAATAAAATATTAGAAAATCCTATATAAATGCAAATTGTTCCCTCAACCAGGAGTTCAGCCAGCAGGCAGGCCGCCCAACCACCCATGTCCTCTCCCCCTGGCGAGGCTGGCCAGATCCCACCCATGCACAAATTTATGCACCGGGCATGAATATATATATTTATATATTCTTACACACACACACACACACACTTAGTGGTCAGTTTATTATGCATTCAGAGATCATAATAATCTGGCCACTTGGTGTATATGATATGAAATACAATTTATATAATATTAAATAAATGACTATCCTATATAATAAAACCCTAATATGCAAATCAACTGAACTGTGCGATGACTGGTTGCTATGAACTGACCACCAGGGCACAGATGCTCCCACAGGAGGAGCGCTGCTCAGCCAGAAACCAGGCTCATGGCTGGAGAGTACAGGGGTGGTGGCGGGAGCCTTCATGGCAGCAGTAAGGAGCAGTGAGCGGTAGAGAGCAGCAAGCAAGTGGGCAGTAAGGAGCGAGGGGTCCCGGACTGCAAGAGGGCACAGGCTGGGCTAAGGGGCACCACCCTCCTGTGCACCGGGCCTCTAGTAATAAAGTAAAAAAATAAAATAAAATCTGACAAACTCCTAAGGGGTCTTCTCCTCTCCCAGGGAAGTAGCTGCTGCTGCTGTCACTAAGTAGAACCCCAGATGTCAGTCACTTGGAATCAGAGCATCAGGAAGAAAGGGCATTGATTTTTGTCTGCATCCTTCCCTGGTCTAGTTGCTCCAGTGATTAAATTCAGACAGATCAGCAGCTGCTGGGATTGGAGTTTCCCCAACCTCAGTGCAAACTAGTGAGGGTTTCTTAATGGCCTCAGCATATGTGTGGTGCCTGGTTTTTCTGTCAGAGCACAGAGCAGGTATGTGATGGGGAGGGAGTGCTCATTACTTGGTTGAGAATCGTAGGAGCTGCCACCTGAAGCAAGTTGCTGCACGGGGAGTCAGGTGGAGACCTTGGGCCCCTTTCTGAGACGGCTGGTGCACGTGCCGAGCCCCCCTGGAAAGCCCCAGCAAGGTGCTGATGACCTGCCGGATGGCACTAGCAAATCCTTGCAGCAGGTCAGCGTCTGTTTAGAAGTATCCTTTGCTCTCCCTGTTTTCATACATAAGTGAGCAGTTGACTTTCACGTTCCCAGCACCCATGCTGAAGATTTTGTGGGGAGGTAGGTCACTGTCAGAATAAGCATTAATGGCAGTGTATAACTTGTGTAATGGTTTTGAATATATTTCTATTTTAAAGCACTTTGACTTTTTTTATTTTTTATTTTTTTAAGCAAAGTGGAAGATGCATTCTACAAAGGTGAACTCAGGCTGAACGGGGAAAAATTATGGAAGAAAAGCAGAGCGGTGAGATATTAAGACAGCCAGATCTTTTGGGCTGTTGCTTTGAAAGTACTCAGTTAACACCCCTAATTTCCCGCAGGCTCCTTACTTGGCGCGTCCTTGTGTCTGTCTGACCATTTCTCAGGTCTCCCTAGGGCCTGGCCACGCTAGTGAGAATCACCAGCTGGCTTCAGTCGCACAGATCACTTGCTCTTTTGCAGCCATAATGACTTTGAGATGAAGCTTCCCCTTTTTTTCTTTAAAATTTTAAGATGAGCCAAAACTGGTTTGGCTCAGTGGATAGAGCGTTGGCCTGTGGACTCAAGGGTCCTGGGTTCGATTCCAGTCAGGGACATGTACCTTGGTTGCAGGCATATCCCCGGTTATCAATGTTTCTCTCTCATCAATGTTTCTAACTCTCTATCCCTCTCCTTTCCTCTCTGTAAAAAATCAATAAAAATATATTTTAAAAAATAAATACATAAATAAAAATAAAATTTTAAGATGACCATCAGAACTGGCAAAATCTATTATTTAAATTTCTCAGTCACAATAATGAGGCTAAAAAGAAACATTGATCTATGGAGAGTGTTTTGGCCTGCTGTCACCTGAGCAGATAGGTGATTCTGTGCAGGCAGAGGACACCCCTCCCCCAGCACCTGCTGGTACCTGCTCTGTGCAGGCGGCTGTCACTCAGGAGGGGTCATGTTCTCTTGACAGCTCCACATCAACACTACTGGAAGCAAAAGAAGTCCCTTAGAAATTGTAGTTCCAGTATCCACTGTTACAATTATTGGGGGGTTTTCTCTCTTTTCCACAACCAACGTGGAGAGAAAAGTAGGGTCCAGTTACTGAGTAGAGGAGTGGGGATTGGGAAATAATAGGAAGAATAGACGACACAGAAGTAGAAATAAAGCTGGGGCTGGGTGGAATCTCTGCTCTCTGTTGGAGAGAAAGGGAAATTCCAACCCAAATGCAGCGTGTTTATTTATACTAAAATAGACTTAAAATCAAAGGAGCTTGAGTGGGCCCAGGCCCCACTCATTCCCTCATTCCCAGGGCTCGGCTGAATCTACATTTCAAGGGCCCTGTCCCCCCCACACACACCTGAAGCAAGTTAAAAGTCAGTACTGATAACTCATCCAGCCTTTTTGGTGGGTGTGTTTCCAAGACGTGGCTCTGCCTGGCGCCTCAGATTCAGCTGACACTGATTTAAAGAATGCTCAGGTACCTTCCATGGGGGCCAGTCCTCTACACAATGTCTTATTTGTTAATTCTGTTAAATATATGTATTTTTGTAAAAGTAAATTACATAAATCTATGCATCTGGAATTAAAATATTAATATTACTAGTATTCTTTGAGTGGGACATTATGGGTTATATTTTCTTCATGCTTATTTTCTGAATTTCTTACAAGTATGTGTCCCTTTCATAATTGGAAGATACAATGATAAAGGTAAAAGTCAACAAAACAAAAATATGAATGACAAAGTCCCTTTAAAAATAAGGAAGACAGCCCTCTGAGGCACTGGAAGACAAAATCTACCTCCTCGTGCCCAGGGAAGCAGTGTTCCGGGCAAGTTAGACACACTCTTGGAGGTTGTTTTTATTTTAGCTTCTCTCATATTTCACTTTCTTCAGAGTCCTCTCGGGATCAGCATGGACAGGATGAGGGGACTCCACAGCACTCGGTCAGTCGCCAAGTCACAAGGCCCACTTTCCCTCTGATGGCACCTGACTAGCAGACTGGGTGTCAGTCATTGCTCTGTGAGCCGCAGGAAAGCAGGCACTATGGCCACGCTTCTGGAGATCGGGACCTTCTCCACCCTTAACTGCTTTTTCTGCGTTGTAGTCCAGCCCCCTTCTCACCAGCTGCAGTGTTCCAAAGGCAAGACCCCTTGGTGCACAGAGCCTGTGCCGGGGTCTCACTTACAAACACCCCAAGTCTATTCTCCCTCTGCTTCGAGATATTGTTAACTGCAGCCTAATTGCTGCTGCTTTATTCTGCCTTGGGTGTTCTGTTATCTCGGCTGCCTTCCAGATTTCTCCTGAGGGTCAGCAAAGGAAGGGGCCAGTATTAACATTCTGCTGCCTGTTACTAGGAGACCTGGTAGCCATAGTAACTGCAGCTAAGGAGAGATTTGAAATGTAGATATTTGGAACTGTCCCTAATCCCAGCTTGCTTTGTGTCTGCCGTGCGGGCTCCCACATTAGGAAGGATAGGGCCTTGCAAGGAATAAAGAATACCTCCCCGCATGGCCTGCCCCGTGGGCCTGTGCCCGGCTGCTGGCCTGAGGGTCGGGCGCTGGCCTGATGCTGCAGCTGTAACCCTGGTGCTTGCAGCTGAGCAAAGCTGTTCTGTGAGCTGCAAACCAGTGGGACCCAGAGCGCTATAGGTGCTGGGTAACTGTTGGTTCAGACAGGAGTGTGCTGTGAGTCCAGGTGTGGGGACTGAATTCTTCCTGAATTCTCCTTCTGGGACAGGCTGGGGAAAGGAGAATGGTTCCTCCCGCTTTTCAGGTTCATGTGAGCCTGCTCTTTTACAGGGCAGCTGAGTATGGTCTAGGAAGCAAGTGATTCACAGAGGAGTCGAGGCCTTTCCTCACCTGCCCCTGGGTGAGGGTCACCTGGTAAAAACTCAAAGCAGAGATGTCTGTATTGGCCTGCGTTTCCCAAGATGTAATAAAGGCTCTGTTGTCTCTTAAATTTCAGGTGAAAGTGGGAGATACCTTGGATCTCCTAATTGGAGAAGATAAGGAAACAGACTCAGTGGTGGTGATGCGGATTCTCCTGAAAAAAGTGTTTGAAGAGAAGACTGAAAGTGAAAAATACAGAGTGGTCTTACGACGGTGGAAAAAGTTAAAATTGTCTAAAAGTGTGAGGAAATAAATGGGTTGCTTTTTAACGATAAAGTGTTTTCTGCTGGTGGGGGAAGGAGCTCGCTCAAAAAGCAGACATTTTTATTAATATAAAATTCTTATCATTTGTGGAATCTGCTGAACCATGTCATAGCAATCAGGATCCATTGCCTGGAGACACTACCGCAGCCTGGATTTCTGTCCTGGGCTTGATTTGTGCTTAGTTTGAAGGATGAACTAAGCCCGAGAGGGTTTTAATGACCAGCCTGCTGTGTCCCTTGTTCACTGCCTGGGAGGCAGTGCAATGCAAACTGGCTTTGTTGTTAGTGTTTTTATTTCAGGTTTATCCCTGATAGCCAACTTCCCTGAGCCCAGGCTTCCGAAGGCAAAACCAAATCCAGGGAAGGTCACTCTTTGTAGCATTGGAAGAAATTCTCAGCCTTTCTCAATTGCCAACATTTGGCTTTAGTTCCCCCTTCAATTTATCTTCACAAGTCAGGATGAGTAAAATCCCAATAAATTCCAAATAGGCTAGTTAGGGGCCATTTAAAATTAACTGTTTAGGCCAGGGGTTGATCAACTCAGGCAGCCAGAGGCCTTTTGCATGACAGTCAATGTTTTTACTTTTTTAAAAAAATAATCCCCATTTTATTTTTTATGTATATTTTATTGATTTTTTACAGAGAGGAAGGGAGAGGGATAGAAAATCAGAAACTGCCAGCTGCCTCTTGCACACCCCCTACTGAGGATGTGCCCACAGCCAAGGTACATACACCTTTCACCGGAATCAAACCTGGGACCTTTCAGTCCGCAGGCCAACGCTCTATCCACTGAGCCAAACCAGTCTCGGCTCTTACTACATTTTTAAAGGGTTGTTTAAAAAAATACAAAGGATGCCCTAGCAATTTGGTTCAGTGGATAGAGCCTTTGCCTGAGGACTGAAGGGTCCTAGTTTTGATTCCAGCGAAGGGCACATACCTGGGTTGCATACTGAATCCCCAGCCCTGGTTGGGGTGCCCACATGCCGGAGGCAACCAACTGATGTATCTCGCTCACACTGATGTTTCCCCCTCTGTCTCCCTCGCTTTCACTCCTTCCACTTTCAAAAAAAAAAAAGATCAAAGCAGAGGATTAACAAAAAGAAAATATTAAATGAAAAATTTCTCTTTAAAAACAAAGGGACATATGGCAGGGACCTTACGTGGCCCACAAAGCCTAAAATATTTGTTATCTGACCCTTTAGAGAAAAAATGAATGACCTCCCCAGATGGAGGACAGGCAATAAGCTGAGAGTTTAATTTTCAGGTGAAAGTAGAAAACAGATTTTATCAATGAAGAGAAAAAAGAATCACACGTTCTAAATTCTCAAGAGTGTTATAAAAGGGACAAACATATGAAGTAGTATTAGAAGGGACACACAAATATACATCATCTAAGGAAAGGTCATTTGCGTAAGTCGGTAGATTCCTTGGAGCGATTTCATGGCACTGGAAGGGTCAGCTCAAATGGATCTATTAGGTTATGTCATGTCAGGAAGACTGACAGGCTCCAGGAATTTTTGAACACTCAGGTTAACTGACAGTGAAGGGAAATGTCTGTAGCCTGAAACTGGGCTTTTTGGGCCCAGAATCAGTGTAGGTTTCAGAAGACCCAGGAACATCAATTTTTTAGAAATATCTTTTTATTGATTTCAGAGAGGAAGGGAGAGGGAGGGAGGGAGGGAGGGAGGGAGACATCAGTGATGAGAGAGAATCATTGCCTGGCTGCCTCCTGCGCACCTACTGGGGATCAAGCCCACAACCCAGGCATGGGCCCTTGACCAGAATCGAACCCGGGACCCTTCAGTCTATAGGCTGACACTAAGCCAAGTGAGCTAGGGCTAAACGGCTTTTTGAAACTATTGGTTAGCTATTTGGCAGACGTGGACCCATTCCAGACTTCTATTTTTAAAACATGAGCTAAGAAAGAAGATATCTGATGATGGAAAATTTGGTTTGGTCACAGCTTGTGGCAAAAACTGATCATAAAAGCATTTCGTAAAGATTATGAACTCTGGTAATTCACTCATTCCTAATTGACACAAATGACAACTTTTATAATGCTGTCCTGGCAAAGCCTCCTCAGATAAAAGATTTGGATATTTCTAATGCAGTGGTTCTGAACTGGGGGTGATTTTGCCACCGGGTACATTTGACTGTGTCTGGAGAAACTTTGGTTTTGGGGATGGCCTGGGCATGGAGTGGGTAGAGCGGGGATGCTGCTGAACATCTATGGTGCAGACAGCCCCACTGCGAAGAGCTCTCTGAGCCAGAGTGGCCATAGTGATGGGGTTGAGACCCTCCTCTGATGGCATTGAAAAGAATTTTTTTTAGTGGTTCTTGTTTTCCCGGAGAAGTATGGAAATGCTGCTGCTGTGTGTTTGCAGTTTTCAAAGGATGAACATTTTAAAGTTATGACTCGGTATGTTGTGGCAGAATGCACAGGAGAACGATCAGCCAGCACTCGGAGGGAGGAAAGTTTAAACTTTCTTATTTCGCACATCTGCTAGTCCAGGGAAATTCCAGATCCAAAGCCTGAACTCAACTTGTGGGGAGGCTCTGACCTATAGATCTCCTGTGGCGGGCGCCTGAGGGTCCCCAGCTCCGCCCCGCGGTCTCGGCGGGGCCTCGGGGGCATGCTCCCCGCCCCGCCCCGCCCAAGTCAGCTGTGGCGGGCCCTGGGGGTAGGCTGCGCAGCTCCACCCAGTCGGTCGGAGTGGGGAAGTATGACCACAGTTTTAACCTGATACTGAACTAGGTTGCAAGGCCCTCCCTCCCCCCATTTTCCTTTTCAGGTAGAGGCCTATCTAGCCCTTTTACTAGTAATGGTTAATCCTTTCGAAGAAATAGCTTTTATTCCCTAGGAAATATGGTGCTAATTGCACTTCTCAGCCAACAAAAAAGTAGACACATGGGGGGTAATTTGTGGTTTCTTTGGTCTATAATGATTGGGGAGATAGAAACCTAACTACCATTTTTTCAAGAAACGAAGAAGAGCCCTCGCTGGTTTGGCTCAGTGGATAGAGCATCCGGTCCGGGTTCGATTCCAGTCAAGGGCACATGCCTGGGTCGCAGGCTCGGTCCAATGTGCAGGAGGCGGCCATTGGAGGATTCCCTCCTATCATTGATGTTTCTATCTCTCTCTTCCTCTCTCTCTGAAGTCAATGAAAATATATTTTTTTTAAGAAAGAAACAAAAAAATAGATTTCAGATTTCAGATGGGGTGGTGGTGCCTGGTCAATGAGCCTCAAAGCGTGTGCCGTGACTTCCCACTGAAATTCTGCCTCATCCGGGACATAGAGGTTTTGGCCTTCAAACAACTACTGCCGACACTGCCGAGCAGGGAGCCGCGAAGGAAATGGCAGGCTTGGGGACAGCATCGTGTGTCTCCCCAACTTCGTTGGGAATCAGCCTGGAAGTCAGCCGTAGCAGGGCAGTCTCACCTTGGAAATCAGTAAACACCATGAATCAGAGTTTATTTTCCCTTGAGAGCCATTTACCAACATGTTGTTAAACATTCACCAACACAAGGTTGCGTGGAATGGGGACGCACGCCCACACGTTTTCCCAGGAGGACAAGCCCTCGCTCCAGTATTCACCCTCTTCCAGGTTATTTTTCCCCTCTGCTGGTTTCGCGTATTTCACAGGTGCTCCCTGACTTTAGCCAACTATTCTAATGTGTAATGTGCATCTCCCGGGGTATGCATTCTGGTAAAATGTGTTTGCTGTTCTTTACACATTAATTTATCGTAAATGGCATTACTATATATTTCATTTTGAATCTTTTTTCACTCAGAATGGTTTTTAAGATCCGTCCATGGTACTCATTATAGGGACATCTCATCCATTGTTTCTCTGTGGCATAATAAATCCCAGTGTGCATCCACCACATTTTGCCTACTCCCCCCGCCCTCTTTTTTTTTTTTTTTTTTAAGAAAGAAGAAGGTAAGGAGAGAATGAGAGGAACATCAATTTGTTCCACTTACTTATGAATTCATTAGTTGCTTCTTGTATGTGCCCTGAACAGGGATCAAATCCGCAACCTTGGCATATCGGGATGAGGTTCTAACCAACTGAGTTACCCGGTAAGACCTTGCCTATCCTCTCCTCCAGGTTCCCCTAACTCCCCTCACCACAAGTAACAGTGCTTCCTCTCCACAATGGCTGCACCAGGCTGCTCTCCCACCAGCAACACACGAAGTGCCTCCAGGCCCATAGCCTCCGCCAGCCCCTAGCACAATGACCCAGCTTTTGGACTTCGGCCAGTCTAATGCAATCTAACATACTTCATAAGTTCTCCTTTCCTATAATGCAAGTGGAGCAGGCAGTTAAACAGCATGAGGAGAGCAGAACCGTGGGCCAGGTGCACAGGGTCACCAGGGCGGAGAGCCCCAGGTGCCTAGCAACAGGCAAAACTACAAGCCCTTGCCTGACCACGCCCTTAAGCATTAACTCCGGGAAGGTAGCATCTAGGCTTCAGTTGTTTCAGCTCCAGGCCGAGAAGCAGCAGTCAGAAGAAGTAAGGCACCAAATCAGGACCTGCTGCATTTGACTGACTAATGACCCCCTGGCAGCAACCACTCAGTGGAGACCCTCCCCCCCCCATCCCCAGGAGACACTGGGGAAACAGGCTCTATGGAGATCTTCCCCTGAGGCATTCAGATAAAAGCTCACTCTGGAGCATCCAGCTCCCTCCCCCGCCCCTCTTTCCCCAGGCCATGCTCTCTTTCCTGGAGCCTCTCCTCCCTTTCCCCTCAAGATGCCTATCTCTTCCCCCTCTTTCTTCTAAGCTCCCAGGGCCCTTTTACTACTTCTGTCACTTTCTAAACTTCCCCTTAAGTTCCTCAGCTCGGAATTTTTTCAAGCCAAACTCAAGGACCAAGGTTGCTGAGCCATCCAGCCTGACGCAGCCTAACGAAAGGTGCCATTTTCCCACCGCCAACACAAGCTCCCGCAGCTTGCCCAAGCTGTAGCTTGGACTTTCACAGAGCGTCTGAGATGGCCTCCTGCTGCTCTCAAAACCATGCTTGCTGGCTCTTCTATAGTTTTGTTCATTGCTATTGGTTAACAGACCAGGTCTATTAAAAGGAGGAAGGTGAAGTCTACAATTCTGTCTCATCATGGATATGGATGTTTCTCTCTCTCCCTTCCTCTCTGAAGTTAATTATATCTATAATAAAGTGGGCAGTTTCTATTTAGAGCTCTGGACTGGTTATATCCGTTTTCTGGAGCCCCCATCAGAGAGGTTAGATACTATTTGGCATTTCCCCAGAGAATATTAGTATGTGAGAATTTTCTTTAGAATGGCGGGGAAAATCCCTTCACTCTTGGTTCCAAGACAAAGGTGAGGCTGAACCGACAGGAGCCAGCTCTGGATCTATGCAGCACCATTGCTGTTAATAACCTGAAGAGAAGGCACCCATCCCCATGGCCTAACAGGTGCTGGAGTTCATGCCTCGTTGGGCCTGGAACTGTGCCTGTGCGGAGATTTCAGCTCATCCAATCCAAGGAGACTCGGCTTCAATACCTGTGTCAGAAACGCAGCCCTAGGAATACCGGTGCTATTGCGTTCTGCAGCACTGTGTTTCAGCCTGTGAGCAACAGGAGAGTCGGGGATCTGGGGACCCACAGGTGCACCTCAGACCGAAGCCTAGCCCTGCTTCCCCTGGGGTGGCTCAGCTGTCTGCAGTGCGGGCCAGAGCCAAGGCCTCAGGCTGCCAATGCCCACATGCGTCTACAAAACCAGTTCCAGACCAGGACGTCAGGCTTTGTGCTGTTTACCACCAGAACCTTCTCTCCAAGCTCCAACAGGTTTCGCTACCAACAAGGGAGGCTGGGGCTTGTTGAACCATGGAACAGTGCCCAGAAGGTAGCAGGTGTTTCAGATGCTTTTGCCGAAGGAACTTCCTTTAGAGGCAGAGATAATTCCTCCTGCATTCCTGGTTGTATTTCCTGTGGCATTAAGTTTTCGTGAGTCAAATTCTCTCCCACTTGGATGGATCCAGAAAGCTCAGAGACTGTAGACAGCGAGCAAAAGTTCAATGTAGGGAGCTACTAGGTAGAGACGTGGAGAACTGTACTCCACACAGAGTGGCAAATGGCAGCACAGAAGTCAAGAGCACAGACTGTGGAGTGAGCCTGGCCATCTCTGCTACCTGTATGACCTTGACCAAGTTGCTTAACCTCTGCAAGCATCCCCTGTTGTAAAATGGGGGATAAAAATATCTAGCCCACAGGGTTTCTGTGAGGTTTAATTGAAATCATGCCTGTGGGGTTCCCTAGCACATTCTTGACCTATTACAGGAGCTCAAAAGATGGGAGTGCTTACGAAAAACAGAACTCCCTGTAACTTCGGGACCGGTCAGCCCTTCTGAACACACAGCTGTCACACGGGGGAGCCTCTGGAAGGAGGGGCTGTGGCATTACATGCTCTCAACCCCTGTGAGGGACACAGCTCACCATCTGGACCAGCAGGACTATAAACTCTATTTAGGAGAACATATGAATTCTTACTCTTTCAAATAAAATCAACGGACATGCCCCACCACCCAGAAATGTTCTGGCAAAAGGCATCCCGTTCAGCAGCGCCCCAAAGCCCTGATGCTGAAGCAAGGCAAACCGCCTCTTCCTCGACCTGAAAGCTAAGATTTAGTTTAGCACTCGTTAAGGAGTAGTCAGTTTTATTTGAACACTAGAGGCCCGGTGCACGAAATTCATGCACAGGGGGTGGGGGAAGTCCTTCAGTCCAGCCTCCACCCTCTCTAATCTGGGACCCCTTGAGGGATGTCTGACTGCCTGTTTAGGCCCGATTCCAGTAGGATCGGGCCTAAATGGGGGATCGGGCCTAAACGGGCAGTCAGACATCCTTTTCACAATCCAGGACTGCTGACTCCAAACTGCTCACCTGCCTGCCTCCCTGATTGCCCCTAACTGCTTCTGCCGGCCAGCCTGATCACCCCCTAACCACTTATGATGTCTAACTGCTCCCCTGCCAGACTGTTTGCCCCCAACTTCCCTCCTCTGCTGGCTTGGTCACCCCTAACTGCCCTCCCCTGCAGGATTGATTGCCCACAACTGCCCTTCCTTGCAGGCCTGGAACCTCCCACTGCCCTCCCCTGCTGGCCATCTTGTAGTGGCCATCTCGTGTCCACTTGGAGGCAGTCCTCTTATGTGTTGGGCTGATGGTCAATCTGCATATTACTCTTTTATTAGATAGGATAGAGGCCTGGTGCATGGGTGGGGATTGGCTGGTTTGCCCTGAAGAGTGTCCTAGATCAGAGTGGGGGTTCCCTTAGGGTGTGGGGCAGCCTGGGCGAGGGGCTTGTGGTGGTTTGCAGGCTTGCCATGCCCCCCAGCAACCCAAATGGAAGCTCTAGGATCTGGGATTAATCTATGTCTACAATTGAAACTTTGTAGCCTGGAGCAGAGCCAAGCCTTCTGCTGGCTCCGTGGTGATAACCATTTCTGTTTGAAACTTTGTAGCCTAGAGTGGAGGCCTTGGCTAGGGCTGCAGAAGTTTTGCTTCCTCCATGGCCCCAGCAACCCTAGCCTCTTCTCTCTCCAGCTCCATGGCTGCTGCCAGTTATTTTGGGATTATGTATTTTCTATAATTGAAACTTTATAGCATTGAGTGGAGGCCTAGGCCAGCAACAGCAGGCAGAAAGCTTGGCTTCCTCCCTTGCCGGGGAAGCCCAAGGCCTCCCTCCTGCTCTCAGTGGTGGCAGCCATCTTGGTTGGGATTATTTGCATAATTTGCTCCTGATTGGCTGGTGGGCGTCACTGTGGGCGTGGCTTGGTCAGAGGTATGATCAATTTGCATATTACTCTTTTGTTAGATAGGATAGCAGGAAGCTACTTATTTCAGCTCAGATCTATTTCTAATGGCCAGGAAAGTGCCAAGCCTTCCGTTTCTGTACACAGACAATCATGGTGAAGTTTGTGAAGTTACTGTGGTGCAGTAGGTCTTAGAGTGCAGCCTCAAACATCAGCACCAGCATCTCCCAAACCTACTGAAATCAGAACCTCTGAGGGGTGGGGCCCAGCAACCTGGTCTAACATGTCCTCTGGCGGTCCTGCCCCTTGTGGGTACTTAAGGAGTTCCACCCAGACCCCCTTTGCCACTGCCTCCATCCTGTAGCTGCAAGGGCCACCCCACCCCGCCAGGTGAGGTACCCCTTTCCCATGGGAAAGACCTCAGACACATCATTAACCAGCCCCAAGGCTTCAGCTGGAACTAATTCTGCCGACCAATTCATATCCCAGGGTTTCTCAGTGGATGGGGATGAAGCTAGACGGCAGTGTATGAGGCTACACTCTTGCTGGTGGCTTTCCCCGGGACCCATCTGCTTTCCCATGCTCCTCCTGACAGCACACCCTGGGTCAATTGCACAAGAACCCCTGTCTCAGATTCTGCTCTTAGGGAATGCAATCCACAGCAGTTAATTTCACAATCTCAAAAAATGTACTACTACCAGAACACGTCTGTCCACAATTCCCAGTTATTTCACTCAAGGCAATTCTAAAACCAGCGCACCTATACCCAAGTCCCCTAGCAGTGGTTCTCAACCTTTCTAATGCCGCGACCCTTTAATAAGTTCCTGTGATGGTGACCCCCAACCATATTACTTTGTTACTTTATAACTGTAATTTTGCTACTGTTATGAACCATAATGTAAGTATCTGTATTTCCCGACGATCTTAGGCGACCCTGTCTCGAACCACAGATTGAGAACCGCTGCTGTAGAGCCTGAAGGGTCTCGGTATTGGGAAGGCTTAGAGGTGACAGGACACGGACTTGCAATTGTTTTTGGATCTGAACGTTTGTGTATTGTGACTCGGGGAATGTAGTGTTTCAGCTCCTGAGACGGTGAGATGGTGAGACAAGCTTGGATTCAAATCCTAGCACCACAGCTTGCAAGTTGTGTCAACTTGGACAATAAAGCTACTTCTCTCTTCTTCTGACCACAGAGCAGACTGTCCAAAACACTGAGTTTTTATGAGAATTAAGTGAGATGGCATAAACATCACTCAGGGGCTTAGCTTTCCTGTCTTAACAGGAATAACTACGGGATTTCCTTCACAGGGCTCTTAGGGAGGATCCAGGGACAGCTCTCACATGGTATATGCTACACAAACGTTGGGTGCCATTACAGGAGCAGGCTTGATGCATGCTCGTTCCCTTCCAGCGCAGGGCAGGGGGTTTCAGATTGACCTGGAAGCTCCCTTAGAGTCTACTGCATCTGCAGCCCAGCGACAGTGGAAACGAATCTGGGGTGGCCCTCTGCTCTGAGATGTCCTTAAGAAGCTCACATATACAGAAATGCTTTGAATTCTCTTTTTGGTAGAAAACAAAGATCCTTACAGCTAGAAGGGGCTTAAAGAATTTAGCTTTCCATCAAGTCCTGCTTAAACTCGCTCATGTATTTTGCCTCTGGGGCTCCAGCCCTTGACCAGCCCCAACCTGCATGGGGTTGGGCGGACAGGTGTCAGGCTCACAGCAGCACTCACTCGGGGGAGACGTGTCCCAATCACAAGCCACAGCTTACTTCGCATATTGTGGCCCTTGGGCCAAAAAAAAAGTCCCTCTGACAGCTGGAGACATTACTGTTACTATGAAATATTAAAGTTGATGATTTGTAATTAGCTAAAGGGTGAGAAGAAACATGCATCCTTTTGTTATCAGTTAATAACATGTTAGCTTTGAGGAACTAAATCCCACTTAATCCAAAGGGAAAAGCAGCTCTGCTGGCTGGGCCGCTGGCAGGGAGCGCTGCGCCCAGGGAAGATAAAGGAAGCGCGCCTCCACCGCGCGGCCAGGAATCGGGGTGTGTACAGATGGGCTAGGATTTACGTGGGTGACTTTTTACTCAGCTGTGACAACCTGAAATGCTGTGAGCTACAGCCCCGACACCCCCGTGGGGAAGCCCCAGAGGCTGGGGGGCCCCAAACATTCATGTCCCCGCCAGGGAGCAGCGAGGAGGCCGCAGAGAAAGACAAATAGACCGAAGAAACCTCTTCCCCAAGGAAATAAGATGTTACGAGACCATATTGTTTTCTATTTTTAAACATTTTATATAACTCATAAAACAGTGCTTGTATAAAAATTCACACAAAGTTGCTAGAGAGCATACAATTTCCAAAAATGTCCTGGGTTTTTGTTACATTCAGTTTTCTAATGATGCACTCAAATCAATGGTCAAATGCAGACATCATGTGATAGTTCATTATCTTTGGTAAAACTATTCTCATTATTTTGTCTCCTCACAGTATTAACTCTGATATCCACTTTGTGCAGGGTCTGCTACCACTAGGATGTCAGAAAAACATTAAGGCTGGATCTACGCGAGGCAAGTATTTCCAAACGGCAGTAACAGCCCTTGTCTCCCAGCCCCACTTCATATCACCTAGCTACACAGGCAGGGAGAGCTCAACGGGCTCCAATCAGGGGTCTGGAGAAAGCCCCTCCCCCATCAGGCAAGAGGCAAACGTTGTGGGGAGAGGGGGAAACTGAGGCCATTTCTACAGGAACCTGGAGCCATGCTGTGGTCTGGTCAGGCCAGTGACTCTTACCATTTAAACAGCTAATCCATTCATCACTCAGTAGATCCCATTGGTGGGTTGATGATTGCAGCTGACATGATACACCTTCCCCTCAACTTACAGAAAGGAAGGTTCAGGGCTGACATGGAATGGGGAGGGGCACAATAACACCCTCGACATAAGACACGACTTTACTCCCTGTCACATGGGTGTTGTCATGTAGACACAGCCGAAGTGAACTGAAGCAGGGTTAGAACACTTAGGACATCATGACTACCTTCATACATTCTTTTAAAAGTTCCTACCACAGAACATGAGGGACGCTACCACCTAATGTGACTTGCTATTTTACTTAACATCAGAATGTGTCTGTGCTAATTTTTTTAATTCTCTGGATACAAGGCAAAAAAACACCCTGAAAAACAAGTGAAAACCAAAAATTTAGATAGAAAAGGGGAAGGGATTTGCCAACAGATCTTATGGGAAATATTACATTTCAAAAAAAAATAAAAATAAGTAGTTTGTACTTATATTGCTTCATGTAAAAACTGCCCCTGAGCCCACCTGCATGGCTGGGGAGCTGAGGGCACCACACAGGCTGCAGGGCCTGCATTCGCTTCCTGCCGAGACAGTCCAGAGGGACACTAAGATTTGGGGGGGGGGGGGGGGGGGGGGGGGAGGCGGAGAAGCCCTATGCAGGAAAGGTATAAAAGGAAACCACCCAAATAGTTTCCAAAAACATGATCTAGGTTACGGAGACATAGTTCATCCTCAGAACCTAGAACCTGTTTTCTTTAAAGGGGATACATAGGATTTTAAAAAATGATTGTGCTTCTGAAGTTGCAGGGTCACATTCCACCCTCCAGAAAGCAGGACGATTTTCACATGGCTTGGAGTCCTCGAGGATACATCCTTAGAGAACAGAATGCATTCCATGGCTCTCTCCAACCAGCAGGGCTGGCGGGCGAGGGCCACTGCCATCTTTGGGTAGGGGGTAGAGCGCGCGTGTGTGTGTGTGTGTGCGCGCATTTGTGTGTTTGAGAGACTAAGGCATAGAGAAGGCGCAGGTGAGGGGGCGTGGGGTGACCCTCGTGGCTGCTCCAGTCCCTTCTTTCCAGGCACAAAGAAGTTGAAGTTGTTTACGTAGGTCCCATCATCTCACTTGTTTTTTAATAAGAAATGTGTGCATGCACATGTGGGTGGGTGAGAGGGTCATTACATCCCTGTGCGTTTCTAAATTTCAATAATTTAGGACTGCAGTTTCAACAGAAATAATCTGTAAATGACATCTGAAAACAATTTTAATAAAGCTAGGTCAGCACGTAAATATTGTTCAAAATCCTGTCATATATATTAAAACCAACCAACCAACCTGCTGGGTGCAGGCAAAATGCTGTCCTAATAGCCACCGGAACCGAAGTCCTTGTCAGCTGAATAAAGACAATTCACAGATTGTTTCTGCATTTTAAGGTAGCCAATATTTAAGCCATGGGGTTTTATGACTACCCTGTGTGATTCATTCATTTTCCCAGGTTTCTGGGATGATGCATCAGTTTGAGTTCTAGACTGTTTCCTTTTCCTCTTAGGCATTTGGCTCCCAAAGTCGGGTACTTAAAAGTATTGTTTTCAAGAACTTTAACTACTGGGGGATTTCCTGGATGGAACTCCTGAAGAACATGCCACTGGCCTGAAATAGTCCGACCTTCCCAACCAGTGGGAAGAGAAGAAATGTCTCAATCCAAGGCAAGGGACCGAGATGTAGGGCAGCAGGGCCTTCTGGGGGTCTGAGGAGAGAGCTCTGAGTGGACCCTGGGAAGGGACATGGGAGCCCCATTTGAGATGACCTGTGTCTTTCCAATGCCAGGTATCCCCTGGAGGGCCTGAGGGTCTGGGCCTGCCCTGAGGAACAGGATGCATACTGGCCAGAGGAGCTAACATGGACGGAGCTGTGGTGAGCCGCCATACAGCAGCCAGAACCCAGGTTTTGTACAAATAAAAGTAAACAGTTCTTGGTGAGTCCAAAGGGACCCGTCCTTACATCAAGCAAGAAGCCAATTATTCACACACACTGTTCTCCTAGGACATGTGTCTGCCCCTCCAACCAGCATCCTCCTATGGGGAGGGAAGGGGGCAGTGGAAGGACACAGCTCAAAGGACATCGTGAACGTGTTTCCACGTCTATCTACATTCATCTCATCATCATCCAGTGTTCTTGTCTACAGAGAGGGAGCACGACCTTCTACCCACCCGGCAAGGACGGGCGGGCCAGCCCCTTTCTTGGCACTGCAGTGGAGGGGGGACGCCAACACGGTCAGAAAGGACGTCCCGTCGCCCCAGTCCCACTACTGCCGTCCGAGGGGCATCCTGACTCTTCCAAATCAGATGTCAAAGTCAAGGTCAGTCAAGTCGGTCTCTCTGCCACCTGAAGCTATCAGCCACCATGCAGAAAACATGGCCATTCTAAAAATTTCATAAATCTGAAACCATCTTCAAAAGAAACCCCGGCAACTGAAGTCATCTAACAGTATTTCACCATGAATATTTAAAGGATTTTTTTTTTCCCTAAGCAAATTGGCCCCCAAAGAGCCCAAGTGATCTTTTTAAAAAAGGGTTTCCTTTTAATTAAAAAACAATTGATAAAAATGGAAGATGTAGAATGTGGGAAGAGGAACAAGAGTTGCTGAATTTGCATTTCACACTGAGAAGGAGGGGAGGCCAGCCAGGAGAGAGAAGCCTGCTCCTGAGGCTGTGGCTCTGACAGCTCGGCCACCCCCAAACTGGCTGCACCCCCGGGGAACCCGGGACACAGGTCGGAAGAGAGACCAAATGTAAGGCTTCGTTCTTGTGGGTGTTTGTGTGCAAAAGTAGTAAGCCACTTGCCACCGCCTAAGGTGCGTGTCTGTGGTCACCATACGCGAGCTCCGAAGGAAGGCTCGGGCCCAGGGTGCCGTCACTTCTCCACCTTCTTGGCTTTCTTCAGGATGTCACATTTTTTCCTGTTGGGGCGGCGGCACCGCTCGTCGATGCTGGGGATACATTCGTAATGCCACACCTCCTCCATCTTCTCCACGGGGTACACCGCCTCCACGTAGTGGCGGATGAGTCTGAGCCGCGTGGGGTCCAGCTGCTTCTTGTTGCAGGCCCCCGAGTGGTTGTACTGCAGCCGGAGGTTCTCGGCCGTGAAGAGTTCGGGGAAGAGCCGGACGAGGAGCCGCGCGGCGAAGTTGCCCACCGAGAGGCTCTGCTGCACGATCTCGCGCACCTCCTTGTCCGACAGCAGGTACGGCGAAGGCACCGGGAAGTCGGGCGAGGGGACCACCAGCTCGTCCAGCGGGATCTTGCAGAAGTCTTTGCTACTTCTCTCGGGGGGCAGCGGGGGCCCCTCGAACTCCTCCCGGAACCTCTCGGAGTTGACTGCATAGCCCGCCAGGTCCCTGCACTCGGGGCCGGGCACGTGGACCTTGCGCTGCTGCTGGTAGGAGCGCCGCTGCTCCGTGTCCCGGCGGCGGCAGCGCTCGTCCAGTTTGCCCACAAACTCCAGCGTCCAGACGCGGTCGTTCTTGGCCCGGGGGTAGAGCAGCTGCACGTAGTGGCGGATGAGCTTGATGCGGTTCGGGTCCAGCTGCTTCTTGCCCAGGGAGCCGCTGCAGTTGTACTGTTTGCGCAGGTTCTCGTGGGTGAAGAGCTCGGGGAAGAGGTGCACCAGCAGGCGCGAGGCGAAGTTGCCGATGGACAGGCTGCTCTCGTAGATGCTGCGCAGCTGCTCCTTGCTGAGCAGGCAGTCGGCGCCCGGCACCTCGAAGTCGGGCTGCGGGACCTCCAGCTTGTCGAAGTCGATGGGCACCAGCCAGATCTTCTTGGACCGCCGGCCGGGCCGCTCGCCCTCGAAGCTGTCCTCCACCTTGATCACAGAGATGTCGTCGGGCAGGCTGGAGGAGTCGTAGCAGTCGTCCCGCGGGGGCTCGCCCTCGCTGCCCCCGTCCAGCCCCAGCCCCTCCAGCTCGTCGTTCATGCGCTGGGCGCACTGCTGCAGCCAGGCCTCCTCCTCCTGCATGTCGGGGAAGTAGATCTCCGTGTAGTTGCGGATGATCTGCAGCCTCTGCGCGTCCAGCTCCTGCTTGCCGCCGTCCCCGTAGCAGCTGTACTGCTCCCCCAGCTTCCGGTGGTCGAAGAGCTCGGGGAAGAGCCGGTGCAGCAGGAAGACCGCGAACTCGCCCGGCGAGGAGGCTTCGTCCAGGAACTCGGTGAGGTCCTGCGTGTCCACCACGTGGTCCGAGGCGATGGTGCTGCTCCGATCCAAGGACAGAGCCTCCTCCTGGTCTTTGCCGTCCAGGAAGTGGCCGGGGTCTACCTGCTCGGCCTCGAAGAAGCCGGCGACCTGGCCCCCGGGCTGGCTGTCCTCCATTTCCCGCTGGGCCCAGAAGCGGCTGAAGAAGTCGTTGAGCTGAGGCAGGCACTCCGCCTGCCACACGGCCGTGTCCTTCACGGAGGGGTAGTACACCTCCACGTAGTTGCGGATGAGCTGCAGGTGCAGCGACTCCAGCTTCCGCTTGGCAGCGAAGCCGCAGGCGCTGCAGCCGCGGGAGAAGTCCACGTCGCTGAAGAGCTCGGGGAAGAGCTGCACCAGCAGGCGGCAGGCCAGGTCCCCGCCCGACAGGCTCTGGTCCACAATCTGCTTGAGCTCGGCGGCCGTCAGCTGGTACTCAGGGGGCGGCTGGAACTTGGCCACCATCTCCGAGGGGCTCACCTGCTTCTTGATGCGGCTCACCTCCAGGGACAGCAGGTCCACCTTGCTGTGCAGCTGGGACATGTTGGAGGAGAGCGTGTTGAGCATGTAGAACATCTTCTGGATCAGGAAGTAGATGTTGGGGTCGCCGTCGGTGGTGGCGGAGGCCACGCTGCCGCTGTCCCGCTTCTGTGTCTCATTCAGGAGCCGCAGTGGGGAGGGGCTGTTGCTGGGGTTTGCCTTCTCCAAGAGCTCGTACGTGCTGAGCATGTCTCCTGCGGGGGGGTTCTTCTTCTCCATGATCTTGTGCGAGATGCCGTACAGAGGCTTCTTGTAGGAGGGGGTGGTCGCATCATTGCAGGACTCCTCCTCACCCGGCCACGCAGAGACCAAGTTCTTGCCCCTGCCGGCCTGCTCCCCGTTGCCCTGGCAGGGCGAGCTGTTCTCCCGGTTCCTCATGCCTGCCAGGAGTGCCTGGAAAACACAAGGTGTGTTAGGAGATGTTCTGATTTACTACACTCGACACTGGCCTGTGTCACACGCACACAGGGACCAAGGTCAATTGCAGGAGCATGTGAGGATCGGATTCCCGTGTCCTGGAGTCACTCCGTCCAGAATGTACCACGAATACAAACACACATCTCAGTGTAAACCAGTTCATGCCCCCTATTTCCTGAGAGAGGCTCAGGCTGGACCCGAGAGGCTGCGAAACGCTGCAGGACACCAACGCCGGACTTTCGACCCAGGGCCCGCCAGGAGACAGAGCACAGTGGCGAGCAAGGCCGGGCAAGAACCCCGCTGGAGGTCGGAGGGAGACCATGGGAGTGAGGAGCTCCTGGGCAGGTGACCTCACTGACCGCAGCCTCTAGAACAGTGTCTCCACGTGGACACTGAGATGCCCCGTGGTGGGCACAGAACAGGGCCTAGACAGCAGCAGTGTGCTGCCCACCCTGCCTCTGCCTGGAATCTCATCTCATCTCGGATCGGAAAAGCGCCACCCAAACGGTCCAGGCCCCGTGCTGCCGAGAGCCCAAGAAATGAAGGGCCTCCCGGTTTGTAAGCTTTGGTCTCCCTGTTAGTCCAGCAGGCCTTCTCAACCAGAACTCAGAAGGAAAGGAAGCCCTGCTGTCCTAGGTCACCCACAGTCTGTAATGAATAATCATGCATCTTTGCATCTAAGAAGGGTTCTTGCTATGTATGATCCACTTTGCTCAGCAGAGGTCTGTGGGAGAATGAAGCCTTACCAACCACGATCTGAGGGGCGGGTTCCTCCACACGCCCACGGATGGCACACTCTGAAGGTCCACTGCTGCCAGACACCCAAGGGAGCTCAAGATACTCTTTAAGAACCTCAAAGCTGGACTCGACACGCCACACAGGACAGGCATTGCCCTGACCATTGGGAACCCAGAGTTCTAAGTCCTGCCATCAGCAGTTTCCCCCTTGCCAAGCCCTGAATGTTTCAAGAGGCTTATTTACATACTAGAGGCCAGGTACACAAAATTTGTGCAGGGGGAAGGGGTGGTGGGAGAGAATGTCCCTTAGTCCAGCCTGCACCCTCTCCAATCTGGGACCCCTCGAGGGATATCCAACTGCCAGTTTAGGCCCAATCCTACCAAGATTGGGCCAAAACGGGCAATCGGACCTCTTTCTCACAATCCAGGACTGCTGGCTCCACACTGCTCACCTGCCTGCCTCCCTGAATGCCCCTAACCCCTTCTGCCTGCCAGCCTGATCACCCACTAACCACTACCCTACCAGTCTAATTGATGTCTAACTGCTCTCCTGCCAGTCTATTTGCCCCCAACTTCCCTTCTCTGCTGGCCTGGTCACCCCTAACTGCCCTCCTCTGCAGGCTTGATCGCCCCCAACTGCCCTCCCTTGCAGGGCCAGAACCTCCCAATGGCCCTCCCCTGCTGGCCATCTGTGGTGGCCATCTTGTGTCCACATGGGGGCAGGATCTTTGATCACATGGGGGAAGCCCTCTTGTGTGTTGGAGTGATGGTCAACCTGCAAATTACTCTTTTATTAGATAGGATAGAGGCCTAGTGCACGGGTGGGAGCCAGCTGGTTTGCCCTGAAGAGTGTCCCAGTTCAGGGTGGGGGTTCCCTTGGGGTGAGGGGCAGCCAGGGCGAGGGGCCTGTGGAGGTTTGCAGGCCGGCCACGCCCCCAACAACCTAAGCGGAGGCCCTGGTATCTGGGATTAATTTATGTTCTACAATTGAAACTTTGTAGCTTGGAGAGGAGCCAAGCCTTCTGCTTGCTCCGGGTGGCAGCCATTTCTGTTTGAAACTTTGTAGCCTAGAGTGGAGGCTTAGGCGGGCAATGGCAGGCTGAAAGCTTGGCTTCTTCCGTTGCAAGGGAAACCCAAGCCTCTGTTGTCTCCAGCTCAGTGGCTGCCGCCATTTCTGTATCTTTTATAATTGAAACTTTGTAACACTGAGTGGAGGCCTAGGCCCACAGCAGCAGGCAGAAAGCTTGGCTTCCTCTGTTGCCAGGGAAACCCAAGCCTTCCTACTGCTCTAAGTGGCAGCAGCCATCTCGGTTGGGGTTTATTTGCATAATCTGCTCCTGATTGGCTGGCAGGCATGGCTAGTAGTGTGGCAAAGATACGGTCAAATTTGCATATTACTCTTTTATTAGATAGGATATGTGGACAGGTGGTTTTGGAGAAAGGTTCAAAGGCAAGTCAGGGAGGAAGGATACCCTTTCCACAAGAGATGCTGGCTCATTCTACCATGTTCTGTATATAAAAATGAACTCAAAAAGGATTGTGGACCAAAATAAAAAACCTAACTTAAAATTCTAATACTTCCAGAAGAAAACATAAGAGAAATCCTTTGTGCCCTAGACAGTTATCTAAGTGGGCAGAGCGTCAGCCTACGAACTGAAAGGTCCCAGGTTTGATTCCAATCAAGGGCACATGCCCGGGTTGTGAGTTCGATCCCCAGTGGGGCACTTGCAGGAAAGCAGCCGATTAATGATTTTCTCTCATCATGGATGGTTCTCTCTCTCTCCCTTCCTCTCTGAAATCAATAAAAATATATTTAAAAAAGAGAGAGAGAAATCCTTTGTGACCTTAGTTTAAGCAAGTATTTCCTAGAATCCAAGCACAATCCATACTGTGAGAGAACAAATTGATATAGTGGACTTCATAAAAATTTCGGCTCTCAAGGACACCTCTAAAAGAATGAAAAACGGCTTAGAATGGAAGAAAATACTGGCAAATCATTTATCTGATAAAGGACTTGAGCCCAGAATACTTACAGAACTCTCAAATACAGGAACAGACAACCCAATCAATTATTTCAATAGCCACTTCAAAGTAGATATATAAATGGTATATAAGCATATAAAGGATGCTTATTAATAACACACAGATAAAAAAAGACTCTTTCTCCCTCCCCACGTGGGAGTCTGAGCTGTGAGATTCTTTTCCCTTCCCTACATGGGCGTCTGTACTTGTTCTTCAATAAATTTCCACCTTTGCTATACCAAAAAAAAAAAAAAAAAAAAATTTTTTTTTAAATCCGCCCAAACAAAAAAACCCCACAATGAAATGCCACATCACCCCCATAGATTGGGTAATAATAATAATAATAATAAAAACAGACAACACAGAGTGCTGGAGATAAGATGAAGGAGCTGGAACCCTCAGACACTGCTGTTGGGGATATAACCACTTCGAAAAATACTTGTCACTTCCCAGAAAGTTAAACATACATGGACCGTATGATCCAGGTATTCCATTCCTAGGAATTTATTCACCAAGCAAAATGGAAGCACAAGATCATATAAATACTTCTACGCAAATGTCCATGGCAGCCCTATTTGTAAATAGCCCCAAACTGGAAACAACCCAATTTTTTATTAACAAGTACATAAACGAACCGTTATATTCGTACAAAGGAATGCTACTCAGAATAAAACTGTTACACCTGGTACTCACGATAAAGCTAAGCAATTATGCTGAAAGAAGCCAGACAACAAAAGAGACCATACTTTAGGATTCCATCCACATAGATTTCTAGAAAATACGAACTTATCGACAGTGAGAGAAAGCAGATTAGTGGTCATGTGGCGTGCAGGGAGGATGCAAAGTGGCACAAAACTGGAATGGTAGCTGATGACGGATATGTTTACTATCTCGATTGTGGAGATGGCTTTACTGCTATACTAGTACACATGTCAAAACATGCCAAATGGTACACTTCATGTGCCATTCGTTGTTATTTCAGTCCTAACTTTACAAGCCGTTTCTGGCAAATGTTGAATTTGACCCCAAAATGTATGGGCATATATTTTCCAAGGTTTAATTATGCAAGAGCTAATTGGCAAGCACTGGTGGCTGTGAAGGGAGCAGGCAGGGTTGGATCACAGACCAGCATGTGCCTGAGGCAACTGCGGGATGGGCGGGACCAAAGGCGTCCTCTGAGTGCTCCTACCAGAAAACACGATGGCCCTGCTGGCCCCGACAGGGCTTCTGAAACTGCAGTCCCCCGGCGTCTGGCTGGAGCGCAGATCCTGGTTCCTGGTCTGCACTTCTACTGAGTGAGTGAGCATTGGTCTCTCAGGGCCTGCGCCGCCTTCTTCTCATTCAGGCAGATCCAACGCCATCTGTAAACCTTCAGGTAGCTGATGCCGCACCAAACAGCATGTGAGGGTCTCCTCTCGCAGGGCAGAGAGACAATTTCAGGAGGCGAGGGTCACAGTGGCAGGTGAGCAACACAGTGTGAGGAGAGGCAGGCCCAGGGTGAAAACAGGCCATGAGGTCCCATAATCATAAAACTTTGGTCCTTCTAAACCTTCCATGCTGTTTTCATTTAAATTAATCAACTACTTCCTTGACCCTTTTAGATAACAAAATAATGACTCACATTACAGAAAGGTTAATTTTTTTCTTATATCTCTGTTGATAACCATGCAAAAGAAAAGCTATTTTACTCTCCTAGGAGCCTGAAGATATAGGAATTCCTGTGTTTTAATTATCCCACAGAGCTGCCCAATGGGTATGTGTGTCTAAGCTGATGAAGGGTCAGAGGCACTGGTCCCTCCTGTCCCTCACCACCCACACTTCCCAAGAGCACAGGAGCAGGACATGCTGGGTTGGGGAGCCTGCCCCTGCCCTACTCCCTCCTGGGGTCTCTTCACCAAGCTGTCCCCTTCCCCATCCCTCTCCCCATCCAATAGTAGGATGGTTACCTGACAGGAGCAGGACACTCCTGAGTCTACCCCAGTGCCTAGCACAGTGCCTGGGGCACAGAGAAGCTCAATGAATATCAGCCAACGACATACATGGAAGTTTATAGCAGGGCAAGGGGCTCTACCACTCTCAAATACATGATTAAGACAGAGGAGCAGTTCAGACAGGCCACTAGCGTCATGAATAACATGACTGTAGAGAGGTGAAAGAAGGGATAAGTGTTCAGCTCCACCGTCATGCTGCCTGTCCTCTGTGTGACCTTGGTTACATTACATGACCTTTCGTGTCTCAGCTTCCTGTGTATAATCCAGGAATACATAATGTACCGGTCTCGTGGGGGTTGTGAGGACTTAATGAGATAATGTTCATAAGTACTTAATATTTATTATTACAATATGATGATTATTATTTTGTTGCTGTTAATCCTCACCAAGGACATTTTTCCCCATTGACTTTTAGAGAGTGGAAGGAAAGGAGGGAGGGGAGAGAGAGAGAGGTGAGAGACACATTGATTGGTTGCCTCCTGCAGTGCCCCAACCACAACCCAGGTATGTGTCCTTGATGGGGAGTTGAACCTGCAACCCCTTCAATGGGCTGATGCTCTAACCCACTGGGAAGCACCAGCCAGGGTTGTGATTATTATTAAATAATGTTACTCCTAAGCCAGAGCAGAGTTAACCCTAGGGCCTTTTATAAAACTAGTTGTAATGATTACTCTCAACAAGAGAGCTTGTCTACAGCACCAGGAACAGGGTAACTCACACATGGACGGTGCATTTTACAGGCCTGTTTGCCAGGGGAGTACAGGACAACTGAGCTGGAGGTGGAGTTTTAAGCTCTTAATATATACTTTTTCTGCTATCTGGCAGAAAGCAAAGGAATACGAAGGAGGAAAGGAAGGAAGCTCCCACCCCCAAACCCCAATACACACATCAGAAACTTGGAAAAAGGAAGGGACAGAGATAGTTGGAGATCTTACCCCTAATGCAGTGTGTTTGGAACAGTGGGTCATGACCCATTATTAAATTGGTGCAACTGACTTGATGGATCATGACTAGCGTAAGAAGAAAGGAGGGGAGGAGGAACTATGAAAGAAAAAGGAATAGAAAATACCACAGTGCCCTGTACAGGAATTAAATTCGGGAAAGTTTTGTTTCATTTCTGTGTGTAGCTACGTAATTACATGTAAACCCATATATGTGAGCTGTATTTCTCTGCAAGATGGATTATGGCTGTGGGTCACTGTTGAAAAGCACTGCCCAAATAAATTCAAAGTGCCTTATTTGCTAATTCCTGCAGGCTGTAAATTCGATTTTTAGCAACTTATGCACCTTAAATTCTATTATACCAAAATTACTTTGACAGTCCCGTGGGTCATTAGATAACTATGAGGTTTTACCAATATAGAGAAACTTGAGTTTGTAATGCCCAATGCTAAAGAAATCATAACTGCATTAGGAATGATTTTAGAAACAGGGTCTTTGTCTTACAAGTGACTCCACTAATATTTTGAAAATTCTGTGCAGAGAGATCACCAGAAACCCACATGCCAAACAGCAAGAGTCCGGGTCTAGAGAGAGATCTGAACCAACCAATGCCAGTCTAGGAGGCAGGCAGGGGAAGTTTCTGGGTGAACTGTCTGAATACCAACAACCGACAGACATCCTCTGACTCCCCTACCTCCCCACAGCAGGCAGAAGGCCAGGACGCACCACCACTGGAAATCCCCCGATAACTCTCAATATTCAGCCTCATTAATAAAAACATTTCCGTTTCTACCAAGCCTGTTAGAAACATTGCCACCCGCTGAAACATTTTTGGCTAACCTGCTTGAATAAGAAATTAAGTTTGAGTCCCAGTAGAGGGCAACATTCCTCACTCCCAGAGACCTCGGATACACAACTCAACACAAAACACAACGCAAGCACCAAAGAGAAGGTTCTCAGACATCTCCACAGCGGGGACCTGTCAGCTCAGTGCTCCAACTAACTCCACAAATGCTGACAAGGCGACGAGGGCTGGCTGCGTGTGCAGCCACTGATAACATCTCTGCTCAGCTGTCTAGGAGTATCAAGAAATCTTAAATCTGCTACTTGGCACTGAGTGTCTGGCTGACACATCATTCGTCACTCTCCAAGGTTCATCTTCTAACCATATGGGAACTCGGCAGCGAGCTCAGGCTCGGCAGCGCCAGCATCTATCCTGGGTTTGATCAGGGCATTTCATTCTGCCGCCAGCACCTTCGCCTCAAGAGGGCATGCCCAAACCTCTCAGCTGGAGGACCGAACAAAAGGGCTGACGTCGGGTTGCAGGTGAGGGCTGAGTAGGCTACTCAGGGGAGAGTCCATGTCTGTGCTCAGGACGTCGCAGGGATTGTGTCAACTGGGAGATGCTTTATGGGCTAGACAGCTTCCTCAGGACTTCAAATCCAAGAGCAGCCGCTGACTCCAGTTCAGCGAATGATGAGCTGCTAAACGGTGCCCAGAGAGTTAGCAAACTGGAACACCAAGGAAGCAGCATGCCTTGGACAGAGCAGGGGGTGGAGAATTAATGCGGCATCAAGGGCAGACGGATGAAATGCCTCCAAGTAAATGAGGCAGAAGTGATGTTCACCTTCATTTTCTTTCTTTTTTTAAAAATATATTTTACCGATTTTTTTTTTTTTTACAGAGAGAAAGGGAGAGGGATAAAAAGTCAGAAACATCGATGAGAGAGAAACATTGATCAGCTGCCTCTTGCACACCCACTACTGGGGATTTGCCCAAGGTACAGGCCCTTGACCGGAACCGAACCTGGGACCCTTCAGTCCGCAGGCCGATGCTCTCTCCACTAAGCCAAACCGGTTTCGGCCACCTGCTTCATTTTCAATAGAATGTTTCTTCCTCCTCCTCTTCCTTCTCCTCTTCTGCTTCATATCAGATCATCATCATCATCCATTGATCAGCTATTGTTTGGCAATAAGGTATGGAAGAGCTCTCTGCCACACAGAGCCAGTAAACAAATACTACCGAGTGCCCAACACCTGGCAGGCACTGTGCAAGGCCATGGGCACACAGGGAACGAGCCAGACATGATCTCTGCCCTCCTGGCTTTCCCTTGGGGTCACCCGCACACTGCCGAACAGTGTATGGTGAGGATCAGGAATGACTGCTGAAAAAATAAGGATCTGGACAGAAAAAGCAACTACAATGGGGGTGAGAAGGAAAAGAAGCGACGGCAAGATATCAGGGACATCCTCAAAGGTTCCTCACAGCATCTTATGACTACCCCACAGCCCTAGAGCCACCACGGTGCCAAAGTGCACAGCTGCCGATGGAGCAGGCTTGGCAGTGCCAACTTCCTGCACCTCGTGAAAACAGGACCGGCCATAACGCCTATCGGCTACGGTTGTTGTAGAAACCATTATACATCTCCAGCTGGTCCCACAGTATCTGACACTGAGGTGTTCAGTACATTTGCACTAAAGGAATGAGATGGTATTGCTATTCTCCAACAACAAACTACAGTGAAACTTCACGATAAAAAACAAACCTCCCCAGGAGAACAAAGCTAAGTTCTGCCTGATATACAGCTCTTGAATATCGCCCCCATGTCCACGAACAAAAAGATGATTTCCAATAAAAGTGTAGGCTACTCACCTTCTACATCTGCTGTTTGTCTATGAAGCCTTTTCCAGCAGAGGTGCCAAGTCAGTCTTCTTAGAGCCTTTTGTTAAATTTTTTGAGGGAGTTTTTATTTTCCCTCTTAATATTGTACTAAATGTCACTCATGAACAAGTCATCGGCCCTGATGAGTCTGCATGTGATGTACCTTTAGCATCAGAGTTACCACTCAAATCCCCCCCTCCCCTTGGGTTTGGGGAAGAAGACAGAGGTGGTCTTCTGTGCTCTGACCTGAATGGCGTTCAGAATCAAGGGTGCTCAGGCCTGGGTGTCCTAAAGGGCATCAGACGGCTTCCCTTGGAGGGAGGCAGTTGAATAGTGCCCACAAGGGGTGGAACTGGATATAGGGGTGGGAGCAGTAAGTACATATTTCTGAAGGCTGACATGGGTCAGGCTCTAGGCTGGGCTCCTTACATGGATCTCAGTGGCCCACACAGGAAATGCATGAGCACTGTCATTCCTCACCACCAGGTAGGAACCTGAGTCTGGGAGGTCACTAGTTGGCCAAAGGCCCCACGGCAAACTCCTCCTTATCTGACTCTAGAATCTCAGCTCATGCTGCTACTTCCTGTTCCTATGGACTGTATAGAAGGTGGGGCTCACCTGCCTGGATGGGGATCGGGAAGCTGAGCGTCCAAATCACTCTACACCAGGAACAGGGCTGCCCCATCAGCATCCCAGCACTTTATGAACTTACATGCCTGAGTTTTCTCATCTGTCTGGTGAAGATATTAATCCTTTCATCACTACTTTATCATACGGATACAGGAAATAAGGAATGCTGGTATTTGTCGAGTAGGGACTCAACTGTTTTTTGCTTGTTGTTGTTATTGTTCATTGCCTTCTAATGAGTTTTTATTGCATTTATTGGGGTGAAATTGGTTAATAAAATCATATAGCTTTCAGGTGTACAAGCCTACAATACATCATCTGTATACTGTATTGTGTGTTCACCACCATAAGTCAAGTCACCTTCCATCACCATTTATCCCCCTGTGCTCCCTTCTACCTCCCCCCAATACTGTTACTGCATTTGCTTCCCATCTTTTGATTACTGCTTGTTTAAGCCTCCTGGTTCCTCAGGTCTCACTCTGTGATGACTGTGCTGAAGAAACCTGCACACACTCCTTACCTCCACCTCCACCCCTGCCATCACATGCGTAAGAAGGATCAGAGAAAACTCGGGGGTGGGGGGGAGGATAAAGGACTACTCACTCTGAATTAGGACTAGTACCATTCTGAAAAATCAACATGTACTATAATTCCATAAAATTGACGGGTTGTCTGAAGTCCCCAGGGTTCTGAGGCTCCTGATTTACTGACAAATTGACTCACACAAAGTTTAGAAGGAAATTCTGCCTTGAAATCATAGGACAGCTTTCTACAAGGAGCTCAAGAATTTCAAAAGGTTTTACTCACAGATATTCTCTTTACAGAACAGGAAGGGCTGCAGGGAGACCAACCTCACTTTATAATCACTAAGGAAAATGAACACAGCTAATGAAACACCCAAAATAAAACCCAGGAGTAAACATGTCTTTCCCTTGCCAAAACCTAATGAATTAGAACTATACCAAACCATTGCCAAGCAAACATATGTGACCAATTAGAATATGTAAATTGGACCAGTCATACCAGAAATATTCAAATATACTTTGGTTCCCTTTTCTCTGAACATGTCAGAATTCCCGGGTGGCACCTGAAGCTCAGGCCTGACAAAGCTGAAACCATCACATCACTCATGTAACGTGGGGGCAATCTCTCCACTGTGAACCTCGGAGGGGGTCTAGCCCAATGCCAGATCTTTTCCGACTTGCTTCACATCCTGAAGGACTCAACTAAAACACAAACCATTAGAACCTTCTCTCTCTTTCTGCTCCAAGAATATGAAGATGGTCCCTTCTCTATGAGGCCGTGAGAACAGAAATTGACTGAAGGCATAACGAGTGACACTATTTGTGTCCACGAAGGCCACAACCCAGGCTTCATACGGTCACAATTCCTTCTCGATGTGGAGCTGCTTGTTGCTCACTGCGAACTGTTGATGAAAACGGCCACACCAGTTGCCCCACCCTGTGTGAATGCCTCTTTGCAATGGGACTTGGCTGCTGCTGCCATCAGGGGTGGGATCTATTTTCCCACCCAGGCACCCAGGTTGGGCCACGTGACTGACTTTGACCAATGGGACGTGAGCAACCGTGATGCAAGCAGAGGCCCGAAGAGCCTGCAGTCCTGAGCTTGACCTGTCTTGCTCCGAGGAACTCTTCCATGTCATGTGAACAAGCCGGACTGGCCTCGGGAGGGTGAGAAAGGGGAAGCTGCAGTCCTCCCTGCCAGCCCAGGGGCAACCCTGGGTGTGGGAGTGAGTCATCCCAGACCACCTGGCCCCAGCCATGCCAGGCCAAATCAGGAGAACTGCCAGTGACCCACACAATTTTAAATAAAATGGTGGTTGTTTTAAGGGTTTTGTTGTTATTGTTGTTGTTTTTTAGGGGGGTGGGCGAGTTGGCACACAGCAAAAGTGAATCAATAGGATCAACTCTGTCCTACTTCTTGAACTCTGGCTTTATTCACATACTTGACGGGCTTTGTTGGATTTTTTAAAAATATATTTTTATTGTTTTCAGGGAGGAAGGGAGAGGGAGAAAGAGATAGAAACATCAATGGTGAGAGAGAATTATTGATAGGCTACCTCCTGCACATAAACTAATGGGAATCAAGGCTGCAACCCAGGCCTGTGCCCTTGACCAGAATCGAACCCAGGACCCATCAGTCCACAAGCTGATGCTCTATCCACTGAGCCAAACCAACGAGGGAAAGCTTTTTAGGACTGACCATAAACAGATGACCAACAGAAGAAAAACTCTCAGGAGCTTCTTTAGGAGCTAACATAATGCTTCTCAAACTTCCCAACACTTTCAGAATAAATTGAGGAATCCAATCCAGAGAACACTCACAGAAGGGCCCAGGTTTATTTACATGATGGTCCTGTGGCACTGCTATCATAGTATAAAAATGCAAAACACCTAAATACCAATCATTAGGGAAAATTTATAATAAATTATCTTCTAAAGTAAAACATAAGAAAAAGCAAATGGTTAAACGTCTTTCAAAGAAGCTATTCTACTAACTATCTTGTAGCTTTCATTTGCTATAAAAGGTATCTCAGCAGACAGGAATCTGAGATTTAATCTGTAGTAACTGCTTATTGCACTAGAAACTGCCACTCACACATAAAATTTCCCCAGGGTAACAAGATATACAGCCAATGGTTGGTTTTAGGAAGCCAGAGTCAAGGGTGAGATTTAAAAAAAGCTCATATAGGTATAAAAAAATTCAACCTTTTTTCTGGACATTATAGATTTTTAAAAATGTATTGCTCAAGTGTTACTCAGGATAATAAAAAAGTGAAAGCAACTCCAATGTCCATCAACTGATATCTTTGCACGGCAGAATATTACTCGGCCATAAGAAGAAACGAAGCACTGATACCTGCCACAGCCCGGAGGAGCCCCGGCAGCATTTGTTATGGAAAAGAAACCAGATACAAAGACCGCGTATTCTGACTCCAATTATAACAAATGCTCAGAATAGGCAAACCCAGAGACAAAAAGTAGATTAATAGTTGCCAGGAGCTAGAGCAGTGGGGAATAGGAACTGCCTGATAATGGGTACAGGATTTCTTTGTGGGGTGATGAAAATGTTGTGGAATTTATTGCGGTGATGGTGGTTGCACAACTCTATGAACATATGAAAAACCACTGAATTATACAATGTAAATTAGTAAGTTGTATAGTATGTAAACTGTATGTCAACACATCTGTTTCTGGGGGGAGGACCTAGATAAATAAATTGATAGGCAGATTAAATAAATAAGTAGGTAGGTAAATAGATAAATGTATCGCTCAATGTTCCATGATGTGGAATGCAGGTCAGTACTTATCATGATGTAACATACACATGTATATTTGAATCCTGGTGAAAATCTTAACTTCATCGGTTTGCCACTCTAAGAATAGTTTTTACTTATTGAAAACTCAGTCTCCAAAATCCATAAATGCCCAATTTATTTGGAGCTTCCCTAGCATCTAATAGTCGAGAATGAAAACAAACCAGTAATAGTCCCAGGATGATACCCCTGGTGTTCTGGCTCATCAAAACGACCCTTGAAAACAGGGACTCTTTGGGACATTCATGCAGAGATTGAAGTAACTGCCTGGGACTCCCAAAGAGAGTGAGTAAAGTGTGTGTGTGTGTGTGTGTGTGTGAGTGCGTGTGCATGGTAGGGTTGGAGAGTTTGGGAAAAATTTCTAAGAGTTTGAGGTGTAACCTGCTGACCCGTGGGGAGGCTCGCTGACGAGATATCCCAGGGGACCCGCTACTCTTGTCCCCCCCAGCCTTTACTGTTTGTTACTGTTGTTTTAAAAATATATTTTTTAATTGATTTCAGAGAGGAAGGAAGAAGGAGAGAGAGATAGAGGCCTCAACAATGAAAGGCCTCACTGATCGGCTGCCTCCTGCATCACCTACACTGGAGACCGAGCCCGCAACCCAGGCACGCGCCCTGATCGGGAGTCAAAAAGCAGCTCCTGGTCCACAGGCCAACGCCCAACCGCCGAGCCACGCCAGCTGGGCTCAGTCTTCCCGTTTCGTGTACGTGTCTGATCTCCCGTCCAGACTACAGGCTTTGTCAGTTACACTTTCTCTGTCAGAATTTAGCAGAGTTCAATATAACCGGCAGGTGTCTAAGAAATAAATTCAAAAAATAGATAACCTAGGAATAACAGGTATGACATAGAAGAATTCCCCACTTTACAAAAATAATTCACTGAACAGTTTCTTTAGGCAACAAACTCCCACAATAGACATTACAGATAAATTTGATTAAGGAATAGACCTGTTCACCCTTGGCACTCTCCCAGGAATCTATGTTGAGCGCACCATGGAAAACCAGGCTTGTGCCATCAACAAGTTCTTGCCTTCCCTGAGAGCAGAGCAAAATGAAGAACTGGGAGCAGATGCTGCGAAGACTCCCTCCCCCGACTGAGCCCAGACAGACAAGATGCCAGTTAAGGATACTTTCTAGACCCTCACATCAGAGATGGGATAGCTGACGTGGAAGCCTCCTCACACCCAGATCCTACAAGCAGAGGTTCAGCATCTTAGCAGAGGGTGTGCGCCCCAGCAGGCACAGGCGGGAAGGTGGTGGAGGGGGGTCCTTTACCTCGGGAATCAGCCGCCGCCTCTTCACGCTGGAGACAGAGTCCGGCTGGCCCTCGCTGCCCGGCTGCTTGCGCTTGCTGGAGTCCTGGAGGGTGGTGAAGACACTGTCTAGGGGGTGCTTCTCCAAAGACCTGGAATTCACTGAGCAGTCCAGGGCAGCATCCTCAGTCTCCGTCTCCACTTTCACAGTGTTATTGTTTAGAACTGCGGCAGAGAAGAGAGAGGAGTCAGCGGGAGGAGACCGTGGGTGGCTCAGAGATCAGCAGGGTCCCCCCACTGACAGGCTGTTTGTGGGCCGCCCTCTGACACGACCACTCGATGATAAAGTCTAGTCACAATAAAACTGCACCTTCCCACCAAGCGGTTTTTATCTCACCACACTAGTGCTACACAATAAAACCCCGTTCTAAGAACATTTTGTTCAAAACTGGATTTAAAGTCTTTTTTGGGGGGTGAGGGGGAAGAGAAGAGATGAAGGGAAAGAAACACTACCTTTTAAATGATGCTTTTAGAAAAAGTAACTCTGGAAAGACACATAGGATAAGGTGCATGGGTACCAGGGCAGGGAGACTTTTCGGTGATTTTTCATTTTGTACCATTTTATATTTTTGAACCCTGTGACTGTATGACCCAATAATAGTATTAAGTTAAAAATAATTTTAGTAAGTTGTTGTTTTTACCTTCTTCTACATCTTCACTGAATTCAGTTGAGTTCATCTTCTATTCCACTACATGGAAAGACAAAGACAAAGTCTTCATTTATTGCTTGATTTATTTCTTAATTTTCCCTCCCCGAGAAACATTCCCTTACCCTCCCGACCCTGGCTCTGGACAGTAGGTTAAGCCCACACTGCTCAGCAACGTCATAGAAAATTGCATCCTCTTATTCTTGTTTGCAGTTGTTCCAAGTAGACAGGCCTTCTGTGCACCTGCTGGGGGCGCTTCTCCAAGACTCTGTGTGGGCCTAATGGGTCTTCCACCTTCAACTGGGAGCACTTAGGGAGCTCGGGGAACGTTTCTGGGCAGACTCCGGTTTAAATCATGTGTGCGTCCCTGCTTCATAAGTTCCAGCCACAAAAATGAAAAGGCTGGCCGAGGATGCTGTGGATCCTGTGGACCGAGCACCAGGAGACCAGTGCTGCCCATCGGCGTAGCCACCGGCCATGCAGCCACTGAGGACCGGAAATGTGGTTGGTTCAAGTGGAGATGCACACTCTGAATTTCAAAGGCTTAGTACAGCTCAAAGAGTGTAAAATAGCTCATTAGTAATTTTTATATTGATTACATGTTGAAATGATAATCTTTTTTATTTATAGGGCTAAATTAAATACTTTACGAAATTAATTCCATCTTTTTTAATGTGGCTACTAGAAAATTTTAATGACATCATGTGGCTTGCATCACTTTTTATTGGATGGAGCTGGCCTAGCCTTCCCTTCGGAAACAACTTTCTCTTTCAGAGAAAGAGGTGCTGTGGGTTTTTATAGCTCTCGAGTTCCACACAATCTGGTCCAAACCCTTCTTTTTATTGACGAGGGAATGCCGCGGGCGGGATGGAAGGAGCCCTGCAGGGTTTCAGGGCCTGGTGCAGAGCTGGCCTGACGCCCACTGCCCCAGCTGGAATGGAAGGGACACCATGACGAAAAGCACTAGTAAGTCTCTGAGATTCCCCAGCTTAAATACCAGCATGCCCCAGCAACAACAGGAGTAAATGAGGTAGTGCGAAAGAACACACGTGGCAGCCTTTACTACTGACATTGGGGAGCTGTAGTTCCCACGACTGATGGACTGCAAATATCAGTCCCACTTTGGTTAAGGATCTGGAGAGCAGGACTAAGGAGCATCGCTCAAGAAGTTTCTATAAGGAAGAGGGATGCCATCTTCAAAGTCCAGTAAACCATCCCGAGGAGCTGTGGGATGGGGTGTGGTTCTGTTTTACACCAGTGAGTGGCGTGCTGGGGGATGGGGCAAGACAGAAGGGGCATCTAAGTGGCCTCGGCACAGGACAACTTCCAGACGCACTGCTGACAGCCACGCAGGCACAGTGCTATGCTTTACAACAGGCACAGCTCCGTCAGTCCCCGCACTGCCCATTTTCAGAGTCAGGATGAATAAGAAAAGTTAAGCTTTATGGAAACTGAAATTAACACTAAAAATAATTCCTACTCACCAAAAACTATCTCCTATAAGAAAAACATAGCACACACGTGATACTGAGAGAAAATAAATGGTAAATAAGCTCCGATAGTCCAAGAATGATTCGACCAGTGGTGATTTCTAGCAAATACACCTTCCTCCGTATCCCAGGCAAATAAGCCCCATGCTTGATGACATCACCTGCTCTGGGCGTCTCTGAGGGAGGCACCGGCAGGCAGGCAGGAATTTCCCATTTGCAGGTCCAGCCCGCCCCTGCATTTCGGGCAGGAGAGTGACCAATGGTAGGCAGAAATTCAGCCTAGTCAAGGACCTCTCAAGGGGACACACTGTAGGCTTCACCCGAAGGCCCGAGTGTGGCAACTGCCTTTGGAAACCTGCCACAGGGTCACATAACCAGTTCCCTCAAGTCTAGGGCAGAGGTGAGAGCAGCAGAGCAATGAGAAATGGGAACATGAGAAAATGCTGGTGGAGGGGTACACTATACAAAACAGGGCACATTCTGGAGAGAAGAAAAGGGAAAGGGAGGAGATGGAGGATGATTTCTTTTTTTTGGCGGGGGGGGGGGGGGTCAAAGTGGAAGAAAACTACAAAGACTCAGGCTAAGTAGAAAGCTGTAAAAGGGGAGTAAATCCTAGAAAAGAAAACAGGAGCCAACGAGAAAGACACATCAACAGAACCACAGGTGCTGAGCAAGGACAGAATCGCCGTCTAATATGACGTCCACCACCTCTGTTTCTCACAGGAACTCACGGGGAGCACGAGGCCTGGAGTCATGGGCTGGGTGTGGCCCCTGCCGGGTTGGGGCTCAGTGAACAGGAAGGGTACGTTCTGAACCGCCACCACATGACACGACTGCAGGCAACCCAGCCACGGAGTCTGAGCTCCTAGGATTATCCGGTCAGGAAATCATAGAGGAGGAGCACACACCTGAGCCACCTGTGGTGTGAGGAAAAGCAGGGGGAGCTAGAAGGCTCACAGCGGGGCGGGGGCGGGATGGGAGGCTGGCTATGAGCATTCAAGACGCCAGAGTGCATCTGCTTTGGAAACATGTCTGTGTTCATTTATAGACCAAGGACAGATGCTGCATTAGCCCAGAAGTGACCCAGGACCCCGAATGGCAGGCCCTTCCCTCCCAGCCAGCAAAGAAGCCATGCTCTTTGGGAAGCTGGGGAATTTCCCATTTGCAAGGCCTGGAAAAGCCACAACTACGTGATGCTCGTGTGGTAGGGAGTGAGCTGAAGGTCCTCATTAACATCTGCAGCCCTGCACGGCGTCCAGACACGGCTGGCCACTGCGTGTCTCCATCTCACCCTGAGCTATTTGAATCCCAGTTTTACCAAGAAGGAAACTGAGGGCGTATGCCTCAAATATATACAATTTCTATTTGTCATTGAAGCTGGGGAAAAATATTTTTTACTTTTTTTTTGAGAAAGAGGGAGAGAAACATTGATCGGCTGCCTCCTTCATGCCCCCTACTGGGGATTGAGCTGGAAACCCGGGCATGTGCCCTGGCCAGAGTCAAACCAGTGACCTCAGGGTGAACACAGACCACGGTCAACCAACTAAAGTAAGGCTCACAGCCAGGGCTGGGAACGTTTTTTGTTTTGTTTTTAACATTTTGATTAAGGAAATAGAATATTTGAGTACTGGAAAGGGGAAACGGAGGGCAGGTAACTTGCCAGTGTCACATAACTGTCAAGAGGCAGAACTAGTGCTGAAGCCCAGTCTGTGTCTCCCCCGTCAGCTGCCAGGAGAGGAACTACGAAGAGCATCCTCAGTCTTCTGTGGAGGTTCTTCTGCTGAACCCGGGGCCAATTTTCAGCCTTCGATTTCTCAGTCCAACAGCAGCTGGAGCATGCAAATCTTTCATCTCCAGGTAACTACCTGGAAAACCTGTGTGCCCTGTGCTTATTCCCAGACTCCTGCCACGCACAGAAACTTCTACCAGAGGAGTGTGTGGGTCACTCCAGGCATCCTGGGCTGACACAGTGACAGCATATCAACGTCAGGGCTGAAGAGAGGGGACGGATGTAGTGTTTGCTACCTCCACTTCCTGGTCATCTTCGACAAGAAGGTCACACAGGGCTGCTCATCCTGGGTGGATACGGAGTATCCGGATGCCAAGCATGCCGCAGAAATTCCTTCCGTTACTTAACTATAGGTTATGGAGGAGCCACCGACTACCACAGCTCCCGCCCACCCAGGCTGCTAAGATTGCAATCTCCTTTGCCTGCTGGACTTTGTAGAATTCCTCATGCTAACAGTCTCTCCTTTTCAAAATCTTATTTCTCAAACCACAATCTCAAATTGTGAAGCAATCTATGCATCCACGGGTTCCTGAAAATCAGCTCTCTGTCCAAGGAGTGGCTATTCTACATCCCTCAAAAACCTCTGACCAAGCCCAAGGGAAGATGATTCAACTGAATGAAGGGAACATGTGTCAACAAGATCTGCATAGCTAGCTGCTGCTTCCAGTTAAACCAGCACAGGCTCTAAAACATCAATGAGCTATCGAGGTAACTCTCAACAGAACTAATCTCCAGCGGTTAATCTAATAAGTGAAATGTTCTTTAAAACCACACACACACACACACACACACACACCCCTTAGGAAGTCCGAGGCAAAATGACCGTCATTGTTACAGAAAGGTTTGCGATGTTGGGGAGCATGCAGGAGTATAATTTTATTAAAATGCTTCCTAGTCTCTATCCTTCTGCATAGAGTCAGATGGACAATATTCAGTTTTCCACGCCTGCATATAATTCTGTTTGTGGTTGAGGGAAGATCAGAATGTTCTCAGAAAAGCCTTTAGTTTACAAAAAGCACAAAAGAGACAGTAAAAAGGTAATCCCAAGTGATCACGAATAAGATGCTTTAGCCACTCAAATCTCAAATTACAAAGGATAAGTTGCTTAAAGTGGCTGCGTAAATGCACCAACTGGTGGAGCTGCCCTGCGCCTCGTTCGAAAATGAGGCTAAATCCAAATCCCAAACATCAGCATGCACCTGGCTTGGGACTGGAAAGATGCTGAGGAGGGAAGGGAGTCTGTGAAGCAAGACAAGGACAAGGAAGAGACAGATGTGAGGAACATTCCTGGTGCTTAGAACCAGTTCTAAGAGATGCCACAAAGCGATGGAAAAACTGGAAAGATGCACAATTACAGGTCAATTTATATTTTCAGAGTTCATTTTAAGAAGGGAAGACCCACTGAGACCGGTTTGGCTCAGTGGATAGTGTCAGCCTGCGAACTGAAGGGTCCCAGGTTCGATTCCGGTCAAGGGCATGTATCTGCGGGCACATCCCCAGTAGGGAGTGTGCAAGAGGCAGCTGATCGATGTTTCTCTCTCATCTATGTTTCTGACTTTCTAATCCCTCTCCTTTCCCCTCTGTAAAAAAAATTAATAAAAAATATATTTTTTTAAAAAAGGGAAGCCCCTTAAAAGCTATAAAAGAATAGTTGGCTAAAAAGTCCAGGCCTCCAGTTACTAGGTTACTCCTTTGGAAGCAACTGTGCCACTTTCCTTGTGAGTCCTACTGGAGACGTTCCCTCAGTGGCTCTCAGCATGTGCTTCGTACACAGCGGCTCCCTGCAGCTGGCCTACACAGGCTTTCCACATCCTCTCATCCCCAACTCCACTGTGAGTGGGGTCAAGCCGGTAGCCTGAAATTGGCCCAAGTGGGAGAATTTACACCATGGAAACTGACATTTACTACCAGGGCATTTTCTTTTTTTTGGAAAGCACAGTTATCAGTATATCCAAGACCCTTGGGGGGGGGGGGGGGTCCATGCGATCAAAACTATTTCATAACACTGAGATGTTATTGCCCCTTTTTTCACATACGTTCACAGGAGAGTTTTCCTAAGGCTACATGATGTATCAGTTTGCAGAAGACTGAATACAGAGGCAGATCTGAAAATTTGGCTGTCATCCATTAAGTCAGATATTAAAGAGATTTGCAAAAATGTGATACCATTCTTTTCACAAAGATTGTTTCTTTGGGAAAATAGTTGTTTTCTCTAAAAATATTTTTTTATATTAAGTTATAATGAATTTATTATGGTTAATTTTAAAATGAATTAATATTTAAATATATTTTTTTAATTTTTAACACATTAAAATTTGACAGCTATAATCCTCATAAATGAAAGATCTTTGGGGTCCTCAACAATTTTTAAGAGTATAAAGGAGTCATGAGAATAAATGGTTTAGGATCCTCATTCCTCGCTTTTTTCACTTAATGTATCATGGAAATTTTATTTCTTTTTTTAGTTTGCGTTCCCCCAGAGGCAAATTTTGAGACAGGGATTTGGAGTCGTTTCTTTGGGAAGAGAGGGAAGGGCTGGAAACATAAAACAGGCAAATTAACAGGCTTCCGGTGAGGAAACCCTCTGGCCACAGGCAATGCCGAGGGCACCACGGCAGGTGCCCAGCAGGGCCTCTGGGAGCAGAGAGCCGTCCCAGCCATCTGGACAAGTCCTCCTGGAGGACAGCAACCCCACTGTGCCACCCTGCGGTGCACTGCTCCCCACACTGCGTCCTACACCTTGTGGGAGGTGCCCTGCTAAGAGCCCCACAGTCAACCTAACCTAACAATCCTCTGAGGTAGAAGCCTGTTGGCCTCATTTCACAAGTGAGGAAACAGGCAGTTTTATTTGTTTGCTTGTTTGTTTTGTTTGAATCCTCACCCGAGGATATTTTTCCATTGATCTTTTAGAGAGTGGGAGAGAGAGGGAAAGACTGAGAGAAACATCAATGTGAGAGAAACGCATCGCCTGGTTGCCTCCTGCACATACCCTGAGCAGGGCTCTGGCCGGGGAGGAGCCTGCCATCCAGGTACGTGCCCCCAATGGAATGGAACCCGGGACCCTCTGGTCTGCAGGCCGATGTTCTATCCACTGAGCCAAACCAGCTAGGGCAACAGGCACCATTTTAGAGCCAAAGTGACCTCAGAGACCGTCTTGTTTTACAGGCCTGGGCCTCGGGACTCAAGATCACTCTGTCAGGAACGGCCGTCTGTCTCTCTAGCCTGGGCTTTGGTGGCCACATGCTTACTGTGTGAGGGGAGCTGCGGTGGGGCACTGTCCTCTGTGCAGGGAATCCACCAATGTACCCCTTATCCAAGGGGCCACAACCAACACATGGGAGGAGCTGGAGGATGAAGGGGGACCTCTGGGAACTTCTGTCCAAGGGGGGCGAGTCAACACCAGGAAGGAAGAGCAGCCAGAACCCCAAGGTTAGAAGACACTCTGTGACAGGCTGCATCCAGGGCTGTGCAGATGATCACCCATGCTTACAATTAATTCTGTGCTTCAGATACAGCTAATTTTAATGTTTACTTATACCTACAAGACGCTGTTCCTCTGCGGGGGAGAATATTAATTCAAGAAATCCAGGGCGGCAAGGCCTACTTTGAAAAGAACTCTGTCCGTGTTCCAATGGGGATGTCTTGATCCTCCTCATCCCTTTCAGTGTATGAAGACCCAAAGCAAGTCTTTCTGTCACTCACAGACTCACACACCCGACAATGATGATATGTGGCCATCACGATGAGCAAGGCAGCCAGGGCTAAACACAGAGCCCGGCCAGTAGGTCTCTTCCTTCACAGGTGGCCTTAGGTCAGGCACAGCCGGGGGCTCTCCGGGCAGGCCACTCCTCCTGCAGAGGACGCCCTCCAAAACCGCGGGCCATGAGTCATTACCGATAAAGTCCACAAAAAGCCACAGAGAAAACGGAAGGGCCAACAAGTGGAAGGTGGCATGGACAGAGACCATCACGCAAAGTTAGGAAGTCAACTTCCCCACATTTTCTCAACACATGGCCTCAACCTCTACTGACAGCAAGAGCCAAACATTCAATGTGTAAAAGCTTCAAAATCAATTGTTCAACCCAGGGCTAGCCAGTCAATAGCAACATCCTTCCCAGTGCACTGGGGAGATCTCAACTACATATTTAAAAATGCCATAAAGCAGCCAGAAGCAAATATGCCAAAATGGGGATTACTTCCAATTAGGAGGATTATGGATAGTTATTTTTTTTTTCCTCTTTATGTTTTCTTCTACTTTCCTGATATTTTACAGTGAGCATGCAATTCTTCGGAAACAAAAAAAATACATTTTTAAAATGAAAAAAGTAGCAATCCTTACTAGGGAATTCATATTCTAAGTTATGTCCACACATAGAAGAAAGCTAAGAATGTAAAGTCAAATCATTACATTTCAACATCTGACCACCTGGTGAAGACCTTTCATTTCCTAACTGTCCCTGAATCATGGCCTCTGAATCCCAGAAAGCTCCTCAGCGTGGGAGAGGGGACGTCAGAAAAGTCTCAGTCACAAACCCAGGAGCGAACCAGAAGGGGCAGGGATCAGCTTCATTGTTGCCTGGTGGATGCACTACAGGGCCTATCAGTGCATTTGCTGGGTCCTTGAAGTATTTATCAAAACGAGCCAAATTCACAGGAGGAGGAAAAAATAAACCGGGGCCCAGTCTTCTGAAGGAGGGGTCCGAGCTGCGTCCCAAGAGCCAGGTCACTAGGACGGAGGGTGTGTGGCTGGTGAGGAAGCGGATGGACTGAGAGCAGCTGGGTGAGTGAGTCACTGGGCTGATGCTACCTGCTGGGTGTCTGCACTCTGGATGGTGGACAACGGTTACATGTGGTCCTTTCTTCCGGGTTCTCTTGCGTGTAAGCACCCTGGGAGATGTTCTGGGCCCCTCCTTCCTTGACACCTGAACGCTGGACCGCACTGGGCAATCGGAGGCTTGCTCTAGGGGCCCTGGCTTCAGGGTGGAGCAGCGGGCAGCAAGGGGGGGAGAGGGGCAGAGAGAAGATGAGGAGGCTTGGGGCGCTGAGAAGAGGCTGGGCCACAGAAACAGGAAGGAGTGTAGGGAGGTCACTGGTTAAACGTGGGTAACAAAGCCCTAACCGGTTTGGCTCAGTGGATAGAGTGTCGGCCTGCGGACTGAAAGGTCCCAGGTTTGATTCTAGTCAAGGGCAAGTACCTTGGTTGCGGGCACATCCCCAGCAGGAGTTGTGCAGGAGGCAGCTGATCGATGTTTTTCTCTCATCAATGTTTCTAACTCTCTATCCCTCTCCCTTCCTCTCTGTAAAAAAAATAGTATGTATTTTTTAAAGAAGTGGGTAATAGTCACACAAGAATCTGACTTGGGAAATTCTCCTTGTTAAGAGCTGGATGCAAGACCATGGCAACATGAGCAAGGGACACCTGGCATGGCGATTCCTTGGCAAAGGCACAGGATCACTGTCCTCATCCCTAAATGTCCCCCAGGTTTCCAAAGGAAAAGGTTCTCTAGCACTGCCCACAGGGCGGTGGTGCCTCTCTACCAAGTTCTTTTAAGAGAACTGGCCAGACCTGAGTGCTCAGCCAGACCAGGCCTCTGAGAGCAGCCGAGGCTAATCAGAGGCGCCAGAGGCTTGTGGCTGGCCAGTGTCACACAGGATAAGCAGCAGGCCCAGAAATGGGAAGTACTTGGGCTTCCGGAAAGCCCGAGGTTCAAATCCCAGCCAGCTGACTCAGGATCCTGCTCCACTAAACCAGAAACGCCCACTGAAGGTAGGACTGGCCACTGTGCTGAGTGCAGGTCTGGGAACAGCCGGCCGCAGCCGGCAGCCCGGGCCTCAGGCATCATGCAGGGGCAGGTCCTGCTCACCGCCTGTCAGGCTTCCAGAGGTAAAGTGAAGCGAGCTCTCACCCCTGAAGACGGTCCCCTTGAGAATGTGAGCCCCAGAGGGGGAATGTGACTGAACCCGAGACCAGGAGGACTGGGGGGCTGTGCAGCACTGCCACACCCAAAAGGCATGGCAGAGAGAGGAGGCTCAAACCATCTGACAGGCGTTATTAATAAAACACATCCGAAGATTTAGAAAGTTTTACTAAGACCTACCTAAACCTACCAGCACTGCATCCTTTTCTCAACTGTCACACCATATGATCTGCCTTCCGACACCTTTCTCCTGCAGGTCACACTGATTTTTAAAAATGAAACAGAAAAGGACAGCGGGTGACATTCACATAGCGCCGGCTCCACGGTCTGTGTTTCACATGTTAGCCACGTCACCCTCACCCTCTTTTGTTGCAGATGGAGAACCAGGGGGCCAGCAATCTGCGTCTCATTAGAGATGGAGGAGAGGGAAAGGAGTGAGGTGCACACCGTGCTTGATGGCCTCATCCCCTTCTTCCAAGAAGAGATGGGACCCGACGGGGCATGACCGTCCCCTCCTGCTGAGCGCCCATCTGGAGGCTGGGCTCAGAGGCGGAGCAAGTCCACCGGCCACATGGGCCCCCAGACCACCAAGGCAGGGACTAGTGCTGCTGATCTCAAAAGCAGGAAGCCCCACTAACCTTCAGATTCGGCCATAATTAGGTTAAAACCCTTGCTCCACCTGTTTGGTTCCTAACACTGGGCAAGTTGCCTACCCACCCAAACCTTGGTTATTTCTCCTGTGAAATGGAGCTGACCACACCACCGCACCTAGTATAAGTGAAAACTACAATGGGAAAAGTGCCTGGCAGGTAGCGCCTCGTCTATGTTATCTATAATAATAAAAGCGTAATATGCTAATTAGACCGGACTGCCAAATGAGCTTCCAGAAGACATTCCAGACATCCTTCCAGAGGAAGCCATGGCGGCAAGGGCCAAGGTAGAGGCAGTTAGGGGTGATCTGGCAGGCAGGCGAGCAGTTAGGGACAATCAGGCAAGCAGCAGGAGAGCAGTTAGAAGTCAGTGGTTCTGGATTGGGAGAGGGATGTCCGACTGCCAATTTAGGCTCGATCCCACAGCCCGATCCCTAAACTGGCAGTCAGACATCCCCTGAGGTGTCCCAGATTGCAAGAGGGTACAGGTTGGGCTGAGGGGGCCCCCCTCTAGTCTATTATAAAGCCTTTTGAAAAGATGTTTAAAGTGCATCTTAACAGTGACTACTTTTTTAAAATTGCAAAAGGAAATGACTTAAAGCCTTTGAAAAGGTTAGTATAACTTGTCTTTCAAATGAAAGACACTGGAAGGGGGTAGATTCAAGTCAAACGGCTCCCCAAGGACGGGAAGAATGTTCCCATGCCACACGCTCTTGTGGGCCGGTCTCTGGGTTTACAGGAGCGGCTGGGAGCTCGGCTCTCTGAGCCCAGCCTCCCTGACAGTGGCATTCTGCCCACGGGACTTGCACGACATGTTTGCAATTTGTTTTTATTTTTGGACACATCTGCACACGCTGTTTGAAAAATACCAGTCCTCACAAAACCAGGGCAATTCTGTCCTGAGTTTTTCTAAAGCTGCAATTGTCAACGCCTTCCTTATTCAGTCAGAGCACAAACTCATCTTTCAGCATGCAGCGAAGCACACACAACCCTGCCTGCCTGCGACTCTCAGCCTCTTACCCTGCGAGTTTTCTGAATGTGACTAAACGTGACGTCTTCCTCAGCAAAAGGAAGGGCAGCTGCTTTCGGTGTCAATGGTAGGAGGCATAGGACTCTGCTTGTAAGTTTAACCTTGGCATATGGAGGAACGGGGAGCAGGCACACCCCAGCAGCCACCCATGTGACTGACTGGACACTGGTGACTAATTTTCCTGAGGGGTATAAGCTGAATTTCCTCTCGACTTCCCACTTTTTCATATGCTATCTTATGACCACACAAGCTAATTAGAGTTGGGGCATAACCTGATGAAAACTAACCCCCACCCTACCCCCAAACCTCCATATAAGACCACTCAGTGACTTGTTCAAGCGAGCCATCAATGACTTTGTAGAGACGGATGCCACTGTTTCACTGTCCAGTGATAACTGAAGATCAGACCGGAGAGAGGAAAAGAGGTCATTGGTAGAAAACAAAACACTAAGAGGGCCGAGTTTACACATGTTGCAAGTTGGATTAAAAACAGAGGCAAGGTATGTTTGCAATTTGCCAGGTGAGCTGCAGAAAAAAACGCAGCTCTGAAACAACAGCCTGGTCACTCAGGGACGAACACAACCCGACACTTCAAGTGTCTGACACACGAAGGCCCGCTGCCCACAGGGAGATCTCAGCTCGGCCAGGGCAGGTCACGTGCGGCAGCTGGGTCCAGAGCCACAGAGCTCTGGGCTGAAATCACAGTTACAGGAGACGCAGGAACACCAAAAGGCAGAGGAAAGAAGTGTCTAATCTGGAGGGGGAGGCAAAAGCAAGGTGATGTGCACAAAACACATTCAAATACCCATGTTCTTGGCATGTGTGTTTTATGTGACTTTAAATTTTATTGTTAAAAATTATCATACAGTAAAATTTACTCTCTGGAGGGAAGGTGTACTGTTCTAAGAAAAGGCAGGTGTATAATATCTCCCATAACCACCAATGAGAGGAGGATACAAAAAAAGTCCCATCACCCCAAAGATTAATTCCACAAATAATTCCTCCAAACTTACGTTAGCCAATAATGGCACAAGGACAATTAAGAGTAGCAACCATAATTCTCCACTTGCCATCAAAATTAAGTGCCAGAAACAAAACACTGCACCCCAACCCCCCACTCACTAACACCAAATTGTTTTTGCTGGTTGATAGCAACCTTCATGTTTCTACATTATAAACTGTGAGATACATGTTGTTTGTTTCCTCAGTGTTTCAGGGGCTTGTAGAGAGCTCTAAAAAGTGGGAGACGAGCCCTAGCCAGTTTGGCTCAGTGGACAGTGTCGGCCTGCAGACTGAAAGGTCCTGGGTTCAATTTTAGTCGAGGGCACGTGCCTGGGTTGTGGGCTCTGACCCCCAGTGTGGGGCGTGCAGGAGGCAGCCAGTCAATGATTCTCATCACTGATGTTTCTATCTCTCCCTCTGCCTCTCTGAAGTCAATAAAAATATGTTTTAAAAGTGGCAGACAAGACATTGTTGCAGGACATTCTCACCTAATCAGGGTTGATTCCAAATTTACTCTTCCTAATTATTAGACACTCAGCTATTCCTTTGCTCACATAAGGGATGCTTGGGAACTTAGAAGTGACCAAAAGGCAAGGTGTGAATTAAATGTGTCAAATGCAATACACTTCAACAGATTGGGGTGCTATCTTTTTTAAAAAATGTTTTTTATTGGTTTTTTACAGAGGAAGGGAGAGGGATAGAAAGTTAGAAACATCCATCAGCTGCCTCCTGCACACCCCCTGCTGGGGATGTGCCCCAGCAGCCAAGGTACATGCCCTTGACCAGAATCGAACCTGGGACCTTTCCATCTGCAGGAGGATGCTCTATCCTCTGAGCCAAACCGGTTTGGGCAGGATGCTGACTATCTTGTCTGCTAGGTCCTAACTGGTCTCTCTTACTGTTACTAGTGCTTTAGTGGTAGTGGTGGTGGGGAAGATAAAACTTTTCTTTTAAAATACTTCAACAAGGAAATGGTGTCTCTGGTAAAAACCCATGTTCAATGGCAGGAGTTTCTACGTGACAAATTTTAAAGGCTCTGTGAATTAATTACCTTTTAAAGACCATGCCCAGACAGGCCAACCCACCACCAAGAATAGGCTGCACTGAACCCACCTTTCTTCTGGAATCCAAGGGGCTCTCCATTCATTTAGTAAATGTTTACTGAGCACCTATCAAACTCTGAGTCAGTGGCTAGGGAAGGAAAACTTAAGAAAATACAAAATCTTGGGCAAATCTCATTACTGAGGGTATGGGAACTGACAGGGTCCTGTATGGTGATACAAAGCCACAAACCAGGAACGGTTGTTGAAAAAATAAAAGAGGTGGGGTTGGGGAGTGGACAGTATAAGAACCTCCTCCATCCTTCATGTTTATATACCGAAGCCAGCCCCAGAGCTCAGTTCCTTGCCTCAGTTTTCTGCAGCCTTAGCTTTCAGCTACCATACGCGTTGCCCCCCTCCCCGTGGCACGTTAAATATCCCCAAGTTACTTTAAAAAGGTGAAGCTGAACATTTCCGACTCTCAAGTCCTCAGCACTATTCCACGCACCCTTGTCTGGTTAGCCTGGGCGCACAAAATCCTTCCAGATGGGCCACTAAGCAATCACTCTTTTTCCTTTGTAAAAACACCTTGGGAAAAAGTATATGTCTCAGTGCACAGGTCCTTACAGGGGTCCTGCACAACTCACCATAAGGCGAGGGCAAAGTCTGCGTGGGCAATCACGTTTGCAAAAGGAAAGGGGGGGAAGGTCAGGAGCAGCGGCGAGTGCCTCGTGCTGCAGTCCGCGGCCGGCCACGAAGGCCTCGCGCCAGCCGGGGTGCACACCCAGGGCGCCGGGCCCGCCTCCAGCTCCCGAGCAGCGGGAACCGCGAACCGCGCCGTGGGAGACGGGGAGGGAGCGCTGCGCCCCCTGGCGGCGGGGCCTGTATCCGTCCGCTCCCGGCCGCCGCCGCCGCCGCCGCCGCCGCCCGGCCTCACTCCATTTGCAGACTCCGGTGGCAGCCTCCCCCCGAGCGGCGGCTCCTCCGGCCTCCCGCTCCCCGCTCGGCATCTCCCTCCAGTCCCCGCCCCCTTGCTCCGCTCTGACACCCCCTTTTTCACGCCGAACCGTCCCCCGCCGCAGCCCGGCCGAACGCGAGCGCCGAGCCCCCACGGGCTCCGCAGAGCCTTCCGGCGGCCCCGGCCGCTCCATCGCGGCGCCAGGCAGGGGTGCGGGGCCGGCGCGCGGCGCGAGTGGGGCGGGCAGCGACGGCAGCGCGGACCATTCCACTCCGCGTCCCCCCCTTCCACCCCCGCGCGGCGCGCGTGCTCCCGGGGACGCCATGGAGCCGCCGCGTTCCGAGCGGCACAAAGGGGTGCGCGGCACAATGGGCGCGGCGAGCCCGTGGGCGCCGGGCGCTCGCTCGGCAACTCGGCCCTGCACGGGGGTGGGCGCTCCCGCCGCCGGACGCGCTCGGGGCAGCCCCCCTTCGCGTCCCCTCCCCTGCGCCCGCCCCCACCCCGGCATGGATGTTGCAGCCACTCTCCCGTCCGTCTGCCTGCCCCGAGCCGCCGCCGCCGCCGCGCAGCCAGCTCGGTCCGCCCCGCACTTACCTGGGACACGAGTTCTGTACTTTGCAGAGCGGGTCCGCGCCGAGTTTGGCGCCACGTGGGGTGCGGGGTGGCGCAGGTCCGGGGAGTGGGGGACGCGCGCGGAGGGCCCGGCCGGGGCGGCCCGGGGAGTTGCTGGGGGCGGCGAGCGGGCGCCGTGTATTTTCCCCTCTTTGTGTGTGTCCGTGCGCTGCGCTCTCGCGTGACGTGACGGGACTCCGTGTGTCATTTCCGCACAAGGACACAGGAGCCCCCGCCGCGCTAGAACCACAACCCCTCCGCCCCCACCCTTGGCCCGCCCCTCCCCCTCAGCGGGGCACACGCGGGACCGGCGGTGGCGCTCGGGCGTGAACGGCCGCGGCGGGGAGCTGGGGCGCGCGCTCCGGGGACCCGGGAGCCCGGCGCGCTCGGCGGGTGCCGCGCGGCTCCACGTGGGCCCGGGCGGGGGGCGGAGGAGCCGCGCACCCACGGCGCTCCGGGCGGCGCCGGCTAACAATGACCCCCGCACACCGAGTGTTCTCTACCCCCCACCCCCACGAGTCGTGTCTTGAAAACGTGGTTTCTCAGACCCGAGGAGTTTGACCTGAAAAGCCTCTTTTTCTACTTTTTTTTTTTTCCTCCGCAGGCGGGACGGCGACTGTGCGGGGCGTTTCCTCCCCTTGGCGTCCGCGCCTCTCCCGAATGCTTAGCATTTCCGCGGCACCCTGCGCCCCCGGGCGGGTGTTCCCGCGCCGGGCTCGGCACAAAGGCATCGGGGCGCAGGGACCCCGGTGGCCCCGTGAGACCCCGCGGAGCCGGCCTGGAGCCCAAGGCTGCCGAGAGCGACCGCAGCGCTGGGAAACGCCGGGTCTGGCCACTCCCCCGGCGAGCGGCCGCCCTCTGTTGTGAGCCTGAGACTGGAAATCTGCCTCCTGTTACCCGAAGTTTTGAGGCTGCAAAGCCAGAGATTCAGAAGCGCGCGCGCTCAGACGCACATGCCGCGGACAAACCCACAGGATATGTGCGCCCGGCGCTTAAAATAGAAAAACACGAGTCACCATCTGAATCAAGGCGGATTCTTTAGACTAACTCCGGACCTGGAGGTTTCAACGTGACCCATTTGCAACCTACCCCTCGGGTATTTCCTCCGGCCTCAGTGACTTAAAGGGGTGTGGTTGGGGAGGGTCAGGGAAGCCCAATCCAACAGTTTAAACCACTTATTTTAGGCAAACAGCGAGAATGTAATTTTTTAAAAAAGAAAATCCTTTCATTTGCCTGCCGAAGAAAATATAAGAAAAATGCAAATGATCCCATCTGCTGCTCACAGCTGGACCGGCTGCGAGGCAGGACCATGTGGCCCAAGCCCCGCGCGGTCAGTGAATACATAAAATAGATTTTAAAATAAGGCATATGCTGGCTCTCTCCCGGCCAGTCGCGGGGAAGGTTTGGATTAACGTCGAGTTTTGGACTACAGACCCCTCCAGTCGGGCGTGGGGTTGTTAGCAAGCTCCTCCTCTTGGGGTGCGAAATAAGAAAGCACAAGGTTATCCCAGATCTCGGAGGATAACTACGGGAGGCGTCCCCCAGCAGTATCTGGAGAGCCCGTTTCCAGAAGTCAGGGCTGATTGCTATGCAAAAGTAGCCAACTGCCCCGAGAACGGAGCCCTGCGTCCAGGGGGGGGTGGTTTTTATAAAAGAATCCATACGTGCTCAGTGTCATTCAAAACAGGATGATGAAAAGAATGGAGCCCAGATAGCAGCCCTTCAAATTCAAAAGGCTTGAGTCGCCCTATCTACATTTAAAATAGGGCGGAGGAGGAAGGGAGGGGGACCGCTGGGCGAGAGGGCTTAATTCAGAGGTTCCCAGAAGACAGGGGGAGGCCCGCCGGTTTCTGCCGGGCGCTTGGTTTTTACCCTCGCACGTTAAATAGCATACAGGACCTATTACGCCACTTGACTTAGCAGATGCTGCGGTTTCAGTCTCACCTTCAATTTAATGTCATAATTAGAGTTTTAAAAGTATAAGTTGTATTTCATTAGTTCCGTTTTCTAGGATTTCCCCGTAGGAGTTAGGGAGGGTTGAGACTAGCATTTAAGTCACCAGTTGTTTAAAAATGCAAAAAGGTTTTAAAATGTAAAATGACTTAGTTTTTTTTTTTTTTTTGCAAAGGGAGCTAGATGAAATGTGTATTTCGAAGGATATATCTTTCATTTATCTATCTTTAATCAGTCGCTCACTATCAACACGGGGTATTTAAGGGTAAGTTAAAACAATAGAAATTAACACGTCTTTGTTCATATTGTTTGAAATAAAAGATTTTATCAAATGGAATGATTTTACTAAAAAAAAGCATCTAAGGCAACAAGCATGCTTAACTGACAGTTGACTTTTTCAAAGCATTAGCTCTTAAACTACATAATGAGGTTGAGTTATTGTAAATAATTTGCATAACTGGCTCAATCTACTTAACGAAGTAAGCTGTTTATTCTAAATAAGTTATTAACAGAAATGGAAATCATTGCTATCTAGGAAAGGAAACATCTACCTTCAAATGGTTTTGTGTGTTTATATGAGTTTTTTTTTTAATAAGCAATGTTAAAAAAAATTCAACCAAGTAAATCTGAAGATCTAATTGGCTTTATTAAGGAATTCATGAATCAGGCAGCATCCCACCTAAAGGAGGGTGGGGCAAGGGAGGCACTGAGAGAAAAGAAAGGATTACTTGTAGGCCAGGACACCTTTAGGAAAGGGCCGAGCCAGGGTTTTGTCATGCAGATTGCCTCTTCTTTCTCCTGGGCGAGGAGGGGACTGAGAGCCCAGGTGACAAATTACCTCACTGGCGCTCGACCCGAACGTTTCGGAATAGTTGTTTAAGATTTCATTTCTGGGAGAGGTTGAGGCTGTAATTAGATCAGGTATTAAATCTGGTTCGATGTCACCAGCTTTTAGCACAAGTGACACTATATTGGGCCTGTGGTTTTCTCTTTAACAGGAGGAAGGTGAAACCAACTGCACCAGAGTAGTTGTATTCGAGTTGTATTTTGGAGCATTTAAAAAATGACGGTTCTGCCGTAACCGGTGTGGCTCAGTGGATGGAGCGTCGGCCTGCAGACTGAAAGGTCCCAGGTTCGATCCCGGTCAAGGGCATGTACCTTGGTTGTGGGCACATCCCCAGTAGGGGGTGTGCAGGAGGCAGCTCATCTATGTTTCTGACTCTCTCTCTCTCTCCCTTCCTCTCTGTAAAAAAAAAATCAATAAAATATATTTAAAAAATGATAGTTCTGAAAATGCTATTGGATAAAAGTAATGCCTTCTCAAAAATATGAATAAACATGGAGTAAGAAGTGAGGTATGAAAAACCTCACTGGCCGATGTTGCTCAGTGGAATGAACTGGAACGAACGTCGTCCTCCCTCTCCCTCTCTCTTTAAAAAAACAATAAAAACATTTAAAAGAGAAGAAGAAAAACACAATTTCTGTCCAATCCAACCCAAAGAAGTCAGAGGGAGTGACTGTTTGAGGCTCATAAGGATGAGCATAAAGACCTGAAAAAAAAAATAACCTAAGTTTCAGAGGTCTGTTTGGTTAGAAATTCCTTAATTAGAAATGGATACTTGGCCATATAAAGGACTTGTACAAAACACTAAAATCTCAAATGGAGAATTATGTGACAGTGATGAAGAAATATATATATATATAATGTCAATATATATAATTAAGGGTGGTGGACAGACACTGGGTTTCAGGTACCTGTTAACTATTACCCTAAAGATTTTATCATTGCTAAGATATGTTTATAGTTGCCAAGACAATATTTAGTAGGTTTTTTTTCATTAGCCTTAAAACAACACAACAGATTTCGCTATTGCTTGTGAGTTGCATTTTATTTTTTGCCTGCTGGATGCGTAATTTTGCCAAGTCTTCGACTTCACACAGAAGTAGCTGGCAGATCCAGAGTCTGCGAATACTCAAAACAGAAAGGTAAGGGAAAAAGAGGGCAGAGGAGCACTAGTAACTTTATTAAATAGAAGTTCTAGAAAGACACACCTTGCTACATAACTTGCAAAACTGATTTTTGGTTGGGGAGTTGGGCCCAAAGAGTTGAATTTAACATTTTGTGCGTTGGGGGGGGGGGGGGGGGGGGAGAACCAACCAACCTTAGTGGCTCAGGAGCAGGTAAATGACAGTGCGGCAGTGGGGAGCAGAGGGAGATGAGGTTTTGAATGAAACCCTGAAGAGAATTTGTGCTGGGCAGTTTTCCTTGTATGTAGAACTATTTAATAATTTATAGTAGTTTGCGATGTGAAGTACCCAATGCAGCCATTAGGACCTGGTTTTAGTTGACTACCTGGCTTGCACAATAGGATTCTCAGATACTAGGAAGAGTGAAAAACTACTGCAATCCCACTCTCAATTCCAAGCCCCCGAGACAACAAACGCCAAACCGAACTGTAGCTCATTGTGAGCCCAGAGTGCCGGCTGGAAGCGCTGTGACCACCAGGCGCTCCTCACCCAGAGGGGTGCCCAAGGGCCTGTAGTCAGGAGTCCACACTGATCACAAAGCTGCAGCGACAGGCAGGAAGCAGACAGCGTGGGAGGCTGGTTCTCTCCACTCAGAGCCCATTAAAAAGAAGCCCTGGCTGGTTTGCTCAGTGGACAGAGCATCCAGCTGCAGACTGATGGGTGCCAGGTTGGATTCCAGTCAAGGGCACATGCCCGGGTTGCGTGCTCCATCCACAGTAGGGGACGTGCAGGAAGCAACCGATCAATGATTCTCTGTCATTATTCGTCTTTCTTTCCCTCTACTTTCCTCTCCGAAATCAATAAAAACATATTTTTTTAAAAAAAGGAAAGAAAGATACATATACTGCTCTAGTAATTGTCTGATTTTTTTTGTAATTTCATGCTGTGAATGAAGACTGTAAATTATATATATATATTAATATATATACAATATATATGTATGTATATGTGTATGTATATGGTCTTATTTGACTTGCCTAAAATCTTTTCTGTAAAATGAAACACTTTGCAGACATAAACTCGAGATCCAGTAATTCCACTTCTAGGATTCTACCCCTAAGTAATACTCAACCAAGACTACATCTACGGAGATGCACTCTGCAGGATCGTTCATGATAGCAAAAATATTGAAGAGATCTTGGAAATATGGTATATTGTGTAGGCTTTAGAAAAGAAGAAAGGTACTTTTTTTTTCAGGATTCAGAAAAATGGCTATGATGCACTGAATAAAATAATATTATAGCCAGCCCGTGGCTCAGTAATTGAGTATTGATCTATGAACCAGGAGGTCATGGTTCAATTCCAGGTCAGAGCACATGCCCAGGTTTCAGGCTTGGTCCCCAGTGAGGGGTGTGCAGTAGGCAGCTGATTGGTGATTCTCTCATCATTGATGTTGAGAGAATCTCTCCCTCCCTTCCTCTCTGAAATCAATAAAAATAAGAAGAAAGAAAAAAGCATATTACAGATCTATACATAGTGCAATTCCATTTTGGAAAAAAAAATATACATATAACTGGGTGTGAATAGAAAAAGTATGGGAAACTTAATGGTAACTGGATAATTCTGAGGTACAGGATGGTCGAGAGGAAAGGACGTTCATTTTTTCAGGTTATACTTTTGTGTAGTGCTTTATTTATTTTTCCCCTCCACAACGAGCATCTATTGCTCTGTAGCCTTTCCTGCTCCCACAGACAAAACATAGAGTGGTCACCGTGGCCTAAGGAGCAGAAGTCACGCCCAGCTGGTGTGAGCGCCTACACGTACTCCCCTCACCAGTCTCTCCTTTATCTACATATTCTACGGTTTTAACAGAAAAAAAAAAAAAAAGGAAAGCAGAAACTCAACGTTAGTAATAATGTTCTAAAAGTGAACATGGCATTTGGCTACAGAACCATGGCTTCCTTTCCGAAGCTTCTGAAATGTCAGCACGATATGTTAGAGCCATCCCTGTGAGTAGTTCTGAGGATTTCCCTAGAATCCTAAAACATTAAGGCCTGAGAGGTAATAGACGCCCACTGCCTGATGCTACCCATACACCGAGGCAAAAGGAAAGGCGGCTCGCCCAAGGCATCCTGGCCTCTGGAACAGTGTTTTGGTGTCTTCTTCCTATGTTATTTCTACCCAAGGCCCAACGTAACAAAACAAAAAGATCAGATTCCACCAAAGAAGAAAACATATACGGTCTCTGCCTCAGAGAGTTGTATTCATTTAATTATCAGCTCCCACTGAAACCGGTTTGGCTCAGTGGATAGAGCGTTGGCCTGCAGACTGAAAGGTCCCAGGTTCAACTCCGGTCAAGGGCATGTACCTTGGCTGCAGGCACATCCTCAGTAGGGGTTGTGCAAGAGGCAGCTGATCGATGTTCTCTCTCATTGATGTTTCTAATTCCCTCTCCCTCTCCCTTTCTGTCTGTAAAAAATCAATAAAATATATTAAATTATCAGCTCCTGGCTCCAGCCTTGTCTTTTAGTCCTAAGCAACTTTGACCTCTTTCTAAAGAGGCCTCCTATGTGCCACACCTGCGTTAGAGGCCCCTGATCCGCACGCCCACGGCACCTTGTTCTTTCTCTGCCGTGGAGACTGTTGTGGGCCGAATGGCAGCCTCCCAAAGATTCGTGTGTTAAAGTTCTGTCCCCCAGGACATGGTGGAAGGTGACAGTATTTGGAGACAGGACCTTTAAAGAGGTAGCTAAGGTTAAATGAAGTCATAGGCTGGGCTTCAATCCCACGTGATTGGTGTCCTTGTCAGAAAAGGGAGCGACGCTAGGGACGGACAAGCACAGAGAAAAGGACATGCGGAGAAGGTGGTGGTCTGCCATCCTAGGAGAGAGGCTCCAGAGAAACCAGCTCTGCTGACACCTTCATCTTGAACTTACAGCTTCCAGAACCGTGAGGAAAGAAAGTGAAAATGTGTGTTGTTTAAGCCACCCCTTCTGACATATTTTGTTAGGGCGTCAGAGTTGGCTAACACAGGAACTCTGCTCACACAGAGCTGTCGTTGCCTTTTTATTTGTCTCCCCAACTAAAATGTCTCATGGAGGGCAAGACTAGTTTTGACCACTCTGCCTCCAAATACCCAAGACATAGCCGATTCTCAACAAATACTTGGTAGGAGAATAAAGGAATCATTGTTAGATATCTATATTCCACTGTGTAGATGAAGAAACCAGGGGTTAGGCACAAGACTGCCCCTCATCTACATGAAAGGTACCTCCTGTGTTGGTACTGTGCCACACCTATGCTATTATGAGGGAGTATCCCCAAAACAGCTCACTCGTGGCAGATCTGAGCCACAGGCCAGAACCTCTCTCCCCGACTTCCAATCTAGAGCTCCATCCACCATAGCACACCAACTCTGAAATAATATCACTCAGCTATCTAGTTCTTCCCATAGTTGTCTTGGTCTGCTCAGGCCATAACAAGACACCATAGATTGGGTGGCATCAATAACCAAGTTATTTTATCACATTTTTGGAGGCTGGAAGTCCAAGATCAGGGTTGGGTTCTGGTGACAGCTGTGTTTCTGGTTTGCCACCTTCTTGCTGTCTCCTCACATGATGGATAGAGAGCGTCTCTCTTCTTATAAGAACACTCATCCACTATGAGGGTCCCACCCTCAGGACCTCCCAAAGGTCCCATCTCCAAATACCATCACATCGTGGGTGATGGCTTCAACATAGGAATGGGACAGGACGTAAACATTTAGTCTATAACAGTGCTCGGCAAACTGCGGCTCGCAAGCCACATGCAGCTCTTTGACCCCTTGAGTGTGGCTCTTCCACAAAATACCATGGCCTGGGCGAGTCTATTTTGAAGAAGTGGTGTTAGAAGTTTAAGTTTTAAAAAATTGGGCTCTCAAAAGAAATTTCAATCATTGTACTGTTGATATTTGGATCTATTGATTAATGAGTTTGCTGACCACTGGCCTATAACAATAGTGTTGTCCTTGATTACAGGTCTGAAAGAGGTGGAACAGATATAGCACCTCCCCACACCAATCCAACCCATTTTTAAACTGGTGAGGAAAAAAATGTCCAGGAAAGACATGGTTTGTAATTCATCTCTTCATTTAGCAAATAATTACTGCAGGGCTAACATGTGCCAGGCCCTAGATACTCCATGACAGGCAATTGCCATGACCTATATTATATGCAACTATGAATTCTTCCGCTGTTTCCCAATGAAGTCTAGTAATTTCCCAGTTTAATTGTTCAAAACAGTAGTGCTGACCAGAATGAAGTGTAATCATTTCCTTTCAGAAAATTCAACTCTAGTCCAAAACACAAAGGCCTGATTACACACTCCTTCCTCCTCGGGCTCAGCGTCTCTGCCCTCTCTGCCTTTGCTCGTGATGCTGCTACAGTCCTCTTGTCCACTCCTATTCATCCTTCAAAACCCAGTCTTCATTGAGAGCTTTCACCATGCCCCTTCCCCACCAGAGGTCATGGCACCCTGGCCTATGTTTCCCACAGTGCTCTGCTTATGTCTCGATCACAGAGAGGCCTTATCTCAGCCTAACTGGTATTACTTGGTTCTACTGTTTATTTGTATCTTCTAAGATGCTCTTTGATTATTATTTCTTTTTAAGTGATTTTTAAAATCCTCACCCAAAGATATGTTTTTCATTGATTTTATAGAGAGGAAAGAAAAGAGAGAGAGAGAGAGAGAGAGAGAGAGAGAGAGAGAGACATTGGTGTGAGAGAGAAACATCAATTGGCTGTTTCCTGCAACCTGGTATATGCTCTGACTAGGAATCAAATGAGACTCCAACCCACTAGGCCACACCTGCCGGGGCCCAAGATGTTCTTGTACTGGATCCCACACAGCCTTAGAACACATCATCCCTTCTTGCTGTGCCTAAGACACATGCACTGGACACTCCAGCTGGCTAAACTGGGCTGAGGTGGAAATGTGGATAGTCAATCACATCTGCATGTGGATGGTGCCAGCCCTTCGGGGGTGCCTTGATGCCAGCCCTGCTCAGTAGAGGACTCTGAAGTGGATGCTGACAAACGCATATAACCAAATCTCCTTTAAAAACTATATGTGTTGGGTGGTGTTTTCCTAGGGTTTCCCTAACAAAGTGTCACAAACTGGGCACCTTTTAGAATATCAGAAAGTTATTGTCTCATAATTCTGAGATCAAGGTTTTGGTGGGGGTGGTTCCTTAAGGGGGCTGTGTGGGAGGATCTGTCCCAAGCTGTTTTCCTACCTTCTCATAGATGGCATTCTCCCTGTGACTTCCCATCGTCTTCCCTCTTTGCATGTCTGTCTCTGAGTCATGTTCTTTGTTTCATAACGACGCCAGTCATGTCAGATTAGGGTCCACTTTGATGACCTCATCTTAATGTAATCATCCACAAAGAATCTATTTCCATATAACGTCACATGCACAAGGACTGGGTTGAAGGCTTCAATATGTTTTGGGGGACACAATTCAAGTCATAATATTGGGGAGAGAGTAGCATGCTCCCTTGGATTCAGCCCTAATATCCCAGGAGCACTGGGTCCCAGAGTGATGTTTAACTGACAGTGTAGCTTCTTGTGCTACAGAATAGCTCTAAGAATTTTTGCAAAAACCTCTCTCACTGCAGGAATCTGCTTTACCTTTTTATCTAATGCAGGGGTGGGGGACCTTTTATCTGCCAAGGGCCTTTTGGACATTTACAACATCACTAGAGGCCTGATGCATGAAATTTGTGCATGGAGGGAGGGTCCTTCAGCCCGAACTGCACCTTCTCCCAGTCCGGGAGTCCTTGGGGGATCGGGCTAAGCCATCAGTCGGACATCATAAGTGCTGCCGTGGAGGCAGGAGATGCTCTCGCCACCGCCACTGCACTCGCCAGCCAGCCGTGAGCCCAGCTTGTGGCTGAGCGGTGCTCCCCCTGTGGGAGCACACTGATCACCAGGGGGAAGCTCCTGCGCTGAATGTCTGTTCACCTGGTGGTCAGTGCGTGTCATAGTGACCGGTGGTCCCACTGTTTAGTCTGTTTGCATATTAGCCTTTTATTATATAGGATTTGCAGCCATACAAAATTATCAGCTTAAAAATTAGCCTGCTATATTTGGCCAAACATTTAATTAACTCACCCCTAGTACTTCAACAGGGCCAGACCAAATGATTTATCAGGTCTTATATGGCCTGCAGGCCAGATGTTCCACCCCCCGATCTACAGAACGTGCCTATTCCTGGCCAGTTGGCTCAGTTGGTTGGGGTATCTTTCTGATGCACCAAGGTCGCAGGTTCCATCCCCGGTCAGAGTCAGGGCACATGTAGGAGCCAACCAGTGAGGGGGTGACAGGGTGAAACAGCAGGTCTGCCTCTCTCTAAAATCAATAAAAATACAAAAATAATTCTTAAAAAAAAAGAAAAAGTAAATAAAAAAATGTGCCTAATTGAATTTTGTGCTCTTCGAGACTGGACCGTTTTCCTCCGATTTCTCTTCCTCCTGCCAGTGGGTGTCCTGCAGATGGCAGGCGGTGTCCAATGCGCTGCACTTGCTAACTGTAGAGTGCAGGCCTTACGGAGCCCGACGGGCCTGGGTGTGATTCCAGGCTTGGGCGTGTACCGAGTTGAGACCTTAGGAAGCTGTTTAAGCTTTTAGCTTCCATTTCCTTATTCACAGCATGGGGCAACCACACCCTACAGGGTGGTTATAAATGAGGCAGTTATGCATAGCACTGGTACAGTGGCTGGCATATGATTAGTTCATTAGAGGATAGCTGTTACTTTTTGTTGGTTATACGTGAGGTGAGCAAACTATTGAAATTACCAGCCCAGGCACATAACAGGGTTTTGAAAACCACATTTCCAGTTTAGCAGCGAAAGCACAAGGTGCATCTGACCAGCCTGCATGCTGCCCGGAAGACACCATCGAACGCCGCTTTAAATGCAGACTCCATCTGGAAAGGAGACAGAGACTGCCAAACAACTGCAAAGCAGGTGATGGTCCCTGAACCACCATTCCAGTGCTCATCCTTCTCACCTCACCCATAAGGAAGGAAGAACACGTCTGCCTTCCTCCAGACAGGATCTGTAGCCTCCGTCCCGGGCACACAGCGATGCCACTGGTGCCCTGAACGATATACCCAGCCCATGAGAGGGCCTAGGCCTGCGTGCAATCTCAGTTCAGACATTTGTGAGGAACAAAATGACTTACTTTCTATTTCCAGCCCCATTCTCACAGAGTTCTCCCCACCCTAGGGGGCTTCCCAGGGCCTCTGCCCCCAGGCCCCTGCCCATGTGGGTTCACCCCACTCACCATTCCCTGCAGGCAGCCGCTCTGTCATGCCCAACCAGGAACAGGATCATCTCTCTGCAAGGCTGCCTAGAACACGGATGCGTGAGGCAAATGCCTACAGGGAGCAGGCAGGAGAGTGCGAGTGAAGCAGGAGGTGTGCCTATTAAAACACACAAGAACGCTCTTTGCTTCTACAAGGAAACGTACTAGCTCCCCTGTTTCTTTCAACATGAGCCATCTCCATCTATCTTCTGTTTCCCACTGATGGAAAAAATTGGGGGTAAAGAGAAACATCCTCGCTCTAGCTGGTTTGGCTCCGTGGATAGAGCATCAGCCTGTAGACTGAAGGGTTCTGCGTTCAGTTTTGGTCAAGGACACTTGCCCAGGTTGTGGGCTCAATCCCCAGGAGGAGGTGTGCAAGAGGCAGCCAATTAATGATTCTCTCTGTTTTTTTGTGTGTGTGTAAACATTTATTATTGTTTTCAGAGAGGAAAGGAAAGGGAGAGAGAGAGATAGAAACATCAATGATGATAGAGAATCATTGATTGGCTGCCTCCTGCACGCTCCCTCCTAGGGCTCAAGCATGCAACCTGGGGATGTGCCCTTGACTGGAAGCAAACCTGGGACCTTTTAGTCCAAAGGCAGATGCTCTGTCCATTGAGCCAAATCGGCTATGGCCAATGATTATCTCTAGTCATTGATGTTTCCATCGCTCTCTACCTCTTCCTTCCTCTCTGAAATTAGAGAGAGAGAGAGAGAGAGAGAGAGAGAGAGAGAGAGAGAGAGAGAGAGAGAGAGAGAGGAACATCCTCTACTGTCTGGAGCACAGCAGGGCATGTCATGATGAGAGACAACTATCAGGGGAGGGATAGCAGGGGATAGCAGGGACTGGTGGGGACCTGGGCAAATGAGAATGTTCATTCCTTATGCACTGGGGGCTGTGACAGACAGAACCCAGTATGGCCAAATCTGCCAGTCATTCAAGAAAAGCCCAAACCTGGATTTTGTGTGACATGACCTGGATTTTTAATGCTGAATGACTGGAATTTATATGGTCACAAAAAGTCAGATCTAGCCCACAGGCCTCTGGTCTGTGGTCACAGCTCTGGGAGCAAGCATCCTGGTCCCACTGCCCTGGCCAGGGTCCTCCCTCTTCTGCCCACGACATTCTTCCCTCGGCTCACACCTCCTCCCTGCAGGCGCTTAAGCTTTCAGAAACAAAAGCTTGAGGGCAAGATCAGCTTTCTGGTCCGCCTCACTCCTTTCTCCAAGACAGTAAACCCCAGAGGGAATATGCTTGGAGGCAGAGAAGGGAAAGGGGGAAACACCAGGAGAAAAGAATATAGATGAATATCTCAAAATTTTATCTTGCCACGGGAACGAACTAAACAAATTTGATCTGAAGTTACTTACAAAACCTTTTCAGAATGTCTTTATGCTGTGGATTCTAAGGAAGCACTAGGAACATCTTTGAAGAAGGAATTTCCAATTCAGCCAATTAATCAGATTCCTTTTTTTCTCAGTAACTTATGCATAATAATATATTATTATGTAACATTTACTTTTGTTAGTATAATACCCTGTTTTCTTGATTCTTCCATGGCAATTTCTGGATTCAATAATAAGGTTTTTGAAAAAAATGTATAATACCTTGAAGTTTTATCCACTGAGTTAATTAGTAAACACACGATACTAGTTGCCACCATTGGTTCAAAGGAACAACATAATTACTGAGCCATTACTGGTTTAAAGGACTAAATCAATATAACCCTTGTTCTCTGGGAAGATGATAAATTTTGGAGTAGAGAGTTCAGACTCAAATTACCTTTGTTTCATAATTTTCTTTTTCTTTCTTTAAAATATGTTTTATTGATTTTTTACAGAGAGAAAGGGAGAGGGATAGAAAGTCAGAAACATCAATGAGAGAGAAACATCGATCAGCTGCCTCTTGCACACTTCCTACTGGGGTTGTGCCCGCAGCCAAAGTACATGCCCTTGACCGGAATCGAACCTGGGACCTTTCAGTCCACAGTCCGACGCTCTGTCCACTGAGCCAAACCAGTTTCGGCTGTTTCATAATTTTTTTTCTATGTGGGAGAGACGCTGGTTTTACTGATAAGGACTTGAGTGGTCAGGGTGTGGGGCAAGAATATTAGAACTATGGCAGGTGAAAATCCTTCAAATAAACAACCTTATTACCTTCCGGACCTATAGAGACAGCATGGAGTGAAGAGAACTAATTGACCCAGGAATCTGAGCGTGTGAGTGTGGGGGGAAGGGGCCTGAGGACCACAATTCACTTTATCTGCTTCTTCCCTCTGAATAGTTGACATCAGAAATTAGAGCCCTAACCGGTTTGGCTCAGTGGATAGAGCATAGAAAGCGGACTCAAGGGTCCCAGGATCCATTTTGGTCAAGGGCATGTACCTTGGTTTGCGGGTGTGAATCCCCAGTAGGGGGCGTTCAGGAAGCAGGGGATGGGTATTTCTCATGGATGTTTCTAACTCTATCCCTTCCCTTCCTTTCTGTAAAAAATCAATACAAATGCGTGTGTGTGTGTGTGTGTGTGTGTGTGTGTGTGTGTGTGTGTGTGTATGTGTGTGTATGAAATTAGAGAAGATTGGGTGACTTTCCTCCAGTAACATTAGAAACATTTTTTAAAAAAGGAAAGTATTAGCATGAACAGAAATAAGTGGCACATAGCCAGTGGCAGGGAGACGCTCACAAGTTTGAGGACAGACATGTTGTGAACCTATAAGACTCCTGCATTTGGTGTTTCCTGAATTCTCTTTCTGGAGATGCTGATGTTTTCAAATGATATACATAATAAAATATATTACATCCAAGTTGATATCCACTGATTTAATAGCATTTAAATATTAAGACACATACAAAGTATCGCTTCTGTAGCTGTGCAGATTCTTTCTGAGATACTGGTTGCAATCCTAGCGCTCAGTAAGTAAACTCTGTGCTTGTGGAAACTGCATCTATTCGTCCTTGACATTAGGAAGGAAATTATTTCAGTGCCAAAGGGATTTCTAGGCTGGAAAGTCGATGTGTTTCCCAATGCCTGCATTTCCAGGGAACTTTTGCAGTGACAGAATTTGGCTCCTATCAATTGCAGAGGGAGGTGGGGGAGACCATTTGGTATCTAAATCGAGGGCTGAGCACCCATGCAGCTGGCAGGAGAAGGAAGGAGACATCACTTTGGAAGATGGTCTGACCAGTGTTAATGTGACAAAAGCTTTAGAAATTAACCCAATATTTATTGAACACCTATGACTGCAAAGTGTTGATTCTTTGGGGAATTGAGGAATGGATAAAGAAGGTCCTTGTTCTCACAGAGCTTTTAGTCTACCCTAAGAATCAATTGTGAACCCTGACAACTATGATGTAGAGCAGAAGGCTGCACAGTGTCAGGGTGAGTGAGGAGCCGGTAGAGATCAGGAGGGTTCAATAGAGTGAGTTGTCCTGGGAGCCTCCAGGGGGCTGAGCCGGATTCCGACCCATGGAGGCTGTTGTGGGGCAATAGGTTAATATTTTCAGGAGCAAAAAACTCTAGGCAGAAGCTAAGGCAGAAAACTTCAGGCCAATATTGGAAAACTATAAATAACCCCTTTGAATGGAAAACAGAGAGCCTTGAAGTTAGAGGGCAGGCAGGAGGAGCGGGACGGTCAGAGCGATGGGTGGTGGGCAGATTAAGGCCTTCCTCTGGTCTATGCCACAGGTCTTCCAAAACACCCAGCTTGGTGCTTGACAATTCCATTGAAGACAAATGTGACCTCCGGCAGCCACAAGCCAAGAAGACCTTGATCCCAAATTGCCAGCTCTGCTGCTCTCAGCAGTGCTGGTCTGTCAGACTGCCCACCTCCTACCTCTGACTCTGTTGGTGACTCCACCATCACTCAGAATGGGAAGGATGCCAGCAAGAAGGATGGGGACAGAAGAACATAGCCAATACATGAGCACTGCCCCTTACAGCCTTGCACCTCCATGTAGCTGCCAAAGAGCCCTGTGAATTTGGGGACATACATTAGGGTCGCTTATTTATACAAGGAAGGAAAAATTGTCCCAACACATCAAGAAATTTAACAAAGAAATAACCAAATGAAGAATTTCTGTGCCTGCTGGGTAACAAGAGGTCATCCACAAAGGCAACTGAAAACTTAAAATTTCATGGCCTTCATGCAATAGGGCTAATATTCCCTGGGTGGAAATTTCCACCTTTGCATGTCTTCCATTTTTTCCCTGCTTGAATTTCAATTAACCACAACTTAATAAAAGCTTTTTATAGCCAACCAGAAACACTTACAGTAATCAAAGACTTTAAAATAAAAAAATATAGTGCTACTATGCTGTAAGCATTCATGGGATCCATGATAAGCACTGTAAAACCCCATGATAATGCAGTCATCAAAAATATAATTTTAGAGCCCTGACATATGTCACCAGTTTGGTTCAAGTAAACTCATATACATGTAACTAGAGGCCTGGTGCATGGATTTGTGCACTGGTGGGGTCCCTCGCCCTGGCCTGCAGGGTTCAGGCTCTCCAACATCCCATAAGGCATCCTGGATTGTGAGAATGTGGTTCTTGGGTGATGCACCCTGGAACTGGGTTCCCTCCTGTCTGGTTCCATCACCCAAAAACTGCAGCTGCTAAGTCGCTGCAGCTCAGCAGCTCCTGTGTTGAGCATCTGCACCCTGGTGGTCGCATCTGCCCCTGGTGGTCAATGCATGTCATAGCTACCTGTCAGCCAGTTGCTTAGGTTTTTATATATATAGTTTTTAGATATAATGCAGAATTGGCAATTCTCTCCCATTCCTTGTCTAGTCCCTATTTGAAAACAGGAAAGGAACAGGAATTGGGGTGGGGGTTGAAGTTCTATACTGGGGGTGCGGATAGGGGTCTTTAGAGGAGCCTAAAGCCATGAAGAGAAAGGCATGCAAACTTGTTTTAGAAAGAAAAAAGATGAAGGGTGAGTTTCTGATTCTCGGTATTCTCTGAGCTGAATTGTTCAATCTGGCCAACTAATTGGGATGTTTCTGGAATCACTTGATGCTATCCTGCTGCCTCTGGACTGGGAATTGTTCCCAATATTTAAATTGGAGCCAACCCCCACCACCAGGTGGCACCAAGTCACAGCTGAGTCCAGCATGAATTTAGATAGGGTAGCTGGATTCCCAGAATTCCTCAACAGTTGGCTCCACAGACCCACACTGGTCATTTTGTTGTTAATCTTACAAAAAATTGGGACCTTATATTTCAAATGACTGAATTCTTACTGTATTACTTTATGAAAACCAATAGGATAAGTGCTCTCTTACCCTGCTTTCCTGAAAATAAGACAGTGTCTTATATTAATTTTTGCTCCCAAAAATGCGCTAGGTCTTATTTTCAGGGGATGTCTTATTTTTCCATGAAGAAGAATATGGAACACATTTATTGTTGAACAACAAAAAAAAAGGAAATTTATTACCTGTATACAGTACGGTAGTAATTGTCATCACAAACCAGCATAACCAGACAAACTGTCAATCCTATGGTATCAAGAATTTCTTGTTACTACCATTATTTCCATGTACAACAATCTATGGTACATTTACTGATACTGATACTTACCGGTATGAACACAAAGTAAGATTTATTCAGTGACAGTCATGTCATCATCTTCTGGAACATCATCATAACAATTCAAACCCTGAATTTCCTGGTGAATTTCTTGTGACTCCATTTCTTTCAAAATCAGTGGACCAAATCTCTCATGTTTAGCAATAGCACTGTCCTTAAATGAATACTTCTTGTCAAGGTAGCCTGCTCGTAGTGAATTCTTCACCCAAGTCACCACCTCTTGCAGTTTAGGTTTCATAAAGTTTCCACGCTGATTTCTCTCCATTCTATTTTCAATGTAGTCATTAATTTCCATGCGCAAATTATTTATTGTTTATTGCAATATCAAGAGTTTGGAGGTAGACCGTCATTCCTGCAGGAATCATTATTTGATCTATTTTTCTTTCGTGAAGAAATTTTTTCATTTAGCATGGTGAGTGCTGGCTGCATCCCAGATTAGCAGACCTCTTTGGCTCCCTCACATAACAAGCGGCAACATTAAATTGACCCACTTCCTTATAACTGCTTGTGTGGACCAGGCTTTTTCAGTTTCAAGAATAAAAATATTATCGGGAAGGTCTTATTTTCAGGGGGATGCCTTATATTACAGCAAGAGGCAAAACTGTAAGTAGGTCTTATTTTCAGGGGATGTCTTATTTTCAGGGAAACAGGGCAGTAAAGACCAAGAGATTAGACATTGTGCTATTTGTTTATATAAAAATCTAATTTAATCCCTTCAACAACCTATGACATATAGGTTGAATAATATGAAACTACCATTTTTATAAGTCAGAATGGTCAGCTATTGACATTTTCACATAGTTCAAGCTAACAGTTATTACTATTTCTTGGGTGCTAAATTCTATATATGTCACAGCTTCAGTTCATTAATTGTATTATTCAAAATTTCAACATGTGCACCTATGTCTGCTTCATCTATCAATTTCTGAAAGATGTAGTCAAAATCTTGTAACTATAACTTGATTTATTTCTCCCTGCATTTTTCTTCAGTCGTTCCTTTGTATATTTTGAGTTCCTATTATTAGGCACATACATGTTTTCGATGATTATATCTTCTTGGTCTATTGTTTCTTTTATTAGAATATAATACATTTCTTTGCCCCCCCCCCCTTTTTGCCTTGTACTAGTATTCTATATTGTCAGATATTAAGATACTTCCCATTTTTATTTTGGTTCATATTTTTTTCATCTTTTATTTTCAACATTTCTGTTTCTTTTTTATTTAAGTTCTTCTTTTAGACAAGTTATTATTGGATCTTGCTTTTTTTTTTTTTTTTTTTTTTTTTTTTTATCCTCACCTGAGGTATTCTTTTCATTGATTTTTTAGAGAGAGTGAAAGGGAGAGGGAGAGACAGAGAGAAACACCGATGTGAGAGAGACACATGGATTGTTTGCCTCCGGCATGCCCCAATCAGGGCCAGAAGCCTGCAACCGAGATACGTGCCCTTGCCCGGAATTGAACCTGGGACCCTTCAGTCTGCAGGCCAACGCTCTATCCACTGAACCAAACCAGCTAGGGATGGATCTTGGTTTTTAACTCAATCTAAGATTCTGTTTTTTAATTGGTGAACTTAATTTATATTTATTATCATTCATTATGTACTTATTTCTGCTATTTTACTCTCTCTCTATATATATTTTTTTACCATCCTTTCTTCTTTTCCTCTTTCTACTTTCAATTGGATTGATTTTTTGCCCTATTATAAATGTTAATTATTTCTTTTTAAAAAAATATATTTTATTTTTACAGAGAAGAAGGGAGAGGGATAGAAAGTCAGAAACGTCGATGAGAGAGAAATATCAACCAGCTGCCTCCTACACACCCCCCATTGGGGACGTGCCTGCAACCAAGGTACATGCCCTTGACCGGAATCGAACCCGGGACCCTCTAGTCTGCAGGCCAACACTCTGTCCATTGAGCCAAACGGGTTTTGGCGATAAATGTTAAGTATTTCAATCTGCCTGGAATCTGTTAGTTCAGAGCTCATGTTCTGTCTGTTGCACATCACCAAGATTAGATGTTAATGAAACCCTAGAAATTTGTCATTTACCCCAATGGATCCAAAACTGGAGTGTGCGTGAGGATTTCTTGGCAGCTTATGTGAAATGTTTATTCTTGGACCTCACTTTCAGAGATTCTGGCTTAGTAGATCTGGATAAATCCTGATTATAATGCAAGCCCCGAATTTGGATGCAGGTGGTTCCCATCCAGCCCCACACTTTCCAGATGGTAAACTTGACACTTGCTCTTTGCCTTTTCAATATGCATCCCTGGGTGGGCTCCAATCATCTCCTTTCTGGACCTTTCTCACCCTATCCTGTCCTATATGTTAAAGAAGTCTCCAGAGCTACTTTCACAGCCTATTCTCTCCTGATTAGAGTTTGTAACCCATTGTTCCTTTACTAGCACTCTATTTTATTTGTTTGCTTCATCCATTATAAAAATGCCTTTCCTTCACTGACAGTCAACCTCTGAACAGGTGCTTTCAGGCACTCAGCAGCCTCTTCCCCGGGTAAGCATGGCTGTCTCCGTTTCTACAAGAAAGCAAGCAGAAACTTGGGGGGCTTGCCTTATATCTCATTCAGTGGAGAAATTAGGATTTGAACCCAGATTTGTCTAGTGGATTTGTTATATCCCCTACTTTAAAAAAGAACGGGATCCTAAGAAGCCCACACATAATAGTGGGAAGATACAGATAATCTCAGTCTACAGTCATCTTTGTATCCAAGGCTGCTTTGCACATAGTAACTCAACAAATGTCAGTGAAAAGAAAGTATGAATTTATCCTGGTTTTGTTTGTTTTTACTTTTCTCTCTATTGTCAGGGGAGTCACAATCTGGTAAACTAAAAGAGATGCTAAGAGGACTGCTTGGGAAACACAAATTGAAGACAAACTAGAAAGAACCTGAGTCACACAGTGAGCTTCCTTCTCAGAACAGCCACCATTAAAAGGTCACAAAAGTCCCATTATGTGAAAATGTCCATTATAAGCTAGGCCTACTTTCACCTTGCACTCTTGAAATGCACACCTTTTGCTGTCTCTAGTTGGCATTGTTAACAAGGTTATAAATAGTACCACAGAAAGCACTTTTTGATGGGCATGTGCTCTAAATGAAAGAAGTGTTCAAAAAGAATGCTTAAGTTGGAAAAACTTTCATTAGAACTAGCCATGGGGGAAGGTGGCTTATTTCCTAATCATAGCCTTGCTTAAGAATCCAATCACATAGAAAACTTTCTAAAAACAGCTACTTATGCTACTATTTAGGTAAACAAGTGATACACCTAGTCTACAAACATATCTGATAGTGCTGAGGGGCACTTTTAAGAAAATTGAGCCCTTGCTGGTTTGGCTCAATGGAAAGAGCATTGGCCTGCAGACTGAAGGGTCCCAGGTTCAATGCCAGCCAAGGGCACATGCCTGGGTTGCCGGCTCAATCCCCAGTATGGGGTGTGCAGGAAGCAGCCAATCAATGATTCTTTCATCATTGATGTTTTTATCTCTCTCTCCCTCTCCCTTCCTTTCTAAAATCAATAAAATATATTTTAAAAAAAAGAAAATTGAGATGTTCCCTTTGGATTGAATATCCTCTTGCTGTACATATGTGAACATGCAAAGGAAGTAACAGGACTAAGATATGAAATTAGAAAGTGCAGTTCATATTTATACCATTCCTGAAGACAAAGCTCACCGCACTAGGTTGTTTTGCTGAAATCCTCTCTTTGAATTTGAAAATGTAAAAACCGTTTGAAAAAAATTAACTATTGAGACAAAACAAAATACCCTATTCATTTTGATTGTTTGACCATAAAAATTATAGTTATTAGAGCAGTATTTTTGCCGGTGTTTTATATTGCTAGCTGGCAAACATCCATTAAATGTTACTATGCAATCTGTTTTTGTCATTACAAGGTATAGGTATAAAGACTAAGGAAGACTTTTGTAAATGACAAATGTAACATTTGTAAATATCATATTTTTATTGGCTGTAATAATTTGGTTTTCAAAAGTTTGGCTTTTGTTGTTGTTATGGCTGAAAAGCAACTACAATACACAATTTTAATGCTGAGCTACTCATCCAGATGACACTAGAGGTGAGAGGGCTAGGGACAAAGTCTTCTTCCTACGCACTTGTTGTTAGGTATCTATATTTGCCTGAGTGCCTTGATACCATGGTGATATCTTAGCAACTGCTAGCTACAAATTAAGGTAATGTCGTACCAGCTATTGATCATACAAAGTTGATAAGTTGGACACTGGAAAGAAAAACATAGATGTGCAGATGCTTAATAAAAAAGATACTTACTCTTTCTTCTTGTCCATCATGTATATATGTCTTTATAAAGAGATGAAAATGTTTTTTAAAATATTCCAAATAAACCCCAGTATTAGGTGATGAGATAAAATTTAAACCTTTCTTAAATAGGACCTAGATTTCCATGATGCATGGAAAGACTTCTAAAGGATTTTTTTTTCATAGTAATGGGCATTTGGTTTCTGTTGACAGCTATTAGGAGGACAAAGTTACATGAAATATAAATACCTTGGCCTGGCAGGTTTGATGACATGATGGGTATTGCCATTTCTAGTCAATATATCATAGTATGCCTTGCATTGCCTTATTGTGATAATTTATATGTAAAGCAGATAAAGTAAAATAATCTAAAAGGAAGAGTATAATACTTAGAAAGCCAGGAATAAGTAAAATCACCTGAATTTTCAGGACCATTGATTTTATTTTAAATAGTAGAAAATGGTAAAATAAAGGATAAAGCAAATAATTAGATAGTTGAACAGAGATAGCAAATAGACTTCGGCTTGTGTGATAGCTCTGGTATATTAGTGGCTGTCAGCAATGCTGGGTTGAGGAGGATTCTGAAGTTTTATAGAAAAAGGGTTGTGAATGATGAGCAAATGCCTGTTAGGGGTGGCGGGGGGGGGGGGGGGAGACTAGAGGGGAAAAGACTTGTTAAGTGGGATGGGGACAGGGTATGGAGGGGAAGGACAGCTAGCCCAAAGCACCCAACTACAAACTCTAAATTTATTTCAAGTCTTACATTCTATATACAATATATATAATGGAATTAAATGCAAATCTTATACTCAATTCCACAATATATATCCTTGGAGTGGATATATTTTACTTTATTTTAAAAATCATTTGTAGTTATATTTCCTAACTGTAACTGGGGGGGAAATTGTTAACGGTCAATGTGTATGTTCGTTCTGTGGATTCCCACAGCCCCTGGCAGCTTCCAGGGAGTCTCTGGATCCCATTTAGTCTCTGAAGCCCACACTTAGAAGATTGACAGAAATAAAAATGTTTACATTTGTAAACAATTACGTAAGATTTAGAGAAGTTAAGTAACTTGCTTGCCAATGGCAGAGCTGCTATTGGAAGACCCTAAAGCCTAATTTCTTTAAAAAGCCTGTTTACAGTGGTCTCCCCCTCATCTGTAGTTTTGCATTCAGTGATTTCAATTACGTACAGTTAGAAATCTAGATGGAAAATTTCAAAAACAAACAATTCATAGTTTTTCTTGTATGCCATTCTGAGTCATGTGATGAAATCTCACACTGCCCCCCTCCATCTCGCCCAGGGTGTGCATCATGCCTTTGTCCAGCGCTGGCTGTACACGTTATCCTCCCCTGTCACTTAGTGGCTGTCTAGGTTATCAGATCAACTGTCATGATAGAACAGTGTTTATGCTCCAGTAACCAGCATTTTACTTAATAATGGCCACAAAGTATAAGAATAGTGATGTTAGTAATTCAGATATGCCAAAAAGAAGATGTAAACATCTTACTTTAAGTGAAAAGGTATGTATGTATAGGAAAATATTATATATATAGTGTTTGGTACTATCCTCAGTTTCAAGCATCCACTGGGAGTCATGGAACATATTGCCCATGGATAAGGAGGGCAGCTACTGTGTATTACCCCAAAGACAAGCACCAGGATTCTCTGGGTTTCAGAGGTTAGTACTAAATTACTGATCTGAGAAAAGACTTTGGAGGCTACAAAAGACGATAAGTAATAAGTTGGCAATTTCAGTATTGCTGTTAAAAAAAAAAAAAGCATGGTTTCTCTTTGGGGCGATATAAAAGTTGTGGAGATAGTGGTGATGGTTATACAACAATGTGGAAGTAATTAATGTCATTGAATTGTAAATTACTAAAATGGCATATGTTATGCTATATATACATAGATGTATTTATATGGTCACAATAAATAAAAAGAAAATCACGATTCATAGATTGGAAGATTAAGATGGCAATTATCCAAAACTTGATTTATATATTCAATGCAATCCCAATCAAAATCCCAGCAGATTCTTGTAAAAACTGACAAACTGATCCAAAAACTTGTATGGAAATTCACAGGACCTAGAGTGACCAAAGCAATTTATTATTTTTTTTTAAGTTATAGGGGTAAAGGAAGGGCCCTTAGAGCTTGGGAGTGATAAAGGTAATGGTAATGTGCCTGGGGCAGAAGAGCCGAGAGTGGGGCGGAGGGGGAGAAGGGGAAAGGCACGCTCGGGGTATGCTTCCTGGGAGGAAGAGCTAGCCCAAGCAGATCTGAGTGGCTCCTTCCATGGAGCACCCCCAAAGGTGCCTTTCCCCACCCCCTTGCCTGTGGTTTCCTTACCTCTCTTTCTCCTAAGCTCCGAGGGCCCTTCTTTTGCCTCTGTAACTTGTTTCCTGGGCCCACGCAGTTCAGCTGGTTCTTTTCTTCTACCACTTCTACCTCTTTGACTTTCTAAACTTTTGGTTGTGAAAATAAAAAATAAAACAACTTTGAAAAAGAACTAGTATTCAAGAGGAGAAACAGTCCAAAGATGGAAGATGCTGACGACGCCTTGCCATGCTACCAGTCAGCAGATGTGCGTCACTGAAGGTTAACCAGGACCAAACAACAGAGGGTCGGACCTGCATTGCCAACACCTGTCCACCATCCAGACACCATTGCTGACAGGTACACATAAGGAACAGTTTGACATTGAAACTGGGACTCAGAACTGTTGGTTATTGAAATTGGGTCTCAAACATTGTGCTCATATGTTTATATCTAGACTGCAGAGGCAAGACTTATAAAGAAAAGAAACGGGGGAAATAAAAATAGATAGAGAGCCAAAAAAGCATGGACAGACTGTCAGACTACAACGGGAAGGCAGGGCAGGGAGGTGGGGAGGGTGCTGCAAGAGATTAACCAAAGGACTTGTATGAATGAATAAAAGCATAACCATAGGACATAAGACACTGGGGGGAGGTTAGGTGGGGGCATGTGCTGGGGGGGGGAGGGAAAGCTGGGGGGAGATCAAGGGGGAAAAAAGAAGCATGTACTACTATTTATAATAGTTTAAACAATTAAAAAAAAGAAAAAAAAACTAATATAGATGGGGAAATCTGAGTCAGTTTGATGGATTATATCAATGTCAATATCCTGGTTGTAATATTGTTTTATAGTTTGACTAGAGGCCTGGTGCACAAATTCATGCATGGGTGGGTCCCTGGGCCTGGCTGGCGATCAGGGTCATCTCACTCAGTCCTAATAGGGGGTGGGAAGGGACCAGGGGAGGTTGGGGAAGGGTCGAGGGAGGGCTCTAGGGCATGTCTAGCCCTCTCACCCAGTCCCAATCAGCAGCAAGCTAACTTACCGGTCAGAGCACCTGCCCCCTAGTGGTCAGTGCACATCAGAGCAACAGGTCGAGTGGTCGACCAAACAGTTGACACTTAGCATATTACGCTTTTTTAATATGGAATAAGATGTTACTATTGAGAAAAAATTTTTAAAAAAAGATATTAGTAAGTGGGGGGACTGTGAAAGGCACATGGAATCTCTCTGTATTATTTTATTTATTTATTTCTTATTTTAAAAATTATTTATTGATTTTAGAGAGAGAGAAGCATAGATTTGATATTCTACTTATTTATGTATTCATTGGTTCATTCTTGTAGATGCCCTGACCAGGAATTGAACCCACAACTTTGGTGTACAGTGATGATGCTCTAACCCAGTGGTCAGCAAACTGCAGCTCACGAGCCACATGTGGCTTGTGAGCCGCAGTTTGCCACTCTATTGACTAATGAGTTTGCCGACCACTGCTGTAACCAACTGAGCTACCCAGTCAGGGCCCTCTCTGTATTATTTCTTACAACTAATTATTAATCTACAATGATATAAAAATAAAAAGTTTAATGAAAGAAAAAGATTTAAATTGGAGAATGTACACTTTCTGAATTTAAAACTTAACATAAAGCTATATCAGTCAAGACAATGTGGTTTCCATTTGCCTGGAAAGCTTTTTTCCATCCCGTCACTTTCATTCTGTATGAGTCTTTTGTTCCAAGGTGAGGTTTTTATAGACAGCATGCATCAAGTTTTCTTTTTTTTTTTTAAATATATTTTTATTGATTTTTTACAGAGAGGAAGGGAGAGGGATAGAAAGTCAGAAACATTGATGAGAGAGAGACATCAATCAGCTGCCTCTTGCACTCCCCCTACTGGGGATGTGCCCGCAGCCAAGGTACATGCCCTTGCCGGAATCAAACCCGGGACCCTTCAGTCCGCAGTCCAACGCTCTATCCACTGAGCCAAACCGGTCTTGGCTGCATCAAGTTTTCTTATCCATTTAGTTACCCTATGTCTTTTGATTGGATCATTTAAGCCATTTATATTTAACTTTACTAATAATAGGTATTTATTTGTTGCCATTCTTATTCTTTATGTCTGTGTTTTTTTTTCTATTTCTTCTTACAACAGTCCCTTTAGCATTTCTTGCAGTGCTGGTTTGATAGTAATAAATCCTTCCAATACAATGGGGTGAAAATGGTCTCTTTAATAAATGGTTTTGGGAAAATTAAACAGGTACATGCAACTTAAATCATACACAAGAATAAACTCAAAATGGACTTAAAATAGACCAAATGGATAAAAGACTTAAGTGTAAATCATGAAACCATAAAAATATAGAAGAAACCATAGGCAGCAAAATCTCAAATATCTCTCATAGCAATATGTTTATTGATACATCTCCTAGGGCAGAGGGAACTAAGGAGAAAATAAACAAATAGGATTATAAACAAAATAAAAAGCTTCTGCACAGCAAAAGAAACCATCAACAAAATGAAAAGGGAGCCCACTGCATGGGAGAACATATTTGCCAATGATACATGTGATAAGGGGTTAATTTCAAAAATATGTAAGGAAATCATTCAACGCAACAAAAGAAAGACAATACAATTAAAAAATGGGCAAAGGACCTAAATAGACACTTTTCCAAACTGGACATACAGAAGGCCAAGAGACATATGTAAAAATTCGCAATGTCACTAGTCACCAGAGAGATGCAAATTAATGGCTACCATCAACAAATCAACCAACTGACCAGTGTGGAGCAGCGGCTGCCAACCTTTTGGACCTCATGGACCACCAGTGGTCCGGACCACTGGTTGGTGACTGCTGTTGTGGAGGATGTGGAGAGAAGGGAACCCTCGTGCACTGCTGGTGGGAATGCAGACTGGTGCAGCCACTGTTGAAAACAACATGGAGTTTCCTCACAAAATTAAAAATGGAACTCCCATTTGACCCAGTGATCCCACTTCTAGGAATATATACTAAGAAACCAGAAACACCAATCAGAATATATGCACTCCTATATTCATAGCAGCACAATTTACAATAGCTTAGTGCTTATCAGCAGATGAGTGGATAAAAAATGCTGTGAAACATTTGCACAATGGAATACTATGCTGCTGTAAAAAAGAGAAAGATTTCCTGCTGCTCGAAACAGAATGGATAGACCTGGAGAGTATTATGCTAAGTGAAATACACCAGTCAGAGAAAGGTAAGTATCACATAATCTCATTCATATGTGGAATCTAATGAACAAAATAAACCAATGAACAAAATAAATCCAGAGGCATAGAAGCATGGAACAGACTGAAATTTCAGAGGGAAGGCGGCATGGGAGTCAGGGTGGGGTGGGTGGGTGGGGAGAGATTAACCAGGGAATTTATATGCATAGCCCATAAATAGTGTGATGAAGGCCTGGGAGGGTCCTCGAGGGTGTCAAAGGGGAAAAACACACATACAAAAGGGAGATTTGTAATACTTTCAACAATAAAGATTAAAAAAAGACAGTGTGGTGCTGGCTTAAGGACAGTCATACAGATTGATGGGAAAGAATGGAGAGTCCATTCTCAAATCTTCATTTTTATGGTCAATTTGTTGTAGGGGCAGGAGCGGCACCAGGTGCCTGACCAGTGGGGTCAGCCAGGACCTGGGTCCAGAAACCCCGTACTTGAGTTCTGGCTAGGAAGGAATTCAGAGCCAAGACCCATACAGTGAGAGAACATTTATTTAGAAAATCAGAAGTGGAAGAAGTAATTCCTAGAAGAAATGGGCTTAGGAAACAAGTGAAAGGTGTTAATGTAAAAAACCATTGAAACCTATAAAGAATTTTTGTGAGTTTATTTGAGCCAAACTGTCTACCTATGCCAGGAAGCAGAACCTCAACGAATTGAGATAATGCTCCAAGAATGGCGGGTTACATCTGTATTTATACACTTTAATAAAAGGAAAGGGAGGTAGGTGGGTTACATGAAATCCATTGGTGATAGAGAGGCAGAGAAAGCAAAGGGGTTTGGGGGGAGGGGGAAACCCCTGGCATTAGATAAAAAGTAAAATGATGGACACATGCTTAGGTGGATGCCAGAACAATTAACATAACAATGAAGGACTTTGTGGTACCACAAAGGTTGTGCCCCAAGGGGTCCAGGAAAAGAGAAGTTATAAGTTACCCAGACATTTCAAGGGTAAGTTGTCATAGATGCAAAAAGACAGACAGGCTCAGTTAAGGTAAAGGTTGATCTTGTCAGTAAAGATACCAGCCAAGGATGTAACTACCCACCATACCTGCTTTTAGTTAAAGTTTAATTTCAGCCAATCCTTTGTGGTAACTTTGGGTCTCTGAGTTTGCAATACTGCCACGCAGGCCTCCCTGAGCTGTCAGGTCAGCATGTGGCCCCTTTCGTCCACAAAGGTAAAGGACAGGCCCTAGGACCTTGGGAGTGAATAAGCTAAGGGTACTGTGCCTGGAGCGGGAGGGGGTGGGGGAAGAGAAAGAGAAAGGCACAGGCGTGGGGAGGAAGCCCTCTGGGTCCTCTTCCTAAGGGTTTTTAAGGGTGGGGATTTCAGGGGAGTCCAGGGAAAGATCTTCACAGAATACTCAGCAGTTTTCCGGGTGTGTTCTTTCAGGGTTGTGGTCTCCACTGATTGATTAGTCGGTGCCAGGGCAGGGGTCATTGTTCAATGCAGCTGGTTCTGAGGTCCCAGCCATGGGGTCACTGGTCTAGTTTTGCTGCTTTTCTGGGCCTGGAGCTGAAATACAATTGAGGCCTAAATGTTATCTCTAGGGAGGAAAGGTCAGGGGGTGCAAACAGTATGACCAGAGATATGCTAGGGAAGGAAAGGTCACCCTGGGGGTGAGGTCCCACCCTACCTTGTGTCCTTTGCTAGGCACCCAGGGCTTTTCACCCTGGTGACCTTCTGAGCCTGGCCTAGTCCCTGCTCTGTTCATGTCTGTCTGACTGCCTACCACAAACTGATTTTCTACAGAGTTGCCAAGGCAATTCAAAGAGGGAAAGAATAGTTTTTCAACAAATGAGTTTGGAAAAATTGGACATTTACATATAAAATATTACTTTAGTCCAGTGGTTTTCAATGGTGGTGATTTTGGCCTCCTAGGGCACATTTGTCTGGAGACAGGTTTGGTTATTGCAACTGAGGGTTGGGGTGCTACTATCATTGAGGAGGCTGAGCTAGGCGTGCTGCCAAACATCTAAGGATGTACAAGCAGGAGCTCCCAGCACAGCATGATCAAGCCCAATATGTCAATAGGGTCAAGGATAAGAAATCCTGATTTAAAACCCATACACAAAAAGTAACTCAAAATAGATTACAGACTTAAATGTCAGAGCTAAAACTAGAAAACTTGTGGAAAAGAACATTTGAAAATTTTTCTGTGACTTGGGGTTAGGCAAAGATTCTTTAGAACACTAAAAGCATGATCTATGAGGAAAAAAATTAAGTAGGACCTCTTCAAAATTAAAGACCTTTACATTTCAAAACACCATTATGAAAATGAAGTTCAATAACAGATTTAGAGCAAATGTTTGCATACCATACATCTTATAAGATATAAAGGACTTGTGTTCAGAACTCATAAAGGAATGATTATGATGCAATAAGAAAAACCCAGACAGGTTAGTAAGCTAGGACAGGTGGCCTAGGGAAACCAAGATAGATAAATGGTCAAGCAGTTTATAGCCATCTAGTAAATCCCCTCGTCCTATTTCCCTAACCAAGGACACCTAAGAGTACTAGCAAATGGTTCAGCCCGGCCCGTGAGGCTCAGTGGTTGAATGTCGACCTATGAACCTGGAGGTCACAGTCCGACTCCCAGATTGTGGGCTTGATCCCCAGGAGAGGGTGTGCAGGAGGCAGCTGGTCCATGATTCTCTCTCATCATTGATGTTTCTCTCTCTTTCTCCCTCTCTATTCCTCTCTCTGAAATAAATAAAAACATAGATATAAAAAAAAGAGTAAATGGGTTACACTTCTCAACCAGAGGGTAAATAGCTTAAAGTTTTAAACCATCCTACTTAAGGATACAGATAGCAGAAATCCAATTAGTGCCATTTGCCAACCACACACAGGGACAGATGGAGTTAAGGTAATAAGTCTCATGTTCCCTCATCAGCATAAAGCTGATGAATATTCTACTGGATCCATCTTTTAAATGCCCCGCCTTTAAAAAAACCCCACTCAAAACAAAGGACTCACATACACTCCCCCTCTCAGGAGCAGGCCAGTGTCTTTCCCTTCTCCCACATGCATGCATCTCCTAAACTGTAAGGGACCCCACAAAACTTGCAACAAGGGGAGCAATGGGCAGAGGGAGCTTGTTCTGGGCTAACTCCCTGGACCTGTCCCCAAGACCCCTTCTCTCTGACTCTCCAGTGAGCTGACAGCAGCCCTATCTTGGCTCACTTGCCTACAATGTTTCTAGAGAAAGGCTTCTACCTCAGCCCTTCCTTGTTTCCCTGCCCACAGCTTTAATAAGTGTACTCTCAAAATCACCTGGACATGTGTTGTGAAACCCTTCCTGCATGAAACCCACATCTGACAGGCTGGCCTGAGGCAGTTCCCTGTCCAGTAACAAAACAACCCAATTAAGAAACAGGAGAAAGATTTCAACAGACACTTTACCAAAGAGGATATACACTAAGTGGCCAGATTATTATGATTTCTGAATGCATAATAATCTGGCCACTCAGTGTGTGTGTACACACACACACACACACACACACACACACACACATGTATATTAGAGGCCTGGTGCATGAATTCATGCATGGGGGCTGGCCATCCTGGCCAAGGGGAGGGGACATGGGCAGTTGGCCTGCCTGCCTGCTGGTCGAACTCCTAATCAAGGGGACAATTTGCATATGAACCTTTTATTATATAGGATATACACTGAGTGGCCAGAGTATTATGCGTTCAGAGATCATAATAATCTGGCCACTCAGTTATAAGTGGTTAATATGCTCATGAGAAGATGCTGAACATCATTACTCATCAGGGAAATGCAATGAGATACTACCTCATTCCTACTCGAATAGCTATAATAAGGGAATACAAGGGATTGGCAAGGATGTGAAGAAATTGTAACCCACACATGTTGCTGGTGGAAATGTAAAATGATACAGCTACTTTGGGCAATAGTTTGGCAATTTCTAAAACGTTTATCATAAATTTACCATATGACTAAGCAATTTCACTTCTGGGGATCTCCTCAAGAGCAATGAAAACACACACCCACACAAAGATTTGCACTTCAGTATTCAATAGCAGCATTTTTCATAATAGTAGAAACAACTCAAATGCCAATCAACTGATAAATGGATAAACAAATGTATTTAGCAATAAAAAGGAATGAAATAATGATTAATACTAAACATGGATAAACCTCAAAAACATTATGCTGATAGAAACCAGATGCAAAAGTCTAAATATTGTAAAATTCAACCGATATAAAATGTCCAGAGAAGGTAAATTTATAGAGGCCAAGAGTGATTAGTGGCTGCCTAGGATTGAGGGTGGGAATAAGGGTTGACTCAGTGGGCCCCAGGGATGTTTAAAACTGAATTGTGGTGATGCTTGCAGTTTTGTAACTTTGCTAAAAACCATTGAACTTTACACTTAAACGAGGTGAATTTAATGGTATGTAAATTATACTTTCATAAAACTGCTTTTAAAAAAGAAGGCAATTTAAGCAATTCTAATCTTAAAAAAAAAAAAAAGGAAAAAAGGATTAAAGCAAAGAGAAGCAAGGTATAGAACTGCATAACTAGGCAGCAATTAGGAAGCGCAAAATAAATTAATCATGTTCCAGGTAAAGAAGAAAGCTTAAGTTACTGTGCAATTCATAACACACAGGGAGGGCAGGCAAGGGGACATCATTAAAGGCCTAGAAAGGAAGAAGTAATGCAAATAGGAGAGTTACAATGATTAAATTAAGGCAGAAAAGGCTGTAAGCATAGCTTAGTTCTTTTGAGCATGATGTTATTTTCTAGTTCATTTGGGAACTTAAAAAAAGGACCCCAATAAACCAAGACAATAACAAAACACAATATTATTACAGCATGAAAGATTTATTAGACAAAAATTACTTTGTTCACCTTCTCCCACGTTTTTAAAGAACCAAAGATAGCTTTCCTTTCCTTTCCTTTCCTTTCCTTTCCTTTCCTTTCCTTTCCTTTCCTTTCCTTTCCTTTCCTTTCCTTTCCTTCCCTTCCCTTCCCTTCCCTTCCCTTCCCTTCCCTTCCCTTCCCTTCCCTGCCCTGCCCTGCCCTGCCCTGCCCTGCCCTGCCCTGCCCTGCCCTGCCCTGCCCTGCCCTTCCCTGCCCTGCTCTGCCCTCCCCTCCCCTCCCGGGGTCTTGGCCAAAAGCAGCAGGTCTGACAACAACCAGGCCCCTTTCCTGTCCTAGGAGACTGTGAACTTCAGTGGCAAAAAAGAAATCATCAAACTGAAGTGTGTCTGGCTGAGAACTTACTCTGAAGCGAAGGGAAAACATGCAGGGTGTGAGTCCATCCTGAGCTCATCTTGCAGGAATGGGAGCCACCAGCTGAAAGATGAATCATTCAAATGGAAGGATTTTAAGGGAATTATTCCTGTTTTAATCAGCTGCTGGAAGAACCTGCAGGGGCGCTATCTTCCCAAATCAAACACTTTCTTCGCAGCAGGTTGGGAAGTTGATTTATGAAGTATTTACCACAGACTCATTTACAATAGAGAAACTAACCAGGAATAAAAATTCAGATGCTTGCTTAGAAGTTAAGCTGCTTAGTAATCATGGTTATGAGGACTACAGCACCAGGGAAAAATGTTCATGATGTGTTATGTGAAAACAGCAGGACTCAAAGTTGAATTTATACTATAATTTCAACCTGTGAAAAACAAAGCTTATTGTTTTGCGTCCTCTTGCCAGACCTCTGGTAAGCCTCTTTTTCAATCCCCTTTAGAAGCGTGTTATCTCCTTAACGGAGAGGCAGGACCCATTCTGAAAGAATAAAACAGTTAATTTGAGAAGGAATCCAGACTGAAGTTTGGAAAAGATTAGCTTGTTAGATTGCTTTGTATTTTTAAAGAAAGTGCAAATAATTTGATTATTACTAAAGCATGATTAACAATAATGGAAACTATTAATAATAGTAGAATGACAATCATGCCCTCATAGTTAAATGGATTAAAAAACCAAGCCCATCCATCTTTGCCTTTCTGTGCTTTGGGTGCCTTCTCTAGACTGAGCTGCAGTCATTAGAGAGTCTACAGATAAAGCTGTTGTTCAAAAAGGTGATCTTAACAATAGGATTTCAGTGGGAAGACAAAGAGGCAGAAAAGGATCTTCTTGAGACTAAGAACAACAGGAAGAAGATTGATAAGTGTTTCCTGAAAAGCAAGATTTTCCTTATCAATGATGGACTTGCTGATTAGCAAATAAAAAAAAAAAAGTGTCCTGTAGTGGCAACTTTGTTGAGTAAACACAATTTCCCCAAACCCCACTTACCCAAAGGAATCTACGTTGTAGCAACCTGTCAGGTTTTGAGAGGTGATCATATAATCATGGGTTGTTCAGATTACTTTCTGGTCACCTGAGTCAATGGGTTGTATGTGTCTTTTACCCCAAGGGTGTAGGTGTCACCCACATCCTGAGCCATAGCAATAACAGTCACAGATAAGAGAAAGTCTCAAACATTGGGGAGTGAGATCTGGACCAGGCAAACAAGTCACTGGCAATTATATGACTGGAGTCACCTTATATGAGCAAGAAACCTTGAAGAGGACACAAAGTCATCATCCAATGAAACAAAGTTTAATAAGCATAATCCTTATCTTCTTTCAAAGTAACTAATCCTGAATGGCAAATAGCTCACTATCTAATCAATATCTAATTGGTAAGGCCATACTCTGTGCATCAAGACACCTGATTTGATCAGCAGGTATTCTTTGAGTATCTGCAGTGTTGCCACTGGTCTAGATGATAGAGACTGGAGAATTCCAAGGGGGAGTAGAATGGGGAAACAGACACTTCAATAGCAGTTTGTGTCCAGTTAGTAAGTCCTATTTTCCCTAAACCAAGGACACCAGAGTAAATGGTTTGCACTTCTCCCCAACTAGAGTGTAAATGGTTTAAATCTTCCTACTCAGGAAGACAGATAACAGAAATCCAATTAAGTGACATTTGATAACCACACCCAAGGACAGATAGGTTGAGTATCAATCTCATTTTGGGACATTAGCATAAAACTGATGAATATTCTATTGATCTATTCCTAAGACCTCCCCTAAACGCCCAGCCTTTAAAACTCCTGAAAATGAAGGTCCCACTGCACTCTCTCCAAGAAGCATGTTCCTGCCATTCCCTTTCCCTTCTCTTCCCTACCCCCCAGGCGTCCCCTAACTTCTAAGGGACCCCAGCAGCAGCTTGTCCTGGGCTAACCCCCTGAACCTGTTTCCAAGGATCCCTTTTCCCCCTTTCTCTGACTTCTCAGTGAGCGAAAGCAGCCCAGCCTAGACTCTCCTGTTGCTTCTATGTCCCTCCTTGTTTCATTGTCTAAGGATGTTTTTGCTGTGCTCAGGAAATTTTATTTATTTATTTAATTATAAATAAATTCTCTTTTATTTAATTTTTTAAAAAATATATTTTATTGATACTTTACAGAGAGGAAGGGAGAGGGATAGAAGGCTAGAAACATCGATGAGAGAGAAACATTGATCAGCTGCCTCTTGCGCACCCCTTACTGGCAAGTGCCCCCAACCAAGGTACATGCCCTTGACTGGAATCGAACTCAGGACCTTTCAGTCTGCAGGCTGACGCTCTATCCACTGAGCCAAACCGGTTTCAGCAAGAAATTCTCTTAAAAATAAAATTTATTGGGGTGACATTGGTCAACATGAACATATAGGCTTTAGGTGTGAGTTTCTATGTTACAAGATCTGTATATTGCACTGTGTGCCACCAGCCAGTAAAATTTTCTGTCATCACATTTTAAATGAATTCTTGTGTTTTTTTAAAATCTTTATTGTTCAGTTTATTAATTACATTGTTCCCTTTTTTCCCCTATAGCTCCCCTCTACCTGGTACCCATCCCACCCTCCGCCCTCAACCCCCTCCACTGTCCTCTCCCATAGGTGCATGATTTTTGTCCAGTCTCTTGCTGCACTTCCCACAACCCTTTCCTCCCCAAGAATTGTCAGTCCATTCCCTCTCTATGTCCGTGATTCTGCTACATTCACCAGTTTATCCTGTTCATCAGCTTATTAATTCACTTGATTTTTAGATTCATTTGTTGATAGATGTGTATTTGTTGTTCCTAATTTACACTTTTATCTTTTTCTTCTTCTTCTTCTTCTTCTTAAAGAATATCTTTCAGCATTTCATATAATATTGGTTTGGTGGTGATGAACTTTAGCTTTTCTTATTTGCGAAGCACTTTATCTGACCTTCAATTATAAATGATAGCTTTGCTGGATAGGGTAATCTTGGTTGTAGATTCTTGCTATTCATCACTTTGAATATTTCTTGCCACTTTCGTCTGGCCTGCATCGTTTCTGTGGAGAAATCCACTGACAATCGTATGGGTGCTCCCTTATAGGTAACTAACTGTTTTTCTCTTGCTGCTTTTAATATTCTCTATCTTTTGCTCTTGGCATTTTAATTATGATGTGTCTTGGTGTGGTCCTCTTAGGGTTCCTATATATTGGGGTTTGGTGCGTTTCTTGGACTCCTAAGTCAATTTCTTTCACCAGGTGTGGGATGTTTTTGGTCACTATTTCTTCAAATAGGTTTTCATTGTCTTGCTCTCTCTTTTTCTGGCATCCCTATAATTCGGATGTTGGTATGCTTGAGGTTGTCCCAGAGGCCCCTTACACTATCTTCAATTTTTTGGATTCTTTTGGTTTCTTGCTTTTTCAGCTGAGTGGATTTTACCTCTTTGAATTTCAAAACTTTGACTTGGTTCTTGGGGTGCTCTAGAGTACTTTTAGGTCTTTGTATAATATTTTTTATTTCATTCAGTGTATGCTTAATTTCTGGTTGGTCCTTTTTCATATCCTTGAGAGTCTCGTTCATTTCCTTGTAGGTCTTGTTCATTTCCCTGCAGGTCTTGTGCATTTCCTCATTGGTCTTGTTTATTTCCTTGCAGGGTTTGTTCAATTCCTCATAGGTCTTGTTTATTTCCTTATAGGTCTTGGCCTTTTCTAGGAGCCTCTTGAGAAGCCCTATAACCATGGTTTTGAATTCCATGTCCAGTCGTTTTTTTCCCTCCATTTCTTTCACATCTGATTTCTTTCCATGTCTCTGCATGGTGGTTGCTTCCTGAGTTGGTCGATTAGCTTTGTGTGGTAGATGTCCTACAAGGGACAGTGGCTCAGCCTCCCCAGTTACCTGAGGTGGATATGGGTTGCACAGTCTTGTTGAAGTTAAGCTCAGGTTAATCGTTGTTAGCACTTGGAGCGGTTGGCCTCCAGGCCAATTGTCTGTGAAGTTCAGCTGTGCTCAGGTTGGATGGGCAGAGTCTCCGGGCCAAGCAGACAGCGTCAGCTCCGCCCTATGCGGCCCCACGGTCTCTGAGAGAGAGCAGCTGCCGAGCTCCACTGGCTGCCAGAGAATTCAGACTCTCCCAAAATGAGTCCGCACACCCAACGTCTCACCCAGGGTGGCAAAACAATGCAGTCTGACGGTTTCCCAAATGAAAGAGCAAGTCACGAGTGCTCTCTGTGCGGTCACACAGCTGCGCTGTTCCCAAGCTCACGTGCACTCTGCACAAGCTCGCCTTCTTCACAATCCCGCAAACCCCTGCAGCACCTGAGCTTCGGTGTGCCCTCCCACTGTCCAGTTTTTATCCCGTATTTTAGTGGGTTCCCTGGACTTCGCCCAGAGCTGGAGGATCAGTCCAGTGGTGTGTCTTTGTCTCCCCCATTCAAGAAAACTGGCTGGTTTTCAGCCGCCCGCCCTATCCGCTGGCGCGCACTCCTCCAAACCTCTGACTCCATGCGTATCTTCAACGCTGTCCGCCGCCACTCCTCCGAATCATAGTGTCTTATCTTCACTTTTATTTGTGGAATTTTCACTCAGCCAGCTTTCTGGTGATTCTGGATGGTATTTGTTCTTTTAGTAAGTTGTAGTTTTGAAATTGCTGTGTATGGCAGCAAGATAGGTGTTTACCTATGCCACCATCTTGGTTCTCTCTCTGAATTCTTGTTTTTTTACACTTTGTCTCTTGATTGAGATCTTTCCCTCAAGAAGGTAAGTACTGAGGGCTCCCATTTTCTTATCTCCCCGTATCTCCACAGTAACAGGGACCTGGGTGTGAATGACCAATTGGAAGGGAAAAAGTGAAAGACTGCTATTGCAGGAACAGGGCGAATGGAGCACATGCAGAATTAGCAGAGGGGACACTGAAGACTCAAGCCTAGGAACATGCAGGAAACAGGAGGCTACAGGCTCAAGATGGTTGGAAAGGAGAAAGAAGTCTTATTTCAAAAGAGAAGAAAAGGGAGAGAGGAAGAGTACTATCTGGAAAGACTCTCAGGTGGGGAAGTGGACGTGAGGGCCAGCTAGCCAGAGGTGGTCCCTCTGTGAATGGGGCTAATATTTACTCCCAGGGACCGGTGATGGGATTCAAACAAGATGGAATAGTGAAGGCCCTTAATGGGGAGCCCGCACACATGCAGTCTTTATTATACTAACTAGTAGGGTGCAGAGTGCAGGTGAGTTCAGGGACTTGAAGTGGGTGAGGTTTGGAGGAGCTAACTAGCAGATCTGCTGGGGGACCAGATGGAAGGAGGCATGATAATGGCTAATGACTGATTTCTACCCTTTAGCAAAAAACTGGAGGTGGGGACAGTGACATAGAGGGGGTGAAGGGAGACAAGCTAAGGCCACAACTCTACCATTCCTTGGCCTTAAGAAGTGTGATGAAAAACTTAATGAGTTAATAAATTCCCTGAAGGAAGGGCCTGGAGAAAGGCTATCAGTATTGAATACTTTAGAATGAATGAACCAATGTGTTAGGTTTAAGAAAAGCATGCCAAGATGCTGAGAACTCTGCAAGGTGCCCCAGTGGTCAGAGCAGAGCACCATCACTAAAATAAGGGGGTAGGAAAGGTCCCAAAGAAAGCAGAAAGGTTGTGTTGAAACAGGAGTCTGGGGTTACATGTCATACAGAGGTGAGCTGGGAATACTAGGTCACCTGTGAGGCAGTTTTGCAAAAAACTTTTCTGCATTCCTTCAGAGCTCCTCTTTCTATAGATACTAGAGGCCTGATGCACGAAGATTTGTGCAAGAATGGGCCTTCCTTCCTCTGGCTGCTGGCAGCAACTTCACTCTGGCCCAGAGCCACCTTTCTGCCTTCCCATGCTGCTCAGAGGCCTGGAGTGGCTGGGGTGGTGTGGAAGGCCTGTGTCATTGCCATAGTGACAATGCAAGTGTCCCGCCCCACCCCCAGCCACTCAGCACCTGTGTATGAAAATTAATCCACCATCTTTGCTGGGTTAATTTGCATACTCACTCCTGATTGGGTAGTGGGTGCCACGAAGGTACATTCAATTAGCATGTTAATCTTTTATTAGGTAGACTAGAGACCGGTGCATGAAATTCATGCATGGGGGGGAGGGGCAGGGGATGTCCCTCAGCCCAGCCTGCACCCTCTCCAATCTGGGACATCCTTCTCACAATTCAGGACTGCTGACTCCAAACTGCTAGCCTGCCTGCCTTCCTGATTGCCCCTAACTGCTTCTGCCTGCCAGCCTGATCACCCCCTAACCACTACCCTGTCAGCCTAATTAATGTCTAACTGCTTTCCTGCCAGCCTGTTTGCCCCCAACTTCCCTCCTCTGCCAGCCTGGTCACCCCTAACTGCCCTCCCCTGCAGGCTTGCTTGCCCCCAATTGCCCTCCCCTGCTGGTCTGATCACCCAAAATTGCCTTCCCTTACAGGCCTGGAACCTCCCAATGGCCCCCCCTGAGGGCCATCTTGTGGTGGCCATCTTGTATCCACATGGGGACAGGATCTTTGACCACCTGGGGGCAGCCCTCTTGTGTATTAGCGTGATGGTCAATCTGCAAATTACTCTTTTATTAGATAGGATAGAGGCCTGGTGCATGGGTGGGAGCCAGCTGATTTGTCCTAAAAGGTGTCCCAGATCAGGTTGGGGGTACCCTTGGGGTGGCCTGGGCAAGAGGCCTGTTGTGGTTTGCAGGCTGGCCATGCCCCCCAGCCACCCCTGGGATCTGGGATTAATTTATGTTCTACAACTGAAACTTTGTAGCCTTGAGCGGAGTCAAGCCTTCTACTGGCTCCATGGCAACAGCCATTTCTGTTTGGGTTTATCTTAATTCTACAATTGAAACTTTGTAGCCTACAGTGGAGGCCTCAGTGCTAGAGCTGCAAAAGTTTGGCTTCCTCTATTGCCCAGGCAACCATTGCCTTCTGCTCTCTTCTCCATGGTGGGCGCCATTTCTTTTGGGATATATCTTCTATAACTGAAACTTTGTAGCATTGAGTGGAGGCCTACGCTGGCGACAACAGGCAGAAAGCTTGGCTTCCTCCTTTGCTGGGGAAACCCAAGCCTCCCTCCTGCTCTCAGTGGCCACAGCCATCTTGGTTGGGGTTTATTTGCATAATCTGCTCCTGATTGGCTGGTGGGTGTGGCTGTGGCTTGATTGGTGGTACAGTCAATTTGCATATTACTTTTATTAGATAGGATATTTACTTATTGATTGATTGCAGAGGGGAAGCAAGAGGGGGAGATAAGAGACATACATGCGGAGAGAAAATCAATCATCAGTCAGCTGCCTCCTGCACGCCCCCTACTGGGGATTAAGCTCGAAACCTGGGCATATGCACTGACCAGGAATCGAACAGTGATTTTCTGGTTCACAGGTCGATGGATGATAAAACACAGAGCCCCTCTTTGGGTTTCACCTTGTGCTTGAGCCTCACAGTATCTTTGTTATCTAGACAGTCAGAAATGTCAAACTTTTAGGAAATAAGACACTGCTAGAAGGGAGTTTATACATTCTGTTGTTTAACCTTATTTTACAGATGAGGAAATTGAGGATCAGAGGAAAGTGACTTGCTTACAGTGATACAGCAAACCAGCAGCTAAACCAGAATCAGAAGAGCCCTAGAATCTTGCCTTGTGTCCTTTGGTACTCGGCCATCTGCTCAATAAAACAAACCTACAGCTCGATTAATTTACTGCACACCTACACAACACCAAGAACAGCTCCTCTGTGGAAGTCAATGATTAAAATCTGGTCTGCTCTAAAGCATCTAAGCAGTTACTAATTAAGCAAATTTCTGTGAGAAAAGATATTTCAAACAGAAAAGTGTTCTCTTAATCTAAATCCATACAACTTCAAATTGTAGTAGCACAAACTGTACAATTATAATATTTCAAGGATACTTAAAAATATTTCATAATACAATGCATCAATCTCTAGCTTTAGATTTTCTCCTCAATGCAGGTCTCATGCTAGGCCCTGATAAAATGGTTTTGTAACTTTTTTGGGGGAAGGATTTAACTAAAACAACTTCCCTTAGTGTTGGAGTGAACAAGGTAATAAAATCTGTTTGCTGTGCCCCCGTCTCTAGACAGTGCTGTAATTACACCACATAAGGAAGAAAGGTAGCTGAATCCCACTCCAGATCATTTCTGTGAACTCAGCCTCCTTGTCAATGGTGTTCTCACATTGCATGAGAACCGCAGAGATATCTCCTATGAGCCGCAGAGACAGGGTCTGGTTGCAGGACCGTGAGCTGGCTTAAATTCCTTGTGAAACTGATGTCTGTGGTTCAAAAACAAAAATTGGCATTCTGAGGTTTAAAAAAAGTATTGCCAATGAATTCCCCTGGACAACACACACACACACATACACGAAACTTGTAAAAATTAAAGGTATTCTTTATGCCAAAGTATTACAAATAAATGCATTTTACTTAAAAAAGTATCTTGTTCAGCTTTTAAAAAAAGTCCCGTCTTTGAAATGTGTTTAAAAAGAAAATTGATCTTTAAGAAAGAAAAACAGGCAATTCCTACTAAAACCAAGTTAACTTTTGATAACGTTTTAATCTCTTAATTCAACGATTTGGCATTTTCCCCAACAATTTCCCCCAAATCTTACAAAAACCACGAAGTGCAAAGTATATTCACACTGGGTCTGTAAATACAGAGACATAAGCATCGTTTTTCTTAATCACTGAACTGCCCTCTGGCCACTGGTCTTTGAAGCTACAGTCCCCCGGGGCTGGCACCGTCATCGTCATCGTGCCCCTTGACACCTGAGGCGGCCAGCGTGCTCTGTCCTCTCTAGAAGGAAAACCACAGGCCACCGCCCTGGCGCCATCCCTGGCTCGGTCCAATCAATAAGGACTTATTTCCTGTCCATTTGCTGAGGTCACAGGAGCGAATCTCATTAATTATTTCTGCTGCGGCGGCCCCAAGTGTGCTTCTGGCGTGACAAAGGAAAACCGCTTGACCTTTTTTTCTTCTAATTTTGCTTGTAGCAGTTCCAAAAAGATGGCAGTATTCATTTAGCAATGTGATAAAAGGAAGAAAAAACAATGTGCATGTTTTTAAAGTCATTAGCAAAATTGAGATATTTCATTATGAAAGCTCTCTGGATCACCTCACTCCTCATTTTTTTCAGCTAAGGAACAATAGTGTCTTTTTAATTTGGTGTCACGAAAACCTGGTCACAGCAAACACAATGTTTTCTAAAGCAGATCTGGCCTCGGAGGGAGGAAAGCTCTCCAGGGCCGCCAGGGCCTTGTTTCCATGGTAACGACACAGGTCAATAGCTGAAGTCACACCTTTGCCAGCTTTGATTGTTTCTCGCAACTGTTAAGAAACAAACGCACAGTGAAAGTCAGTTTTTAAGGCACCACAATTCAATTGGGGAGGGGAAGTGAAAAACAAAGAAGGGGACAACCATATAGATTTCTTGTGCCAGCTCATTCTTTTGGGTAAAGAGGACATCATCCCCTAATGGTCTCGAGGCACCAACGTTCAGAACCTGAGGGTCTGGGTGTCTGCCTCCAGGGGAGCACAGTGGGCTGCAACGAGCCTAATCACACCTCCGTGGCCTCCCACCCCCTGGCATCTTGCAATGTGCCCTGCTGGGGGCCGGGGGAGTGAGTGACATGGAGGACATTTGTGTTTCTGGCATTTTGACTCAGCAGCCTGATATTCTTACGTGAGGAAGGCTTCATTAACATCATAGTTAAAAATTATATTTTCCCCCACTGTATGTTGACACAATAGTCCATTATGGAAATTCAGGAAAGAGGCTACATATAAAAAGATGAACACTACATTTTAAAAACTAAAGTATTTTATTTGGGAAGATTGAATTGAAAATAGCCTTTGTAAAGAATAAAGTAACTCCCACCAACAAATAGAACTGCTTTCCAATAAAATGGTGACACTTTAGGGCTGAAAAAGATTTGGTCTGTCCCCCTTTCCCTTGCCCGATTTCCATCTTTTCTTTCTCAATGACAACCTCACATCTGCCTAACTCCCTAACCAGAAACGGGGTGTGTGTGTGTGTGTGTGTGTGTGTGTGTGTGTGTGTGTGTGTGTCCTCCCTCATCTCTCACATCCAGCCAGGCACCATGGCAGCACCGACATTGTTTACCTTTGATGGCACTTTCTGGTCCCCAGAGACTGGGTGGGGCCGAGTGATGAGTGATAGGTTCTAGTCCCTGTGAAAGATGCCTGCCCCTTTGGGCTGCAGCCTTTCCCTGCAGAGCTTTCCTTCTGGCACATCCATGGCCACACTGAGAGGCTCCCCAGCCTGGAACCCAGAGGGACCCGGTGAGCCACCACAGTGCCTCTCGGACCTGAAAGGGACATGTCACACCAGCGAGAAACATGTCTTTGTTGTTTGAAGCTACAGAGATTATGAGGGTGTCGGGAGCCATCTATCTCCTGAAAGCTCTCAACTTGATCTTCTGCTCTTTATTCCCATTGCCACCACGATAGTTCAGGCTCTCACCATCCCTCATCTCCTACAGAGTCTACCCACCACCAGTTCTGCCCCCCTGGACTCCATCTGTTTCCCCCTTTCACCATGTATTTAGGGAGACTACGTGTAGCTTCATCTCTGCCATCAAGCTCCCCAAATTGCACTTGAATGGAATGCACTCAGCTAGGATGACACCCTAAGGGACTAGGTGCCACTCTGCATACTGCAGTACAGCATTATTATACAGTGTAGTATTTTAATTCTTCATTCACCCATCTATCTCTTCATTGTACATGAAGCTACTGCATAATCCAGGAAATATAAAAGAATAAAAAGAATAAGCTGTTTTATTCCTCTAATTATAAGACGAACAGAGGTCCAGAGAAGCTCAGAGGCTCACCAATTATAGATGGGGTAGTGGCAAGGCTAAGATGAAAAGTCAGGTTTTTCTTTTTATTAATTTTAGAGAGAGGGGAAGAGGGAAGGGCATAAAGGGAGGGAGGGAAGGAGGGAGGTAGGGAGGAAGGGAAGGAGGGAGGTAGGGAGGGAGAGAGGGGGAGAGAGAGAGAGAGAGAGAGAGAGAGAGAGAGAGAGAGAGAGATATCAATTTGTTGTTCCATCTATTTATGCATTCATTGGCTGATTCTTGTATGTTCTGACTGGGGATGGAACCTGCAACCTTGACATATCAGGATGTCACTCCAACCAACTGAGGTACCTGGCCAGGGCCTAGAAGCCAGGTTTTTCTAACAGCACTTGATACTATGCTCCACGAGACTCTCAGCACTCCACTGACATTTCAACCTTCATGTGAACTTGAAGACTCTTGCAGCCTAGGGTTCTCTGTTCTTTTGCCAATCACCAAATGCATGAAGACACTAAAATAAATGGTGCTGGGTATCAAAGGCAGCCAGATTCAAACTCCATTCTAGCGTAGTAATCTTAGGGAAACCATTTATTTATTTATTTTTTAAAAATGTATTTTTATTGATTTCAGAGAGGAAGGGATTGGGGGAGAGAGACACAAACATCAATGATAAGAGAGAATCATTATTTGGCTGCCTCCTGCATGCCCCACACTGGGGACTGAGCCCACAACCTGGGCTCGCATCCCGACCGGGAATCAGACTGTGGTCTCCTGGTTCGTAGGTGGATGCTCCACCACTGAGCCATGCCAGTCAGGCTTCGGGAAGTCATTTAACTCCCTGAGTTCTAAATGGAGATAATATCATCTCATGAAGGACTGTTGGGAGGACGACATGAGCCAGCAGAGTGCTTGACAGTGCTGAAACACCACAGATGTTCACAGGGACTTTCTTCCTCCTCCTCAGCATTTAGCCACTGCCCCCCCCCCCCCCCCGCCTCCCCCGGCCTTCCCCCGTTTCCATCAGGTTCATAGGAACGTAACCATGCCCATTCATTTCGGGACTGTCCGGCTGCTTTTGTGCTACAACGGCAGCGTGCAGAGCTGAAGAGCTACCAGAGACTATATGGCCTGCAAATCCTCAAATATTTACACTTTGGCTTTGATAGAAAAAGTCTGCTGGCTCCTAGATGAAAACAATGACTATCTCCTACTTAGATTCAACAATAGTTAATATTTTGCCATTTTTATTCTGTTTACGTGTGTGTTTTTGGCGCCATTTGAAAATAAGCTGGAGGCAGTGGTAAATTAGCTCTCCAGGGGAGGACAAAGCTTTATTTGTAGCATTTGCAGCATTCTGTGGTAGAGATACTCCCATCACTAAGTTTCAAGCTCCCAAGGGTGTGGGATCACAAAATTCTTGAATATTTAACAATAGGCTCTGAGCAGGTAGGACCTGCCCTGGACAAAACATGGAACGGTGGATGCTTAGGCCTTGTTAAGACATGTCTCTCCTAAATTAAGAACACCCCCCGGGATAAAGCAGAATACTATTACCACAGCTGGGAAAGTTCACAACAGTTCTCTAATACTATCTAATACCTAGTCCATGTGCAAATTTTCCCATCTGATTCTAAAATGTCTTTTTTAGCTTTTTAAATTCCAACCTCATCAATCCTGGTTTACACATTTAATTTGTTGGCTATGACACTTGAACTTTTCCCCCCTATGACATGGTTATTTTGAAAAGACTAGGCTGTGCTGTACAATGTTCTACATTCTGTATTTCTCTGACTGTTTCATTTAATTTGGTACTCTATGTAGTATTCAGTTAGGCTCAACTGACTATTCAGAAGTGGCTCCTATGGTATGTAGCCCTACAGTGAAGGGTGATTCAGGTTAGGACAAGAGGGACCCAGGAGGACACCACTGAAAGTTACTCAGATCCTAAAAGTGACTTTCTCTCACCCAATGACCATTTTACCTCCAGTTAACGGCTGAACCTGTTCTGTCCACAGAGGTGGGCTCACAGGGCTCTGTACACCAGGGGGCCTGATAGAGTCCAGGTGCAAAATGCCCGTATAATGACTCACTGGCGATCTAATCCTTCAGGGAAGGTATTGTTCCTCGCAGTCATCTGTAAACACTCCTACCACCTACACAAACTATTGGCTCAAAGGAAATCCTTTAGATGTAATTCATAGACTATAAATGAGATTCATTTTCTATTATAAATTTGTAGAGGCAATGGGTCTATCCTGAGAAGGCAGTCTTGTCCTATGTATATAAATGTGACAAACAACAACAACAACAACAAAAAAACAACAAAAAACACATAAGCTAGGGTTCAAACTTGATTGACCATAAGATTCATATGGGGAATTTTAAAATGCAGATGCCTAGGTCCTGTTCCTGGAGACGGAAGTCAATAAGGTCTTTAAAAATTGGTTCCCAGCGGAAACTGGTTTGGCTCAGTAGATAAGAGTGTTGGCCTGCAGACTGAAGGGTCCCGGGTTCAATTCCAGTTAAAGGCATGCGCCTTGTTTGCGAGCACTTCCCCAGTGGGGGTGTGTGCAGGAGGCAGCTGATTGATGTTTGTCTCTCATCGATGTTTCTGTCTCTCTATCCCTCTCCTTTCCTCTCTGTAAAAAATCAATAAAATATATTTAAAAAATAAAAAAATAAAAAAAATGCTTCCTAGGCCATTCCGATGATTAGCCATATTTGTGAGTATCTCACTAGTGAGGGCATGTATTTTGAGCTACTCTATTTTAAAATTCTATTTTAGTTGTATCGGGTTTATATTGTTTCAGCTATACTTCCAACTGGTTGTCTTTGCAATGATCAAATTCAATTCAACAAGCATTTGTTGGGCACCTATGTAGCCTAGGTATACTATAGGGGCTGTAGGTACAGAGAGAAACCCTGCTTCCTAGGACCACGTGTAAGAAGGACTGTTATAGAGCTGCAGGACCAGAAAGGGTTAAATAAAACACAGAGGGTCTGGACCTATGATCTTAATCCTAATAGCTACAATAGAAAACACAAATAAAAAAAAGAGCCTTCCACTTTTGCCTTCACCTACATTTTGACTGGGCGAAGCCCAAATCAATGCAGAGACAGAACTTTCCATATTAGGATGCGGCTAGAAGAGTTAGTATGCCCACACTGGCCTTTGTGACACACAAACACACACACACACCACAATGAAGTTAAATTATTAGTCTGTGTTTTATTTCCTTGATATAGCACTTTAGGGTACTACTATAATTAAATCTCTAATTAATTCCACTGAGTAATTATATAATTCAGGGAATCACCTGAAATAAATTAAGTCCAATCCCCTGCTAGAGGATCCTATTAAAGGTATTAATACAGACAAGAGGATGCAAAGTACTTAAAGTTAAGTGCACTATTACTTAACATTTGTTAAAAGGTGTTACTAAACACCTTTTTTTTTTTTTTAAGCAATAAATATTGCTTTATGAGGCCTATTTGAGAAAATCATTGTATGTCTTTAAAAACCATTTGGTTCGGAAGTCCAAGCCTCTGCCCTGGGACCTATCATATTTTTTCCGTGTATAAGATGCTATTTTTTTCTAAAATCATTAGACTGAAAATCGAGGGGCATCTTATACACAGAAGTCAGCAGAGGAGGTAGCCAAGTGGATGCTTAGCTACCCATATCTTGTCAAACAGGCTTCCTCCAATTATGAGCCTTATTGTTACTGATGTCAGCTGGTGCGTAATTGGAGGGGGAGGGGGAGAGTGCACAGATGCAACAGAGACCTGAGTGTTCTGAGCCCATAAAAATGTCAAAAAATAAAAATATAAATACTGGTAAGTGATTGTCTTACTCTGCAAAATTCAAACTGAATGTAATAAGCTATGCAAAAGAGCATGGGAAGAGAGCTGCAGAGAGACAATTTGGACCTCCTCCCAATAAGTCTATGATCAGACAGTGGAGAAAACAGGAAGAACAACTCATTAGGATGCCTAAAAAGAAGAAGTCCTTAAGAAGAAAACCAACAAAATGTTTAAAATATTGATTTCTTAAGAGAAACCAAGATGGAGGCATAGGTAAACACCTAAACTGCTGCCTCACACAACAATTTCAAAACTACAACTAAAAGACAAAACAGACATCATCCAGAACCACAGGAAAGCGGCTGGGTGGAAATTCTACAACTAGAAGTAAAGAGTAAAGCACGCGGAAAATCAGAGGAACTACAAAAGCCTGAGGTATGGAGGTGTAGGCACTGAGATGACGGGCAGCTAGGTGCCTGACTGGCTTTCTCTAGCGAGAAGGAGACAAAAGCTCTCGATTGCGCTGAACTCCAGTTCCGACTGCACTGAACCCCAGTTCTGGGCAAGACCCTGGGGACCCAGGCTCATACGAGGGGAGGGGCGGGGAATCTGGACTGTCAGGCAGAAACTCAGGGGAGTTGCAAAAGGAAGCACCCGACTGCACTGAACTCTAGTTCCAGGCAAGAATCTGGGGATCCAGATTTATTGTGGGAGAAAGTGGACTGTCTGGCAGCAGGCAAAATTCAAGGGCGGCTCTCTCAGAAGTGCTTGCAGCAATTACCAAGGAACATTGAGACACAGGGGTCTCAAAGGGTAGGGCTGATGGGAAGCCAAGACTGTCTGCTCAGGCCCAAGACTCCGTCCCATCCAAGCTGAGCACAGAGGCTTTTATAATTTTGCAAGTCTTGTCTCATAAGGCTGTCTCCAGCACAGAAGTTCTCCAGGCATAGACACAGCTGATCCTCACAGCCAAATGGCCTGGAGGTCAATTCCTCCCACTGATACCAACAACAATCAACACTTGACTACAACAAGGCTGTACACACAGTCCACAAATGGGTGCACCAACAGTGTACACCTCAGGTAATGGGAGGGTGAGCCACTGGGCCATATAGGATACCTAGCACACAAAGCTACCCTCCCAACTCAGGGAAGCAGCGAAAATATGGAGACAAAGAAACAGATTACAAACAAAAGAAATGGAGGAAAACAAACGACTGGCGATAGAGTTCAAAACCACAGTTATAAGGTTTTTCAAAAATTTTCTAGAAAAGGCCAACAAATTTAGCAAGATCCTCGAAGATATGAAAAAGGACCAACTAGAAATGAAAAATACACTGACTGAAATAAAAAATATTATACAGAGACTCAACAGCAGACTAGAGGAACACAAGAATCAAGTCAAAGATTTGAAATACAAAGAGGCAAAAAACAAAAGAAAAAACCCCAACACACACACACACACACACACACACACACACACACAACACTAAACCGAAAAAGCAAAAACCAAAAAGAGTCCAAAAATTTGAAGATAGTGTAAAGAGCCTCTGGGACAACTTCAAGCGTACCAACATCAGAATCATGGGGGTGCCAAAAGAAGAGAGAGAGCAAAATAATGAAAACCTATTTGAAGAAATAGTGATCAAAAACTTCCCCCACCTGGTGAAAGAAATTGACTTACAAGTCCAGGAAGCCCATAGAACCCCAAACAAAAGGAATCCAAAGAGGACCACACCAAGACACATCATAATTAAAATGCCAAGAGCAAAAGACAAACAGAATATTAAAAGCAGCAAGAGAAAAACAGTTAATTACCTACAAGGGAGCACCCATTCGATTGTCAGCTAATTTCTCAACAGAAACTATGCAGGCCAGATGGGAGTGGCAAGAAATATTCAAAGTGATGAATAACAAGAACCTACAACCAAGATTACTCTACCCAGCAAAGCTATCATGCAGAATTGAAGGTCAGATAAAGAGCTTCACAGATAAGAAGAAGCTAAAGGAGTTCTTCAACACCAAACCAGTATTATATGGAAATGCTGAAAGGTATTCTTTAAGACGAGGAAGAAAAAGAAAAAGGTAAAGATAAAAATTATTAACAACAAATACACATCAGCAAGTGAATCTAAAAATCAAGTGAATTAAAAATCTGATGAACAGAATAAACTGGTGAATATAATCAGATCAGGGGCATAGAAAGGGAGTGGGCTGACAATTCTCAGGGAGAAAGGGGTGTGGCTGTGCGGGAAGACACTGGACAAAAATTGTACGCCTATGGATAAGGACAGTGGAGGGGGAGGTAAGAGCAGAGAGTGGGGTGGGAAGCAGGTGGAGGGGAGCTATGGAGGAAAAAGTGGGGGGCTTCTTATATATGGGGACATCTTATACATGGAAAAATACGCGAAGTGGCTTTAGGAGAAGTGGAGGCTGAAGTCACTTCTTACCAATGAAACCAGAGAAAGACTTGAAGACCTAGAAGAAACCCCATGCACAATCCTATCTTACTTCATTCTGCAGAAGATACTGGGAATAGAGAGACTGCACAGGGAACTTGTGAATAGCCTGGGTTTCATACAAGATAGCCAGAGCTCTTCCACTCTACAGGACTGGAAAAGATTTGAAGATAACCCAAGTTTTCTTTCACCCAACTGAACAGAGTGCTTGGAGAAAACTAGGATGCTAAAACTCGTCTGGAACCCAAAATAGACCTTGTTCTGAAGAAACTAGATAATAGAGAGTAAGGGAATATAAACAAATATATTCAATTTTAAAAAAATTTATTGATTGATGAGAGAGAAGGGAGAGAGAGAGAGAGAGAGAGAGAGAGAGAGAGAGAGAGAGAGAGAAACTGTGATTTGTTGTTCCAGTTATTTATGCATTCATTGATTGATTCTTGTATGTGCCCTGACTGGGGATTGAACCTGCAACCTTAGCATATTGGTACAATGCTCTAACTAATTAAGCTACCCCACAGGGCACATTAAAAAATTTTTTTTTTTAAATGCTTGCAAATACCTGGATAAGAGTAAGAGAAAAACCAAAGGAAACCATGTTGAAATGGGAAGAGATCATATACTTCTTTTTAAAAAAAGATATATTTTTATTGATTTTTACAGAAAGGGAGGGAGAGGGAGAATGAGAAACATTGATGAGAGAGAAACATCTATCAGCTGCCTCCTGCACACTCCCTCCTGGGGATGTGCCCGCAGCCAAGGTACATGCCCTTGACCAGAATCGAACCTGGGACCCTTCAGTCCACAGGCCAACGCTCTATCCACTGAAGATAGTTTACTACTTCTTAATCAAGGGGCAGAAGTGAACCATGCTTCTCTAGTGGAGATTATGAAGTCGGCAAAAAGATAAGATGCAGAAATGACAAGGGACTTTAATCTTCAAACATCTGCTAAAACGCACATTCCATAGTTGACAAATTCTTGGTGTGCCTGACTGATATAATTTTATGTATCAGAAGACAGAAGAAGCACTTCTTGCCTAACTATGTCAACATATTAGTAACTGGATGTAAAGGTGATAGGAATCTGGCAAAAAAGAAAAAAAAAAAAAAGAAATAAAAAGAGAATGTGATCTTAGTATCAGAATCAGGTTAAGAAAGGACCATGGTTTTTAGACACCCAGACTATACATTAGAAATGTGCATTGTGCCCTAACTGGTTTGGCTCAGTGGTCTCGATTCCAGTCAAGGCACATACTTTGGTTGCAGACTCTTCCCTGGCCGAAGCCCTGGACGGGGTTCGTGCAGGAGGTAACCAATAGATGTGTTTCTCTCTTGTCTTTCCCTCTCTCTTACACTCTCCCTAAAATCAATGGAAAAATATCCTTGGGTGAGGATTAACAACAACAATAACAACAAAAGTGCATTGCAAAAGCAAGTGAAAAGATTATCATGATTCTAAGTGATTATAACTAGAAATACAAGGTGGACAAAGGTAGGTTTTCAGTTATTTGTATAAAAATAATACAATAATAATAAATAATAACAAGTAAGTAAGAATATAAGAATAAACTGTGTTTTGCATACTTACAACTGTAAACCACTTTTGCCCCACCCCAATTAGTTGAAGGGTGACAAACTAAATTCCAACAATGGTCATATAATTAATTATGAACAAAACCAAAATAAATGGCTGCAGACTAAGGTCTCTCAGGGCTCAGACTTGAAAAGGCCCAGGCGTGAGAGGAGGAGCTTCTCATGCCTTCTGCTGCTGGCCTGCAGAGCGCCCACTCTGCACCAGGTAGTCCTGTGGACATAGGACGCTATCCCTGATTTGAAGGAGCTGACAAAGGACAGGAACAAAGTTGTAAAATCTTGTGGGAATCTACCCATAAGTCTGTATTGTCACCAGGACACTTGTCACAGATGGTTTTAAAGTTCCATTACTCACAGAAAAATGTTCAGAAACAACCAACCTTGTTAGAATCTATCAGAAAAGACTGATAGATTCATGGGGAAAGAATAATAAGGAGCTTCAAAATGTAAAGGCGGTAGTTGCATAAAAACAAGCTCAAATATTTGTGAAAGATGTATTATTAAGAGAAGACAAAGAGGAAATAGAGCAACTAAATAATGAGTTAAAATTGTAATGACTGTCAGGCCACAGTGGCTCAGTGGGTGAGCATTGACCTATGAACCAGGAGGTCACAATTCAATTCCTGGTCAAGGGCACATGCCTGGGTTGCGGGTTCCATTCCCAGCAGGGAGCGTGCAGGAGGCAGCCAATCAATGATTTCCATCATTGATTTATCTCTCGCTCCCCTCCCTCCCTCCCTCCCTCCCGCTTCCCCTCCCTTCCTCTCCCCACCAGCAAATCTCTCACTCATTCCATCTGATGTCCCTGTCGGGCTTTCATCTTCTGGCACTTTCCCCGTCCTCCTCCTCACTTTGGAGACCTGATTTCTAGGCTGGCACACCTTCTCAGAGGCTTCCAGCCATCTCTGTCTGCTCTTGCATGCTTAGCCTGAGTAAGTGTCCTTCACAGCTAACTGAAAGAATGAGAAACTTCAGAGGAGGGCAGATGCAAATGTCTTTCAACATAGGACAACAGAGAAAGATAAAGACAGGTGATTCTGGAACACAGACCAGTGAATTTATGAACAATGATGGCAAGATCACAGAAGAGGTATTAAAGAGATGGTTTGTGGGTTCCAGAAAAAAGGCAGTGGTGACCATAATCCCAGACAGCCCACAAGGGACAAGTCAGTCATGACAAAACACTCTCATTTTCCTTTGGATATGTCTGCTTGGCTATTAGCTGGAGAAACAGCAGAGATGAAGTATATTCAGATTTTGGAACTTTAATCCTTTGTGGGTAAGACAGAGAAATGGGGTCTGGTATTATGGATTTGAATATGTAAAACAACTATTCCTAGAAAGTGGTTAGTAGTGAGCATAAAAGTGGTTCTCCACAACTGGCTTTGAACATGGAGGAGGCCCCAGAATGGAAACCAGGGCATTAGTCCTACACCCGAAAGAACTCAATTCTGCTACCCCAAGTTCTAGAAGAGAAATGCTGCTCACAGCCCACACAACGACAGCACCTGGGCCCTGAGCTCATGAGGATCCAGATAAGCCATGCCAGACCCCAACCCCAGACACTAAGATAAATATTATTGTTCTAAACCCCTAAAAAAAGTGATCTCTTAGTGTTGTGCTATAGGGCTCAATATTTGGTTTCTTTCCCTTATCAATTCTATGTATTGTTTGGATGAAGATGGAGAAGAAATGCATATTACATTATAATTTTCAGATGTCACACAGTGAATAAAGAGAGAGAGAACACGTGGAGAGCATCAAAATGTTAATGCTTTTGACATGTTGAACGATAGACTGATACTAGCCAGATGAAATATAACAGGAATAACTGTATAGTTGTGCATTTAGATTTAAAAAAATTAATTGAAGTGTAAGCTCAGTTTGGCAGTGACTCTTTAAAAAATGCTGAAGTCAGTGATAATGACATACCTTACATAATTTAAGACTATAATGTAGATTTTTTAAAAGAATAGTTTATTGATTTTTAGAGAGAGAGGAAGACGGAGAGAGAAACATCAATGAGAGATGCGATATCGATGGGCTGCCTCCTGCACACCCCCTCTGACTACTGAGCCTGCACCCAGGCATGTGCCTTTGACCTCCAGGTCTCCAACCGGCAACTTCTGGGTGCACAGGATGACGCCCAACTGCGCACACCAGCCAGAGCTGTAATGTAGATCCAATAAAAGCAAATGCACACATTGGCAGCATCAACAGGTGTACATCTCCAAAACACAGGCAGGACGGCCACGCACTGACGGGAGCTCGTGTGGGAAACTGTGCTCAGGTCTGGGTGCTGCGGCCACGTGTGAGGGGCATTCAGGATAGACTGGGACCAGTGTGAGGAGGAAGAAGCATTTCGCAACATGTCACCTAAGGAAACGATTAAAGAAAATTATGAATGCTATCCTCAAATATCAAAAGCAATTAATTAAATGGAAGAAGCAGCAGTCCTGTTCCACTGGTCTGTGCTTCAGGGGACAGGCCAGAGCGACGAGGTGAAGTTCTAGGAAGCAGATTTCAACGACAAATAAGAAACAGCTTTCAAATGACTAGAGCTGTCCAACAACAGAATAATTATTTTTGACAAGTTGTGAACTCCTCTCTACCAATGGAAGCCCTCAGTGACTGGATGGCCAAGTCAGAGAAACTCTGAATGAAACTCAGTAGGTATGGGAGGCGGGACAATGCTGCTTCCAAAGTCCCACCCCAACCCCAAGATTTCAGATCCAGCACTTCAACGGAATGGCAGGATGGTGCAACAGGAAAAGCAACAATAAAACCTTCCTCTAATATGATAAAATGTGAAATGTATTGCAAACAACATAATAAAGCACTCCTTTTGACTTAGAGTAACAAATTATTTGCAAGAATCTATAGGGAAAAATTCTACCAATCTTAACTAAATATCTTACTTCGGCAAAGACAGGAGATAGAAAAGAGAATTCTTAGTTATTTTCTCAATCACAAATTCACATGCAAAATAGTAAGAATTATATTAAACTAAAGCTTGAGAAGCAATCAGTGCTTCATGTTTTCCAAAGAAAAACTTAATGATTTATAAATAATCACAGCATTATCCATATTCTGACTCCAAGGTAATTTTTAATTTTGGTATCACATGCCAACGAGGAACTTAATTTTACACATTGAAATTCAAATAGCAAAACTAGGATCAGTTTGGCTAGTATGGCTCAGTTGGTTGGAGCATCATCTCATTCATAAAAAGATCGCGGGTTCAGTTCCTGGTAGGGCATGTGCGGGAGGCAACCAATGGATGTTTCACTTTTACATCTCTCTCTCTTTTTCTCCCTCCCTTCTTCTCTAAAATCAATAAAAAAGGATTTCTTCAGGTGAGGATTAAAAAGATAAATAAATAAAAATAAAATAAAACGTTAACAAACAAATAAACCTGGAACCATGAAACTTGTTAGTAAACTCTGTAACAGAAATTCAAAAGTGAAACATAGCATAGGTGGTGGAGTGCAGCATGGAGCCAATCTTGCCTGTAGCTTTTTTTAGGAGTGAATCAATAAAGAGTAAGCTCTGTTATCTCATGACAAACATTATGCTGGTTATTTAATGAAAGAGAACATTGTTGGAGGAGAGCATCACATCATGTGGGCATTAAGTAGTCCTGGGGGCTATTGAAGAACACATAAACTATGTAAGAGCGAATTTGGTTCTTATTATTGTACTTTAATCTGTATCTGACTTAGACATTTACTTAGGTAAATGACTTAGGCATTTCTCAAATCCTTCTCATGCCTCAATTTTCATCTGCTTTAGTATTTGGGGGCTGATACTTGGGAATCACTACCCTCAAAGCTACTTCAACTACCACCACCATTCACAGCACCCTACATTCCTAACATCCTAACATGGATCCTGATACACATTCGCAGGATTAACACTTCTTTCAGACATAAGGGATCTCTATGTTATGGTGTTATAGAGGGTATATTTGTAAAGACAAATCCTTGTCTCCTTCAAAAGAATGATGATAAGAACTATATTTATAAAACTTTCTTAGTTTTATAAATATAGAAAGAATGAAGAATGTCTATCAGTTTTTAAAAAATGTCATAATTATCCCTGCTGGTGTGGCTCAGTGGTTGAGTGTTGACCTATGAATTAGGAGGTCATGGTTCAATTCCTGGTTAGGGCACACGCCCGGGGCACACAGCCGATCAATGATTCTCTTTCAGTGTCGATGTTTTTAACTCTCCCTCTCTTTTCCTCTCTGAAATCAATACAAATATATTTTAAAATATCAAAATTATTGCACTGGTTCAGCAAACATAAATCGTAAGAGTCTTACTAGACAGTCACTATTTCTGAGACCAGGACTATGCTAGATTATAAATTAATGCATAACACTTTTTGGGTGTTTGCAAGACCAGAACCTGCACATTCTCCCTTACTTCTTTCTGTAGTATGTCTGAAGCATCTTTTTTTTTTTTGGTTTGTTTTTATTTTATTTATTTATTTATTTTGGTTTGTTTTGAAATATGTGTATTTTTATTGATTTCAGAGAGGAAGGGCGAGAGAGAGAAAGAGAAAGATCAATGATGAGAGAGACTCATTGATCAGCTGCCTTCTGCATGTCGTGCCCCCCTTCTCCCCCCCCTAAAAAAAAACACAACCAAAAAACTGGGGATCAAGCCCGAAACCCAGACATGTGTCCTTGACTGGAATTGAACCTGGTACTGAAGAGTCCAGTTTGGCTGACACTCAATCCACTGAGCCAAACGCGCTATGGCTGAAGCATCTTGACTGTGAGATAGTAACTGTTGAACACTCTTAGATAATGCGATCTGTTCTCCCTAAAATGAAGGACTTCAGAGATAGAATTTGATAGGAACATCTGATCAGATATGTCTTGAACAGCATACACACTGGAAAACATGTGTGTGGTGGCCTGACAGCAGGCATCGTAGAGATCAGAGTGCGTACAAAGGCTTACAACCTTTCCTAACTGGTGCCTACAGATCTTGTCTGGATGGCAGATAAAGGGTGGAAGTTCCTGAGATCTAGAACAGGGAGACCTTCCACAAGGGGCACTCTTGTGCTACGCAGGAATCAATCTTCAGAGATTTATCTTGGGTTTTATTTACTATGCCCTGGTGAATAGGTAAGACCTTTCATCAAGCCAAGAAGTCAAGGACTTGGGAGAAAGGGATAAAATCTATTCACCACAGTGTTTGTGTATGTGTGTGTGTGTGTGTGTGTGTGTGTGGTGTGTGTGTGTGTGTGTGTGTGTTGGGGGTGGAGGGTGAGTAGTGCTTGGGGATATGGCTTCATATGCACTAACTAAACAAATTACAGGTTTGTGATAGATCATACTTCTTGACATCAGGAAATCCTTCCTGCTGTACAAAATCAGGCTGTAGGGGTAGTGGCCAAGTTTGAAAATATCAATCCAGGTCATGACAAAGACTTCTAACTTATTCAAACCACATTCAGCGTCTATAAACAAGTGCTTCTCCTTTCTCTCAAAAAATGTAATTTTGGAAAACCCATGTTTCTCCTTTGTGTGTGTGTGTGTGTGTGTGTGTGTGTGTGTGTGTGTAATGACAAGGAGACAGACAATATTCCCTTCAGCTCTACTCAGAACTGTTTCAGGAGACTACCCAGGCTCCTCTGTGGAGACAGAGGGCTCGCTCCCTACATAGAGGCACATAGGCGCTCCCTGTGCACAGGTGGCTCCTGATACCGCTGACTAGGAGCACTAATTGAATCCAGCTACCCCACAGTGCAGAGCATTCACACACACAACTAGCCTGGAGGGCATTTTTAGTTAGCTTTCTAGACTAAGATTCAAAAGGTTACTCCACTTGCATCTTTATTTCAAGCCAGGGAGTGCAAGGCATTGAGGATATAGTAATTTGATTAAAAGTGTAGTTGGGGGGAAAGAACAGGTGGAGTCAAATACAACTTATGCATTAAAAGTACAGAATATAGGCACAAACATTTGCCATATCATGGGTCATTAATTCATTCATTCAACAACAGTTCAACAAATATTTATTGGTTATCTAGTATGTGTCAGGCACTATGTTAGGCCCTCAGGGGACAAATAATGGTGAGTAAAACCAGACATGATTCCAGGCTTACAAACAAGAACTGTTAGTAATTATATAATGTTAAATATATAAATGTTAGTTGTTATATAAGAATTAGAGTCCCGAAGCACAAAAATTTGTGCACTTAAGGGGGTCCCTCAGCCCGGACTTCACCCTTTCACAATCCATGACCCTTCGGGTAGGGTTCCTAGGCCTGGCCTGAGATCAGGACCTATTGGGACTTTCCTTACACTGGCTGCCAGCAGCTGGCCCTACCCTTACCCCTGCCACTGCCACTGCTTGTCATCTATGCAGTGCTGCCCCCCTCCCCTACCACTGACGACCTGCCTCTGCAGGCAACAGGCTAGGGTGCAATGGCTTGGCTGGCTTGGGCCTCCTTTCTTTGCTGGGGGCGGGGCCAGCCCTGGGAGTGGGCTGTCTGCCTACCTATCTGATGACCTCTAACTGCTGGTCTGCCTCCCTGATCACCCCTAACCACACTGCCTGCCTGATTGCCCCTAACTGCTTGCTTGGGGGCAGGGCCAGCACTGCGAAGGGGCTGTCTGCCTACCTAATCTTCCCTAACCGCTGGCCTGCCTACCTGATCACCCCTAACTGCTTGCTTGGGGGTGGGGCCAGCCCACAAGGGGCCATGGTGGTCTGGTCTCTGGTTGTTTTGGTTGTGATGCATCTGGCCTTTTATTATATAGGATGTAATTTTTAGGGGCTAATAATTCAAAATGATTAATTTAAGAATGGGAGAGATCGCCCCACTAAATATTATTGTTATGAACTAAATAATTTCACATTTTATATATAAAATTAGAAACCAAAGATCACAAAGTAGGAACATATGATCTGAAGAAAAAGAAAAAAGACAATTGGTTAGAGGATTGAATTAAATGAATATTACCAGTATTAGGCTAACAACTGAAAGGGTGCACATTTTATGATGTCATCCAGAGGGTTATTGATATCATTTAATAATTTTATTCATGATGCACAAGGGAACAGAGATTATGGTCATTAAATCTGTTGATGCCATTGAGGTGTGTGGGATTGCTAACACCTCAGAGAACAAGAATCCAATTTTAAAATAACATTAAGAAATTAAAAGAATAGATCATCAGAGCAAGATGATAGTCACTGAGGACCAATGCAAAATAATATACTAGAAGCCTTTAGGAGGAAAAACACTAGCTTGATGATGGGCAAGGAATAAATGTCCAGAGGGCAACTGTTTTGCAAAATGACTTGAAGGCTCACGATAGGGCACATTCTGGTTAAAGGCATTAATGACTGCATGTGTGATTAGAATTTACTTTGATTAAAATTTTCACATGATCCAAAAAGCTTCTAAGCTTTATTGTGAACAAAAACTGATCAATGATTATTTTTCCATCATTAATAATTATATATTGAAGGAGATTTGGGATCAGAGCAGTAGTTGCAAAAACTGAGTTTAGTAGATCAATTATTCTAAAAAACAGATTAAGCAAAATCCATTCATTATTGCTGTAAGGCAAAGCACTTGTCTAAAATGTGATTGCCAAAAAGAATAATAACTGGTTTTATCTGCTTTTTAAGGAAACAAGGAGTGGGGATTCAGACCAACACGCACAATGCCTGCCTAGGGCTAGGTTCCCCTCCTCCTCAGCTGTCCTCCTGTACCTCAACCCCTCTGAGGACCAGCATAAAACCTCACAGTGTAAAAACATTTACATTCTCCACTTGTGCTTTTCTGCCGATTGCCATAGAAGCAAGCAATTCTTTAGTAGCCTAGAATTAAATTCTGATTATATCAGTAAAAACACATTTTTCAATTCTTAGTAGCCTAGGTTATAATCTGAAAAATTCCAATTTAAATTAGAGTACACGTTGAAAGCAGAAATCCTTAAAAAATACAATGTATTTCTTATTTTAAACATGCTTAAATGTGGTCACCTTAATGCCCTTATTTACAGTCTTTATCAAGCATATAACATTTTACATAGCTGCATTTATATCATTAATGGCATCTGAATTTGGATAATTTTTCTTTTTCTTTTTTTGTCTTCCTTTCATCTTTTTTTTTTTTTTTTTTTTTTTTTTTTTTTTTTTTTTTTTTTTTTTAATCTTTATTGTTCAGTTTATTAATTACATTGTTTCCCCTTTTTATCCCCCTATAGCTTCCCTCCACCCTGTACCTATCCCACCCTCCCCCCTCCCCTCCCCCTCCCCACTGTCCTCTCCCATTGTTGCTAGATTTTTGTCCAGTCTCTTGCTGCACTTCCCACAACCCTTTTCTCCCCAAGAATTGTCAGTCCATTCCCTCTCTATGTCCATGTCTCTGTTATATTCACCAGTCTATCCTGTTCAACAGCCTATCAATTCACTTGATTTTTATGTTCATTTGTTGATAGATGTGTATTTGTTGTTGCTAGTTTGCACTTTTACCTTTTTCTTCTTCCTCTTCTTAAAGAATATCTTTCAGCATTTCATATAATGTTGGTTTGGTGGTGATGAACTCCTTTAGCTTTTTCTTATCTGCGAAGCACTTCATCTGACCTTCAATTCTGAATGATAGCTTTGCTGGATAGAGTAATCTTGGCTGTAGATTCTTGCTGTTCATCACTTTGAATATTTCTTGCCACTCCCGTCTGGCCTGCATCGTTTCTGTTGAGAAATCCGCTGACAGTCGTATGGGTGCTCCCTTATAGGTAACCAACTGTTTCTCTCTTGCTGCTTTTAATATTCTCTCTTTGTCTTTTGCTCTTGGCATTTTAATTATGATGTGCCTCGGCGTGGTCCTCTTAGGGTTCCTATATATTGGGGTTCGGTGCACTTCTTGGAATCCTAAGTCAATTTCTTTCACCAGGTGTGGGAAGTTTTCAGTCACTATTTCTTCAAATAGGTTTTCATTGTCTTGGCCTCTCGCTTTTTCTGGCACCCCTATAATTCGGATGTTGGTATGCTTGAGGTTGTCCCAGAGGACCCTTACACTATCTTCAATTTTTTGGATTCTTTTGATTTCTTGCTTTTTCAGCTGAGTAGATTTTACCTCTTTGTATTTCAAATCTTTAACTTGGTTCTTGGGGTGCTCCAGGGCACTTTCAGGTCTTTGTATAATATTTTTTGTTTCAGTCAGTGTATGCTTAATTTCTGGTTGGTCCTTTTTCATATCCTTGAGAGTCTGCTTTATATCCTTGAGGGTTTCATTCATTTCCACGTTGGTCTTAATAATGTCTTTGAAGCTCTCGTTTATATCCTGGAGGGTGTTGTTCATTTTCTTGCAGGACTCACTCATTTCCTTTGTGGTCTTGCTTATTTCCTTATAGGCCTCGATCTTTTGTTGGAACCTCTTAAAAAACCCTATAACCGTGGTTCTGAATTCCATGTCCAGTCGTTTTTTTTCCTCCATTTCTTTCACATCTGATTTCTTTCCATGTTGCTGCATGGTGGCTGCTTCCCTGAGTTGATCAATTAGCTTTGTGTGGTAGACGTGCTACAAGGGACAGGGGCTCAGCCTCCCCAGTTACCTGAGGTGGATATGGGCTGCACAGTCTTGCTGAAGTTAAGTTCAGTTAATCGTTGTTAGCACTTGGAGGGTTGACCTCCAGGCCAATTGTCTGTGAAGCTCAGCTATGCTCAGGTTGGGTGGGCGGAGTCTCCGGGCCAAGCAGACAGCGTCAGCTCCGCCCTATGCGGCCCCAGGGACTGTGCCGGGGGCAATGGCCGCCCTCACCTCTGAGAGAGAGCCGCTGCGGAGCTCCACAGGCTGCCGGTTGCCGGGGAATTCAGACTTTCCCAAAATGAGTCTGCATGCGCAATGTCTCACCCAGGATCGTAAAACAAAGCAGTCTGATGGTTTTCCGAATGAGAGACAAGTCGCAGTGTGTTCTCTGCGCCGTCACGCAGCCGAGCTGTTCTCGCGGAAGCTGCCTTCTCCACAAGCCGGGAGACCCAGCAGCCCCCGAGCTTCGGCGTGCCCTCCCACTGTCCAGTTTTCACCCCGTGTGATAGTGGGTTCTCTGGACTTCGCCCAGAGCTGGAGAATCAGCCCAGTAGGACGCCTTTGTCTCCCTGTTCGAGAAAACTGGCCGGTTTCTAGCCGCCCGCCCTCTCCGCGGCGCGCACTCCAAACCTCTCTCCGGGCGAATCTTTCAACGCCGTCCGCTGTCGCTCCTCCGGGTCACAGTGTCTTATCTTCACTTTTACTTGTGGAATTTTCACTCGGCAAGCTTTCTGGTGATTCTGGAAGGTGTTTGTTCCTTCGTTAAGTTGTAGTATTAAAATTGCTGATTATGACGGCAAGATAGGTGTTTTGCCTCTGCCGCCATCTTAGTTCCTCTCTCTCCTTTCATCTTTTTTAAAAAAAAATATGTTTTATTGATTTTTCACAGAGAGGAAGGGAGAGGGATAGAAAGTCCGAAACATCGATGTGAGAGAAACATCGATCAGCTGCTTCTTGCACACCTCCAACTGGGGATGTGCCCGCAGCCAAGGTACATGCCCTTGACCGGAATCGAACCCGGGACCTTTCAGTCCGCAGGCCGATGATGCTCTATCCGCTGAGCCAAATCGGTTCGGCTCGTCTTTTTTCTTTTGGATAATTTTTCTTGCAATTCTACAGGGTGGAGCAAATGTAGTTATTTGTATGGAAAATAATACAATAATGAATAAATAATAATATAAGAATAAGCTGTGTTTCCTGTACTCACAACTGTAAACCTACTTTTGTCCCTGTTTTTATAAACACCTGATTCAATTGGACCACAAGCTCTTTATGAAGGGAAATATCAGTGCTGCTACATAATCTCCATAATTATCACTAAAACAGGAATCCTAAATGTTCAGACAACTTCAAGAGGTTAGAGGAAGTGAGAGATCGCATGCATAAGTGATGCTGTAGGGGATATTCTACCAAGGTGCTAATGTAAAGCCCGGGGGTAGAAGATGCAGCATCTGCCCAAGAAAGGGGTACTGGGAGGAGAAAACACAGCAACATCTGGTCTCTAAATGTGCCAATGTGAAAAATTCTCAGAGCCAGTTAGCTAGGGCTTAGGGATAGAACGAGCAGGCAAAAACTGCCAAAAAAAGAAAAAGAGAAAAAGAAAAAAAGGGCCTGGCTTTGTCAGTAAAGACAAGACAATAATATTATAGCAAATTTTATATTCAAGGTTCAAAAAAAGAATTTTGGACTCAATATGCAGCAAAGTGTTTGACACGATCTATGTAGAATAAAAGAAAAACCAGCTAAAAGGGCAACGTTGGAAGGAGAATCAGGACATGTGAGGAAAGGCTCTTTTTTCTTCGTAAAGGGAAGTGATGATATGTGATCATGCAAATACAAATGCAAATGTCTGTGGACAGCATTGTTAGATGGTTGGAAGAGAATTTTAATGTGCACCCAATGCAAATGTGTTTTATAACAAAACAAAATGTGTAAGGCCTTCTGAGGGCGGGAGGGAGGAGGGAGCAGGCCTTCTGCATACTGTGCCTGAGAGGCACGGGAGGATGAGGACCGAGCCAGGAGAAAATGCCGCACTGGATCCTGAACAAATTCTAGGAGAGCGCGCAAGTCGAAAGCCCAGTTGGTTGAGCCTCTTCCCATGCACCAAGAGGTCACCTGTTTGATTCCCGGTCAGGGCACAAGCCTGATTGCAGGCTTGATCCCCAGTGCAGGGCATGCAGGAAGTAGTCGACTGATGTTTTTTTTTCTCCTTCTCCCTTTCTCTAAAATCAGTAATTTTTTTTTTTAAAAAACCTCTCTAATGAATTAACACCTGCAAAATCTTTATCAAGTGCTTAATCTTGAGCAATTCTCTAAGCTTAGAGTGAACTTACCGAGTAAGAAGACATTAGAAAGAACAACTCTCTCTTCTGTACTGAGTCATGGGGAAAATTATATGAACTACACAGCAAAGACTGGAGATGAATATAAAGAAAGCTTCTGTAAATTTAGACTCTGTGTCAAAATTAGCATGAGTTTTCAAGCCCATTTACGGCTCCATCCTAGGCACTTGTGAAAGACGAACAGAGGCCGCTGCAGTGCTGACTGGCTGCGGTTCTGACCAAGGGACATGCACATATATCTGCATATTTGCAGCAATTTTAAAAAGGAAATTAGGAAAAAGCCTGCATCTCTGTGATGGAGATATTTAAGCAAGCCATTCTGAATGTGTTAAAAAATTAAAATTGCAGAAAGCCAAACCATAGGTGCCATGTTTTGCCTGAAGTGGTAAAAATACCATCTGCCCAGTCTTTTAGCAGCATGCTTGTATCACGTAGCAGTAGGCTAAACTACAGGCATACGCTCGGCTCCAGCTGGGGGAAATACACAGACGCTTGTAGATGTTTTTCTAAGCAGAAGTAGGCAACATATTCCCTTTCCTTCAGACATGTATGTTAGTTACCATAGCAAACTGAATGCAACTGTGGTCTGAGGAGCTTCGCCAGCAGACCCAGCACAGGCCACAGAGTCCTGCAGGTCCGTAGGAGGCACTCTTCCCTCTAGCACTGAACTGAATCACTACAGCTTAACCTTGGGGCCAGACCAACTGCTGTAATGAAGGTCCCCCTGGCTTTGTGCATATGAGCAAAACTGGTAGCACCAGCTTCTTGGTCAAAATTCACTACTGGTAATTACATTCTGTCTAATAAAACTCCTCCTGCAGTTTTAACTAGGTAAGATGTTTCTTCTTTTTCCATTTTAGAAGCTATTGGGTAGAATCGCCTTACAGTTAAGCAGCTGCCTTCCCTGCCCAGCCCCCGGGGGACAAGTTTCAGTCGTGGGTAGAGGACGCCTGTGCTGTGTTAACCACCTTACCGAGGCGGGAGAGACTTAATGAATTAATGGTTGTGGAGGGCTTTCATATCTTAAGATGAAAGGCTCTGCAGCCGTGCAAAGCATTCATATCCAGACTCTACTGCAACAGGAACGCAATTAAAAAGTAATTCAATTTCTTATTTGAGTGTTTGAATACAGACCACTGTTTTGCTGTATGTGACAGACATCCTACAGATCAGCTGAGGCTAATGTTGAATCTATGACCTCTTCTACCCTTTCTCCTTCTGCCTCGCCATTCTGAAGCTGACTAAATCTGAGGTGGCATCTAAGCCACTGAGCACTCAGACAAAATGATTTTCTTTGGCTCTTGAAATCTTATTTTTTCAGATAAAATTGGGCTTTTGAGTAAATACAACTTGGCAATAAAGAAATTTCCAGCAACAGATAAATCTCATGATGGTCTCCAGAAATAGCCACCGAGTTTCCAATGTAGTTTTACAGATAAAACCGGCAGGGAAGCCCTAAGTCACTAGGCACGGTGCCTGCAAGTCAGCATGAGCACTATGAACACACAAAACAAGATGAGCAGAACTGAGGTCATGATGTGTACATGGCACAAGGGAATACGCAAGCTGTACCCTGCCAACATCTTCTCCATACTTAGAAGCAATGGATATAATCTATCTTCCTGTGGTACTTGGGTTTAGGTCAGTATAAGGATGAGAGGCCTGGATTAATTACCTAGATACAGTCATGCCCTTAACTATCAGAATGCCATTACATACTAGTATTCCAGGTGGTGGATTTCTGTTTAAGGCATGAGATATACGGTCACTGGGCCCTTGGGAAGGTAAACTTAGGGCTCCTGAACATTGGAATGGACTGTGTTGTATGGTCAGTATACTGCTAAAAAGGTTAATTTGAGTCTACAATTCTTGATTCGAGACCTCTTGCACGTGTAGCATAACTCTGATGCAACACTCATCCAACGCATTTATCAAGCACTCCTATGTGTAAGTCAGTGTTGGACACAGGTGACACAACCATGAACAAAGAGCCACCCCATGCCTTGCCTGCAGGGCTCTGTAGTCCAGTAAAAGAAAGAAACAAGCACCTAAGTAAAAATGAAAAATGTTAAGAAGAAAAATAAAATAGAGCCAATAGGGAGGTCTGAGTCCAGAAAGTGTGTAATGGAAAGGCCTGTGTCAGTCTTGTTCATGGTGAGAATCAGTCCCCACACAGTGCAGCACACAGAGTCAATGTCAAATACATAGCAACTGGGTGGATGAAGTGGATAAAGGAATGAATTTGGACCGTAGAAATATACAAGATAAGAATGTCTCCTCTCAGGTTTGGAATGGGCCAAAAGAATAAAACAGCACTAATCTAAATTGCTTGTTTTATACTAAAGAAACTGAGGAAAGACTGAAGAGGTCAACCAGATTTTTGTTGTTAATTTTCACTCAAGGATATTTTTTCCATTAATAATAATAATAATTATTATTATTATTATTATTTTAGAGAGAGTGAAAGGGAGGAGAGACAGAGGGAGAGAAACATTGATGTGAGAGAGACACAACGATCAGTTGACTCCTGCCCCTGCCCCGACTAGGGCTGTGGAGGAGCCTGCAACTGAGGTATGTGCCCTTGACTGGAATGGAACCCAGGACCCTTCAGTCTGCAGGCCAACACTCTATCCACTGAGCCAAACCGGTTAGGACTGATATCAGAGCTCAGTTCTAGGGTGTTTTCTTTTTTTCTTTTTTCAAACTTCTTCCATTCTTTCTGCAATAAGAAACACTAAAGGAGTTCTTTAAGTCATAAATAAGCAGCAATGATCAACAGTTACTTGACTGTTTTACTTTTTGGTTCATAAGTTAGCTGTCTTTTACTATCATAGTAAAATCCTGGCCTTTATCTCCCAACTAATTTATTACAACCTTTCTCTGATACCTTCTCAATCTACTTAATACCTGCAACAGATGTCAAAGCTTTCCTTTCTTCACCCTATACGAGATTTTCTCCTGAACTAACTTCATGTGCCTTCTATTTTCTCACTCACTCTCTCATTCACTCACACGCTCAAGTGCCAAGCACTATGTTAGGCATCACGTGTACAAAGACAAATAAGACACTGTCCCTGCCCTTAGAGAGCTCACAGGCCATGATCTGGCTCTTACGTGGGTCACGATAACAGTAAGTGCAGTGACTGAGACCCACAATATACAGAAGAATGGAGGAAAGCACCTACTCCAGCCCGGGGAACCAGGGAGGACTTGCTATAGCACATGATCCTAAATTAAGCCATACAGGGGCCAGATAAGGGGGGAAGGGCATTCTGAGCAGAGGGGTCAGTATGAAGAAGAGAAACTGCATGCCTTATGTAATGTGGTGCCACTGGAGTGCAGGGTAGAAGGAGAAGAAGCCGGAGAGTTCCTCTTGGGGGTGTGATCACACAGAGCTTTATATGCCAATCTAGCAAGCTTTGAAACTGCTTTACAGACAACATGGAGCTAACGAAGGTTTTTAAGCTGGAATGCAAGATTTTCGGATTTGTGGTTTTGACGTTCTGTGTACTAATGGATGTGTGGGGACAAGGGAGAGGCAGGGAGACTAGTAGGTTTTCCAGTGGTTCAGATGAAGGGACCTACATTGAGCAATGGCTGAAAGATCAAGAGGGGTTGGATTCAAGGTAAGTTAGGACATAAAATAGGCATGACTTGGTCATGGAATATAGGGTGAGGAAGCAGGAGCACTCAGGGTGACTTCTAAGTTTCTCATACGGCTAACTGGTGGGATGATAGTGCCAACAACAGGAGAGAGAAAAGTAACAAGGACCAGAGCTGTAACACTAAAAGTGGACCCTAATGGACACTATGGACTTTGGGTGATAATGATGTGTCAATGTAAGTTCATTGTAACACATGTACTAACTAATACCACTCTGGAGCAGAATACTGATAGTGGGGAGGCTGTGCCTGTGTGTGGATGAGTGGGAATTCTAAACTTTTTGCTCAATTTTGCTGTGAACCTAAAGCTGCTCTAAAAAATAAAGTCTATTAAAAAAAAAAAAAAGACCAGAGATGTCAAGGAAGATGCTGGGTTCCATTTAAGATGCATTGAGCTCCTTTGCCTGTGGGAGACCCAAGAGGATGTGTCCACAACCTCTTGGTATGGTATCTGATAAGACTCAAGCACACATCTAAGTCAAAGTGACAGATATGGAAGTTCTCCAGTTAGAGGTGAGAAACAGAGAAAAGGAGGGACTGCATTCCAGGCAGGGAAAGGAGTCAGAGTAAAGGCGCGGAGCCAAGGAGTGAACCTGGGCGGCCAGGAGAGCACAGGGTTCCGGTCAGCCCTGGGAGAGCGCTGTGGCTTTCAGCTATTTCCCTGCAAGCAGGACCCATACAGGTCATATTTCTCTCTCCCTATCTTTGGAGTGCAGGTGTGCTCACACCCTGGATATTCCTGCTGCTGCATAAGCCAGATGGTTAACATGTTCCTTCAGCCAAGCAGCTATATGCATCCCACACACCTGCTAAAATGTTTCATTTGTCCCAGAAGGGAAAACAGAATGCGACCCAAGTATGTTCCTAGACCTCACTGGTAAACTGAAATCTGAACTCCCCAAAGCAATTTTCAACCAAGGATGTGTGTCAAATTATCTGCAGCACCTTCTCTCAAACCTTTCCTCCTGCCCCTGCCCTACTCTTCCCACCAGGGGATTTTGATCTTGGTGAAAGAGGGGGTGATGCAATGGTAGCGTAGGCATGTGTGTTTTCAAGAGCTCCACAGGTGATGTGAGAAATACTGCCTTCAGGAGCCCGAGTCTGCCTTGTTTGGTGCTTCCTAGGTATGATCTGATGGCATAAAAGCTCTTTCCGTCCACTGGCCAAAAATCTATCTTTCTAGCAATGCTTCCTGATCTTACTTATCTTGTTTATTTTTTTCTTCATAGCACTTATACCCATCTGGCATTATATTATGTATCCATTTAGTTTTTTTTATTAGTTATCTCTCTCCCTGCTACAGTGTAAATGTCCGGAAAGGAAAGACTGGATTTGATTCACTGTTGTATTCCTATACCTACCCTGATGTCTGAATGAAGCAGGCACTCAACAAATCAACTTATTGTTGAATGAGTCTTACATTACCTGCTAATGCCTGTTTCTTAACAGGGAATGTTCCACAGCTTTGAATGTGAATATTCTTTTGACCTTTCAAACACAAGCAAAAAACAAAGCAAAACAAAAAGCACCAAACTGAAATGTATACAGCTGTGTGCTATAAATAAAATTTACCTACCTTAGCATAGTCTAATCTTCCTTTCTCTTGTGCCTAAAATAGAAAAGGGAAATATTAATTCATCAGTTCTTTAAAAATTTAGTATTTATGTATATACTTCAGTAGGTAGTCTACATATGACATTCAAACATAGTGAAAACTTTAGAGAACAGCACAATGAGCACACACATACACTCTATCTAGATTTGACAGCTGCAGACAAGACTCTTCACCCCCTCCTGCTTTAGCACACATCTGGTAAGCATAAAACATCTCATACATAACCGCATGTCCATTCTCAAAGTAAAAAAGTAACAATAATGACATGCCATCTAAGATACATCTCCATATTCAAATTTCTCCAATTGACCCTAGAATACTTTTCATAGCTTTTTATTTTATTTTATCCAAACCAGAATTAGTCAAGGTTCACACATTGCATTTGTTTCTTTTAAAGCTTTATTTTTATTGTTGACACTATTACAGGTAAATCTATCCCCAACTTTGCCCATTTCCACTCAGCTCCCTTCCCTCTGTCCAGCACTCTGTTGCTTGTGTCTGTGGGTTATGCACATATGCTCTTTGGCCAATCTCTTCACCTTCTTTC